>CM060966.1:145549357-146149357 GCA_030765045.1 Tenodera sinensis
TAGTACTGCGATTGTCTTATAAAATTATAGTTTTGTTTCCTTCTTTTATTTATTAAACATTTATTTATTGTTGAACATATATATTTAAATTTGTCTAATTTCTTTTCTGTTTCTATGTTATACCTGTACCTGATCACACTTCCTAAATATTTAAAACAGCTTACTTGTTCAATTATTTCTGTTCCTATTGCATGTTTCTTCTCGCGATAAGATACAACAAAACACCTTACATTTGGTTTTCTAACGCGACAATTAAATGTCTAAAATTGTCTCTGACACTTAAGCTCAAACACTCTCAACACTGACTGTGAACAACATACACTTGAAAATTAACTAACCGCTAGCTCAATACTTAAAAGCTAAAAGGTAATTTTTGCCGCCGTTACGACTCGCTCATATAGGACAGGCGAATTATCGGCGAATTCTTTGGAAAATACATTTTTTCTTGAAACTTTTCATAAGGAAACCGGCACATGGACAGCTTGAAGCATTGTCTCGAATCGCTTTCTTCCATTGCGCTTATATCCGTCTCTGTTCTGACCGTTTCATTGTCGTCGGGCCGCGCATTTACAAGCACTTGTATGTGTGGGTAGTTATAATCGCGCTTGTTTTGTGCGGTGGCTGCCAGTGGCTGTCACAGTGTATTAGGTATCCAATCTTTTTTTTTTTTTTTTTTTTTTTTTTTTTTTTTCCCCTTAAAAAATGTCACTTGTGACTCATTTCTTCCGTTATTCACACTAACTTAAAGTAGAAATAAATCGTCTTTGCGCTATATTTTAAACGAAGGCTTTCCCAAAAGGTAACCAATGGTAGCAACTAAAAGAGAATTTATTTTTCCAAGCTTATAATTATTAGTATAAAGTTTGTGGGTTTTCAGCGATATTAGAATATTAATGCTGGAACACGAAACTCTTGCAATACTGTAATTTTTTCATCCTTTGTGTATTTAACTAGAGTGCTGGTGATGAAATACTTATAAAATCATACCTCAAGCGAAAGACTTGCAAGTATTCTCTACTGGAATGAAGGAAAACAATTCTATTTCTCATTTCAGTTACCTCAAATAACTTATTCATGAACAGAAAACACTGTGGTGCGTCTCCCGGAGTCTCTAATGCAATAAGAAGGAAAGGCCCGGATTTCCAGGGAAACATGACGTCAGTTTCAACTCTCTTCCGTAACTACGGAAACCGAGGCTTTTTTTTTAACTTAAGACTCCAACTTCAGGACAATTTTATGTTGTAATTATGAGCTCAGTAATAGCGTGCCGAAGAATCAACAATATGCAGAATGGAGAGGAAGTTAATGCCGAAAAGTTAAGGATTAATTTTGTATCCTGAATGGAAGTGGAAAAAACAATACTGAAGCACCGCTTTGTGTTCGACAGACAGTGGGCGAAATACTAATAATTCCTGCGTTACCTTTCATGTCTCTCAGGCTTGAAAATGAGTAGAAGGAATAAACTTTTTGCAAAAACCAGTTGTCTAAAAGTAAAATTAAATTTTGGTTGAATAATTACTATCTACAGTGATGTATATTCTAAGAAAATTCGTTTGTTTGTGTGATTGCGTGACCAAAGTAATATAATAAACTATTAGACTGATTTTGTTCTTTATTTCACCAATGAGAAGTTATTTCTTTCAGGCGGTTAATAAGGTCTACTTGTCGTTTGGTACATTTGTCCCTGCTCATTAAATATTGCTCAGACTAGAGGAAGCCAGCTTCAAGTTACGTGAAGAGCAAGACTATCAGTTCGTGTAACGTCAGGCGTATTTTCTCTTTCCCTGTGGCTGCAGTACAGAGCGTGGTGACGTCACACACTGAATTGTTCATGTTCAAAGTCACACCGGTACTACCTGTTCTCTCTTGGCTTAAATCTTTCGGCTTCACTTATTTTGTCACTCTTCCTATATCTCTTTCATTATGGCTTATCTGCATTTAGCTCACATTGTCACTTCACTAATTGGATCTGGTTCAATTTTTACTTTCTCTACTGCGTATAGTAAAGTAGAAGAAGTATTGTATTCCACCCAAAAATTCGATGTCGAGATTTCACCGGAAATATATGTTTTGAAGCCCTTTCGATCCCAGAAAAAGCATTTTTAGAAAAAGGTTCGTGTGTGTATGTGCCTGTCCGTCTATGAATAGCATAACTCATAAACGAAAAGCCGGTTAAAATGCAAAGTTGGTATTTAAGATGCGATACGAAGATTTTGAAGAAAATTCCTTCACCCCAAACTACCCTTCACATAGAAAATTCTCGAAAATTTTGATTTTCATGAAAATGGTTCTAATGATTTTGATTAAAATGCCATATGTTTGAGATATTTTTATGACAAATGAAATTTATATCTTGCATTTTCTGCTTATAGCCCATGTAGTCGTATTTACTCTGGAAAACTTTTGCATAACTTATAAACCGTGAGAGATAGACCAAATATTACTACACAAAAATGTAGGTCTTCCTAAAGCACACAATTTATGATCAACTAATATTTTTTTTGTACACTGAACCATTTCGGAGATATTCCTTGTTATTTGTGTGATTGGAATACAGTAGGTGCTTCCATGCAACAAAATGTCCAATCGATCCGGCTTCTAATAGAATGGGTTCCAAGGATACAGTTCGGTATGAATCCACGTTTCTATGCAGTATTCATTCCGGAATGAGATGATAATTCTGCCGTGAAAGCACAGTCAATGTGAGGTCATTGTTGGTGATGAATTACATAACGAAGCAAATTATGATTTAAACTTCAATGAAAATTAAGTTATTGACAATTTTTAGCCATTGCAACACTAAATAGTACGGATTTTCAACATTCTACCAGTTACACAGGTATTGTAGAGTACTGGAGAAATTTGCTATTTCGGTGTGGTTGAAGGCCACCAGCTATTTCACCCCAGCAATCTCTGGAACACAATTGCGCGAAAAACCTTCCATATTGTGTGCACACAACACGCTATTGGCCAACCCCGGTATTTTATCCATACAATTCCCACCTTTTTTGCGTTTTGTTTTTATTTGGCGTTTTGTTCTGCAAACAATAGAGGTGAGGGCTGTGCCAGGAAGGAGAATGGCCAGGCAATCCATTTTATTGGCTTCTTTGTGTCCTATCACAACTTATTTATCTCATTCATAGCATTCTTGTTTGCACTGCCAGTCCAATATTCAGTGGCGGCACTTCAGATTGTGTATGCAGATACACTCTTTTCTTTGCCCTTTCTGAAACTCGATTCCAAAAGCTTAGCTCCCTAAGATACCTTTCGAAAAACCACGGAGTTATGCGTATTTCACCGGAAATATATGTTTTGAGGCTCCCCCATTAAAAAAAGAAAGAAAATCTTTTTAGAAAAAAGTCCTTGTTCGTGTCTGTCAGTCTGTGGACAGCATAACTCAAAAATAAAAACTCGATTAAAAACCAAAGTTGGTATTTAAGTTTAATGACTTTCAACGATACGATACAAATATTTTGAAGAAAATTGCTCCACTCTAAACTACCCTTTGCATTGAAGATTTTTCGAAAATGTTGGTTTTCTTGAAAATGAATAACGATTCTGAATAAAATGCCGTATGTTTGAGATATTTTTATGACAAATGAAATGTGTATTTTGAATTTTTTGGTTATAGCCCACGCAGTCCTATTTACTCTGGATAACTTTTGCATAACTGGTAATCCGTAAGAGGTAAAGTTTTAGTATACAAAAATGTAGAACTTGCTAAAACACACATTTTATATCTAAATAAAGTTATCTTTTGTAGAGTGAACCATTTCGGAGACATTCTTTGTTATTTGTGTGAGTTTTGGAGAACTTACACTTCTGTCAAATGTAATATTGTTATTCAGTTTTTTATATGTTAACCGTGCAAAAAGAACGGAATTTGAAAGCTTTAAAAGATTTGACTATCGCTCAAAGCATACTGTATTCCAACATTCCCCTTGCAGTTACAAGAAAATGAGTAATAGAGTAATAAGAATGGTTAGTACAAGAGTAGAGAAAGTCATGTGAGTGCAACACATCAGATTTTTGAACTACACATATACAGAAATTGTTATTATGCAATTACAATTTTGAAATAAAGAACACTGACATATGAACTTATATTTGGAACATTGATGTACGAGTATTATCAAGACCGTAGATACCCTTGCTATTTCTGCTAGATGAACACTAAAACAAAACAGAAAGGCGAATGATAATTACTGAAGAACACGAGTAATAAATAACAGAACTTTCAAGTCCACTGTTTCCCTTAAGAATTGCACTTTGTTCTATACCCCAGAGATGGATTTATAAGCTTGTGGCTAAAGTAACATCTTTCATATATAGCATTATTTATGGTGTGCTATATACAAACATTTTTCAGTTGAAGTAATCTCAAATAGTAATAAATGCAACGTTACACGCACGATATGGAGAACATGGTATCCTGTGTTACATTCACAAGACTTTCTCAACTCACTCCTAAAGATATTTCTAAAATGCTAATTTTTGTACCTATTTCATGTTAATCAAATTAAATATCTAGAAATTGATTTACTGCACGTTTCCTTCTAGGTCCAATGGGGATAGAAGGGTGCAGTAGGCTTGGACTAGAGTCAAATGTTTGAAATTCCGTTATATTTATAAAGAAGGAGAAGCAAATAAGAAACAAATAACGAATTTCGTTTCAATAATGTGTAACTATTGGAATATTTAAACCAATAACAACGAATATCTCGGAAAAGGCTCAGACCACAAAAAATGAAGTTGACATAAATTGTTTGCTTAAAAAATATCTACATTATTTGCAAAGATGGTCTTGTCCATCTTTTATGATGCACCCGCTACACAAAAGCTATCCAGAAAGAATGGAACTTCAGAGACTATTTCCAGGAAACTCAAGATTTTCATTAAATTATCTTAAACATGTGTTTTTTTTTTTTTTTTTTTTTTTTGAGAAAATCAAAATGTTTTGTCATAGGTATTTTGGAGGAAAAGTGAGTTTCTTGAAAATATTAGTGCTACATCGTTGGAAAAGGAAAACTTAATTTGTATCTAACCAAGTTTTCGTTTTTTAAATATACTATTCAGACAGCAGATGTATATACACGTGTCAGACTTACAATGACAACACTTTTTTGTATTGTTTTTTCAATTCATTCGGTTCCGAGTTTTTCATTATTCCACGGGTAACTTTAAGCTCTATTGATCTCGTATGAATCTTTTGGTCACAATTTCAGTCATTCATCGTCTGATATGACTTACCTAGTTTAAGGACGTTAAACAAAGAAAAAATACCAATATTGACCGTTCCAGAGTCATAGAGATAAAACTGTATTACTTTCCAGAGGGAAATTATACGTCTACCAAAGTGCTAAATTATATATTAATCACCCTGTGGAATTCGGTGATTAACACATTCATCAGAAGAATGAGAAGATATCAATAAGGTGCGACCAAGCTTTCAGGACGCATTCCTCAAAAGCATAGAAATACGGAAATGGATCCGCTAACGTTTTATTTGCTGTTTAAAACTGATTTTCCACAACTCTTCATAGTATATTAATGATGCGAAACACACACAAAACTGCTCACAATGGCCTCTTGGTTTACTCCTACACTTTATCTTAAGCCCTGGAATCTAATGCTGCGAACTGTCTGAGTCAAGAGGGCCAAAGTAAAGTCTTAGCAACGGTTTACGTACTCCATTGTTCTCATTTGCGCATTTCACTATATCGCCTTACCTTTGTTACTGGTCTCATACTTTACCATACCGGTTAATTTGTCTTTGACTTTTGTATTTAACCAACTGAAAGAGCAATTTTAAATACTAAATGCTTGAAGCAGATCCAGCATTGGCATCAAAACTCCTGCAAGCCTTAAAAGAATGAGCCATGCGCTTAGACCTTTATTTAACCCATTGGCTAACCTGCGAGGAACAATTTCGGAAATTTTTACCTAAGACCTTCTGTGATATAATTTAAAGCACAACTGCGTAAAAGACAAGAAAACTCCTGTTGCCGTCTTGGACAACAATGTTCTCAGAGAGCTTAGGAGTGCTTGAAGTACATTGTAATGCTGCCAGCTTTACTGTTCTATTTTAACCAAAATCACGGTTTTTTCTGTTCATTTTGTGTCGGTTTAATTGCCTAGTCATATCGCTATGGATCCATTATATTGGAATGTGCTGAACCAATTTCATCCCTGTACCATACCATCTTGCTACGTCACAAGTCCACAGAGCGAGCAAAGTAACCGTGCCTCCACCTCTGTGACGGCAGATGACATTAAGGTGCTGTCTGCTTTCATTATCTGTGGCCAGATGGCACAACATTCACTAATACCATCTATTTGTCATTTTTACTACTTTTTAGACTTAAGCTTGAACTTTGGGTCGTGTTATTACATATCCAGTTTGGTATTTACCTTGGCGACTGAAGGAAATCATGAAAAAATCCAGTCAGATTGGTTGACCCTCGGGATTTGAATGCACGATGTGGAAGTGTACACAAAACTGAAGCTAATAGATACTCATTTGATACATACCTTCGTATTACAAGGCCGTTGAAGCAATTGATCATCCGAATTTTCGTTATTGAAGGGCGTTAGCAATAATAGTAGTAATAGTAATTTGTCATTTAAGTATAGTAAAACAGTTTTCAAAGCTGCTCAAATAGTACGATAATCATGAAATAATAATACATACGTTTCTGGAAGTAGGAATGAAAGGTTCAACGTCGTAACTATTGGGACGCCGACAGCGTGGCGTACATCAAAGGACGGCCAGGTTAAAGCTACCTCACACCACTTACCAGACTATTGTTCACGTGTATCAAAGGCGCTTAAGGTCAGGCTGCCTCGCCCCACTGCTTGTGAACACGTGACAATGAGCGCGGTAAAACAGAGTTTTTGAGATTATTTGCCGCGCGTGCTAGCAGTTTGAGTAGTGGTGAATGATTGCATAGTCAAAGTCAGCTGTTTGAGTGACAGAGAAGGTGAAGAAAGACAGAGAGTAGCGAGTCAAGGTTACGAGAAGAAAACAATTATGAGTTATAATATCACGAACGACTGTACACTGTGTTAATCTCAGTAAAAGATAAGTATGTTGAGTATTCAGTAGAAGAGAATAAAGTGACAGAATGAAGAAGTAATTTGGCTGAACTTTTCATTTTGTCACACTTAAAAATTTCACCGCAGACCACTACCATGAGCTTTGGTTAAACATTTAACAAACAAGAGTATAAAATTGTTTATATAAGTATTTATTTTTTTAAACCAAGACTCATGCTACTGATCTGTGATAAACAAATGTTCAGACTGTTGGGTTAAATGAGAACTGTGAAAACTTCCAGCTTAAATCTAAATTGCACAAGTATAGATGGACATATTTTTATGGACTAAGTTATTGCATTCAAAAAATTGTTATGCAGAATTAAAGCGTACATTAAGGCTAATATATAGATATTTCTAATTTCTCACAACTTGCTACACTTCAAATGAAAGCTTTGGAGTTTTACAAATGAAACCAACCCTTAAATTAAACAAAATTAATGTTTTGGTAAAATATTCTTAAATTAACCGATTTGCTAATAAGTTAATTATTGTAATACACTCTAACTGTATTAATAATAGGTTGTAGTGGAGGCAGGGTGGATCTATTTTTCACCCCTAAAAGAAAGTTCTCCGGAAGTTGTAGCAGACCTTGACTGTTCCTGGCATAATGCCATCTCCGCCCCAGGCTGGAGATCGCTTGGAGATCTGCCAAGCCCTGATTTCTTTCCTCCCTCTCAAACTTATCCCATAAGTTTTTCAATACAAGCAAGCTCTGCTGATTACAGCCACCTGTCGACTAAAGGCACAACTAATGATGAGCCTTTTCACTTGTGCAATATATCTACAGACAAGACAGATGATAGATGCGCCAAGACATACAGCTGCGGTAGACCTTGTGGAGTTGCCAAAACACAACATTCGTAAGCTGAATCATCAGTAATCTAAACATTTTACGCAAACGAATAATTCTTTTTTATCCTTCTTGCTTTCATTTCGAGACACAGAATATTCAGATATTTTATTTTTGCTTCCCGTGTCACTTAGCAATTGAGGAAAACCAAGTTCTGAATTCAGATTTCACAGGAAATATGTGTCTTGAAAATTAAAGATACTAATTTGATAGGTATGTGTGTGTGGGGGGGGGGGGGGACAAACTTAATACAATAAATAGAACAGTAGTATTTAATCAATCATGCATATTCTATATTAGTACCCTTAGAACTAGATTTTCGTATGCAAATTTGTACTTTTGAGGAATAGTAATACGTGTTTGAAGTTGGATGGCGTGTTCAGAATGGTGGATAAGTCTCCAGTGATGTGATGAAGCTGTCGTTGCTAGCATTCTGGGAAGAGATGTTTTACTGTGAGGCAGGTGTTGCAGACTTCACATTGTGGTCGCTGGCCTTTGCTAAGGAGGTATCAGTGCGTTAACGTTGTATGACCAATGAGGAGACGTGAGACAATCACCTGCTCTTTCCTGCTAAAAGGGTAGACAGGGGAAGAACTAGTGTCTCCTTTCCTTGCCATGTGTAGCCTTTCTGAAGGCGATTGTTTCCAGGCCTGTTTCCATTTTGTAATATGATAAGGTACTGCTTGCTGTTCATCTGTGTCTGTCAGTAGACTTGCTTCTTTAACAGCTTTGTCCGCTCCTTCAGTGCCCTTAATGCCGCAGTGCATGAAAGTAATTTATTTTTGCTTAAAGTAATGTGATAAAAGTTGTGGATATCTTAGAGTAGTTGAAGGTCCGTTGACCGGTCTCTGAGACTTTGGAGAGAGTTTAATGCATCGGAAATTATAGGAAATCTACTCTCACTAGATTGGATGATTTATATCAAATCTTACTTAAGTGCAGAAAGTTCGCAGGAGAATATGGAATAATAGTTAGAAAGTGTCAGCTGAAGTTTCTTATCTGGGGTAATTACAACGCATCCATTGTCGCTGTCCGTTTTGGAACCATCAGTGTAGATGAATATATGGTTAGGGTAGACATTTGTTATTTCTTGAAACAACTGAGCTTTGCGGTAGTTTCTTTATATTAAACACGTTATTTTCTCAAAAAATAATTGTATTAACTCGTAGCAAAATAGCATTGACTTTAATGTTCATATTGCAAAAGAATGTTTATCTTGAAAGTTGTGTGACTAATCGGTTAACTTTTTCTTTATCGTTATTGAATTTAAGTGATGTTTATGTAACTGAGAAGCTAAAAGAGATAGAACATACTGTAAATTATATCCATGTAGAACTCAAACACACAATGTTCAAACTTTTACGGATTTAATTGTTTTTCAAGTATATCTGCTGTTCGTTTGACTTTCCCGGTACTTAAAGCAATCCAGTTTCAAATATACTCATTCTTTGTTCGTCATAAAGTTATGCAAAGACTATGCAATATCAAGATCAGTATACAGGGACCTAACTTTAAACTCCAGCCAAGAAAAACAATACTACCTTAGATCGTAAAGAAAAAGAGAGAGAAAAAAGAAAGAGTGAAATAATGAAAAATGAAACCAAGAAGAATGAATATGTGCCAATAAAATTTACTTAACAGAAATAACAAGATGTACATTTTTGTTATAAGCTCTGTCTCTCTTTCACTCTTACATACACACATTTTACGTTATACACATTTATGTAAAGTTTATTCAGAATCAAAGGACTTCGAAAATGTTAGTAAAATAGTCACGATGGTGCAGCACCTTAAATATACTCTCTTTAACATGTGACGTAGAAAATAAATGGGATTAAATGTTATCAGCCTGATTAGAGAGGAAATCGATCTATAACTTTATTAGTTTGTTACTGTTTTAAAGCATGTGTGGGTAAAATAGTCATAGCGCGACTGCTCGGGTTAAAAAGAGAACATTTGTCTGTGTGTGAGTGCGCGCGCACTCTGTGTAGGGTAATCTCGAACATCACTCAACTGTACAATTCTTTTACCACCGAAAAACCCAATTCTTCCTGATGGACATGGGAATATGAAACACCAATTAATTTCTTTCATAAATTGCTGAAAGATTAAAAATGATTTACAAATCCATTGTGCTTGAATCCACACATAAGTACGAGTATATAAATGAATTTGTAAAATAACATGCTTTAAGTTCAGAATTACATGACGTAGAAAATAGTTCACTGCCGCAGAGCATAAAGACAAAATTCGATTACATTTTATTGCGAGGGATACACATAGATGGTCATGCCCCAACAGGAGCTAAAACAATACAGTCTTTAAACCTGTGTTTTATTTTTCTTTAATAACCATTAATAAAATCTTGCATATGTGCACGTAATGAAACAGCGTCAAACGCTGAATAACCTTTATCTTAGTAAAGATGAATGTATGCATAGAAGATTTTCGATACCAAAATCCCCATGTAAGGCAGATTTGTTTTGTTTCCTTTATATTTATATTGAAATCAAGTTGTTTAGTGATAACTGTATACAGGGAGAAAAATACTAACATTACAGATTAGTCAAGCAACTGAGATGGTTACTTTATTGGATGGTCGGAGACTGGTTTTACCAGAGGTTAACACAGTAGCCTGGAGTACAGAATTTTATTTTGCTGCACACTGCATTGTGTGAAAATATTGTAGTATGTATGTTATTGAATAACTACATGTAGGACCAAATAGAAGCTGTAAAGTTTTAATATTTAACTTATTATAATCATCTAAAAATGATTCAACCATTCTGACCGAGGATTATTCCAACACCAAAGATTCTTATGCTCCCTGTCTCATTTCTAGAAATTGGAAGCCTTTTCAGTTAAGTTAGAACTTGCGCTGTTATTTCACATACATTTGTGTGAATATAATTTTTTATTCATTATTAGGAGCAGTTATACAAATTACAGCTATAAGGGGCAGTGAGAAGGGTCCAGCATAAAAATCCTCTAGATTAGACGTGCACAACCCGCGGTCCTCCGGAATAGAAATTGTGCTCTGTTAACATACATTTAAAATTAATGAATATCGAATATGGTTTGCTTCAAAATATGGATTTACGGACTAGTTCCTTACTAAACGCGTCAATATCACTGCCGTGTTGATGAATGTATGAGCTTCTGGATTTTTTTTTTTTTTTTTTTTTTTTTTTTTTTTTTTTTTTTTTTTTTTTTTGACAAATCAAAACTTTACGGTGGAGAAAGTGGACAGCAGAAAACATAATACTGCTCCCTCCATATACTTCAGTGTATACCAAAAGATATGTGGATACTTTCACATATAGGAATCGCAGGAAACGAAACGGCTAACCAAAGAAGTCACGAAGTATCCAACTAAATCATAAACCTTAGTATTTCATGCGCCTAATGCTCAGTACCGCCGATGCAGGCTCTGCAATGAAGTAGAAGATGCACAGTTTGAAGCCCGTTTGTAGTGTAAATAGCTCGATCTGCTAGACAATTTGAACTTATTGACGAAGTGGAACTCACGCCCATCTCACGCTTCGATGCACTACAGCGTCCAAACCGTGCGTTTATGGACAGGGCTTTCTAAACTGATGTTTGCCATCTTGCACAATACACTAAGTGTTGTCGGTGTTCTTGAGTTAAAATAAAATTATTTTCTCCTTTAACGACGCTGCCAATCGCCAGGATCACATCAGCGTCGCCGGTATGCCGGAATTTTGTCTCGCAGGAGTTCTTTAACATGCCAGTAAATCTACTGACATGGAGCTGTCGTTCTAAAGCACACTTAAAAACCATCGGCCCGGGCCGGGTTTGAACCCGCGACCTTGGGATCAGTAGGCCAGCGTCTAACCAGGTGTTCTTGAGGTATCTGTATGATTATAAATAGGTGTTTTAAGATATTGCTATTTTATCACTATTATTATTATTATTATTATTATTATTATTATTATTATTATTATTATTATTATTATTATTATTATTATTACTACTGTGACGTCATGGAAGGTCGTCACTTCGAGATATCGACTGGCCTTAGCTTAGAGAGGTGTATAGCCGTCAGGTTGGTAAGCGTAACCCCTCTCGCCTCCGCTACTCCCCTCACACAGTATAAAACCCGGCTGCCCGACCAGTCGTTAGTTCACTTCAGCGCGATGCGCTGCCTGCAGTCTTTCATCTTCACTTCAACGCGAAGTGCGTTGCCTGCAGTCTTCGATGTTTACTTCAGCGCTGCCTCCAGTCTTCGTCAAGTAGTCGAGCTCCGTTAGGCGCTGCCACCAGTTGTCTTCGTCAGTCAAAGTATGGCTAGCTTCGACCAAGCGTAATGTATGAGCCTTATACATTATGGTTTAATCTTCATCAAGCCGAGGCGCTCAGCATTAGTATCTTACATACTTGCCTACATGTTCGTCAGTAATGAGCTGATAGGCTTAGCAATTCTCAATTCTACTAACATTACTCGGCAAGCTCCTCTTCATCGAGCCAAGCAGTTCACCAACAGTGACGTCAGCACGCATCGAAGTCAACAGGGTCATGCTTCTTGGGTTTGCTTGTCAAAGGGGGCAAGCAAGTGAGCAACTTTTCTTCGTAGAGAAGCAACGTCGGCATTCACCACCATTTCTTCGAGATGTATGCTAATTCAGGCATACACTGGGCATACGCGGAATTAAGCAGGAACGACGCGTTTATTCTTCATGGCTGATATGCAGGAATGTGCCACAGTCCATGTGCATGTTCATTTCAACATAATTGGATAAGGACCTGTTCCAAAAACACACCAGACATTTGGGTGAGACAAACAGTTCTGTATTTCATTTAGATGTATGTGTTTAGTGTTTTAGGGCTTTTATGCTAAAGCAGGGTAGATGATCTTTGTATCACGGTTAATGTAGCCTAAACGGCAATAGTTATAATTCCGACTAACGCAATCAACTGAGTGTGGTTAAAAGGGATGACTTTTGTGTGCCAAGTTATATTGGTGAGTCAGGCCCATTCTACCAGTGTTGCTCAGGAAGTCAAATAGTCAGGAAGGAATTATTACTTAGTACAAAGAATAGTTTACATTCATGTCTATTTTATGTAACTGTTTATTTTTACTACATTTTCGTAATATATATTATCATTCACCATACTTTCAATGTTCTTATGTATATTTTGTTACTTAACACCGTCAGTGTTAAGTCTTGTATTTATTTATGTTTCCAAAATATATTCAAGGAAAAGGCATTTGGTATTATATGTAACCACAATATACCCCACCGATCCATTCCCAACACGATTCCGCAAATAGATGTCCACTCACTCTCGCTAAGCCAAGTCAAGTGGGGTAGCAGAAAAGCATGGAACTAGGCTTAGCAAGTGTCAAGTTAAGAAATGGTAGCAGATAGTTAAAGAAAGAGAGAGTGGCGTGCGACAGTAGTGGTAGCAGAGCGTGGTTAGTTACATGCAATGGTTAGTTACATGCAATGGTTACATGCAATGGTTACATGCAGCAGGTTAAATGCAATGGTTACATGCAGTAGTTCAATGTAATGGTTACATGCAATGGTTACATGCAGTAGTTACATGCAGTGGTTACATGCCGTGGTTAAATAGTAGTGGTAACAGACATCGCGGTTCTTTGTAATTTCATGGTTACATTTAATTCTCTTGGTTACTTGTAATTTTTGTGATTACTGGTTGATAACTTTACAGTTGAAAATAACTTCGACACAAATTGAAAGGTATACTAATGCATCCTTGAATGTATTTAATGTTTTGATTTATGAATTGTTTGCCTCACTATAGGTTGTGTATTTTATAAACATGGAACTACCTTTTCAACCAGAAGTTTTGAATAGAAGTGAACTTGAAAATGAGTTGTGTAACATTAAGGTTGAGTGTAATATTAAGAATTCTGTCACTGATTTACAACAGTTACTGCGAGTTCAGTTAACACAGGATCCACATACCATTGGTGCAAGTTTACCGTGTAATGAAACCATAGAATTTCAGTATTGTGAGCGTGCGTCTCAATCACTTGGTGATCTAGTAGACGAATATGTAAAGGTAGGATGTACACAGTCACAATTGCGTAGGATTAAAGGTCGTGTCAAGTATTGGCAATATAGAACAAACCGTTTGCAAAGGTTAGCCACAGAAAGGTTGAAATCTCAAACTAGGAATATTTCGGAATTTTGGTTGAAGTTAGGAGATAAGCTCTCAGAATTAAAATACACTAAACAAACTAGTGAGCCCATGGAAGCAAATGGTGTAACGCCATTTATTCAGGAAAACGTAGGTAGTCAAATGGGGAAGGAAGATAATGCAATGGGAGTCACGTTAACTAAACTAAAACTACCGCATCCATGCCAGAGAATTCTAGGTGATATTAAGCCAATGCAAGGGAATACTCCAGAACATATTTTGGAATTTCTTGTTACTTTAATTAGATGCCAGTATCAAGCGAAAGTATACTCGTTGAGTGATCAAATTATTTTGCAATTTTTCCATGTGCATGTAGAAAACCCAGTTCTAGATATTTTGTTGAGATCAATTACGAATGGGTATAGTATATTGCAATTTCAGAAAGAAATAATTAGAGTTCTTTTGTCTCCATTGAATTATAATCAGTTACTTAATTTACATTACTTTCGCAGACAGAGAGAAACGGAACACTTTTCTGAATTTGTGGACAACATAAAGTTGATCGTGAAGGCATTATGTGTAAATTACACAGAACCAGAAATTGTGCAGAACATAATTTCCAATTCCCGACATGCGGAAATACGTGCATTAGCTTTAGGTCAATATTTACAGTCATATCAACAACTGGATGACTTAGTCATTAGATTCCGACATTTGCCCACGGAACATAGCAGTTCTGAAAGGAAAGAAGAAAAGGTCAAATCGGGTTCAGAAAGAAGTACGGTGTGTTGGACTTGTAAACAGACAGGTCATGTCAAATACAATTGCCCGGAAAACAAAGGATGTACATATTCCAATTCAAGGTTCTCAACCAAAAAGAAAAATAGCGGACATTCGGTTATGCCAGTTTATGCGGATAGTATCCCTGTGGAGAAAAATATTCAAGCCATAGTAGGTTTTCCAATGCCGTATGTTAGTGTTGAAGTAGATAAAATTCCGGTTTTAGGATTGATCGACACAGGTAGCGTAGTTTCCTTAATTGATCACAGATTGTTTAGGAAGTTGCGTCGTAATTTAAACACAAGTACTGTTAAAATCATTTCAGCAAATTTAGAACCAATTCAAGTTTTGGGGGAAGTATTATTATCTCTGAGTATAGCAAAATTTCGCTGGAAAATGCAATTTTGTGTGGTTCAGAAATTACCTGTACCGATTATCTTGGGAAATAACTTCATTGCTCATACTGGTTTGATATTGGATAGTTCAAGTAGAAACTTATATTTCAAATTTTGTCCTTCAGTAAAAATACCATTTAAGGCTTTGAGCAATATTCCCGGGATGACGTCATGTGCTAGTGTAGATAATACTATGGAACAACAACCTGTTTCTGAATTTAGTTTAGACCATTTAGACCACGAACAAAGACATGTGATACAGAATTTATTACTTGAGTTTCCAGATGTACTCACGAACCAACTAGGTTGCACGAACTTAGTAACATATAAGATAGAGTTGCATGACAAGCAACCGGTTCGACTACCTCCATATCGCTTACCACCTCAGAGACTACATATATTGAGGGAAAAGGTAAATACTATGCTAGAGCAAGGAATCATTAGGATGTCGAATTCGAATTATTCAAGTCCGGTTTTCCTTGTCCCCAAGGCTGATGATGATGCTAGAATGGTAGTAGATTACAGAGTGTTAAATAGCAAAATTAAAATTGATCAAGTTCCTCTACCACATGTCCATCTAAATTACCACTGGTTTGCTAAGGCAAAATATTTTACCAGCATCGATTTAAATCAGGCGTATTATCAAATTCCGTTGGAAGAACAATCGAAAAGGTTAACGGCCTTCACCACGGATTATAATCTGTATGAATTCAATCGTTTACCGTTTGGTTTAGCAGTGGGTGCCCAAGTCCTGTCACAATTATTAGACAGAGTTTTTGGTGACATAAAATTTAATTATTTATATCATTATTTAGATGACTTGTGCATTTATTCCACAACTTTTGATGACCATGTAAGACATCTCCATGAAGTATTTTCTCGACTTCGTAAGGCGGGTTTGACAGTTAATCCAAATAAAGTTAAGTTTGCTACTCAAAAATTAACTTTCTTAGGTCATATTATTTCTGGTAACAATGTAACCATCGATCCTCAAAGGACTAATAAGATCAGGGAGTATCCAGTGCCCAAAACTGCTAAGCAGATATCGCGATTTCTCGGAATGGTCAACTATTTCGCGAAGTTTATTCCCGACTATGCCGAGCAAGCATGTCATTTAAACATTTTACGAAAGAAAGGGGTAAAGTTTAAATGGAATGAGGAACAGAATCAGGCATTCCTTAGGCTTAAAGAAGCTTTAATTTCTCCTCCAGTGTTGGCGGTACCTGATTTCTCTTTGCCATTCATTTTACAAACCGATGCTTGTGGTTCTGCGGTTGCTGCCGTTTTACTTCAGGAACACCCTGAAGGTAGACGTGTTGTTTCCTACGCGTCTCGTATCCTTAATGAACAGGAAAGAAAATATTCCATGTACGAATTGGAAGCTTTAGCGGTGTTGTACGGGGTAGAAAAATTTAGGTTTTACCTAGAACATGTTGAATTCCTACTAGAGACTGACAACCAGGCTCTTTCTTGGGTTTTGGCCAGACCCAGGAAAAGTGGTCGAATTGTTAGATGGGCTCTGCGAATTTCTGCATTCAAGTTTAAGGTTCACCATATAAGGGGCAGATTTAATTGTGTAGCAGATGCTCTTTCTCGAATGTACGGAGAGGAAAAGAACGAGCAAGTTGACTCGAATACTCATGCTCCAGTATTGGCAGTGTTAGGCAATTTTCCTTTCGCTTATGAAGATCTCAAAGACCATCAGATGAAAGATGAGAATCTAGCTTCCATAATATCAACGTTGCGGCAAGGTAAAGAATGTCAACCATATCTCTTATCAAGAGGCGTTCTTTGTTGTAAAGATAGAACAGGGAAAAATAAAATTGTGGTGCCCGAGCAATTGAAGAAACTATTGTTTCAATATTTTCACAATAGTCCATGTGGAGGACATTTAGGCATATTTAAAACCAGGAATAAAATAAGGGACCAGTTTATTTGGAAGGGAATGGACGACGAGATTCGTTTACAGGTTAAGGCGTGCCATCTGTGCAAAATGTCGAAACCTGCACAGAGCACTCACTTGGGATTTTTGACTTCCACGATTGCAGAGAGACCAATGCAAAAATTATTTGTGGACTACATT
Organism: Tenodera sinensis; assembly: GCA_030765045.1. Classification (NCBI taxonomy): domain Eukaryota; kingdom Metazoa; phylum Arthropoda; class Insecta; order Mantodea; family Mantidae; genus Tenodera; species Tenodera sinensis. The sequence continues at coordinate 145,566,693 of CM060966.1, forward strand.
GGGGCGCTACCCAGGAGTAAACAGGGAAATAGGTTTGTGCTGGTGGTAGTTGACGCCTTTACGAAGTATGTGTGGTTGTTGCCCACACGGGACGCCAACGCAGCTAGTGCGGTTCAAGGTCTGAAGACTATTATTTCTTGTTTTGGGGTGCCCGAGATAGTTGTTAGTGACAATGCGTCGTATTTTCAGTCCAATTTATTTAAAACATTTTGTTTTAGTTCGGGAGTCAAGCACATTACAACTATTCCGTATGATCCTAGACCCTCATTAAGTGAACGGGTGAATAGAAATTTGAAAAACGCCTTAATAGCATATCATTTTCAGGATCATACCAAGTGGGACGAAACATTATATTGGCTAGCATTCGCGTTAAATGGTGCTAAGCATGAATCTCATGGGCAATGTCCATTTAATTTGATGTTTTCCTTTCCACCAAATTCTCCGCTAGCGAACATGTGGAATGTCCGCGATATAATTCCAGAGCAGGTAGACAAAACACATATTAGAGATGTATGGAACCGAGTGAGGCGAAATTTAATACGTTCTCAGCTGAGGACACGTCGTAACTATGATAAAGGGAGACAACCTCATAAATTTAATATAGGAGATATTGTTTACCTGAGAAATTATCCAAAGAGTAAAGCTGCGGATAAATACTCAGCGAAACTTGCTCCAAGGTATGTAGGACCTTATAAGGTGCACAAATTCATGTCTGATGTATCTGTTATAGTAAAGAATGTGCATACAAACAAGGAAGTAAGGGCACATGTAAGCCAACTCAAACCATAACTTCAAGCTATATTGTATGTATGTGTTAGGAAGTAAGGTGTATTTTAGTGTGTTTATTGTAAACTTAAATGTCTGGCGGTGTGCTGGAAAGGTCTACAAGCCAAAATATATAGTTTAAGTATGATTATTAATGGAAAATAAAAGTCTGAAGCCTTTTATTTTAAATTGCCCCCGGGAGTCTGTGACGTCATGGAAGGTCGTCACTTCGAGATATCGACTGGCCTTAGCTTAGAGAGGTGTATAGCCATCAGGTTGGTAAGCGTAACCCCTCTCGCCTCCGCTACTCCCCTCACACAGTATAAAACCCGGCTGCCCGACCAGTCGTTAGTTCACTTCAGCGCGATGCGCTGCCTGCAGTCTTTCATCTTCACTTCAACGCGAAGTGCGTTGCCTGCAGTCTTCGATGTTTACTTCAGCGCTGCCTCCAGTCTTCGTCAAGTAGTCGAGCTCCGTTAGGCGCTGCCACCAGTTGTCTTCGTCAGTCAAAGTATGGCTAGCTTCGACCAAGCGTAATGTATGAGCCTTATACATTATGGTTTAATCTTCATCAAGCCGAGGCGCTCAGCATTAGTATCTTACATACTTGCCTACATGTTCGTCAGTAATGAGCCGATAGGCTTAGCAATTCTCAATTCTACTAACATTACTCGGCAAGCTCCTCTTCATCGAGCCAAGCAGTTCACCAACAGTGACGTCAGCACGCATCGAAGTCAACAGGGTCATGCTTCTTGGGTTTGCTTGTCAAAGGGGGCAAGCAAGTGAGCAACTTTTCTCCGTAGAGAAGCAACGTCGGCATTCACCACCATTTCTTCGAGATGTATGCTAATTCAGGCATACACTGGGCATACGCGGAATTAAGCAGGAACGACGCGTTTATTCTTCATGGCTGATATGCAGGAATGTGCCACAGTCCATGTGCATGTTCATTTCAACATAATTGGATAAGGACCTGTTCCAAAAACACACCAGACATTTGGGTGAGACAAACAGTTCTGTATTTCATTTAGATGTATGTGTTTAGTGTTTTAGGGCTTTTATGCTAAAGCAGGGTAGATGATCTTTGTATCACGGTTAATGTAGCCTAAACGGCAATAGTTATAATTCCGACTAACGCAATCAACTGAGTGTGGTTAAAAGGGATGACTTTTGTGTGCCAAGTTATATTGGTGAGTCAGGCCCATTCTACCAGTGTTGCTCAGGAAGTCAAATAGTCAGGAAGGAATTATTACTTAGTACAAAGAATAGTTTACATTCATGTCTATTTTATGTAACTGTTTATTTTTACTACATTTTCGTAATATATATTATCATTCACCATACTTTCAATGTTCTTATGTATATTTTGTTACTTAACACCGTCAGTGTTAAGTCTTGTATTTATTTATGTTTCCAAAATATATTCAAGGAAAAGGCATTTGGTATTATATGTAACCACAATATACCCCACCGATCCATTCCCAACACGATTCCGCAAATAGATGTCCACTCACTCTCGCTAAGCCAAGTCAAGTGGGGTAGCAGAAAAGCATGGAACTAGGCTTAGCAAGTGTCAAGTTAAGAAATGGTAGCAGATAGTTAAAGAAAGAGAGAGTGGCGTGCGACACTACTACTACTCGTGGTATGACTCTTAGGTTAAAAAGAATATAAAGAAATTCATAAACTTCTTTACTTCGATACTGCAGTTTAAAAACTTAACCACGCAAAGCCGGGTAAACCAGTTAGTACCTATTTATATACTCCCTGTTTATATGGGTGTTTGGATTCTTCATGATATTTATTATAGAGACAATTTAAGGTGACAAAAGTTAACTTTGTGCTTCTCTATTTTAATGTTGAGCTCTGCACAGAGCAGAAGGTCTTGACTTATCAGTTTGCAACATCCCTGTATACAAATTTAACAACTATTCTGGAGCTGTCGGTTCTATTTTTACATTCGATAAATATATGAGTCTGTCAATGGCATGACGTTGACTGCAAGTTCAGTTTCTCTCATCCATAACAGCCTATCGATCCAAACTCGAAACACCAATTCATAATTCAGGCAAGTAGACGAGAGCGGCGCCAGAGTTCACTTCCATTAGCAGTCATATTTCATAACACTCTCAGTCTTAAGATACCGAGGAGCTTTTCTTGACTTAGCGACTACAAAGCTACTGTTTTTCAGACTTATTCATACATCAAACCTGAGTAGTGTGTTTCCTTGCGTGATATTACGCCTTACTTACAGAAACAGTAAAGGAAGGTGACAGAAACAGGGCGCAAGCATATAATGCTTAGAAAACATATCACTCACACCTCTTTGCATAATATTTGTTACGCATTAGCATCTTAATATAAAATAATTATCCTAGCCATTTTATCCGATCTTTTCTAAACATAATTATTTATTAACTACTGTATTAAGGTGGAATTTATTGTTGTAATTTAATTAGAGTCGCAGTTGATACCATTTAAATCGCTTTTTACTTTCTCCACTAGTAAGTAGACAATTTTGTATTCCAACCATAAATTCGATGTCGAGATTTCACCGGAAATATATGTTTTGAGGCCCCTGAATCCCTCCCAAAAAATCATTTTTAGAAACATACACCATAACTCAAAAACGAAAACTTGGTATTTAAATTTAATGTCTTTGAGAGATGCGATACGAAGATTTTGAAGAAAATTCCTGCACCCTAAACTACCCTTTACATGGAAAACTTCTCGAAAATGTTTATTATCTTCAAAATGGCTCTAACGATTTTGATTAAAATGCCGTATGTTTGAGATATTTTTATAACAAATGAAATATATATGTTGAATTTTCTGGCTATAGCCTATGTAGTCAAATTTACTCTGTATGACGTTTGCATAACTGGTAAACCGCAAGACATATACAAAATCTTACTCTACAAAAATGTAGATCTTGCCAAAACACACAATCTATGTCCTAATAAATTTGTTTGTAGAGTTAACCATTTCGAGATGTCCCTTGTTATTTGTGTCAGTTTCCAAAAACAAGCTTTTGTCAAGTGCAACATCATTGTTTATTTTTTATATGCTAACCGTGCAAATAGAACTAAATTATACAGCTTTTAAAGATTTAATTATCGCTCAAAGCTTACTGTATTCCCATATTACTCCTGTACCTATAAGAAAATAAACAATGCCATAATTTCTACAAATGTTTATTTCAACTAACACAAAGAAGATATAGGAATAAGTTTGTAAGAATGGTTAGTAAAAGAGTAGAGAAAGTCATGTGAGTGCAGCACATAAGATTTTTCACATTTGAATTTGTTCTTCCATTTATTATTATTATTATTATTATTATTATTATTATTATTATTATTATTATTATTATTATTATTATTATTATTATTATTATTATTATTATTATTATTATTATTATTATTATTATTATTATTATTATTATTATTATTCACAATATTTATCTTCCTATGAATGATATAATCTAACAAATAAGTGTTTGCTTATATATTACATTTAGAAACACCATATAAATTAACATCTTAGGATGGAAGAGAGAGAGAGAGAGAGAGAGAGAGAGAGAGAGAGAGAGAGACAAAAGAATAGCAAACATTTAGGCATGTCTGATAGATGACATTAGGAAAATAAGGCTGCTAAGTTCTTGAAGAGTCAAACAAAAAGCTATTTGATTGAAAAGTATCAGCGCACCACAGCACCACAGCGTAAATCAACTTTCTGTACATTTTGTTTTCTAAGCTATCTATATCGGGGACATATCGGTGAAATTAAGCAATTATTTCTTCATATGGAAAAGTCTATACACTTTTTGAGAGAATTAAAAATAAGGCCGACATTTCAACTAACAGTTAAATTGGAGTGGGAGATTTTCTTGAAAATCCTTATGACATGCAACGACCTGTCTAATTAAGTAAGAAGTTTGTTATTTATTCCAGTTGCCTTTCTTGATTTTGAAACAAATTTTATTCACTCATTCACCCTCACTCACTCCCTCACTCACCCACTCACACTCTCTCACACACTCCTTCACTTACTCTCTCACTCACACCCTCACTCTCTCACTCACTCATCATTCACTCGCTCTTCACTCACTCATCATTCACTCGCTCTTCACTCACTCAGTCCCTCACTCACTCACTCACTCACTCACTCACTCACTCACTCACTCACTCACTCACATTAACCTTTTTAATGTACGTATACTTTTGTATTCCCAGAAGCTCAAAACTTGTATTTATGTTCAAATCATTATAATCAGTTAGTGAGGAGTCCCGGGTTCAATTGTCGGTTAGAGTGCCAAATTTTCTACAAGCAAGGTTATTCGCTATCTTCCACAGAGGAAGTCCCTTCCAAGCAATGTTTGGCATTTTTGGTTTGTTATTCATTAATGATGCCTAAAAAAAATACATACACATGTCAACTGGTTTTGATAAATTGAGCATATCAGGTAAAACACACCATTATTGTGACAAATTAGGTTTTGATACAATGAGATCGTATTAATAATTCCACGTCACTTAGGTAAGGTATCTCTAACATGACTTTTTCAACGGTATATTATGTGACGGGAGCATAATTGCCATTATACTCGAGCTTCGTGCGACCATTATTTATTTAGACATTTATAAAATAGTTTTAATTTCTACTCTGTTATCGTCGCTGGTGTCCAAAATTTTATTGAACCATTTTTTATTCGATTGTGCATACGAGAATCGATGTTGGCGCCATCACTTGCATAGACTTTTTACATACATCTTTCTTGAGATTTGTGGCAATGACTTATTCCTGATTATGCCCTTGCAGAAATTTCCGGAGGTTTGCATATAATTTTCACTCATGTGCGACATTTTTAGTTTTTCCAAAAACGAAATAGTTGTTATTCGATTGAACATACATGAAATCGTAGTTTCACTTTCCACTCCATGGGAATATGTGCATTGACAAAATATAGAGCGCTACTTGCGGATCTTCTGAGTGGTGTGAAACAATAGGTATGTTTATAAACAGGTGCTCTTCGATTAGTGGATAGCAGTATCTTCATGAACAGGTGCGCCTTCGATTAAGGGATAACAGTATCTTCATGAATAGATGCACCTTCAATTGGCGGATACCAGTGGATACCACAAGGGAATCTCACATTAGAGATAAATACCCCAAGGGTGACTTACAGATTGTAAGCACTTTATGTTCCGGGTTTAAATAACCTTTAGATGGTAATTAAATCATTTGGTCTACCGGGAAAGTACGAGTCAGCTGGGCAATTTAATGTCATACTGGCAAGTTGGTCATGGTAGCTGAGTGGTTAGAACAGCCATTCGATAGGCGGGAAATGCGTGGTTCAAATCCCGGCTATGGCATTGAATTTTTCAGTTCTGATTCCGCCTCTTAAACATTCCCCATGCACGGTTTGTGTGTTTAAAAACACCAGCAGCAACTTTGTTGACATAAGTAAATATTAATTAGTAAACTAACGGAAATTCAATTTTGAGACCATTTCAATGTGAACTGCATTCCTCTCTTAACCCTGCAATGGGGCGTACGAGGAATAATTTTATTTTAATACGTTAATTAAAATGAATTCCTGGGTTATTATTTATTCGTATATGGTAAGGGGGTCTCAAATTCGCATAGTACACACGAGTAAATTCAGATACTAACGTCTCAAAACTATTTGACTCAGGTTATTCCAATTTTAACTGCTCAATTTTAATTATTGCATAATCTGCTACAATAAGAGACTTAAAAGTTAATTTTATGTTTGGTATTTTCTGAATTTTCGTTTATGAATTACGCTTCTCACTGATGGATGTGTGCATGGGATGAATGGGTTGGGATGGGTTTTGAATGGGAGTGGATTGAGTTTGAATTAGTTTGGATGGGTTTGGATTGGGTGGTAATGGAATTATATGGGTTTGAATGGGATTGTATGGGCTAGAATGGGTTTGGATTGGATGGATTTGGTTATTGGATGGATGGGTTTGGATAAGCTAGATAGGATGTAACTCGTTCATTTAAAGGACTTAAATAAAAAGGAGTGCCTAGCAGCAGACAAAAAAGAAAAGCTTTTCTATAATTGTCTGAAAAAGAGCTGTGAAATTAAATGTTAAATGGTAGAGTAAGTCTTGTAAATCCTACGGTTATAATGTTTAGGTTAATGATTTATCCTGAAAAAGTGTTCATATCTTACACAGAAACTTCAATATCTCATCCAGGAAGGAAGAGCAATTGGTCTCTGATAACTGAACATTTTCGCACCAGCTCTCCCTTTTTTCGCTCATCGCTTTACACCAACTAAATTATGCACGTGTACAAAAGGTTAAAGGACTACAAAGGCCCAGTGTGGATGGATATTTGAGCTCAGAAGATGGTTTAAACGCTGTACCAAAATTGAAACTCCCATTAATGTTTTCCTTTAATATAGAGCGCACCACAGGGGACATCAAAGGACATAAAACAGCAGTGATGTATAAATCGATTCATTACGTATCCGCGAGGACAGGAAACGAGGTCGGTCGGTCGGTCGGTATAGGGAGAAAACAGTTGAGCATCGCCACGCGGGCGGGCGGCGTCACACAGAATAAACTAATAGCGCCTGGCAAAAGGTGAACCGCAAGTACAAAGCCAAAAGTAGTGTTTCCAGCTACACGTTAGCAGAGATCTACATAATGGATGCTGGGATAAAGCTGAAGAGCCCTGGGTCCCTCTCTTATAGCCAATCCCGACACTGGTGTGCACATCTTTGAACGCGATACCCAAACAATCATGGAGACTATGGCTATTCTATGGCACAGCTCACCATTTAGTACTGGGCTTCATTTTTAATTGTTTCTTCAATGTTCGCATATGGTGTTACCGTTGTCCAGCGAACCTTTGGTTTCAACAAGTTGAGGAAAAGCAAATATACACAGAGAGCGCCTAGGTTCAATGTTGTAGTTCGACTATGTGTAGAAAAACTCTTGTGAATGTAGCACATCAGATATACCTATTTGTAGCTTATTATTCAACTTTGCAACTTTGCTGTGCCAAAGTAAATATTTTCCTGCGTGTCCTTCGGTCGGTGTACAATGTAATTGAAAACAGGTGTTTAAAGCTCTTTTACTGGGAAGTGAATACATTATTAAAACAAAAGTTAAACAGTCTAAAACACTTGCACTTATGGCTATTGTGACCTGTACTTTTAATGCAATCACAATTACTGTAGGATGCCGAATTACAAACCTCATTGACATATTGTAACCAAAACGACAAAATGAGCTCCTGTAATTTTTGTATCACTTTATTGTCTTCTAAAATGTTACTCCAAATGCACAGTTTTATTCTCGTAGTTAGCGCAGTATTTCCTGATATCACAATTCACAACTGTTCTTTTCATAACCTTGCTCTGTCCTTTCAGAGTCTTTCTGCACTTTCTCTGTCGCTTATACACTTAAATATGGCGTTAAAATCACTCGACCGACGCATCTTACGGGACGACACACACTCACACACAGGATGGTTGTGTGTGAGTACTGTATAATGTGTATTATACTGTCGTCCACAGTTCATTATTACGCCCGGTTAAGTCGTGAAGCCATAGAGACTAACATAAGGACAACTTCAATATGAAGGAAGAAACAAAACGCTTCAAGTTTGGCATCCAGCATTACAGAACGCACGCAAAAAACCTGACCGGAGACAAATTCAAGATCATACGCCTTATGGAAGCAGCCCACTTTAACCCATCCCACGCAGCAGCCAAACGAATAAACAAACTGCCACACGCCTGTGAAAACAAACGACTCCGTTACAGTCGCCGCCGAGACTAGCAGGGTACTACGGTCACACCGCTGAAGATGTTTGACGCAGCTTCGAACGAAACGCATGGAAGAATTTCCGCTAGACCACGTCCTACAAGCCCAGATAATCATTTTGTATTTTATGACACCGGCCGTGAAAGCTTACGTAATTTGATCACACACTGTTATTGTTGATAACATAATCATTCAACATTAAACAAAAATATACCTTTTTGTGCTAGTTAAGTGATATGAATGCATTTCGAATACAACTGCTTAATTTGTCGGTGAAGGTACAAAGCGCGCCATAGAGAATTTTCGGTAGCAGAAATCTTTTCTGGGACCCCTTCAAGTGTTGTGCTATTTTTATCTATATTTCTATTGCATTCCTGTGATCAGCAATAGGTTGTAGAGGTAACAGAACCAATTATAGTTTAAATTAGGGGGAAAACATACTGCTTTATTTATTTACTTATTTTCGCAGCAGCAATCATTGATATCACTGTGAGAATACAGTACTGTTTACTTTTTACTTTCTCCACTACGTATAGTATTGTATTCCACCCAAAAATTTGATATCGAGATTTTACCGGAAATATGTTTCGAGGCCCCCTAATAAAAAAAGGTACTTTTAGAAAAAGGTCGCGTGTGTGTGTGTCTGTGTCAGTCTGTGGACTACATAGCTCTAAAACGAAAAGTCGGTTAAAATGGTAATAGAAGTGCAATGATTTATTCCACAAGTTGCAGCTGTTAAGTCTTGGTACTTTTTAAAATCAAGTTTGTATTTTTCTTCGTCACTTGAGTTCCTTTTAGAAAACTCATACACCTTATAAACAACTTGTCATGCTTGATTATGTAAAATATTACTTTAGCCTCTTCTATCTCTAACACAACTAGTTGCTTTACTTAGCGACATGTTAAAAGCTTCTAAAAATCTGCTTGTCAGAGTAATTAGGGGTGCATTAGGAGAACGGAGGGAGCACTCTTATTCACAAAGGTTATTCGTACCTCTGTTAACAGCTGAAGGTCTGCTTCAGTTCTGACAAAATATAGGTAAATATAATTGCGTATACACTACGAATGGCTGAAGCTAACATTACGGTTCTTTTTTGTACATGCTTGTACGACCATTCTGTTTATATGTCACGTGAGTTTTAAGCTTGTGATAAACTATTAATGTCCGAGCGTTAATGTATTAATTATTAAGCGAGACGAGGGTAGGCAACGCTGCAGGCCTGTGACTGGCTGCAGCGGTGGATCCTCTGAAGGTCATATACAAGACTCCATTTGTATGTAGTGGCGTATAAGCAAGTTGAAGATTGGTGTTACGCGCGGGACCATCAGTGAATCACCACTAGACGCTAATGGCATTACTCTAGTGGCATCTCCAATAAAGTATCATTAGTTTGGAGCAATGCGGAGTTCCTTACGCATTTTCACCACTAGTTTTATGGCGTGAGCCACTGCGGGGAATAAAAAAATGCCTCTATCGAGCCAAGTTTTACAAACAAACCGTTATACTCGGTCGAAGAATCTCAAATCGACTATTGAAACGTCAGCGTTAACGGATGCTGCAGTAGATTTAGGGCGAATTGTGCATGTGGAGCTTCATGACAACGGGAGGGGGGCGGTCATTTTGGTACCCCACCCGACATTAAACACAACCAACGCCACCATTCAGAATTAATAGCGCGGCAGAGATGTCGGGTGCGGTCTACCTCACAGAATTTACACTGCAAAACGGAAGGTGTTTGTAAGGGTAGGTTGCGCATGCGCCTCCCTGAATGATGGCCCGAAGCACCACTGCTGTTTTCCCTTCCCCGCTCGGAGTTACTGGCCCCAGTGCACATAAATTTGGGCCAAGTTGTTTGAATGTCGGAACATCTCTGCCCTCCGCTGCGCTAGGATATCTGGCGGGTTTCCAATTTACTCCGACCGACCCACATTTTGGGGCAAAGCGTGGCAACAAGGCGCAACACGTGTACACCACAATAAATACAATTTCTTTCAGTGACAAACCCGTATCAATGGGAGTTTTCATGGCCAAACTATTCAAGTGCACAACACTTTGTGGCTGCTGGTCCCGCAGCTCAGTCAATCGGTGGACCACCTGTGCAAAGGATCCCGGGTTCGATTACCGGCTGGGGAAGGGGATAGGTCCCAGAATAATTCTCAATGCTCCTTAGAGTCTGGAAGTATGAATCAGAGTGTGAATGTGTGTGTGGATTTAACGTATAAAATTCCTAAAGACTGAAAACCCACCGTTAAACGAATAACAGCATCGCCGTTATGCAATATGTCCTACAGGAGAAGCCGCCGATATGACCATCGAAGTTAAAGGTGGGATATAAATGGAACAATAGAACAAAAACACTTTATGCGATAATGTCCCATTATGCACACTATTATTATCAAACACGGTAATAATCAACATTCAAAATTTCATACCGTTATAAGCAAGTTGTTACTGTATTCAATACGTGCATGGACCGCCCCTCTTTGGAGACCTTGCGTAATTAGCCACTATCCACCACTTCTTTCGGTCGCAGGGTGAATCACACCTGTGGCGTTTGGACCCACAACCAGTCAGTATCCAGTGGCGGACACAAACAGGCGATTTCATGACCGTTACTAAGTCATATCTTGAAAATTCTGGGAATGTTCGTCTTTATTGTGGATGATTTTTGCATGAATCGTAAACAGTAAAAGACAGGCAAGACCTTATTAAATAAAAATCTGCGTGATGCACTCACATGACTTTCTCTACTCTTATACTAACCATTCCTACAAACTCTTATTCCTATATCTTCTTCATGTTGATAAAAACATTTGCATAAATTATCTTATTTGCATATTTCCTTGTAGATGGAAGGGGAATATAGGAATACAGTAGACTTTGAGTGCTAGTGAAATGTTTTAAAGCTTCCAAATTCCATTCTCTTTGCACGGTTAACATATAAAATATTGAGTAATGGTGTTCCATTCACAGAAGAATAAGTTCTCCAAAACTTATACAAATAACAAGTCATATCTCCGAAGCGGTTCACTCTATAAAAATTTTTATTGAGACATAAATTCTCTATTTTAGCAAAATCAACATTTTTTGTATACTAAAATTTGGTCTAACGGTTTACCAGCTATGCAAAAGTCATCCAAAGTGAATACGACTGCAGGGATATAGTCAGAAAATTCAAGATATACACTTTATTTGTCATAAAAATATCTCAAACATATGGCAGTTTAATCAAAATCATTAGAGGCATTTTCAAGAAAATCAAAATTTTCCATGTAAAGGGTAGTTTAGGATGGAGGAATTTTCTTCAAAATTTTCGTGTCCTATGCTTGAAAGGTATTGAACTTAAATACTATCTTTAGTTTTGAACCGACTTTTCATTTTTGAGTTATGCTGTCCACACGCTGACACACACACACGCGCGCGCGCGGTTTTCTAAAAATCCCCTAAAACATATATTTCCGTTGAAATCTCGACATCGAATTTTTGGCTGGAATACAGTACTTCCTCTACTTTACTGTACACACTAGAGAAAGCAATCGTTTTGCAGTTTCCTTAGCGAGAAGAGCTTGTAGTGGGTTCTACAAGATTACGCACGAAAACTGTGCGTGTGCTAGCGCCTGGCACGTGCTGTATGAGTAAACATTCATGTTTCATTCAGTAGCCGCCGGCTGTGATTCATATCCAACGAAGCAACCCACAAGAACATAATACTTATACGTATTTTAATTTAAACCTCTTGCTGTGGTAAAGCAATGGTAAACGCGGATGATTAGGATGAAACAATGCACTGATGAAATTTTATAAGATATAACTTTATAGGTTCTAAGCAAATGAACTCGAAAGTACAGGATAACGGAAGAATGTCTAAGGTAATGTGTGTATGAAAATGCAAAAAAACACAGCTATCCTTCGATTTGCATTCAATTTTTACCTATACCCAGAACATGAAACATCGCACATACGACATTTTAGCGTGCTCCGTCGGACTGTTTTTAAAACATTTTAACAGAATTACAAAATTAGTCCGGTTACTTCTCTATCACTTTATTGTCTTCTAAAATGTAATCACAAATATAGTTCTCTTCTCGTTGCTAACACGTGTATAATCTCCCAACTCACAACATTTACTTCTCGTAACCTTGCGCAGTCCTTTCGGTGTGTTTATTTTCTCTGTCTTCTATACACTAACTTTTACAGCGAGTTGACGTCCGCAAGTACCTTATTCACCACGACCGAGTATCTTTCACGACAGTAAGACACACACAGCTGTTTCGCACTCACTGAACTACTACTATGTCTGTAACCGTAAACTCACTCAGTGCTATTTCCTGGCCTACTTATATAGTGGGAATGGCGTCACACGTATCTTTCGCGAACTTCTTCAAACAGGTCGGCGGTGTTTCTTGTCGAAGGAACCGTAGAAAACCCCTTTTGTGTAGCCCTTGAATTGTTGTTAGTAATGTGTTCACTGGCGTGAGTGGGTGAGAAAGCTTGCCTTTGTTGTGAGCAGAGCCGAGTGTTACAATATCAGTTCTTTTGTTTTTAAGACTCTTTTTTAATATGGTGATATGAAATGCTCGTAAAGTCTGAGGTTTTTGGTTCCGTACAAGAAATTTAATTTGTACAGCTTAGTATACAAATATAACAGTTTTTGTGCATAAATTTCTTAATTTTAATTGGTTATAGAGAAAAGAAAACTTTTTAGTAAATATAAGGATACTGGTAAGTCTTAAAAACTTCAATAAAGTTAAATTCATAAGACTCAATCCTCCCAACGTTTTACGACTGATAACCATTTATACATCTTTCATTGGGTATCCTTCCTTTAATATTTTGTAACAGAAGTCAAAAAATCTCTGCACATCTCGTTAAAACAGGCACTTCACGTCAAAGAAATTTTTTGTGGAGTGAAGAATTACCGAGATAGTCCTTGTTATTTTTCCCAAATTTTTCCCAAATGAGAAATCGTTATTCGTTGTTTATCTCCTGCACATGCAAATAAATCAGAATTTTAAAGTCATCACATAATGACCAGTTTTAAAACATTTTAGTATCACTTGAAGCCTGCTTTATTTCCATATTCCCCTAGAAGAAAATCTCCCCAGATTTCCCTATATATATGTTAGTGCTTGTTAACGATAATATCAGTAGTTCTAAACTGAATTATTCTCTTTTCCATGAGAATAGGAATTGTAATATCAGAAATAATAAGCCTTGGAATTATGCCACGTCCCAAAAGAATTTGAATTGCATGTCCTTAAAGTTTATAATAGCGTGCCAATGCTCATTAAACGTTAAGTAGCTTAGTTACAATATTTATAACGTAAATTAATATTAATGTTAATTATTAATCAGTGTGTCAGACAAGGATGTACTTTTTTTTTTTTTTTTTTTTTTTATCTATATTCGCGATCTAGTGAAGACATGGAACTAACCAGTAAATTCAGTCTCTAAAATTTCAAAGAACAACTTTTAAATTATTTTGTTTGCCAACGATTTGATTCTTATTCAAGATAGAAAGCCTGCCCTGCAAAAACCTATTTTTAAACTTAATGAAATATGTGACCAATATAATATGAAAATTTCTTTTACAAAAACGGAGGTAATGGCATTCATAGGGAAATAACCGATTAGAACAAAAATATTTGTAAATAATCGTTGTGTAGAAAATGTGAGCTATTTTAGCAAGTCGTAGAGTGATGTTAGTTATGATAAGGAATATGACGTGGAAAATAAAATATTCAAATTTGAAAGAGTGTGTGGATGATGTAATGGAACATTTAAAACAGAGTAGGTAAATAAACAGAACTAAAGTTTTACAAGATTATGGCTGCACCTATATTAGTATACCAAAGTGAGACTTGAACACTAATTAAAAAGTAACAGAGTAAACTACAGACTCCAGAAATGTATGCAGGGATGTACGAAGAGAGACTTCATAACAAATGAAAGTATAAGCGAAGAGTTAAGAATTTTTAGTATCAGTGACGCTAAAAGATTTCAAACAAAAGTGAAAGGAACATGTTGAAGGAATGCCAGAAATCAGACTTTCCGAACAAATAATCCAGCATCATCCTAAAGGTAGAAGATCAGTGGGTAGACCCAGGAAACGATGGCTGGAGGACTATGAAAATAGAACAGGCACTTGATTGCCTATGCCGTAAAGAAGAAGAAGAAGAAGAGGAGGAGGAAGAGGAGGAGGAAGAGGAGGAGGAGGAGGAGGAGGAAGAGGAGGAGGAGGAAGAGGAGGAGGAAGAGGAGGAGGAGGAAGAGGAGGAGGAGGAAGAAGAGGAGGAGGAAGAAGAGGAGAGAAAGAAGAGGAGGAGGAGGAGGAGGAGGAGGAGGAGGAAGAAGAGGAGGAGGAGGAAGAGGAGGAAGAGGAAGAGGAGGAAGAGGAGGAGGAAGAGGAGGAGGAGGAGGAGGAGGAGGAAGAGGAGGAGGAGGAGGAGGAGGAGGAGGAGGAAGAGGAGGAGGAAGAGGAGGAGGAGGAGGAAGAGGAAGAGGAAGAAATTGTAGGGTTTGACATGTATTTTTGAAAATCTAATCGGAAGGTGCATAAAACGTATTTTAACCGTTCCTCACTTTTTTTTTCGCACCCCAAATACTCCCAGCCCTTCAAAAAGTGGCACTGTGGGCAAATGCACTGTTGACCCATTTGTAAAGCAGAGAATGTCTGTAGCACTAGCGACAAATAAATAATAAATAAATACATAATAAATAAATACATAAATAAATCAGTAGGTATATAAGTAGGTAAATGTAATATAATCTGGTTGAAATTCTTTCGCCATTTCGCCTCGGTATAGTCGTTCTTGTTTATACGATACCATTAAAGCAACTATATGTTTGTGAAAACAGTTGCAGAATGTGCGATCTCTGGCATCAACTTACGAAAATACGTAAAACAAATCTTTTTTTAAATCGAACTATAGCTAATATGTCATCATACCGTGGATAACAAGCAGCTAGCGTTTAGCTTGAAATGACACGTCGGCCCCTCTCTATGTCTACCTGAAAAAAAAAGCATATTATTCCACTATAATCGTCATCTAAAACAAATATTGCCAACTGCAATTAATATAAAGTGTGCAGCCAAATGTAAAAAATAATGTATAATTTTATGATAATTTCAAAGCAGTGCTCTTTCATGTGTGCGACCGCGTGGCAATTTATCTTCCTTTTTGCGCAGCTGTTATGGCTTGTTTTTGCACCAAGCCTATATAATTTTCAGTGACCCGGCGAGAGTGGCCCAGTTTCGCATGCCGCAAAAAGAAGAAAGAAGAAAGGAATAATGGAAAACCCACATCATTTCATGTGGAATGCAATTGACGGTGGTTTTTAAATTTTCAGCGTGCATTCTGTAAATCACCCCTTCTTCGGCGTATTTTCCAACCAGTAGCGGCGGGGGGAAAAGTTCACTTGTTTTATCGTGTACCCAACAGCTATGATGGTAGTAGTTTGGAATGATACAAGCAAATTCAAACTTTGCATTCTTTGAATCTAATCCCTGCAAACCGAAAAGTGTTTTTTAATTATGAACGTGAAACCTAGTTATGTATTTTCATGCTACTCGTATTTCTAGAAATGATGAATGAAACACTTTTGTTCAATATACAGCAAAAAGCTCTCATGCTGATGCTTGGTTCAACTTACTACCTAGAATTTGATGTTTTACCTATTCTCCCAGAATCTGGAAGTAATAATGAGGGTATATATGTTTATGTGCTGTAACGAGCAAAGTCCAAAGAATAACCACCGTATACGAGTTTACACCATTACCTTTACGCAGTATGGTTCAAAAGGCAATCATCCTTGCAGCACTCACATTACTTTCTCTACTCTTGAACAAAATACTCATAAAACGATTATTCTCACCTGTAATTCACATTTATCTGGATAAACGTTCGTAGAAATTGTTGTGTTACCTATTTCCTTGTAACGTGTGTTCTTAGACGGGCCGGGTCATCCCGTGGCGGTGAGAAGACGTGAAGCAGAAGATCCGTGGTTCAAAACCCGACTATGGCATTCAAATTTTCAGCCCTGATTTTACCTCTCATGGTAACACCTTTCTAAAAATATGAGCGTCAGTGCACTTTTTACTTTCTCTGCTACGTATAGTAAAGTAGAGGAAGAATTGTATTCCACCCAAAAATTCGACGTCGAGTTCTCACCGGAAATAGATGTTTTGAGGTCCCCTGATTCCCAAAATTGCATTTTTAGACAAAAGATCCGCGCGCGTGTGTGAGCGCGCACGCGTGTGAGAGCATAACTCAAAAACGACAAGTTGGTATTTAACGCCTTCCAAGGATGCAACACGAAGATTTTGCAGAAACTTTCTTCACCCTAAAGTACGCTTTACTTGGAAAATTTTTCGAAAGTTTTGATTTTCTTGAAAATGGCTAACGATTTTCTTTAAAATGGCATATGTTTGAGATATTTTTATGACAAATGAAATGCATATATTGAGTTTTTGGCTATTGCTCATGTAGTCCTATTTACTCAGGATGACTTTTGCATAACTGATAAATCGTAAGAAATAGACCAAATGTTGCTATACAAAAAATATAGATCTTGCTAAAACACAATTTATGTGCAAATATTTTGTGTAGAGTGAACCATTCCGGAGATATTCATTGTTATTTGTGTAAGTTTTGGAGAACTTATTCTTCTGCAAAATGGAGCACCGTTATTCATATTTATATGTTAACCATGCAAAGAGAACGGAATTCTAAAGCTTTAAAAGATTTGACTATCGCTCAAAGTCTACTGTATTCTAATATTTCCCTTGCACCTACAAGGAAATAAGTAATAAGGTAATTTCCGCAAATGTTTGTCAAATAACACGAAGAACATACATAGGAATAAGAGTTTGTAAGAATGGTTAGTACAACTACAGAAATTTATGTGAGTGCACCACATCAAATTTTTTATCTCATAGAATCATGCCACAAAAATTACTTAAAACATCATACTCTTGTTCACACCACCAACACGACGAGAAAATAGGACAATTGAGGTCAGGAAACAATGTGGTTACATTGTGCATATAGCTTATTGGGTATATTAGAAAAACAAAACATAACTTGGCACATGCACCATCTGGTGAGATGTATTTGAACAACTTGCAATACTTGTGGTAAATGGTCCGTTATACGTTGTTATTGGGATTGCTTCATATCTTACTTTAGATGAGAAAACTAAACATTGGGATTTTTGTCACTTGGTCCATTATGCTTCATTTTTCTACATAACCTCTCAACCTTAACTTACATTGATTCACTGTTTTTATAACGTGTTGTGTTCCGCTTTTTTATTTTATTTTTTGATTTGTATTTGTTTTGAAATTAAAAGGAGGGCAACAAAACTTATAGTATATAAGTTTGCCTACAAACTAGGGTAAACTAGAAAAGGTTCAGAGTGGGAGGCCAGCACTGGAACCCCCAGAATACGAGCTTCGCGAATTAGTGATGGGCTAACTCGCTCTATATTGCTCATTGATAATATGTAATTTCAGCGACCTCCTACAGTTTCAAACTAGCAGCTAATGTGGACATGTGTGTCAGAAGGAGTCGCTTTTCTCACAGACTCGCCTCGGCTCGGCTCGTCCGTCGTCAAGTGGAAGGCACGCTCAAGAGAGCCCAGCAAATTGCCGCAACACAATGCATCTCATTGTTCTTACCGGCAGACGTGGTTATATTCGGCTCTGCCCTCAACATCGATTTTTATTGTATTGTCTCAGGATGGAGAGGGCATGGAAACTGTTTGCATTTTAGTCAACCTCAAAGAACAGAAAGTGAATCATACAATTTCCTCACGAGATAAGTATATGCCAAATTACTTCTACATGTAGAAGGTTATTTGTATACATACATACCAACGTACCAAATACATATATTTCAGCTTTAACATCAGTTCCCGTAACTGAAGACGTAGGTGCAACAAAATAATAATTTATATTTTATTTTATTTTATTCTTTTAGAAGAAATATAAAGGTTTCTAAACAGTCTGGAAAGTAAATTGTTTTGGTAAATGATAGAAGTGCCATAAATATTTTCCCACTATGAGCATACTGAAAAGTTGGAAAGATTATAAGGAACAGTTGAACAGTTGAAGTGCGATAGAACGGCCGTAAGATAAACAGTTAAGTGTCCTACGCAAGTAAGTCTTTCTTTTTCTCTTCAGTTTTGCTTACTCTGTTCCAAAGGAACCAGAACCTCTTGCTCTTATTATTGTAAGCATTAACTTCCATCGCATCTGAACTGTGGTACAACCTGCTTGAAGTAGTTAGCTGTTAACAGTCACATAATACCAGTATAATGTCCTGGAAATAGCACTTCTGCCCTCTTTGGAGTTATCTTTGAACTACTTCCTGAACTCTTGGCATTTCACACTCTTTAGCAATGGTCCATAGCACCATTGTAATAAAAAATTCACATTTTGTCAGAAGTGGCACTTAGCACCATTGTTATTTCAATAACACAATTCAGCATCTGCCAGTTTTAATTGTTCTATTTACCCATACCCCACCTTTAACGTAAGCAGCCATATCGGCGGTTCTTCACTTGCAGCATACTGCAAATACGTAATGACATTAGCTCGTATGCAGTCGGTTTTGGCCCTTGGTTTATTTTCTTCTTTTAATTTTTTGTGCATTAGATCACACTCTCACATTCGCACTCTCGTTTATACTTCCAGATTCAGTGGTGATTAGGCAATGATCTTTGGTAGAGAAAAATTCCCATTTTCCATCCATGACCCTTCTCATACGCAAGCAGGTGCTCCAACAACTGAAGTACGGGGCCAGCTGTTCTGCCATTTAACCCCAACTTTTAGAGGAAGTTCTTCCCTACAAAATTGGTGCTACTGCTCGGTGCTTCTGTGAGTTCAAGCCATATCATTTCCTTCTTTGCAAGTAGATACGAGTTTGGTTCCCCATTTTTGCTTAGAATAGCGTTTTCTGTGAATGAGTTTTCTGATATGACCCGTTTTATCAAAATATATTGAATAAAACTAAATTAAATGTTACTTACTTACCTTTGAGGGCGTCTCCATTTTAAGCTGGTACCCATTGCCCATCTGTGTATCATTCCAGTCTTCAACTCGCTCATCCAGACCTCCGGCCTGGACACCACTGTAGCAGAATAGATTTTAAGATGAAAAATAATAAAGAAATCGTAAGTTATATTGTGGACCTAGTATGGTGTTTATAAAACGATTCGCTATTTAAACAGAGAATGTTGGTAACTTTTAGTTGAAGGATGGTATAAAGTAAATCGCCATATTTTTCTTTAATAAATAAACGTATAAGACAACGGCAGATCACTGTTCTCAGAATAAGAGCAAAAGTTCCAGTCTCAGAAGTTAAAGTTACGTATGACTGAACATTTGAAATTCTCCAGTAATATTGGATTATTTTTTTTAAATTTATACCATAGGTGTAGTGTAATTAATGTAATTCAAACATTTTACGGTCTAAATTTCATAGCTTTAAAATTATCACCAGATTTGTTCACTTTTGCTACGTTACTAAAAGAAGTTCACATTTTAGTGTAATATTTTAATCCAGAATCAAAATATATCCGATTTTTAAAATTGCGCTATGTTTCAGTATCTCCTTCATTTTAGGCTCCAACAAGTTGTTAAACTTATAAATATATTTTTAGGCTATTGCAATTTCTGTGTTTAAAAATTAAGGTTTAAACACACCTAAAAATAAACCTAGCTTTATTTGTTATGTATGTGTAACAATATATTAGTGCAATGCATAATCTGCTCCACAGGAATAATTATGAGAAGAAAAATCTGAGTGTTGCACTCACATAACTTTCACTACTCTTGTACTAACTATTCTTACAAACTGTTATTCGTGTTAGTTCGTCGGTCTGGGTGACTCAGTTGGTTAGACATGACCTACTGATCCCAAAGTCCCGGATTCAAATCCGGTCCAGACCGATGATTTTCAAGTGTGCTTAAAAACATCTCAGTGGATTTACTGGCATGTAAAAAACTCCTGCGGGACGAAATTCCAGCACACCGACAACGCCGATATTATCCAGGCTATTGATAGCGTCTTTAAACAATAAAATAAACTTTAAGTTCATGTTAGTGGAGACAAACATTTGCAGAAATTATCGTACTTCTGATTTTCTTATGGATGCAAGGGGAAAATGGAAATACAGTAAGCTTTGAGCGATAGTCAAATCCTTTAAACCTTTCTAATTATGTTCTCTTTGCGCTGCTAAACAGATGAACAAGTGAATAATGATTTTCCATTTGAGAAAAGTTTAAGTGCTGCAAAACTTTCACAAATAACAAGAGGATGATATGAATGCAAGTGAAATCGATGATTGGAAATGTGAGAACGGAGCAATTGGTGGAATAAGTGGCGGGATAACTGGATAACCCGGAGTAAACCCGCCTTGACGCCGCTTCGTCCAGCACGAATACCACATGCGGGTCCCTGGGATCGAACTCGGGCCGCCTAGGTGGTTGGGGAACTTCAGAGAAGCCACTACCACGTCAAATTATGGAAATTGGATCCTGAAATTAGTTGAAATTCCAGTTTAATATAAAGTCGAATAAAATCCAAAAGGAATGAAGTTGTTATCGCTTGCTATTTACAGAAAGCTCAACAGTGTTTGTTTAGGGTCATTATGATAAAGGTTACGTTTATAAAGAAGCACAAAGTTTAGAGAATGTGGCACAAAATGGAGTTAGCTGTAGCTGTTGCAGCAGTACATTACAAAACATGGTAATAGAGTGAGCTGGCTCCCTTCCCGTGGAGATCCCAAGTTCATATCTCGAGAGTGGCGCACAAACATGCCCACTAATTAGATGGTACGACCCCAATACAAAGCTGAAGCATTAACTTGGTAATCTCATGTGGAATACATTGCTCCCGTCCACCCACCCTCACACACAGTGTTACCACTCCAAACCACATTTAGTAAATGCACAGACCGTAGTAGATGTTTGCGCTCTTTCCACTTCTTACCACCATCACAGGGTGCCGCTGACTTCCTGGAAACAGCGCTATATTAAGACGATTTTGAAATAAAAAATTGTGATACAGTTTATACGTAATCTAGTACTAAGTAATTCGTATTTATACGTAAATGTTTTAGGTACCGGCAAAATATAATGTAGAAACATATTAATAGAAATTTAGTTATAATGTTATACTTATTAAATTCTATTAAGTTACAACTGAATAATTATGAGCATACGTCATATGCACGTTAAAAGAAGATTGAGGCTATTTTCCTTATCTCTGTTGACAAAAACGGAGAGGCGGCTTTTGGCCAAGGAAACAAAAGACAAAGACGTTTGTGGGTAGAGTCGGCGGCTTCTGGCACGACAATGTCCTAGCAACAAACGAGAAGTAAAAAATAAAAATGTTTAGTATCTGGTGTTTAATGTTGAGCAGCTGTTTTGCCTTCCAGTTCTCAATTGCACACTAGATGATAAAGTAACATTCATACAAGAGGTCGAACTTAATCCACACAAAATTGAAACCTAAATTTCTTCAGACTTAGGAATTGCTTATATCACGCTATGCACAGTCGCCAGTAACAAAATTAAGTGTAGACAATCGAAGAAAAGTAAAAAAAGTCAAATTTAAGCAGGACCAAGTTCAATATAAGGTTCCCTTCATACATATCTTTGCTATTTGTAGAGTTTTACAAATGTAGGCCCATTATATTGCTTTTTCTTTAAACAAGGTATGATGCATTATCAAAATCTCATTTGTAAGTAATTTTGAGTTACAGTATATTTCCTCTTTCCTCTGATATTTGCATAAATCAGGTTCAACTGTATACTGTTTATCTGAAATTTGGTTTCTTACTTTCTCTGCAACGTATAGTAAGTAGAACTACCTACTAGATTCAACCTAAAAATTCGTTATCGAGAGTTCACCAAAAATATGTTTTGAGGCCCCCGAATCCAAAAACAAAGTACTTTTTGAAAAACGTGCGCGCGTGTATGTACGTGCGTCTCTGTCTGTCCCTGTCTGTGAATAGGGTCACCAAAAACCGAAAATTTGGTTAACAATCAAAGCTGGTACTTTTCAAGGATACCACACAAAGATTTTGAATAAAATTTTGATTTTCTTAAAAATAGTTCTAACGATTCTGATTAAAATGCAACATGTTTAAGATATTTTATGACAAATGGAAGGTCTATTTTGAATTTCCTGGTGTCAGCATATGTAGTCTGGTTACCCTTGATGACTTTTACATAACTGGTATACCGTAAGAGAGAGACCATGTCTTACTACATAGAACATGTAGATATTAAAACTCAAAGGTTATGCCCTAACGCAATTTTAGTGGAGTGAACAATTTCGGAGATATTCCTTATTATTTGTATGAGTTTTTCAATACTTAAACTTTTCTCAAATGGAAGATCGTTATTCACTTTATCTCTTATCCGTGCGAAGAGAATGGAATTTTAAAGCTTTAATAAATTTGACCTGCTGTATTTCCATATTCTCCTTGTACCCACCAGAAAATTAGCAATAATATAATTTGTGCAAATGTTTATCTCGACTAAAGTGAAGAAGATAGAGGGATATGGTTTTGTAAGAGTATTAGAAGAGTAGAAAAAGTCATTGAGTGCAGCATATAGATTTTTATTTTTTATTTGTGGACACTGAAAAAGCCATATTATTATTATTATTATTATTATTATTATTATTATTATTATTATTATTATTATTATTATTATTATTATTATTATTATTATTATTATTATTATTATTATTATTATTATTATTATTATTATTATTATTATTATTATTATTATTATTATTATTATTATTATTATTATTATTATTATTATTATTATTATTATTATTATTATTATTATTATTATTATTATTATTATTATTATTATTATTATTATTATTATTATTATTATTATTATTATTATTATTATTATTATTATTATTATTATTATTATTATTATTATTATTATTATTATTATTATTACTACTATTATTATTATTACTATTATTACTATTATTATTATTATTATTATTATTATTATTATTATTATTATTATTATTATTATTATTATTATTATTATTATTATTATTATTATTATTATTATTATTATTATTATTATTATTATTATTATTATTATTATTATTATTATTATTTACTTCGAACTACAAACCCTCCAAATCTTTCAGCAGGAAAATGTATACGTTTTATTAAAGTACAGAACTAGTACAAAATGATGTTTTAAATTAAAATGTATTCATAAACGCGCTTTGTGTTTCTGGTTTCAATAATCCTCCAGATAATTGCAGGGTTTATTAAGTGCCAGTATACGTTAAGTATTGAATTCTTTACATCCATATGTGTAAGAGCCGATCTCATTAATCAATATTTTCGTTTATATACCGGCCTGCATAAATTTGTTTAGGAATCTCCTAATTTGGCAGTGATGTCGGATCACTTTATTTACCTGGGTAGGCGAGTGCTATTTTGAATACGGCTCTAACAATAATTATTGTTTTGATTTGATACGCTACAGTTAATTAATCAGGAAAATAACTATCCTTTGTCAATCCACGAGTTTATTATTTCGTTTCGAGTTCTTCAGCACGTGTCTGCATTGTTGTCCATGTTAATATGACTGTAGTGCAGATGGGAAGCGGAAATGGCGCATGCGCTGTGACTGATTTTTCCCTCCTGTGAAGCAATTGGAAAGCTCATTGTGTATATGTAAGCCATTGCAAACAATGACTGGCAACAGTGAATGAGGATTGTTTTGTGTTTGTAGGAACTACCTACTGCATGGAGGGTGGTAGGGAGGGAGGGGAGAGGGAAAGGCCTTACAGTGACACTCAAACACATCAATACAAGGAAAATAAAAAGCGAATGTAATCAAAATCGGCTCTTTTTTATCTGCAGCTAATTTAGCAACAATGAATGTGTTCGATTTGTATTGTGTTTGAAACAAATGGTGTTTGATCTGCTGCTGGATGTAATTCTGTTGTGTTGTGTTTGAAAGCGAGGGATTGGGAACGGTTTTAGCACCAGATGTCGCGCCATTTCCGTTTCTCATGGAGTCCGGCGAAAAGCCAGTGCTGCAGAATATTCATTTGTATGTCTGTTCTTCATCAAACATGCTGCTTTCTCTGGCTTGTAGGTATGTTCCAAAAGTGACATTAAACGTCTTAACTAATTAGTATATTTCTGTATAGTGAGGAATGTTAAACGGTCAGTCTGTGATTCAAAATCAACTTAAGTACCATACTCGTCGGCAGACTTTTTTCGGGGGGGTGGGGCGAATGTTGGCAGTTTGGAATCATACAATATTAATTCACTATTCTGTTGTCAAAAGTTATAGTATTTGTTGTAGATAACTTTATTACTTTGTTCTAAATAAACATTGTTCTTTACATCTATATTTAAACAATAGTGTGTAGTAGTTAATTGACTACTCGTTCAATTTCCAGAGGGGGACACCTCCCCACTTGCCCCCACCCTTCGTGACGCCTATGTTAGGTACCAATGTAGCTTAAAGAAAATTCATAATTTTTCTAACAACCCACAGGTGATAATATTAAAAAATAATGGTTATATCACAAAAGATTTCGATAAATTCTCAGGCGGCATGACATTAACTCCGCGGCGCAATAGTCCTTTTCGGGCTAAAGCCTACAGCCGCTCCACCCCCACAGGCGTCAAGAGTGGGGTGCATTACTAGAGGTGGGACGCGATCAGCGCTCTGATCCCTTCCGTCGGTTCAGGGGCCATTGCTTCTCAATCAATTAGCTTCTCAGTTGGCCCCTCAGGGACCTAACGAGTCT
Organism: Tenodera sinensis; assembly: GCA_030765045.1. Lineage (NCBI taxonomy): Eukaryota > Metazoa > Arthropoda > Insecta > Mantodea > Mantidae > Tenodera > Tenodera sinensis. The sequence goes on from CM060966.1 coordinate 145,592,084, forward strand.
GACTGCACCCCGGACCATGTCTTCCAGCGGTGGAAAATCCCCACGCCGGTACCAGGAATCGAACCCAAATCTCCCATCTGGTAAGCAGCAGCGCATCACCGTGCTAACGAGACGACCCATTACATTACATGTGTCCGGAAATACTTCATTTCCGAGTTATGGCCTTTACAACACTGAAACTCACCGGAACGTTTTTCTTTCCGCAGGTCGTTGTCGTGAAAGGAGACATTAACAGGACAGTTAATTCCGAGGTGAAGGTTAGGTACATTCAGTGTTGTGTTTGGTGTCCTACTGTGCAGCATTTACTTAAATCAGCAACTGGGAGAAATGCACTTCGTGTACGGTAAGGTGGACGACAATGCTGGGGTGGCTCGTCGTTTGTACCAAGAGAGGTACACCACAGATCGGAAGACATTTGTACGTCTCCATCACCGTCTATGGGAGCATGGAAAATGTAACTCTCCGGGTTTGGGGAGGGGGATGACCAAGATCTACAACTCCGGTTGTAGAGGAGTTTCTGGGCGCTGTAGACACGACTCCTATTATGAAGACACTCCAGTGATCATTCGTCAACAAACACACTTCTTGCATTATGGCGCTCCTGCACACTTCAGTCGTATTGCTAGCCAGTACTTGGATCGATGGATAGGTAGAGGTGGCCCAATTGCTTGGCCTCAACGCTCACCTGATTTGAACTTCTTCAATTTGTACTTTACTGGTGTATCATCATGGGTGTATTCGCCTCCGGTGCCTGATTTGGAATCCCTTCGGAATCGAATTGTGGCATGTTGTGAGGCTATACGCAATATTCCTGGAGCTTGGAATCGTGTTCGCGGGTGAATGAGACATCGATGTGAGGTCTGCATTCAAACAGGAGGTGGAAATTTTGAACATTTTCTGTAATGATAATGACTCGTGGAAAGAAAAACGTTCGCTGAATTTCAGTGTTGTGAAGACCACACCTCAGAAATGAAGCTTTTCTGGAAACATGTAATGAACTAATTTGGCTGTCTACAAATGGAGAATACATATCTGAAATTATGCCCTCTATTTTTGAAACATCCTGTATATGTTAAGAGCAAATGTGTGGAAAATAAAAGTTTCACGTATCAAGACGAGAAGCATTTGGGACTGCTAATTATGTTTAAACCTTCAGACGAAGTTGTGCTATTTCTTATTAATTTACGAGATTCTTTGTATAATTGCTCCACCCTAGACCCGCACACCCTAACCCGTAATACTTCGAAACCAAAGCACACCATAAAATGTAGTACCCCAAATATCGGCGATTATCTGTGATTGTTCAAGATGTATGATAACCCTCGTAAAGACTACTTGAATGTAACGCGATAGCAGAAATATGTATTTCTAAAACTCCTAAGTAAATATCGTTCTGTTGCAACATAAAAACGATGCATGAATCCACGTGGTGTTTGTTTTGTTTTGTATTAGTCGCAGGTTATCGCGGAGGGATACAAGGGGCGGATCTAAGGCTGGATGGAGTATAGTTTATTCGTAGGGAAAGAAGAAAAGTATAATGTAGTATAATCACATGCTAAAGAAATGATTTTCAAGATACAGTTTAAGTGAAATTGTAAAATATAGAATTATTAAGAAAAGAAAGATTTGTTTAGCACTAGTTACATACTAAAATTTGCAATAAGGGGCGATAGTGAAAATTTACATTGTCAGGAAGATAAAAAGGAGACAAAAAGTAAAAGATTTGTAGCGAAAGTGGTTTATTTAAGACACAAATTGTACATCCGAGTTTATTTATATGAAACGTTGCCCGAAATAAACGTTTAATGTGTTATCATTAGGGACACAATGTTGTCCTCCGTGGTCTAGAGGTAACATACTAGCTTCTGGTTCCCTAGTTCGCGGGTTCAAACCCGACGGAGGGCGATGCATTTTTACGGGCGTACAAATTCTTAGCATGGCTTCCTTTGGAAGGGAAGTAAAACCGGTGGTCCCGTGTATATCAAATTCTAATGGTGCTTGTGAAGGAGCTCGTTTGGCGTACGATGATATTCTGTCAGATGAAATAATCAATATTATAGCGGGGAACATAGAAACCATGCTTACTTGTTACTTCAATTAACATGCTACATATAACATTGAAATGTAAATTGTAACGGTAAGGTTTGGGGTTTTATTACACCGCTTTCAGCCTGCTCTGAGCCTTCTTTTTTATACCGAAATTCACAATTTTTATTCACCATAAAACTGGGTCCCTGGTTATCATTAATGAATGTTATTTCACAGCTAATATTTCACAATTGCCTTTCTCTGGCATTACTGTTGATAATTGCAAGTTGCGTGCAGCCGCTCAATTAGATCGAGACCACCAGAGGACAAACAAGGGTAAATAATAGTACACGCATAGAATTTAAGAAAATTTTAAACATTTGCGCCAAAAGACACAGATTGGATTTTCATAAAACCCTTCCATCTTTCAAATTCCAACAGAAAACTTTGTGTAAAATGGGGGAAGTAAGATAAATACAACCATGCATGTTGACTCCAATAACACTGAAGCCATCCCATCAGCAGGTAAAGCTGAGGTGCAAACAAACCCCGGTCAAGAGCTGGTCGGCTCTCAAAAAAAGCCTCACCAACTAAATTGAATGTTTAATAATTGTTCACATCCGCCAAGACGCAGAGAACTTCTGCATGCTAAAACACAGTTGTAGAGGAGTATAAGCTTCCTTCTAAACTAAACTGAAACAAGTCACTTAAAACGCCTTAACCTGTAAACTCCTATCTGCGCTTAAACGCTGTTGAGAGTTGATAGGCAGTAAAAATCACCAGGCTGAACCTCAGCCTGCCAGCAGCACGACAGACACTCAGAGTTGTGCTTGTCCTCAGCTAAGCAGCCTAAGAGGTCGCTGCGTTCCGTGCAGGCACTTTGAGGCTAAGAACACACTTTATAACCTTCAAGTGTCACCCTCAGTACCACAATGATTTCTGCTGCACTCACAAGTGAATGCAGACCTCGTAAACTAGCCCACTGTCTTCTCTAGCATGTGTTGAACCTCTGCAGTGCGTAGCGTCGGTGTCCACGTCGAATCATGGAACAGAAGCCTTCGCACTCGCAACTAGCGCAGTCCTCATCCACACTCGTCTGGAACAGAACCATCTGTTGTAGCTCAGGGACCTCTTGAGGTACGCCAATGATGGGTGGCAACGGGGGACAAAATCACATGCGACACCAGGAAGCCGTCCGCCTCTGGCCCAAGCTCGATAAGAAAACAACGAGATCGTCAATGGCAGGGACAACACGATGCTTCACTTGGAGAAAATGCCGCCGTAGATAGAATCCACAAACCGGAAATTGCAGGGAATCGAAATAACCTTCCCAGAGACAGTATCGGGCTTCACTTCAACGCCGTCGAAATCACAGTCAGCACACTGCCTCACAAAAGCTACACACTTCCATCTCCACACCATCACAACCTTTAAGGAAATAATTAGAAAATTTTGATTTTCCGTTTTGGATTTTTATTATGCTTATAAGTTTTCTCTTTCATACTAAGCAAGTGTTATTTTACTGTATATCAAAAAAGGTTTAAAGTCATAAATGGATATTTAATCAGTCAGGCACCATTCAGACAATCAACCATATTTAACCTTGCACTCAATTTTAATTATGGTTTTCTTTTCAGCATTTCTCAGAATTAAAAATGCTTCTTGAACCATGGTGTGTAACTTATTCGTATTAGTTGATATTTTACGGTTAGCTTCAGGAATTATAGATTCAAAATTTGTTTTGGAATAGATAAAAATTAAGTGGCTGAATTGAAATTAATCATTTTCCACGATTTACATTGAACAAGATGAAAAGTTAGATTTTCTGTGTTTAAGAGTATTTTTCCTCTTAAAGCAATTAACATTATGTAGAAACTGACTGCACTTTATATTTAGTTCTTTATCTTTATGTTTACATCACTCTCTGTTGAATTCCTGCCAAATCTTCTTCGTTAAAAAATTTAATTCCTGAGAGCTTTGAGGTACACTTTGGGGACAGTTGAGGACGGAGGATCTACCAGGAATCACAACTCCCCCTCTTCATCTAGGAAAGGCGGCAACTGTGTGCACACTCTCTCCGTGGTTCTTTACATTAGGGCAATACCTAGGTTACTAAAAGGCCTCCCATGCTTTTGCATGGAAGTGGGCGGAAGTGGCGCCACTTACGCCTATCTACCCATAAGAAAAACTACCGAAAAATCTCAGCGGGGTCACTGTCTGAGCACTGCAACGTCGAGTCCAACCCATCCGAACTACTCCCCAATGGAGGGACCCGAATGTTCGGCTCAAAGTACTTCTAATTAACGTCAGAAGTACCACAAGCGCTATGAGTCTGCAGCGCCCACACTACGGCAACTGGAGGGACCAGAACACTTCCCCTACGGAACCTCGGTGATCGGACTGTCCAGCAATATAAACTAATTGTTTAGTAGATAACTGCTGGCACACGCAAGTTGACACATTGACATGTAGACTCCTGACTCATTACCACATAATATTTCACGAGCTTAACCTGGAATTCAAGTTGTCACTGGAGGCATGTGTTCTTACAACTGCAACAAAACGCCAGTAACGCTATTTCTTGGCTGCCTGTGATAAACTACGCGGTCTATTAATAAACAGCAGTTATGGTTAAGAGAAAGAGAAACAGGGAAGGGTAAGGCGAAGAACAGAGATAAAAAGAGGAGAAACATATTTTCACTTTAGGAGGTTCCTGAGTTCTGCTAGTTATGAATATTTTCACATAACCTCATTCCCGCAAGTTAGTATTGCATGAGCTAAGGCACCGGCATAGTTTACCGCACTGTCTCTGCTTATTCTCGTGTGGTGACGTCACACCAAACCTGCCTTATTCGTACCAGTTTAATTAAAGCCACATTTTTGCCCCTTCTCTCTTCACACCACCGTTTCTACTATTTTCGTTGCTGCCCTTTCTAGCCACGTTCCATTCATTCTCCATTCTTCACGTTGATTCAATTTATATACAGCCTTTTCGCTACTTTTTTTTCTGTTGGACCGTTATCATGGATTGCAAGTGAGAGACAGGGGGGCCGATTTCATCCCGGCACCACATTAGTTTGGTGTGTGTGTGACGTCATGGAGGGTCATGCGTCATCAGAGGTCAGGAAATTGAATTCTGTAACTCATACCTATTCCAGAATACCCTCCCTCTCCCCCTCTGGCCGCTTTCCCCTGCCTGATTCCTTGTGACAACCTGCGGGTTTTTTCGTTCCTCTCTCGAGATGTCAGGGTTGTCGCGCTCAACCGTCACGTGTTGCGCTTTCAGGGGTGCGAACTTTTGATGAACTCTTCTGGTCCTCTCTTATTATTTTCTCGTCCATCTGGTATGTCCGAAAATATATGGCGATTGCAGCTAAAATTGACTGTTGCAAAGTAAAGGCCAGCGTATACCTACTTCTGACCTGCAAATCATATGAGGTCTCTGAACACTAAGAAAGTAGATCTCTTTGTTTTGTTGTTGTTTTTTTTAATTTTGTTTCTTTTACATCGCTTTAACTACGTAGTCAAATCGCGACGAATCTTTTAGTAGATACCCGTAGAACGATGTTTGGCGTCAATCTTCAATATCAATTCCATCCTGTTTCGTCACGAGTCCATAGAGGGAGCACTGCAGGGCAAGTATATCTCCACCTCTATGACGGCAGATGGCATTAGGGTGCCATGCAGTCTATCTGCTTACATTACTTGTAGATGGCACAAACTTCGCTACTATCATATATATTTCATTTATGCTACTGTTTATACTTAAGGTGGAACTCTGGGGCGTGGTATTAAATATAAAATATCTTGAAAAAATCTGAGTAGGACTGGCCGGCTCATGGAATTTGAACACGGCACTTCCCGAATGCTAGCCACAGACATTACCACAGACAAATCTAGCTTGGTACTTTGTTTTGTACTGGGAAAACAGCGTAACATTTTAAATGGAAATTTCAACGAGTTAAATTAATAGATACATATCCTTTTTCCGGTTTGTCTAGGCAGCCCGTTGCGGCAAAGCCATCAGTGGAGTTCATCTTCTGCGAGGTTGGCCAACATCTTGTGGTCCTCTTGGGTTGTATAGAAAGGTCCTCTTAGGTATTCCTCCTTCACTCATCCTCATTAAATGTTCTGTCCATTTCTTATTTATATTTAGTTCTCCTATTAACGCATTTCGTATTCTATCTACTCTCGTGCATCCTTTCACATTCCGCAGAAATAATATTCCGTTGCGTGTATTCTACTACTATCCTTTGATTTTATTACCCATATAGCAAGGAAGGAACAGCCAATGTTTTATATAATTTAAGTTTTGAGTCTTTTCGTGTTTTCCGACCTAAAGTTCTTTTAATAATTGTTCTTTGTTCTTGGAGAGGTTAAACTGGGTTACCTCTTCCTTCTTATAGTGTTAGAATCAAAATTTTTTCGGAGTGCCACATGTTTTCCTCCTTGAGGTTGTTAGTCATTCACCAAGGTACGGTTTCTTCCTTATCTATGAACTCTAGATGGGCTCTTTTTTCAAAAAATTCTTCTTTTATGCTTTAATTTCGTATCTATATATTAAAATTATAATTATTATATAATTATATCCCAATAATCACAGTTACACACTTATTTAAATATTTTATTTTCTGTTCGTAAATTTTAAGCACAGGAAATGTCTCTCTTGATGGACTACAACGTTAGTTTTATGCCTATTAAATTTAAATCATTTTGCATCATATTTTGCATGTTGTGAAATATTACATTGTTCCATTCACTCTATATATGGCAGCACAGACAATTGTGGGTGACTGATTGCAACAATATGTTATTAGTATTATTATTTTATTGCTTTAGGACAGCCATGTTCAAGCGCAGGCTCATGGGCCGATTTTGAAACGATGATGGATTGTAAATTCTAGTTCAGTCATGGCCCAATGAAGTAAAACCACAGTAGCCTTATACAACTATATTTTAAACAAACTAAATTGCTCATTGAATTCAAACGAAAAATGTAGTTTTATTCTGATGGTATAGCAATGTATCAGACAACTTCGATTCGCGCCGTAGGTTGACTCCCTCGTTAGGCACTAAAGTAATTGTAAAATTAAAAATATTATTCAGTAAAGCATAATCCCTCTATGGCATAGTTTATCTAAAGATCACAAAGCAATTTTATCCACATTTCTAATGCTATAAGTTTAAAGAAGAATTGAAATATAATCTGTTTTTTCATTTTCTAAGAGTTTTTGAATTTTAAAGATAATTAAAGCATCGTTTTTAGTATTTTTACTCATGTTTTAAGTAATTTAATACGTCCGGCATTAGGAAGCTTTGTTTCCTCGTTTGACTGGCCAACGAAATGTTTGGTCACCCTTGTTGAAGAGAATGAAAATAATTTCGGTGGGAAGTAGCCAGTAGTTAATTTTCTGGCTGAGTTTGATTTATGTGCCAGCGGTGAATGTCCAGCAATATCCACAGTTTGGAAAGACGAAATCCCAACTCCGCTACCAGCGCAGGAATTTAATTTTGCAGATATTATCACTGAGGCTTCGAGGCGTGGGTAAGGGCGTTTATCAACCTTGGCGGCCTACTCACGAAGAACAAAGGCGTGCTTCCATTGTCGATTACTTGTAGCATCTCTTTGATAAGTAGTTCGAGGACCTCGGTTCGAGATTCTCTTATACTAGTATACATTCATAAACGTGGTGTTATAAGAGGAATGTGATAATTATATCATACAGCAGTGCTGGTGAGAGATTTTCAAGTAATATGGTGGTGCACAAGGTCTTAGAATTCTTGAGATATGCATAACTGTAATGCTCTGAAATCGATTAAGTCCATATTACTCCTCTTGCACACTGTAAGTTTAACCTTCTGTTGATATAAAAACAGACTTGTGGCCATTTAAATAGACTGCAAGAATATGAAGATAACAGAATTTAATAGAATGATAAATGAAAACTAGGGGGATACAGAATGAGTTTGCGGTCAAAAAAGTTCAATTACTTTATTACGTATAGTAATAATCTCGATGTCGAGATTCCACCGAAAGTATCTTTTGGGGCTCCCTGAACAGACAAAAGCATTTTTAGAAAAAAAATCTGTGTGTATTTGTGTTTGTATCTGTCTGTGGACAGCATAAGTCAAAAACGAAAAGTTGACTAAAAACTAAAGTTGGTATTTAAGTTTCAGGGATTAGGCATGAAGATTCTGAAGACAATTCCTCTCCCCTAAACTACCCTTTACATGAAAATTTTTTTTCAAAATTTTGATTTGCTCAAAAATGTCCAACGATTTTGATTAAAATGTCATATATTTATGGCAAATGAAGTGGATATTTTGAATTTTCTGGCTGTAGCTCATGCATTTCTGTTTACTCTGGATGACTTTTGCATAACTGGTAAAGCATAACAGATAGACCAAGTGTTTTTACGCAAAAATCTGATGTGTTGTACTCGCATGACTTTCTCTACTCTTGTACTAACCATTGTTACAAACTCTTATTTCTATACATACGTTCTTCGTGTTAAGACAAATATTTGTACATTATTAGCTTATTGCTTATTTCCTTGTAGATGCAAGGGGAATATTAGAATACAGTAGGCTCTGTGCGATTGTCAAATCTTTTAAAGCTTTGAGATTCCGTTCTCTTTGCACACTTAACATATAAAAAATGAACAATGATGTTCCATTTCACGAAAGTTATGTTTTCCGAAATTCACACACATAACAAGGAATATCTCCGAAATACTTCAACCTACAAGAAAATTTATTTCGACATAAATTGTGTATTTTAGCAAGATCTACATTTTTTGTATAGTATGATTTGGTCTATCTCTAACGGTTTACCAGTTATGCAAAAGTCATCCAGAGTAAATGTGACTACAAGGGCTATAACTAGAAAATTCAAAGTATACATTTCATTTGTCATGAAAATATCTCAAACATATATTTTAATCAAAATCGTTAGTCATTTTCAAGAAAATCAAATTTTTTCTAAACATTTTCCATCTAAGGGGTACTTTCTTCATGTCGCATCCTTGAAAGACATTAAACTTAAATACCAACTTTGTTTATTACCCTACTTTTCGTTTTTTAATTATGCTGTCCACAGAGTGACACATACACACACACACACACACACACACACACACACACACACACACACACACGGACCTTTTTCTAAAAATGCTTTTTTTGGATTTAGGGGGCCTCAAAACATATATTTCCGGTGAAATCTTGACATGGAATTCCAACTGAATGTTTACATAATTAAGACTGTTTAACAAAACATAACACAGTAATCACACGTTATGTTCTGTAGTCCACGTAATAATTACACCCAATCAACAGACAGATCCATAATTATTCCCTTATACACATGCCAAGTCATGTTAGGTACCGAGGTTAGTGTTATCCTACATAGGCGCTTGGACTAGACTACCGCAGAGAGAGATCGTTCAGTGCAACAACTTCCCCGCATCAATATTTGATTTACAGTAAGATAAAAGCAGAGTTATTTCAAATTGTAGCAATTAATACTTCTTACTATCATTCGTTGGTCTTGTAATATTATGTATTCCCACGCCTAGCTGCAATCAGTGAGTGTGGACAATCTTTTTAGATATTATGTATCCCGGGCGCGGTACAGATGAACTACTTTATATAAAAGAAGTTGCTTTGATTGCTCTTTGTTGATATTAATAAACACTTCTCAAGCAGTAATCTTCACACTTTCCACATCGTTAAATAATCCGCTAAATTATGGTGGATTCGTCGTTATACAAATCAATTTACATCTCATCAATCCTTCCGATTAATGTTCAAATATTATGCAGAACGTTCATAGGGCAGTTCAGACTTCAAGAATATCGCTTAATTCATCAATAATCACACTTTTAAATATGCTTATTCGTATTTAAAGACGAAAGTAAGTTTCAAAACTCTTCTTTCCTCCATTAATTAATTTCAAGAATACAAAAGAAAGTCAACATAGGCGAAACATATAACAAATATATACAGGAGGCTGCTTATGCTTCCTATATTATATATTCTAGTTACAGAGGACTTATAAAGAAACACATTGTTATGGAGGGCTTACTGAGAAATACTGCCTCCAAATTCATTATTGTAATTAAAATATATCGCATATCCTTCATAGCACAAGTCTCGAAACCCGGATGCTTAAAAAGTGCCGTTTATTCTGAAATTATCTTTTCAGTAGCATTTTTGGACGTGATAGTTAATTAAGTGCTAACTGTGATAGACTATTTTTAGTTTGGAAGCAACGGATAGTAAAGTAATCCTTAAATGGGGCGAGTTTAGTGATGAGCTCTCCTCGTGGAGTACGGAGGTTTAAATCCTTAACTCGAACCCTATCACAGCAGCACACACACATACACATACACACACACATATACACACGCTCTGACGCGCCCCTGAAGGAGGGGAGGAAGGTAAACTTACGAGTGCACAATAGCAAAAGCGTAACAAACACTGCAGCAAATGTCGCAAGCTGCTTCTTCTTCTTCTTCTCCTCTCTATTTTAATATTCCCATTCCCCCTTGTGTTTGTTTTGTTGTAGCAGAACGCATCTCGTTCTGAAATGAAGTGGGACAAGGCATGCGCCCCCCCCCCCCACCCCTTCACAGAACACATCCGGGGTAATTGCAATTTCGAGTTAGGCTCCCTCCCTGTGATGTAACATCTGTGTTCCAGAGATGATGCCTCAATCGTCGTGGGACCCAAACGGTCCCCTCGTGTAATCTCACTCTGGAGATTTTCATTTCTCCTTTCACAGCTCTGAGTGCTTGTCACACCTCGCTTTAATAAGGTTTATGTTGGCAACACTGTCATATTCGTTATCTTTCCAACTATACATTATCTCGTACCAATCCAATGTCAACCACCCTTATCTCCATTGTCTCCAATTTACACTATCTCCGTTAAAACAATGCCAACAACGCTCTGTTACAATTTCATTGCGTTTCTTTTGTTTTCCATATCGATTCTTCAAAGCATTGGTTTATTTATGAATATTTTTTCTATTCTTCATTTCAGTCAAAAATACAAATATAGATTTCATCCAAAGATGATTTCACGTCCCATAAAACAGAAAAAAGAAACAAAAACAGGTTATAGCGGCATCCCTTTTAATTTCGTCGCATCTAAATCAGGCGAAGATTTTCAAATTCAATTTTCTTTGCAAGGCCAAGAGATAAGAAAGTGAATAACGACCTTCCATTTGAGAAAATTTTAAGTGTAGAAAACTGCCACAAATAACAAGCAATATCTTCGAAATAGTTTTACCTTCCAGTTTCAACGAGATCTATATATTTTTTTTATTTTTTTTTTATTTTTTTATTTTATTTTATTTGTTTATTTTATTTATTTATTTATTTATTTATTTTGTATATCAAAATTTGGTGTATCTCTTACGGTTTAGCGGTTATGTAAATGATCAAGAGTAAACGGAACTACATTGGCTACAGCCAGTAAATTCAAAGAATACATTTCATTTGCCATAAGAATATCGTAAACATATGAAACTTTAATCAAAATTGTCAGAGCTATTTTCATGAAAATTTTGAAAAATGGTTCTTGTAAAGGGTAGTTTAGGCTAAATTAATTTTCTCCAAAATCTTCGTATCCCTTGAATGACAAAGTTAAATACCAAGTTTGATATTTAACCGATTTTCGTTTTTGAGCTATGCTGTTCACACACACGCACATACAAACACACGAGCGCACCTTTTTCTAAACAATGCCTTTTTTATTCAGGCTGTCTCAAACCATATATTTCCGGTGAAATCTCGACATCAAAATTTTGGGTAGAATGCTATACTTTTTCTAGTTACTATACGTAGTGGAGAAAGTAAAAAAATCGCTTAGTACGACATTGCGTATTGAGACATCTTATAAAACGAGCTATTTTTATTACACTTTCAAGAAAACAAATTGGCTATAATGTGCATTGTTCATTTTGGGAGCCGAGAAAGGAATTTCAACACTTTTTGTTATACCAGTTAAAACAACTAGAAATGAAATTAAACTCAGCTCATAATTATTTATTATACAATCTAGTTAATAAATATAATTTAATCTTTCAATGATCAAATACGGATAATATAACTACATTATTAAATACAAAAAAGAGTTTATTTGTTACGTATTTGGGGATTGTTAACAACAAAGTATGTAACGCTTATTTTCGAACTCCTGTTTTCTGTAGGTTGTAGATTTCAAATTGACTTATAATATACAGCGCTTACCTTAAATTTTCAACATGCACAAAAATGTATTTCATGTATTACCGAAGACGTGTTCGACATTATTAAACAATTTATGCTTCTGCCACTTCTTCCTTGATTTATTTTAGGTTTTGACACTTTGCTGGCATGTTAATTACTGTACGAGCTGCATGCACGTAAGAAAACTTCCTCTTGAGTCCCTCTCTCACAGTTTCTAACATATCATAGGTGCTATGCAACAAAAATGTTTCGAAAGTGACAAACAGAAAGTTTACAGAACGTTACAAATGGTATAACAATTCTAACATCCAATATAAAATTGGAATAATAGTTTTTGTTTCGAAGTCAACAAACTGCTAGCATACCAAACGTTGAAACAATAGTAATGACAAGCATGTAAACTTACTTTGGATTTACATAGACTTATTCACATTAAATTATTATCATATACGAATTATGATCTGGTCGTTGCTTTGTTTTCTACAAATTACCACAGGTCATTCTTTTGTTTAGCGTAAGCCAACTGTATCCCATAAATCGCTAAAAGATTAATATAATAAAAATAGCTTGGGTTTCGCTTTCCTCGGTTGGCAGTGCTGAGTAAGTTGAACTGCAATAACTGAAATGAATATATTTGAGGTTAGGTTTTAGAATTTCACATTTTCTGGTCAAACCTTTTGATATAGTATTAAACTCGTATTTTATTTACAAAATAGTTTAGATAAATATCACTGGCTACGCTCGAGAATCTATTGGTTAGGTCAGACAACTTATGATATTAATTGTGAAAAAAGGTGAAATAGTACACTTATACAAAATCTGTGTGTACCAAGGTATCAAGGGTTACATAGTTTATAATGAAGCTGAAACTATAAACTAATTAGTACAATTTTAGACAGAATACCTAATGCTTCATTTGTTGCTGGTATTTACCTAGAAGGAATTCTTTGGACCTTCCTAACATCATCAACTTATGTCGACTGCTGATTTAGGGAGCTCTGTTAACGATTGAGATACCTCTCTCGGTGATCTGATGAACTTGAAGTTGGGCTTCTCGTTAAATATGGTGTCAAAATTTATGGGTTTTCCTTCTCTTTCTTGGTGATCTTTTACCACGTAGTTAGTGCTGTTGGACACTGAATACTTTTTAATAAATGAAATTCCTGTTCTAAAGATTGTGCGCCACTGGAAATTTGTCTTTCTTTATTTCTGATGTTCCTAAAATGTTCTTTAACCCCAGTGTTCTGATTCCTTTTCTTATTGTGACCTAAGCAATCTATCGAAGCACAGGTTAAGGCTTGTCTTTCTTGACAAGTGAAAGGCGTGCACTTTGGAGAGATGGTTCTCTAAGTGAAAGAATGAATTATCAGGACTGCAAGTAGCTTCCGGGTTATCGCGCGTCCTGCAGAAGAAGACGCTTTTATGGGCCGGGCCGGGCCGGGTGGGCCGTAGCCATGACTACAAATTACTGCTCTCCCTCCAGATGACCACCCCCAAGAAAAAGGCGGGCGTGATCCGCTTTACTGTTGATATATTCCCACAGCACTCTTATCTGTCCCAGCCACACAACACATTAGCATGCTCGCAAACTGGGATGACCATTGCACTCGTGATAACGTTTTCTCGAAACGTTCTATAGAACAAATACCCCACCTATAAATTGTAAGGGGAGGGGGTTCCAGGTCTCATTTTATCGCTACTTTCTGTTTTACAGGCTCTAAACGTCCTATCAAGGAGTATTTCTCATACGGACGTAAACATTTGCTTTCCTTCAGTTTAAGTCGATACCTCATTCATACATATTGTTTAACGGGAAACTAAATGACTAAAACTTGTCCAAAAATGAAATCCTGACAGCTGAAATTTCATATATAAGTATATGTAATATATGAAGAGCGCACAGAAAAAAGGGAGAATGTCAATGTAAAACAAAAACTCTGTGCTGCATTCTAGTGACTTTCTCTACTCTTGTACTAACTATTGTTACAAACTCTTATTCCTCTATCTTCGTGTTAGTTGATTTAAACTTTTTTTGAAACTTTTGTGAAGGTATAAGTATGAATGGGGTGGGCAGACAACTTCAAGAGACATAGTAAAAATAGATATCGTTTGATTTTGATTTTTATATTTGCTTTTATGTAATATGTGATTTTTAACTTGCCTGGCTGAAAAATTCGCTTTCCATTTCGTAATATTCGAAATACCCTGCTGCTCATAGTTTGTAAAATATTGCCGCTTCTGTCGAACTTCGTGAATTTACTAAATACTCAGGTATTTATCTTCTATTTTTTTTTACCTGATTGCCCTCCCCTTATGTAGGACTTACACCCCCTAGGACTTACAAACCAGTGCCTAGGGTCAGACGCCTGTCGGGGAGCACAGAAACCTATGGACCGGACAGAGTGAAGACCTGGAAGCGGGTGGTCAGCCAAGCATCAAGTATGAGAGTGAGGAAGAGGATGATATGAAATATAGGCGAAATGGATGTGACAATGGAGCAATTGGTGGAATGAGTGGCGGGGAACACCGGAAAACTCGGAGAAAACTCGTCCACCACGAATACACATGCAGGTCCCTGGGATTTTTTTCATTCAGGCAGCCTCAAAAAATGCACATGAAATCCTTGCTTCGAATTTTGTTTATGGAATACAGTAGTTCATCTTAATTAGGTGGCAGAGGCAATAAAAACGTGAACGGTTCTGCTATATATTTTTTTTCAGAGAAATGTAAATTTATACCTTATTAATATTGCGTCAAAACTTTAATTAAAATTGTTTGAGTTACTTATGAAAAAACTCAACATGAACAAAAGTGTTTTCCTAGGAAAGAAATAATTGGCTCGGTGGAATCATATTTATTTTATTTTCTGCACGGTGGTGCTTTTAGTTAACTCTCATATAACTCTAGGTAACGCTGGGTAACACAACCGTGTACGGTCGCAATAAATTGCCCTTACTTTGCTAAAGGCGAACTTGTTGGTTATGATTATATCAAACATGTTTTGTTTCGTAAAACTTGCATGCAATGGCGTGATCTGTTTCTCTGCGAGTGTCATGTATATGTTTGAACATGGCAAGAAAAACAAATCGTGCTGTATTTTTACTTTCTTTACTGGTAAGTAAGGGAAGTAGATATTGTATTCCAACTAAAAATTCAATATCGAGATTTTACCGGAAATAATTATGTTTTGAGACACCTTGAGTCAATAAAAAAAAAAAAAAAAAGCATTTTTAGAAAAATGTCCATGTGTGATATTCTTACACCTGGACTGTACCTATAAAGGCATGCTATCACAAATTTTCATCCGGATGTGCCTTAACACTTATCAGCAGTCTGATACCAATATGTCAAACACCATATAACTGCGTTTTGTTTCGTGGCGGACGATACATTGTCTGTCTCAAATTAGTTATATCAGTCGCATCTATAATGTCGTAAGTTATTTAGGTGTGGCTCATTAACATCCTGTATATTTCTTGAAATCTTTCTTGAAAGCCTCAAAGATATGTCGCATAAATTGGAGCCCTCTTCAGTACCTCAATCTTAGTCTTATTTGATTACCTTTCCGAAATATTCAGAAATAGTTAAATTTGTTTACCAGCCTGTGATTATTAATATTTTTATAGCCACAATACTGTTCTTTATTTCATTCTATTGTGGATCCAAGTTAATTTCTTTGCAATTATGTTTCACTGGATTATATTAAACAATGAAACATTCCTCTTATTTCTCCAATATAGCACATAACACTGTTATTTTTAAACGAATAACCAGGTAGCACTAAATTTGCAAATTCGACTAATTATATCGGAAAATATTTAATCTATGGCGTCAAAAATGTTGCAGGACACAAATTGAAAGTTTCTAGGTTAACTGGTGTATTTCTTGTATTTGTGTAACTTATTAATGTGTATGAAATTGATTTGCAGCAATATACAGTTCAAAAATAGTATATAATCCAATCTCTTTGAGCTTTAAGACTTACTTCCGTACATAATCTTACTTTTTATAAGAAATAAATTTAATAATCGACATGTTATACATAGTGTTTAGAATTGCTTTAGCGGCTTGGCAAAATACATTTAAATTCAATAAAACCTATTGAGTTAGTATGAAGTGAATGTAGGTTTTTAATTAATTAGAAAATTTGCTTTTATAATTTCTCAACATTTTTTATAAAATAGCAGGCCTTTTTATTAACACAAAAATACGTCCACTGGTTATAATATGTTCGTGTTTATTATAGCAATTTTTAATTTCGCTGTCTTTATTACTTTCTGATAAAAAGGTTTTTTATTTACAAATGTTAGCAGAAGTGATTTTCAAAGTAAAAATGCAGAAAAAATGAAAGTAAAGAAACCACATCACTTAAACGTATGGGTGATCAATTTTCTGAGCAAAGCTTATTGGTATTGAGCGAAAGACAACTGTAATTAACATTTTAAAAAGACTTTGAAAATACCACGGAGCTACAATTCTGGTTATTGTGTTATAATATCTCTTAATTATTAATATCCCTTGAGATTTCCAACAATTACGAATAGTTTCTATCTTGGGAGACGCCTTTCCCACGCGGCATCTTTACCGGCACTGCTGTTCTGCGGGTTGTGCATCAACTTAGGCGAACTCTAACTTCTTAGATAAAGGTACTTTCTTGTTCCATTTGATATCTAAAATGCATATCGGCGACGATGCCTTTAGTACAATTGCTCATCAGCAATGATGTTCACTAGTTCAGTATTCGGTATCATTTTATTTTTATTTATTTTTTTTAAATTTTTTTTATTATTTTTTTTTCAGGCGTTAAATTCACACCACATTTTTACACTCCAGCTGTACTTCTAAACTTCAGGAAAGAGGGGAATAGTTAAGGTTAAAGTGGAATACCTAAAGTGCAACCACGAATCAAATCTGGAACCTCTGCATTTGGAACATATAACGATTTAGTGAGTCATCAATACATCGTTCTCGTGCCGATGTATCATTGGTTTCTAATACTGCCCAGTTATTGGAAAGGGGTAAAGAGCAGGATAGAAGGGGAAGCTACGAAGTCCTCGTTAAATAATCGTGATACCCTTGCAGTTTACTGACCTCGCTTTCTGTACGTGAAGTTGAAAAATAGTAGCTTATGCCTACGACAGATAATGAAAAAGAAAGGCAAAAATAAAAAAATTCTTTTAAGAAAATAAGCAACACTTCAAAAATGCTTATAAAGGAGAGATGTTTCAGTACAAGACGTGGTTTAGCTCCCTTTCCTTACGCAGAAGTTTATGTATGCCAGAGTAATCTCTGTTTTCACTTAATTGTGTTAACTGGAATGTCACTGGCAGTGAGTTTGATAGGCACAGTCACAAGAGATTTGGATCCCTTGCAGATATCACTACATACAAGTTAATGGTGGCCTGTTTCGAGAACCAACCAATACAAAAGCTGGCCAC
Organism: Tenodera sinensis; assembly: GCA_030765045.1. Taxonomy (NCBI): domain Eukaryota; kingdom Metazoa; phylum Arthropoda; class Insecta; order Mantodea; family Mantidae; genus Tenodera; species Tenodera sinensis. Next base: position 145,609,785 of record CM060966.1, read on the forward strand.
TGTGTATGAAATTAACCTTGGGTAAACAAAATGCTGCGATGCAGGAAAACAATGGCAAGGCCTTTGAATAATTCGGAACTATGGTCCATGGGACGGGCACATAAATCACTTGGCAGCGCGATTAAAATGTATACCACACTTTGAGCACTGGCCCGCTGCATAACATTAATTATTATTCATTTCTAGTTTTAACGTCAGCATCCAAACAACAGAGCCGCAAAGCGATGTAGCCCGTGTGCAATTATAGCCAATTTTCATTGTCAACATCAACTAGTGCCAGCTCTCAAGTATACGGCAGACAGACAGAAGCCATTTGAATGTGACGATGCACGAGGACGAAAACAGAAGCGCATATATGTAGCAGCTAGCAATAACATTCGAACGTTTTAAAGAAGTGAAACTAATACTAGTACCAGCCACTATAACTTCACTTAGTCCCACATAAAAGGGTATTCATATCGCAGTGCTTATTTTGAGATGTTATTCAGATATATTATTTTTTATAAACAATAACAATCAAATTAAATTTCAACACTCAAGAACTGTCACAATTTTTCATGTGGAACAGTGCCATAGTTTGTTTTTCCAAACCAAATGTATAAAACTGATGTCACGCCGGTCGGCAGCCACCTCAAGGATGCTGAGGGTCAAGCCACCTCACACCACTGGGCGACTGTGCGCCTCAAAAGGGAAACTTGGTGTAAGATACCTCACATCACTACGCGGCGAGTGAACACGAAACAATGGAAGTAGACCGGAACAAAGACAGTTTATTGCACACTGTTTAAGAAGATTGTTCGCGAGCCGGGCTTGTGTACAAGAAGCTGAATTCCACGCTTCGTCGTTCTCCCCCATATAAGGTAATCAAGATGCAAGAGCAGCCAGTTCATATGGAGTCATGAACGAGTCGTCAGAAGTGTTATTTTCATATCAAATCGCAGTTGTTTTGAGAAGAAATTTTAGCAGGTATGATCATCTGCAGTTTGTGACACAGACTAGTAGAACTAAAATACAGTGAAGTACGTGTCAATGTTGCGATAAAACAGAACAGCTACGAGATACAAGGTCATACGAATTATCAGTTGTGATAGCGTTAAAGCAGAACTGTGTTTTTGTGCCTCAGTTTCAGAAGAGAAATAAAGTGACAGAAAAAGTTACTGAACTTTTGTCATTTGTCACAAAGTTGGATGTGTAGTTGTGTATTTTTCCCATTCTAACAATCAGAGGCATTGGGAAGGATCATTAGGATGTGCACTGACTGTACATTAGTACCTACGCAAATATCCCATGCCACAGAAGCTCATGGGCTTTAGTTTTATTTCATTTTTACCACCCTGCTGGTTTAGAAATTGAACATTAATTGCACCATTGTTTCCCATTGTAGCGATAACCGCTGTGGCCCAACGGTCTCACCTGCATTTTTTTGCCCTTTATAAAAAAATATATATAAAATATGGCACGCCAGTAATTGGTGCGCAGCCTGCAATGTTTTCCCTTGTTTTAATTTTTATCTGCTTTTGTTTTCCACGGCCGTAGGAAATCAGTAGTCGATTTATTTACAGTGAACGTGTTTGCCGTAGGATTACTGCCCGTGTATCAGATAGGCGCTAAATCACTAAATGTGAAACTATGCAACTATCTTGTTGTTCCAAATGTCGACGCGTTGTACTCCACTGGAACTTAGCAGCTGGTTTTAAATAAATAAATGATTAACTGTCCCAGTTTTTTCTCCTTGTGTTACTTTAATTTTATCTAGCTATTTAGAAATGTTCTACACGTTTAGCTACAAACATAAATATCCCGTTTCTACCAGTCACAGAAACTTCATTTCCCACTGTTCACAGGGATAATTTATATAAACAATATTCATACAGACTTAAATATTCCATTAAGTTTTTACACTCCTCACCTGAATTAGCTTTCACATCAGAGTTAATTTATGTATGATCCAAAACAGCACTCAGCTATTTACATCATTAGCCACTTTCTAATTTCTCAACTACACATTGAATTCCAACCAAAAAATCGAAGTCGAGATTTCGCCAGAAATATATGTTTTGAGGCCTCCTGAATCCAGAAGAGAGCATTTTTAGAAAAAGGTGCCTGAGTGTCTGTGAATCTCTGGACAACATAACTCAAAAACAATAAGCCATGAAGGTTTTGAATTAAATTATTAAATTTATTTCTGAGCAAGTCTTGGCATTTACTACATTAAATCTATGCAATTTACCACACGTTTAACATTCTTTTTTGTAAACATCCTTTGATTTTATGGAATTAACCAATTGCTAGGATTCTTGGCTTTGTTCAAAAAGGAATATAATCCACATTTTCAATAGTTTTATCATTACCTTACATTTTCCTCCAAAAGTGTCGAAATAAACGCAACCACGTCTGCTTTGTTTGCAAACGACAACCTGTTTACATCCAGAAGCCGGTTCGGATCCGTGACCAACCTTAATGCAACGTTGTTGAGTTACTTTACGTCTGAAAAAGTTCCTCGGAATATTCCTTCAATTCTTTTAAGTGAGTAATTATTTCGAAACCTTGTGTGATATCCCATAATTGCTACCAAAGCTATATCAGAAATAAGTTACTCTACGGATCTTACAAGTAACAAACTGTGGAATGAAGCATCCAGTTTGGAACAAAAACCATATATTTTTTTTCGAAATTTGGTGATCAAAAACCTAATGCCACTAGACGTTTTTGTTTGTAATGCTTCCGAATCACACATAATAGATATTTCTGGTGAAATCTGGACATCGAAGTTTTGGGTGGAATACAATACTTCTTCTACTTTACTATACGCAGCAGAGACCATGAGCTGGTCTGTGCGCGTATTCTCGCATACGTGCGTGTCTAAGAGCAAAATTCACCTGAAAGGTCGAATACACATTCAGTTCAATAATTAACGTATGAGCGAGGCTTTTATGGTATTTTTATCGGTGTAATATGTTGTCAATTTTAAGCATTGAAAATACTCTTTGCAATATAATTTTAACTTACTTCTTGCTCGATTTATACTCCGCCTTTAATATAACCCGACCAAGGCCAGTGCAGTCCTGCTTCGGAGGGCGCCACTTGTACGCGTTACCGCTTGCCCGTCCTCCTGTACAGTCCGGTTGGCAAAAGGTGAACAATAACAGATCTCATGTTGACATTTTCTCTGTGTGTATCACTGTATTATATGTATTTTATGTATATTCATACCATAAAAAATCAAATATATTCATAAATACTTTAAAATACAGTACATTTGTGCACTGAACACTACGCTGCACGTTAGTAAATCAGACTGTACAGCATTTCGTGACGTATTCGTGTCGTCACCGCGTTAGTTCGCCTGCTTGCCGCTTCCCATGCAGGACTGCACTCGCCTTGGTCGGGTTATACGTAAGGTAATATTGGCGCATTTTTACTTTGAGGCAGTTGATCATCGGCAACGATGCGCACCCGTTTATATTTTGTGTAACTTTGAGTTTGCTTGTGTTAGGTTTTGTTTATAAATATTAAATTTATACATATACATTATCACTCACACTTCTAGACTCTGGGAGGGTGGATAATAATGCTGGCTAAAGAAAAACTCCTATCTTCAAGCCTGGAATCCAACCTAGGACTTCTGGATAAGGAAGCTAGCATGTAAACAACCGTACTACTGAGGCAGTTAATGTTTAGGTTCTCAGAGTTAAAATGCGTAATCTCGCTAAGTAGCTAGCGGTGGAAGACAAATGGTTTACGCCGGAAGCCCACCCAACTATTACGAGTGTATTGGTAAGTAATCCAACTCTGTACTTTTTCTTAGGGAGAAACACCAGAAATAGGTCCCAGCGAAAAATGCGTCCATGCTTTCGACGGCCACATAAGAAATAGCCAAAAACTGACGCTACTCCCAGTTATCTTTCCCTTTCTTCGTGACACCTTTTAACCCCCATTCATAGTCGTCAAATTCATGTTGTAACACGGTTTCTACAATGTTCAAGGCTTCTTGATCTTCATCATGAGTTATTGTTTAAATTCTCAAAAATTCACTAGCGACAACGCATCTAATAACTCGGCGAATTCGACGAACTGACTCACCAAATTCAGCCCTTTGCTAATGAACTACTGGTAACTGCAAATGACGAGCTTCATGCATTCTAATGTTATGTAGCATATTCCTCTGACATCAATAGTTAAAGCGGTCCTGTTTGCTTGTTTTCCATATTAGTTTTTATCGATAATTGATTACTATAACTACTTTATTTATTAATTCCATTTTAAGGCTTATTAATGAGCACAGAGTTATAGTATTGAAATGTAGCCCTGCTCTTCTTTGAGCTGAGCTGAGCTGCTCTGCATCACATATGAGGAGATGGTTGCAGCTGAAGCGATGGGCCCAGAAACGAGTGGTAATGCAATCGGACAGGTTTGGTCTGCAATCCACTTGGAAATGGAGTGATACTCACAGCTTCCAATATGTTCCGGCTCCTCCATATCTTTTTAATTGAATGCTGGGCAGTCCATTAAAACGTCAGGACGTATTGTTGGGGTGATGGAGAGCACGTGAGGCTGTTTCACTCTGAGCGAGACCAGAAACTGATATATATTCCACAATTGAAAACTGACAACGCGCACCAGTGTAACGTAATGGATTAGCACTAAGCATTATTGGAGTGCAGTCAATAAGAAATGTTATTTATTTCAGTGCGAGGAACGTCAAACTTGCACACATTCATCATAATAATATCACACGCAGCTGTTTTGTACATAAGAATTTCCCATAATATTAATCCTTGGAGAGGAAGGTGCAGGCTCTGTGCCTCCTTAGAGTACTTCAGTTCTTAATTATGTCTCCAAAGGACCGGAGGAAATTTCATGAATAATGTTTCTACTGAGCATTGAAACCAACTAATACTTTATTTAAACAATTATTTGGTTTACTAAAGGTAAACCAGGTACCCAGTGAAGTTGGACACCTATGAGATACAGCGAATGAATTCAGGCTGACTGTGTTCTGGAGAACCATAGTGTTCTTTCTAAGAAGAGAGTGGGTCCTGCTACCTTACTATTCTACATACAAATTTTGGATATGCCTAGGATCTGTTGAAAGGGAAAAGTCCACCTGATAATGTTTAAATACATGAATTGCACAAGTGTTGACACTTTGCCCTATCACATCATGTGACCTGGAGCATACCTTCATGCAAGACAGATACTGTTTAAGTAAAACCACAAGTAAATTTATTTTTGGGACTTTTATGCAATATTCTTTAATGCTAATTCTGCAACCATAAACGATATGATGAAGAAACGGACCCATTAAAGGTAACTTAGGTCTATAAACACCATTTTTACAATGAACAGTTGCTATTTCTGGTATAAATGCATACATATACGGGTGTTGTAGGGAATAAGTTCAAGCATTAAACCACTATTCAAACTTAATGGTGGAGTTAGCACACGTAGTTGCAGACTTTGGTCAAAAAGCTATCCTCACGCTCAACATTTAAAGGATTGAGCAAGATCTTTATAATTTAAATGTTACTACTTCACTTCAAAATTTATCATTGGCTTATAGCATTTCCATCTTTCGTCTATTGAACATATCCACAGCAAGGGCACTGTTGACAACAGATAAAAGCAATTATTGCACTTTGATAATCCACCATTCTCCTAATTAATTAATTTTAAACAAGTACTCAATCTTTTGAAGTTGTTCAGTTCTGTAGATGGTAGTTGAGGTCCGTGTGCCTAGCTGAAAGTGAGATATAAAGGAGAGAAGGAACCTAAATCCCTCTGGGCTTAAAATGGGTTCACACATAAACACTGCTGGTTGTATCACTCCGCCAACAAACCCATGTTGCCCTTCTGTGCACTCAGCTGTTTATATTTCACTCAATGTTCTTGTATCTACAATATCTTCCACTGCAACAATGAATGGTTGTGATAACGTTAAAGGAAGAAGTTAAACTCATTTAATACAATTTCCTTTTCACCAATTTTAGAGGCTTGCCGCTTTTATGTTTCTCTACGCTACTTGTGTCTGAACACTCCATATTGTACGCGCGTGATAAGCTCCAAAATGTCGCTTTATTGCAATAAATAGAATTAAAATATTTACTCTCATCTTCATATGCCACGGAAGTTGAGTTCTCAGGTGAGCAACAAGGTTTTGAACCTATAACCTTGTACTGTTTTAACATACACTGTATACCGCACCAAAGGCGTGAACAGCGACGAAGTCTGGAATGAAATAAATTGGTAAATAAAATTGCTGAAGCTAACGCTGTAGACCAAGATTTCGGGTACAGTAGGGTGCATAGAATCGTGCCGAGATGCTTAGTTTCCTGTCGTGTTTTTCTTTATTTAATGTTCCTAAAAACTTCTTATTTATACTCCACACCAGCCTTCAGCAAACCAATCACTTATTCTGGTGAATTCAAGCGCTTTAGCATATAAAGAAAAGCCAGTCCTAGGTGAGCGGCGAAAGGAGAGGAGTACAGAACTATTCATTCTGAGTGAATAGAAGGCATGCTTCACAACGACAGTCCACAACAACCTCTGCAATAGTTCATCTGCTTTTTTTTTTTTTTTTTTTTTTTTTTTTGTGTGTGTGTCAAAATCCTGGCACCCAATATAAACCATAAAGTACGACAAGCATTAAATGGAGCTTCACAACCATAAATCCGTGCCATAAAGCCTCTTTAACTTGTGCGTTTATGTTATTAAACCAGGTAAAATGGTATTATTTGCAATTCTCAAAAGCTGATTATGGAGAAACAGGTAGAATGCGAAAAAGAGAATAGCAGAGGAGATGGAAAGAAGGGGGAGAGAGAGTGAGAAAGACGTGAGATAGTGGGTCAATATAATAGACAAAGAACAATGTGAACAGAGCTGGTTTCTTTTATGCCCTGTTGCATAAAAGTTAATCTGAGTTCAATCACCTCAAAATGATCTTCAGTCAAGCTGAGCTTACAATTTTTGTTCTATAAACCTTGATCTAAGTTGAAATCTGACATGATTTTTCTACACTTAACTTGATTGAACTTAGATCAGCAGAACTGCAGAAGGAAGAAACGAATCGTATAGCTTTAAATAAAATAACAAATTGATAAGTAAAGCATTTTGTTACTTATGTTTTGGATAATATGAGCAAATTTGATTTTATCCCTATGAACAACTTTTAAAAAAAGAAGCAAAAAATGATTACTCCTAGCCTAGAAACATTTTTACATGTGGTATAATGTGAAATTATTATGTCCGATACTTACTTCTAAGAGCATGGAGAAGTAAAATCAATTTGCAAGTGTATTCTTCATATTTAACGAAAACGTTTTGGGCTTAAATATGCTTTGATCCAATAATTGGTAAAATATGCAAATACAAAATGATTAATAAGGTAAATTCATAGTTAATCTCTAACTAAAATCCCCAGAGACTTTCCTCTCATATAGTTTCTGAGAACCAAACTGCGTAGTGCTTTGTTACAAATGACATTAGTTTTATACTGTGTGATTTTACACTGATCTCAGTTTATTTCCTGACTTTAGATTAAGTTTGATCTCCAGTCAACGACATTTATGCAACCGGGCATTAGTGTTTAATAAACTAGTCTGATCATAAAACGCTGAATATGTTGTATATTTATTTATTGTGGAAATGCACACTATTGCAAATTCTACCTATATTGTCACACTCAGTCAATCAGAATGATAGTCGATTATTAGCAACCTTATAACACATACAGTTTATATCTGTAGGGAGGTGCAACACATGTGGTTGAGTAATCCGTGAAAAATGGGCGCGATGACCTGAAAAGTTTTAATTTGTTGAATTTGAAAACAAAGCATCAACCGCCCTGGGCTACGCTTTATTGCAGAGGTGTTATGTGATCACCATGTTACAGTGCAATACAAAAATGTGGCTTATGGTGGGAAATAAGCGTGTAAAAAACCTAGAGATAGGAACTCATTGTGGGCCTGAAACCACTAAATAAGATAAGAGATGAAACAACAGGGGCTCATAAAAATAGAGCCCCTGGTCGCGATAATCCGCGTTAAAATTCAGTCGCCCCATCCTGCCCCGCCCCTCCCCGTTCTCTTGTCGGTCCGCAACACAAGTGAGTTACTATAAGCCCAGGGAGTCGTAACTCCGAGGTAGATATCGCGCTGCTGAGGTATGGTCCGGGCACGTGACAACTAGAACATGACCATAAGACACATGCAACAGTTGTTTGCATTAAACAATCATACATATGTGCGAGAAAACACCTTCATTGACAAGTTTCACTCCTAATTTATCTTCGAACAAAACTACGGTATCGAGCTTGAGGGGTAACCTCCAAAAATATATTTCTCCTTTGGTCAATAGCTCATTTGTAAACTAATGAAATCACTAATTACTACTTCATAATCCTCACTCTGGTGCTGACGTAAAGAATGGGGAGGAACCACGTACATAAACGGAGGGAAGGAATGGGGAGGACACACGTACATAAACGGCGATTGGCATGCCATTTATACGTGACATCTGAAAACACGTTGTTTTCTAGTGCCTTGCATCTGGCAATGAAGCCATTAGCATACACGACCATATGTTCCAGGAAACATATTTATTGATCATTTTCAGTCCCCATTGACCTTTCATCAAAACTACTACTACACTTGAAGCGTAACTTCAGTAATGCTGCCTCTGAGAATTTGTATCATTGTTTCTTTGGTTAGTAGCTTATTAGTAAAGCGATGAGATAATTGTTTACTATATCATGATGGTCAATGTGGCGCTACTGTTAAGTAAATGATGCGGAGGAAGCACGTACACAAACGGTGATTAGCATACCTGAATATTGGGGTACTCAGTACCAATGACTTTTAAAATAAAATGAAAATTCATAGCCGACAATCTAACCTTAATCTTTCTATTTAGGCAAGCGACAGGAATACCAGTAAATTTAATCAAGCAATCCTCATTTTCTTTTGCAACTCGCTAATTTATTGGTGAGGGTTCATCATAATATTGTTAGGAATTTAGGTTAAAAGAAATTGACTGTCATGAAGAACAAAAAAGATATAACTTTTGTATTAGTTCATTCTTAGCTTTCTCCTGAACCATTAAACATGCAGCTAATATATTATTTTCACATTTAAATTTAGTATTTTAAGGAAGATTTTGTTTGAAATTTCACTCTTCCACATCTTTAAAGTACAATGATCTTTATTTTATATTGTATTCCGCAAAGCTAAAGCTGTAATGTTTCTCGTACATTAGTTGGAACTTAAGAAACCAAAATGGAACTGGTTTCCATAACATTTAAATGACTAAATTGAAAACAGACAATGTATACTACATATAGAATAAAGTTGAAAATAGATTGTGTAAGTATATGTAAAACAGTTAACAAATCTATGTACGAGAGTAATTTAGTCAGTGAAATATTTAGTAAAGGATTGGATATGAAAGGAAATACATATTAAAGCTTTCCTTTAAAATATTTTACAACTATAGACAATAATTTTCCACGTTCCGAAATGTACCTTACAGCAAGGCGTGTACAATTCAGTTAAAATTGATCGCTCCAAAATTATTTTTAGACAGTTGGCAGTAAAAGTGGGCCTTTTAGTAGTTCACGACAGTGTTTAAGGTAGAAAATTCTTTCGCTCAGTGTTCAAAAGCTTTTAACACGCCTATAGTGCCAACTGTGTTTTCTTGTGGAATATGAACATCGCCTCATTCCAGTAGGCCGCGAATCGCAGTTACACAATACTTGTTTAAAATGGCGAGTCATTTGAATTTGAATATGCACTGCGCTGAACTCGCTAATAATATTAATTAAATTTCGTTACGTTATTTTCGTCGCTTTATTATTTCCACTGTGGAATATTATGGTTTTGTATAAGTTATGTTGCCAACACAGATGCTACGCAAGGCCAATGAATATCGCAACCCGAAGACTATGATGACCATGAGAAAAGTAAGACAATACGATATATATATATTTAATCTATTTAATATGTATAATAAATAGGGCTCGGAAGTTCATGCCCTAAAAACACTGAAATATGCCTGCAAATATGCTCTTAAAAACTTGAAAATATGCCAAGAAATATGCCATATTTAATTAAAACAATTAATGTCCCTTTGCAGTAGACAAGACGAGTTAGTATAAATAATAAATAAAGTTACCTTATTCCTTAGAGGTTGAAGCAGAAGTGGTCCCACTGCTAGTATTAACTGCTAAATTGCAGTTCACAACCAACACTTTGCACAAATGTTCAACTGTAAAACATCGTCTCTTGTCTCGCAAAACACTTTTGTAACGTGAAAAACTTCTCTCCACGTCACAAGATGTTATCGGGGCATATTTAAATGATGTTAACTGCTTCTCAGAGAGAGTCAAGTCTCTTGGTGTGACAGATGGTTTTCTTTCGAGGACGTCTCGAATATCGCACATCTGTTTATAACCAGAATTTTTTTAAATTACATAATTCACTTTTTTTCCTATGCTACCAGGAACCGAACTTAGATCACATATTGTTTTTTCAAAGACAGTAAGTGATTCATGCAAAGGAGATCCTACAGCTTCCAATGCCGTTATGGCTGTTGGTAAGACAGAAAAATGGGCAGATATGAAGCTAAGATCCTCTTTTAACCCAGTGCCTGACAGAATATTTTACACCATTTCTATTGATGAAGCATCGTTCGAGTCCAATGAATTAACAACCTCTTCGACTATTTCTATGTGCTCAGTATAATATAAAAATGCATCGACCCATGTTCCCCATCGAGTGAACACTGGTGCAGGAGAAAGTCGGATATTAGGTGCTGTTGATCTAGAGAACTTAACTCTTTTCGGAGATTTAACAAACATTCTCTTTGTACTGGACACAAATCTATCTACCATTGGGAAAGAATCACGTATTGTCTCAGAAATGCGATGAAGCGCGTGTGCCAAACAAGTTATATGAATTAAGTTAGGAAAAATACCTTTCAGAGTTTGTCCTGATTTTACCGTATAAGGACCTGCATCACTAACAAATAAAAGTAACCGGTCGTGTTTCATTCTACATGGCCACACTAATTTCAAAGAGTCCATCACAAACTGTGTCACAGTTACATTGTCAGTGGCCGACAATTCGCACACAATAAGAAGATAAGGTGTAATCCTTTGTTCATTATTTAAAGCACCCACGATTATATTAGCAATAGAACTGCGCTCAGAATCAGTTTCGTCAACAGACAACCACACAAACTGATCCGCTAATTCATTTTGTATATTTGACAATACGTTATTGTTACAATGTCCTACATATGTCTTCAGACACATGTTGTCGAGTGTACTTGGCAAGAAAAGTTTTTAAATGTCGGATTATTAATTTTGAACAAGGGAATATCAGCAGCTAAAAATGCTTGGCACAAGTCATAGGAAAATTCAGTAACCCTACCTCCTAAACACTCTACTAGTTGTTTTTGAACAGGTTCTTTGTTTGCGAGTTTTCTGATTAAATTCTCCTTATGTTTTGCTGTGTTTATGTGCTGAACTATTTGAAATCTTTTCTGACTCCCTACATTTTACTCGCACGCTCCACAAAACAGTGCCCTATTATCTATAGATATTAATCTAGCACTCGAAGTTGGTTCTATTTTCGACATTTGAAGAGCTTTTTAACATTTTATACGCCTAATTTAATTTGGTGGAAACCAGTTCACAACACTGTTACGTTTGAAGACCACGACACAACTAATGGTGGGCAGGCAAGTGTTGCTATAATCGTGCTGCTCAAAACGTTGATCTGCACTTTATCTTTGTTAATATAAACCTCTCAGATAACGCGATGATTATTCTCTACGCACATACATATAATGAAAGGATGCAAACAGGGGATTCACTGCATGACAACATGACTCAGCATTAGTTCTCGCCACCTGGCGAGTTGCATCATCATGGGCAATACTGCAATATGAAAAATATTATACAGATGGCAAAAATAATAAAAAACCATAAAAATCATTAAAATATGCAATACAGGGGCTGTATTATTGAAATAATATGCATTTATCAAAATCAAGAAAATATGCAGTTATATGTACCATAAAATCATGTCCAAATAACTGAAAATTGCATAATTCGTGCACATAATGTAAAAGCATACATTTTAACCCCTATGAAAAAACATGCAAATGCATGAACTTCCTAGCCCTAATAATAAATATTCAGGACTGTCTACTGAAATACTCTACACGTTTTACTTTCTCCACTGCGTATAGTAAGTAGAGTGTTGTATTCCACTAAAAAATTCCACTGATCAAAAAACAAAATGCCATTTGACTTTTTTTGTTTATAATGCTTCTATGAAGAACATATTAGAAGGAGTGTAATGACTTCCCTTCCACTCTGTATACTATAGGGAAGTGGTAGAAAGTTAATGAGGCGAATTTATTTTCTACAAGACTATGACTAAATGACCCACATTTAAGGAGCCTGTACGTTTGTTTTTATTTTTCGTAATGCAATATTTACTGCCTCATACATACAGAACCTGACATCTGGGAAGATAAAGTCAGCGAGTCTGTTTCTTGTAGGTATGTTTCATTAACGCATTCTACACATCTGTAGCACTCATGATGAGCCCATTTCTCTAACATACTATGTAAGTACTCAGAAAGGAAGTTCTTGCTAAGCTGAAAAATAAAAACTTTCACCTGCGTTATTCATTTACTTTCTCTCCACTTAGGCCCCATTCAGAACCGTCATGCTACTTTCTTTTTTTGCCCTCTCTTGCTACATCCTTTTCATGCTCTTCCATTTTCTCCACAAGTGCCCACCATTTGTGGCCCCACTCCGCACACACAACAAAATTATCTTTTAATTTTGCGGGAACCTCTCATTAATTCCCCACACTCGCGCAGCCAGCCCTAAGAAGGAGAGGGGGAAGCAGAGAATTATCCCCTAAGTATAAAAACTTATACGTCCTTTTTAATAAAATAGAAGATGAGAGAGGGGAGGAGGAGGGTTGGTAGAACTGATGGCGTCTCTCTAAACTTCATCTTTTTCGGAGATGAAGAGAGCAATTTCTTCATCTTTGGGCCCTATAGCACAGGAGATGACCCATACTTTATGCCTTTTCTCTCTCTCTCTCTCTCTCTCTCTTTCTGGGCTTTAGGGAGAAGGGATGCACTGACAGACAGCTAGAGTTTTTTTACGAAATGTGACATTTTATATCTCACCGCCAGCTAAATGCAGAGCAGCTTACGATTCATCTTGTTTTAGTCGTAACATCAGATTAGTTCAAACGAGTCTTTACTGAGGCTGTGTTAAAAGTAATACGTGAAACGTTTCAGTCTACTGAAGGTAGAGGCTCAAAATTTCGTTACCAGTAGACCACACCATGTCAACTCACTCATAAAGGACGGTGAAACGCTAAAATCTGAGGTAACGTCTGTTAGACTTAGTTTACATCAGAGCAATTAAACATCCTTATAACTGTTAAATGGAAGTACAATTTCCAAAACTCCTGGGGAGATATGTTAGAACGTGCTTTCGAACTACCTGTTGTACGAGGGCAACTCGTAAAGTAAGGTCCGAATCACCGTAGTTCAATGAATTTCCTGTCAACATTGAAATGCGCTTACGTAACGATTGGTAGCATTGCAATATGCTGTTCAGTGTATGTTCAAAATCCTTAAAACAATCAATGGGCCCGGAACGTGTGAAATAGGTTTGAGACTCGGTTTTTTTAATTTTTTCACATGATAAAGTAGAGGAAATTCGATATTCGATATCGAGACTTCACCGGAAATATATGTTTTGAAGACCCCCTGAATCCTGAATCCAAAAGAAAGTATTTTAGGAAAAGATCCGTTTGTGTGTCAATCTGTCCACAGCATAACTCAAAAACGTAAGTCGGTTAAAAACCAAAGTTGCTATTTCAGTTTAATATCCTTTAAGGATGCGGCACGAAGATATTGAAGAAAATTGCTCCACCTTAAGGTACCCTTTACGTGGAAAATTTGTAGAAAACGTTTATTTTCTTGAAAATGGCTCTAACGATTTTGATTAAAATGCCATGAGATACCTTTATGGCAAATATATATATTGTAGAGTGAACCATGTCGAAAATATTCTTGTTATTTGTGTTAGTAACGGAAAACTAGCTTTCCTCAAATGCAACATCGTTGTTTATTTTTATATGTTAACCATGCAAATCGAACGGAATTCCAAAGCTTTAAAAGATTTGGCTATCACTCAAAGCTTACTATATTCCCATATTCCCCTTACACCTACAAGGAAACAAGCAATAACATAATTTGTACAAATGTTTATCTCAACTAACACGAAGAAGATATAGGAATAAGAGTTTGTGAGAATGTACAAGAGCAGAGAAAGTCATGTGAGTACAACACATATTTTTCAACTTTGCGTACGGTTTCCCTCAGTATTTAGTTTAAGGAACTTGCTTTCCTAAACCCATGACTGCGTATTTTACTATCTGCACCTCTTTGCCACTGCTGTAGCGCCTGGGTGATAAAGACCATTTCACGGACCAGTCCTCCTGCCCTGATTACTCGCTGTCGCGTCGTTGGCAGGTCGTCGACTCAACGGCGTGCACCACACCCCCAAACTCACATGTTCAAGAAAAGATGGAAGACCATCTCCCAATGTCTCCACCATTCACAAAGCACTATAGCCTATGTAGTCCTGTTTACTCCGGATGACTTGAATAACAGATAGACAAAATCTTACTATAGAAAAAATGTAGATCTCGCTAAAACATAAAATTTATGTCCAAATAATGTTTCTGTGGAGTGAACCATTTTGGAGACATTCCTTATTATTTGTGTCAGTTTCGGAAAACTTAGAACTTTCGTCAAATACATCGTTGCTCATCGTTTTATATAACCGTGCAAACAGAACGGAATCTCAAAGCTATCGCCCCTTAAAAATGCTCGATATGACTAGTCCATTTCTTCCCACACACAAGACAACATGGCAACGGTGATGGTTTCGAAGGCAGCTCTGTTCCCACTCACTGCTTTTCCCTTTGCACAAACAACCTGTATCCACAAATTGTGCGTACCACCTCTGAATAGTTGTCGGAGGAAGGCTCATTCCCATATTTTGTCCGAAAATGGCGGACTATGGGATGTTGATAATATTCGAGGGTACAAAAAGCTTTCTCCTTACTGCTAACCACCATTTTGCTAAGCACTGCTGTTAGTGACATCTGTCTAACCACTACTGTAACAATAAAAGTAGTATTCTGTGCTTACGAGTAGATCGGTAGTTAAGGTTCCATACTACAAAAATTACATTTATCAAATCTGAAGTGCTGCCCTAGCTGGATAAAGCCTGCCCTCATAAGGGTCAAAGGCGTACGTCCTTTATACTTAAGTTATAAAAAACGAACGGGCTACATACTTGGAAAGCATTCCTTGTTTGTCTCTCTTGAACAATTGTTCCTACACCCCATCTCTCATGAGTTATAAATAAAACTAAAACTCTTGATGACTTGTGCGAACAAATATTACTATATCATTTGATTATTGCATTTCACATTTGTAACAGTAGTTGCGTTTTGCTTGTGAAATTGGTGCCAAGGGTCAACGGTCCGCATGACCAACAGCATGTCTTGTTTGAACCGTCTCCTCCAGCTTGCGAAGAGCACAAAATGAACAAAGTTTGTTGCGTCACGTCACTTCCTGTCATGTGCCCTCGTTTTCCGATATTAATCGTGATAATGAGTTGTGAAAGTTGGTCCGCCTGTCGTGCCGAGTTTTCGTCAAGAAGTTTCCTGCAGATGGCGGCACTGTGGGGTTAGACCATCTTATGTGGTTACTTCACATGTATCTAAGATTTTCTCTTGACAACAGAGGGTAATTCCTAAACACAGTAAAGTAAAACATAGAAAGAATGCTTGTTGTTGATTCATGGCTTGTTAAAACCGTCTACAGACAAAATGTGGGGCTGGTAAAGTTTAATGTGTGAGACACGTGTCTAGAGTTAGTGATTATAGCATACAAGTTAACCCAAAAATATGCATATAAGACCAATGAGGCTGGCCTCGTAGCTCAATCGCTAGAACACTTGCCTGCTTGTCAGGAGGTCCGGGATTCGAGGGAGGGTGAGGGAGAAGTCAATTTTATATTTCCTTTCTATTAGAAATACTACTTCATAAAGGTACAACTAATAAAAACTGTAGAAAGTAGTAAATTCAGTATCGAGGCATTTAAATACTCTTTCGAAGGATGAAGGCCGCTAAGAGGATGGAAAGAGAAACGAAGAGAATTCGTTATTCGTAGAATCCACGAGGAGTTAGCTTTCCAAGCAGGACAAATCTTTTTATTTTACGCACCAAGAACAATGAACTGGCTGGAGTGGAAGGAGGCTTCTGGAAAATTGGCTGATTTGCGGAAGAAGTGAAGCGTTACTTACTTGCAGGGAGGGGTTGAGATGGTCTCCTCTCCCCTGTGGAATAAACTGTGGTTCGGTTGCAAGCAAGAAAAATGTTTAAGGCAGGCGTAATGCGTAGAAAATAGCATTTCCCACCTGTGTTTTAAAACTAAGAACTTTTGGAACCAGGGCAGTGCTGCAGTGGAATGAAGTAGCCAAGCCTAGAGTTAGGATATAATCTGCACTTCATAGTTCAGTTCCAAGGAGAGATGTGAACTAAATGCACCACATTGCATTAAACAATCATAAGTGCCTTAATTTTGGTCACAGCTTTATGAAAATTGCATAACCTTTACTCCCTTTTACAACACATGTGCGTAATATCTTTCAATAAAATTAAACAGTGCTTCTTACAAAATTAGATGCGCGTTTTTCTAAAATTAAAACACCTTATGCATAAGCTTCAGAGATAGATACCTAAAATTGGACAATGGCAGCATATTCCCTGGAAAACATTCTAAGTCTGCTGTTGTCTATTATCACGCACTGCACACGCTAGTTGAAGCCTGGGCATTTCCTCTGCCACTCCGCTCGCTTCTTTTACAAGCAGAACAAAGCTCAAGCACGCCAATGAGTGGATTTACCCATCGATTTCTGCAACTCTTTTAACGCACGAAGGATTATCTACTTACCCGAATGCCGGCTGGAGTGGGCCACTTGGTATAATACCTTTCTCAGATGGAAGGTGCTTAATCGCCGTTTAATTTCTTGACTAAGCAAAGACAACAGCATTTCAAAGCCTTCATATAGCGACCAGCTTTAAAATATTTGAGTATCATTTGAAGACAATTGTATTCTCATATTCCCCTTGCACCTACAAGAAAATTAGCAATTTCTGCAAGTGTTTATCTCAACTAACATTAAGAAGATAGAGCATTAGGACTTTGTAAGAATAGTTAGTACAAGAGTAGAGAAAGTCATGTGAGTGCAACACATCAGATTTTTTTCCTATTGCGTTGGAGTATATTAAGATATATTTTGATCGATTTATTTTCTCTGAAGAGTGAGTGGTATTGTAAATGTCTCCATGTGGGGTGGTTTCTGCAAGTGTAACCTAGTTGCTGAAGGACTTGGCAGGACATTTGGTCTCAAGACTGTGTGTACCTCCTAACGACATAGTAATTTCTTGGTGCCCAAGTCGTCCCAAATGGAATATTAATGGCCATTAGGCCGCCTGCAGTAACTATGCATGATGCATGTTTGTTGCCATGGAGAGAGAGAGACTTCGATATCCTCGTGGGAGTGGTCCAAAGTAGTAACCACAACATCTGACTGGAGGGCACTTCTCTTCTTGTTTGTGGCTTTCTTAGTCTACTAAAGCTAACCCTCCGAGTCCAAATTAACGACTTCACGGAATGTCATGTAAACTGCAAAGTAAGGGATTCCTTATTCACATAATCTGTTTTAAAATCTATAGTTCTTATTCTTGATGTCCAAATATTGGACAAGTAAGATGTTAAGGAAAATGTACGTAGCGCAGACATTATTGGACCAGGTGTGCGAAGTGTTGCATATTTTACACATTTTAAAATATATCACACTAAATTTTGCAGACATGTTCTGTAGATGGCAACTATGGGTTTCGTAATCCTATTTGAATTATTCTATATTTTATAAATATATTCACTTGGTGTAACTTACAAGTCATTCTATTTAGGAATATATTTTACAAAATATATCAACTGGAGCTTCCTTAAACTTACAACCGATATTAATCAATGCATCACAAACATATCGTAGTGTCCGTTTCAAAAATTAGAAGCTAAAATATTTTTTCTAGGACTTCAAACGTTGATAAACATTTTATAAACAGTTAAATTAAGACATAAAAGCTTTTATTGACTGCCATAAATTTACTGCTAGTTGAAGGTATGCATGAGCTTAAGATTCATGCAAAATCTTCCTCCCAGTTTACAGATATACTACAAGGATTTCAAGTGCTGGTTATAAGTCTCAACTGAGATATTACTGTGTTTCATTTATAAACAGGAGAGATAGGTAGCGAAGATGAATGATGAATATATGAATATATCTATATGCTCCTCCTCTCTGATCGGCGCCAAGTAAACCAGATGAACAATCCTACTCCAGCTTCTACTGCAGACATTTGTACAGATCCAACTTCAGATGCGGCTCCTAATCAAGCAGGTTACCACCGCCTCAGGGGCAGCCGCAAGTAATCAACAGCCAGTTAAGATACAGCCCCTCGTTTCAACTTGCATCACCACAGAAGGTGGAAGCAACTCTAGTGAGATAGTGCTTGCTACGCACAGAAATACGCAAAACGTTGATCACTACTGCGATAGACTCAAAGTGAGGAGTTATTTATAGATATGCCCCCTAACTGCTGCGGTTCTCAGCACCACATTCCATATTGGACCCAGATTGCTTGATTTTACTCAGAGGCCAAATTTTATTAGCTGTGAGGCTCATTCAAGAGATCCTTGATTTCATTCGTGATATAAACCACGAAGGGCGACACATTCGTCAGCTGAACACTCTAGTGGGTGCAACGATAGTCGTATTCCACAACTGAATATGTATACAAATAACAGACAAGTGAGAGGTGATGCGAGATGATTAGTTTCCTACTAAAGCAGTTTTATTGGCATACCGATTATATAGAATCTCTCGCTTCCACACTTAGCTATACCCTTTCACATAGAAATAAATATGAAAAATCTGATATCACACTCACATGTCATTCTCTACTTTTGTACTGAGCATTCCAGTGTGCTTTGCACAGTGACGGTTCAAAATGTTTAAAACAATCGATAAGCCCGTTGACAGTGACATCGGTTCTGTGATTCTGGTTTTAACATGAAGGAACGTTTCAGCAGTGGGCATTATCGACAGATCAGTGAAGTGATGAGTTACAGCAAGGTGCTGAGATCTTTCAAGGCCTATCGGGACAATGTCCACAATGATCACAGAAGATTTGGATGAACGTGGATAAAAATATTATGATCGGCGATTGAGAATTCCCTGGTTATTCTCACAGATGGCGACTTCTATCACGTCGCCATACAAAAATGGAAAACGTTTGTCAAATATTTAAAAAAATATGAAATCTATGTAGAAAAAAAGAGGAACGTGTAAGGAATTAAATAAAACAACACTTTTGCCACTATATATGATGGTTTATTGTCTGGGTTTTTACACATACTTAATATATAGGGACGGTTCGATACCAAGTTTTCTACTCATACCGAAACATTATTTTCCACGGTACCCATTCTTGATACTCGATGCCAAAAATTTCTGCTTCTAGTTTCGATACAAAAGACAGTATTGGGAAAACTGTGTAATTCCAATGGCATTAAGGTGAACATATTTAATGAGAGAACGTTTAAAACCATCGGTGTACTTATGTTTAAACTCTACATTAAACATTTAAAAGCAAAATGCGTTTTTGAAACAGTCTATTTTTAGAAGTTTTGGTCAAAAATACTAGAGTTCTCACTCTTTCGGAGTCAGGTCTACTTGAGGTGACAATTCGTCGTTGAGATATACAGCGATTTCTTCTTGGGAATTGTTAACTTTCAGTGAATCCGACACACAATTAATTATTTTCTTGCATAATGTGGCTGTAGAGGTACCACATTTCTGTAAATTTCTCGAGCGTTTCAGCAGGCGACATCTAAAGTAAAATAAACAAAATTTTCTGAACTGGTCCATTTTTACGAGTATGTCGAGGTATCACAAGTATCTAGGACAAATCCCTATTAATATATATGTTAGAAGGTATTGCTTTGGTTATACGTTAACTAGGTATTTAAAGTGTCATAGGAAGTTTCATTTTAAGAGATATTTAACATTAAATTGTCATTAAATGTATTCTAATTGAAAGAAAAGGCAATCACACTACGTTTACACAACAGTCATTAAGATAATAAACCATTTATATCCATTCTTCAGGAAGTTAGATGGCTCCAAATATTTGACACAATTCTTTTTTTTTTTTTTTCGGAACGGCTATTTATTGGCAATAATTCTATTGGACATAAATGTTACACTCATATAAAATCCCTGGTTTACTTGGTACCTTCCACCCTGTATATAACATCTTAATATATATATATATATATATATATATATATATATATATATATATATATATATATATATATATATATATATATATATATTACATTATATATCACAATAAAATGTCTCTTCTTATCGACCGTAATGCTGATTAGAATCTCTTGGTTACACCCAGATAAGTTACCTTTCTGGAAGGAAGTTTTCTTGTACCTAGATGACGATGAAGTGCAAATGAGTTTTAGAAGTACGATCAAAGATCGAGGAAAAAAGAAAGGTAAAGAAACGTGCATCAAGTGGCTGTGAGAAACGAAACATTCTCTGTACGGTATATAATGCAAAAGAGCCGGTAAAAGCGGGCAGGAAGGAAGTTAAAGGAATGAAAGTAGGGCAATTTCATTTTACTGCAACAGCCGCTCCACTGGCTGTGATTAAACGTTGCAAGTGATTTCACGGTTCTCAGATGTTGCGAAACAGTCGCTTTCCTCTCTTTCTGGCCGCACGAGGAGTCTGTTATGAGACCAACGCACGAAATTTTATTCTGCACTGCAGCACTCCACACCGTATTACGTTATGCTCCATTTGCAGTTATGAACTCTCACCTGTATCACGTATAAACGACAATTTAAATAAAAGATGAAGATACGAGTAGCCTCTACTCAAGACAAATTCACATAATATAGGCTAAACAGCTAATCAGCAGCTCTCAAGTATTCAATATGGCCGACATTATACTAAACCAAACAGCAGTACTGCCAACCTATATAATAAAAGCATGATTTCTAACCTCGCATATCTTTGGGTAAAAGTAACGTTCTTTTTAATGATAATAATGCTTCAACATCATTACCACACACTGATGAACTACTCACCTTTGGCAAGTCTTGCTCCACAATAATATTTTTTAATAAAATCGCTTCCGGGCGCTAAATATCGTAATATATTTAATACACTATTGCGTTACATACACAAAACTAAAAACAGTAACTATAACTGCATATAATGCTAAAAAACTATTAGACAAAACCACGCCCAAACGAGCAATACAATGTCGTCCACAGATTAATACGGTATTTAAACAGAATCTTGTTTTAAAATGTATCAGATGCTTTCCCTGCAACGGGTTCAAAAATAAGGGCTTCTGTGCCAATATAACAGATGCAATTACACCACCGCGGTTATATTTTACAACAGTTGGCAGTACTAATACAACCTAACAGGTGGAATGTCACCAAATATAACCAGATCGCGCCATAATGGAATGAAAATGTCGTAGTTGGTTTGTGGAGTGCTCCAATAAGCTGTTTCCGCCATGATGGTGTTAGGAGTATGAGTGGGACCGAAAAGGATGGCTCATGCGGTAAAATCTGCGGTCCGCATTCGGGAGGTCATGGGTCGATTCCCATTAACCGTCCGCTCACGTTGGGTTTTTCGTATCCCTATAGCTGAAGCCGGATTCCGCTAGGCAACAGGAACAGCATTTGTGAGGGGGAGGGGGTGGGGGAAGGCTGCAGCGATAAGAGATTTGTTCGAGCTATCACAACACAGTTTATATTGTAACAAAGTCGAGAAAATCCAGTCCTGTTACTTTTCTGTCACGTTATTGTCTTCTAAAATTTTATCACACACAGTTCCTTTCTCGTCGTTAACAGCCAGAGCCTGTCGTCCTATCACAACTCATTAGTTTTATTTCTCGTAACCTTGCTCAGTCCTTTCATTGTCTTTCTTCAGCTCTTCTGTCTCATATTCACTAACTAGGGCGTTACAATCACTCGACATTCATTGAATCCTGTTTACACGCACGCGACGTAACCCCCCCCCCCCCACACACACAGAGCAGTCTCGCAGTCACTGACATACTGATGGACTCATGTCGTAACTCTAGCTACTGCTGGTTCCTAGCCTCCTTATGTAGCGGGGATGCTGTCACACGTACATTTTCAACTTCTACACACACGTTCGCTATCACCCAAATGTATCATTCTGATAAATTCTCGAGAAAGCCTCTATAGTGTAGCCGTTCCATTGTTAATCACGTGCATATAAACAGTTGCACCTGGCAGGCTGACCTGGAACGTGCTTGCCCGCTCGCCGCCCCGGCATGTGGCGTGAAGTATCATGGCCCTGTCCGTCTTTTGTTGTTCACCGAGCCTGAGATCAGAGTATTAGATTTTAATTGCAGTAACATGTGATATGACAATGATAAATAGTATGCCTAATTATTCTATTACGCTGTCCCATTCAGAATAGGCTAGTGTTGTCATGAGATAACTACTACATTGTTTGAAGCCTGTTACTAGCCAAGAAGCTCTGCGGTTATTACAAGTAGTTGAAATAATTGGTTGGAAAATTTTTAATGCTTATTTTTTATTTGTATTCTTTTTATTTATTTTACTTTTTACTTTCTTTACTACGTGAGTTCAACACATAAAGTAAAGTCAGAAAGCATTTACAAGTGTAGACATCTATAAAATATTGCAGTATAGGCAGTTTTAATAAGCACGAAATACAAGTTTTGTGCTCACCACCAACAGTTGCTATCCAAGATCGAAATACGGGTGGCAAACCGCCGTAGCTCAATTCAGCAGTGTTTTTTCAAGCCTTAACCTCACTTTTATAGCCATCAAATATTCTACTTCGCTCTTTTAATCTCAGAGGGCAGATTATTTGAAATCTGGTGGATTTGCTTCAGCAGGTTTGTGATATCTCACCGGAGTAATTGTAGAAAGAAAAGCTTCCGAACCACGGCGGCATGTTTCCGGCTCTCTGCGGTTGGCAGCACTTAGGCGGTACGCTCACAACGCAGGCGGAATGGACGATCAGCCATTGTAAAAGCAGGTCACGTCTTTTTTTTTTTTTTTTCCTACAGAAAGTTACCCGATGAATTCCTGTACTGCAGACTCTGTGTCAATATTGAACAAGCATCATATTTTATTTAGTCTGAAATGACGTCATTGCGAGAATAAAACAAAACAGCTCACTAGCTTTCAACCTCTAAAAATAAATGCCTCTAATTTCTGGTTCCACCGACGGCTGTTAATACTTTAACGCCTCCCTTAAACTCCCAAGTTTATTTTACACCAAAGATAATACAATTTAACAAGACGACTATTAAAAAATAAATTAGTAATAATGAAATATTGAGACATTTTCTATGTTCTATTTATTACCCATTACTTAGTAGTTCATGTATTTATTTAAAAGAACACAGTGTCTATTTACTTGTTTATAGGAGCTACACAGACCTTTTATTCTATACTGCATTGTATAAAATGAACTGTACTTCAGTTATCAAATATCACTTCATATTGTAGCGTCAGACTCGTCACACAACAAAGGGTGTATGGGGCCAACCTACTTCACAGTACATGCCAGACCAGCGAGTGGGCAAAGATGTTCAAGGTCTGGCTGCCTCGCGCGACTGCTGTCAACAATCAAAGCGGCAGAAACAAAAGGGGTTTCAAGACCGTTCTTGAGACTTCTAGCTGCATTTCCGGTATGAAAAAGTCATCCATAGTAAACATAGTATACGCTATAGCCAGGGAATTCAAAATATGCATTTCGTTTACCTTAAGAATGTCTCAAACATATAATGTTTTAATTTCATTCCTAATGTGCTCAGTGAACGAAAAGTCATTAATATCCTCTGTCTGTCTGTATGCTGCTGAAAAATTTTAGTGCAGGTAAAACTTAGTAAATCTTAGTTTTTACATGAAAGCTGCTTTTTGCCAAAAGAAAATTTTTTTATCATTTAAAGTGCTCCACGCGAACCTGCTAATACAGGTTGCCTTGAAACTTTGTATGCATATCAACATGTATATTTTACATTAAGTGTAGGTACTATTTACGTAAAATGTGTGCATTACATAAACAAAAGTTTTGTGTCAAAGGCTAAAAAACTGAAACAAATTGAATTTCTTTGAAACGGTAGGACACACACACGCGCGCGCACACACAAGCACGCATGCACACGCATATATGTGGAAATATAATTGAGTTTTTTAAAATGGTGCGGTATGTATACATATATGCATACCTTTTTGCTAATCTTTAAATTATATATAATTTCCAAAACAGGAAATACTGAGACATTGCTATGCTATTTACATTCCGTTTAAATTATTTAATATGTTTAAATATTATGTAATACGCTGCAATACACGGCTAGAGTGTTAAAGCCGGACCGAGATGGCTCCCACAAAGGTGACCACATAATCATAATTACAACTGCCCAAGCATCTAATTATACACTTCACAATAGATATACGTATATGCAATACAGGCCAGCTAGTAACACAACGTAACTAATCGGGCTGCTAATGTGGAACCCCATCAAGTGAACGCTCTATCAATTTGCACATCACCTTGCATGACAGTATAATGGTTTCTAAGAGTTTGGGGAAGGCGATGTACTTAGTAGGACCTCCTTTTCCGTCAACCGCTAGACGGTGAGGCGAGGGGGGGGGGGGCGAGAGAGCATATTAAAATATATTACTTGCTGGAGCTCAAAACCGAACATTTATGGCAGATGAATTAATAGTATAATATTATAACCCCTGTGATTTTGTAGTTTTGAAAGGTATAAAAATAAAATTGTAATTGAGAATTATGTGGCATTATGACAATGGATTGTGTATCTAAAGTTACAACAAATGTGCTTACAGTAGGAATTTCAAAATTTCTGGCAAATACTCATCATGATTAACAATTAGTGGAGAGAGAATTTAGAGGGAGAATATAGAAAAGATATGACAATAAATGACTTAAAATTCTAGTGACTGTCTCTGAATTAGAGTGTTTCCTTGTCTTTGTAAGAGTTATATTTCTTAAATATTGAATCAGTGTAGAACCTTTGTACCCCAATTTTACTATGTTCCTTTTTAATGGTCTTCTATCAATTTGGTGGTGTAATAAGTACTAAGTTACTGTACAAATGACGATTATACGCAAAGAACGCACTTAGGGCTTGGCAGTCACCTCACGTCCCAAACACACACACACACACACACACACACACACACACACACACACACACACACACACACACACACACAAGGCGTCAAGTTCACCAGGAAGAGGAAGCCGCAATCAGGGTGTTCATTCAGGCGGGGTGCACCGCCCAACCCTTAATCCTACTCGAGCTGGAGCAATCAGGGGAGGGTGCTGGTGTCGAGACCCGACAAAGTTTCGTAGACAACACGGCTCAGACCGGATGAGCCCAGAGATGCACTGTAACAACTTCTAGATACGGCGACGCTTCGAATTATTCCCAAGTGTTTGGGAAGAGAATATTCAACCTCGTAGTTATCGGAGCTGTTGTAATAATCAGTGCCATAACGTAACTACAATATCGTTTAATAGAATATTGAGATGTTCCATTAAGACAATATTCACACACTGCGCATGCCCCTAAAGTCCAATGTAAATTCATAAAGTGACTTTTATCAGTCTTTCGCCATAAGAAGAACTCTATTCTACCTGGGGACATAAGCTACAACATAGCTTCTTATTTCAATTTCCAAATAACTAAACTATTAAAGAATATTTACATATTTGAAATCACCAAATGCCAACTGTGATACATTTTCCCTATTATAGTGCTCTACTGTTATATTTCTTGAATTCGGTCTCTTCAGTTGGCATCAATAGCAGTAACTGTTTCTAAAATTCTCACCATTCTGAAGATATGGACGAAGTGGCCTCTGTGCGGGTTTTCTCCGGGTTCTCCATCATCACCTTTCCCATCATTCATTCCACCTGCGTTTCATATCATTCTCTTCCTCACTCTCATATCTGGTGCTTGGCTGGCCACCGTCTTCCATAGGTTCGTCTCCTCCCCAACAGCATTTGACCCTAGGTATGGCTTGTAGGACCTAGAGGTGTAAGTCTCCATACGGGGAGGGTAGATTGACCATGGTCGGTGTTAAAAGATTGCAGCTTTTTGATTGAGAAATGGACATTTTCTTTTAGGTAGGTAAACAGTTATGTTTAAAGAAAATTAATCCTTCTCAGTAAATGTGCAATCATATTCGGCACTGGGAAATTATTTAATTTAATATTTTGCAAGCTTGTTTGAGAAACGTTTTGTCATTGGTCAATTCCTGTGAACGAAAACAAGAGCCTGGGAACGCTAGAACACATCAAGATAAAATAATTTTGCAGTGCTAAATTTTGCAAAACAATATTTACTGAGTGACTTTAAACTGGTAATCTCCATTCAAAGTTGACATTACTCCAGCGCAGTGTAACAACGCTCATTTTGAATTCTTGGAAATTGCTATTAAAATGTTTACCCTATACCATAAACTGGTTAAAATGTGAACTGCAGCTTTGTTCTTAGTACCCCCGGCTTATCTTCCTAGAAATATCTAAATGCAACACATCTAAACATATATGTGCATTATGGTATTGAGCTTAAATAAAATAAAAACATGCGCTGTTTGTTGGAAATGTTTTAATTAGTACTGCAAATGTTGAAAATTGCAAACATGATATAAGTATAAGCTATCTCAAATTTCCTCTTAAAGTAATTAGCAAAATGAAGAAAATGAAACATAAATATATTGTTTTAGTCTACAAAACTATATAACAACTTTTTAATAAAAGCAGATTTTAATGTTTAAATGCCAAATTGGTCAAGTCTTATTTTTCCCCGCACAATGCGTAGATTGTGGCTATCGCCCCCGGGAAAAAAGAAGGAACTAAAAGAACCAGAGGAGGCTACAGGCCATAGACAGAGACGTGCGGAAGACCCTAACGGTTCCAGACTAGAAGATCAATGTGATGGCATAATGTTCTCCCAGTGTTTTACTTATTTATTTTGTTTGCTTTCGATTCTATTTCCAGGAGTTTAATTATTTATTTAAACATTTTAAGTAATATTTTCTAAATGTCTTGAAAGAAACACAGAACTATTGGGCAAGTGCAACCTAAGTCTGCAAGCTGTAGGGATATATCGTTAAACAACGGGCAACGCCGAGTATTTCAGCTGGTTTACTGTATTACGCATTTGACCACAAATTCATCCCTTTGCAGGAAAAATACTTGATTTCAAATATTTGTTTTTATTTTCGCGTCAATTCTGCTGTAGATCCAATTCATCAGTACTTGGAAAATGTGCTGAAACAAAGAGACAAGAGGATGAAAAAGGAGAGAGAATTAATCTCGCGTCTGCTACGACGGCAATTGGCAAAACGCTGAATATTTCAATCTGGAAACGCGGATTGTACTTGTTACTTTATCAAAAGAGGATTAGTGCCAATAAATAACAAGTTCGCTGTCCCTCCCCACCCCGCGTCAAGAATGGGCATGTAATCTGGTTGACAAAACTGCCCAATCCGTCCCTTTCACTCACCAACACAAAGAAACACTCAAAGGCCTGCAAGCCTGCCGCTTGATTAGTCACCAATAACGACATTAAACTATCTCGTGCTTTATATTCTATCTATACATGTATCAAAACGGATTTTGTTGTGCGTTTATAATACTAAAACTGGAAACCTTCTTGTATCATAAACAGTGTTATAATCCCCAGGGTATTAAGAACGTTCGAGAGATACGTGAGGAAGGAATTACGATGTTATAACATGATATTTTGTATGACGATGGCCATCATTGTCCTACGTACCGCTAACTTCACATATACAGGGTGGAAGGGAAGTCATTGTATTCCTTCTAATATGTGCTTTATGGATGCATTACAAACAAAAGAGTCTAATGGCATTTTGTTCTTTGATCAGCGGATTTCTAAAAAATAAATAGGTTTTGATCCAAATTCGATACTTAATTCCACAAGAATGTACGGAGATAACAGTTTGTTACTTGTAAGATGCGTAGAGTAATTTATGACATAGTTTACGTAGTAATTATGGGACATCACACAGGATTTCTAAATAATCACTTAAAAGACGTGAAAGAATACTTCGAGCTTTTCTCTCAGACTGCAGTAAGTCCACAACGGTGCATTAAGGTTGGTCAGGGAATTGACCCAGTTTGTCATTGTAAACTGATCGGGCACTTTCGCTTTCGTTTAATGTTTTAGTAGCTAATGCTTCTGATTGGCCTATACTCGAACAGTAAACACGGAAGGACAAGGCAGGGTATGAGTTTGTTTACAAGACGCACCGTTACGCTGTTAGTTTATGTACTGAACTAGGGAAAGTGACCACGCACACAATCTGCAGTGTTGACAGGTTGTTTTCGACAAAACTAAAATATCTCCGTAGGAAATGGTCAGAGGCAAAAACGAAACATACAAAATGTGTTCCAAATACCAAGACCTACCACTGGTTGAAATTAATGTAGAGATTTCCCTTCCACTCGGTATGGTAGAACTGTTATCAAGATATTTTCTCTGGGCTTTCGATTTACATAATAACTTAAAAGCAGAATTTAACATTCTGGGAACTTATACCCTAAGTTGGTCGCTAAGACCCTAGGAGACCCCTACGCTTATTTAAACATTCTAGTTTTCGAACAAAGGCACCTGTGGAGTCGCCTGACAAGAACACCTAATATTACAGTTTACTTGACCGTTTAGTAGGGCGACAACCTTATCTGTTTAGTGTTTTAGCTCCAAGAATGACTAATCGACAGATTATTATTGTTATTATTATTATTATTATTATTATTATTATTATTATTATTATTATTATTATTATTATTATTATTATTATTATTATTATTATTATTATTATTATTATTATTATTATTATTATTATTATTATTATTATTATTATTATTATTATTATTATTATTATTATTATTATTATTATTATTATTATTATTATTATTATTATTATTATTATTATTATTATTATTATTATTATTATATGTAGTATTTATCTTTAAATGCTTCTACTACCTTAAATTTTATTATGAATGACATAAACCAATACGCCATACCTATAGTGTAAAATAGAATAATTGTTTAAATTATGCATAACCATATCTAAAATAGATGGTAATATTTATAACTTATTTGATGCTACATAAACAAGGATTAGATTAAATTAAATTTTACGTACCCCCTAAGAAGTCTTCGCGTATCTCTGGGGATACGCGTACCCCAGGTTGAATATCACTGGTCTATAGAACCAGTTAATCCGTTAATCCATTTAAAAATCTCAGTGCGAAAGGCTTCGTAGTTGAAATTTTTGTCCCGTTCTACCTCGACTATAATAAATAAGTAGCCTAACTCCGTGGCACAAAAGTCCACCTGGACCAAGGTCTTCCACCCGACCGCCACGTTCCCCACCTCTGCTCACCCCAGACGTCATAGTGAGGGATGCAGTGCTGAGGTGCGTCAGCGCCCAGTCCCTCTCCACCGGCCATGTGACTTCTCGACCAGGCGTCGCTACTTTTTAATCAAATAGCTCCTCAGGCGCCTACCCGGTCTAGCGGGAGAAAATCTCCACGCCGGAAATCGAACCCGGATTTCCCGTTTAGTTAGCAGCAGCGCTACCACCACTCTAAGGAGACAACCTAGGTAAATAACATTTATAAATAAATAAACAAATAAATAAGATGTTTCCTATAAATTGTAAATTTATTAATGTGATAAATTATGTCATATACCAATTCTAAAGCGAATTTAATGTTTAAAAGCGTGAAAACATTACCATAATAATTCATTGAATCTAAGCTGCACAACCACCAATTAAGCTATGGACAATTGTACCATTTCCAATCAATCAAACAATCAAAATTGGATTTTGGGTTTGGTAGAACCAAAACCCAGGCAGTTTAGGGTTTTACCCTCTTCAGCCTAGTATTTTTATTTTTGTCTTGTTACGTGAGAGATCCTTCAGCGTGTACGTATGGCAGATTATTGTTGTTATTATGATGTGTAAATATGCATCTTGTTTATTTGTATATAAACTTGTATATATATTTTGTTTATTTATTTATATATATTTTTTGTTGTTGTTTTGTTGGTTTTTATTTATTTATTTATTTATTTATTTATTTTTTTTTATTTTTTTAATTTTTTTTTTATTATTTTTTTTTTTTTTTTTTGTGTTTGCATATTTACACATTTACAATGTTAAGTGTGTTTGTTAAGCCCCGGGTCCCACAACATGTTGCCGTCTCTGCTTCTGCCCTCAGACTTTTGTTGGGTGCATGTTTTTTATTATTTGTTAGCTCAGCCTTGCATTTTTAAATTATTTGTGATTTTATTCTCTTGATTCGGGGGGTGATGGCTATTAGATGTTTAATAATGCTTGGAGATATTGCTCTACTTGTTCTTTCTGTTGCTCTTGGTGTTTGTCATAAATTTCGATTAGGGTTAGTAGAGGTGGATTTTCTTCTTGTTGTTCAGGAGGGAGTTTTCTCATGGTTTGTGCTGTTCTTATTAATATTCGTCTGTGGAGTCTGGTGTGAGCATTGTGTATATAATTCAGCATCAGATTTGCAATATGCTTGTCTATTGGCATTGTCCTTGCATACTCGTGGATTAATGTGTTTTTATAGTTGGGGAAGAGTTTGTTGGCAATTCGTAGACATCTACGCTCAAACGCTTGAATCCTCGCCATAGTTGTTTTTGATATAAGTGGCATCAGGGCCACTGCTCCGCATGTTAGACAGGGACGTATTAGCGCTTTGTATAATCGCGTCAGTATATGTGTACTAAGTCCTGTTTTGTTGAGCCTGGCGAGGAACGTGAGCGTGGAATGTATTGCTCTTGTTTTATTGAGGAGGGTTTTGTAATGTGGTCCTACTGTAACTTTTGTGTTGATTTCTATGCCGAGATATTTTATTGATTTTGCACATGGGATTATGGATTTATTGAAGTTGAGTGTGAGGTTGTTATGCAGGAATTTTCTCTTCTTTCTGATGAGTATGGCTTGTGTCTTCTCTGTATTAATCGATATGCGCCATTTTTTGGTCCAGTCAAGGTATTTTTTAAGCTGTAGTTCTAGTTGATGTTTGGCCTGGAGTGTACGGGGGCTTGTGCACCAGTACGCGGTATCATCAGCGTACTGAGCAAGTTGGATGCTGGGGTGAATTGGCTGTGGTGTGTCCGCTGTGTATATGATATACAGGAGACCTGATATGGCGCTCCCTTGAGGTGTTCCTGCTTGCAGCGTAATGGATCTGGATAGGTTGTTTTCGATCTTTATGTTTGCTGTTCTGTCTGACAAAAAGCTGGCAATCCATCTTGTTATTCTTGGATGTATTTTGTAGTCTGTAAGTTTATATAAGAGACCGTTGATCCAGCATTTGTCAAAGGCTGATTTGACGTCCAGAAACGCTGCAACTGTTGCAAAACCTATATTGTAGCTGTTTTTAAATTCCGACAGCACTCGAACAAGTTGGTCTTGGATGGTAATTTCGCTGCGATATCCGGCTTGTGTTCTTGGAATGAGATGTTTTTCATTACATATTTTTGTTAGCCGTTTAACCATGATCCGCTCAAATATTTTGGAGAGGGTTGATGTTAGCGATATTGGCCTATAATTTCGATGATCGGTGCTGTCTTTCCCAGGTTTCTGGAACAGTAGGATATGCGCTGTTTTCCAATTTGTAGGATGGTAGCCGAACCGGAGCATGTTGTTGTATATATTTGCTAGTACATGCAAGGTTTCTGTTGGCAGATTTTTAATCATCTGATATGTGATGCTGTCCGGTCCGGGGGCTGTATTTTTTGTGTTTTTGACTGTTGCCAATATGTCTTCACTGGTTAAGGGTGTCTCTGCTTCATCATCAGGATTTAGCTCTTGTATATCAAGTTGTGGGGTGTAAAGTTGCTGTTGTAGCTGGATATGGAAGTTAATTCTATTGAAATATCTTTGATTGAAGTCTGGACTGTGTGGTGTTTGGAATACTTCGTTGTAGTATGTGCGGAAGATTTCAAGTTTTTCATGTGTATCTGTGACAATTTTTCCATTTATTTTAATGGGGTAGTTGGGGGCAGTTTTTTTCCTGGTACTTTTAATTAATTTCCAGAACTTTGCTGGGTTGTGCTGATGTGAATGTGGTAGGTCTTGAAGCTTTCTGTCCCAGTGTCGGCGGTTGTGATCTTGTACGGCTTGTTTGACATCTTCTTGCATTTTGTTTAGGATTCTTTTGTCCGCTGGGTTGTGTGTTTTCAGGTAGTTTCTATGTGCCTTTCTCTTCTTTTTTATGAGCTGTATGACTTCCTTAGGGAGTGGTCTGCTGTATGGATTTATTTGAACGGTCTTGATGGTAATTGCTGCTGTGTGTGCTTGTATGATGATGTTTGTAAGTGCTTGTGCTTGTTGATCTATCTCATGTGTTGTCGTTGGTGTGGCTTGCACTAAATTTCTTGTCAGTTCTAGTGCTGTCTCTTTGTAGAGATTCCAATCTGCGTTGTCATAGTCTTTTACGGTTATTGTTTTGGATACTTGTGTTTTCCACTGACCGGTTTTAAGAGTGACTATGACCGGCATATGGTCAGTATCTGGTGGTGCATCTGTTGTAATGTCTTGCACTAGAGGATATGTATGTTTGGATACTAATATTTTGTCTGGTGAACTGTTTTTCTGTGAGCCTTGTCCTATTCGTGTGGGGCCTGGTGTGAGGATTAGTTTCAGTTCAGAATGTATCAGAATCTTCAGCAGTTCTTTTCCAAGCCTGTTTGTGTGTTCGTCGAGTAGTTCTTTGTGATTAGCGTTGAGGTCGGCTGCTATTATTAGGTTTCTGTAATTGTCATGAAGGTAGTTGAGTAAGGCGGTGGGGAGATGTCCATCTGGGGGAACGTATATTGTAGCGATGTGTAATTTCATTCTATTTATTGTAATCTGGATTAGTAGGATCTCGTGTTGTTGAAAGGCTTGGGGTATGGTTATTTGTATTGGATTTAATTCATTTTTAACAAGTACCATGACTCCGCCACCATAACTATGTTGTCTATCTTTCCTGAAAACTGTGAGAGGTTGAAAGGTGAAATTTCTTCTTTTATTAAGTTTCGTCTCATTAACTGTAATTATGTCTGCACAGTGGTGTGATAGGAGATCTTGTAGTTGTTGTCTTTTTCCAGTAATTCCATTGATATTGATATGCAGTAATTTGATGTTATTTTTAACTTGGTTGTTTGTTCTTATTGTTGCCATTTCTGGTTGTCGTTTATTTCTTGTATGGTGTTTGCTTGTTCTATTTCTTGATGTCCTGAATAAATATGGCAATTTGATTTCCAAGTTTTGCTGTATCAATGGATTTTTTTAAAGTTTTCTGTGCTGTTATTTTGATGTTATGTAACAGCCTCGCTCGTTGGTTTGGTGGGGTGGAGTCATATAACGGTGGGATAATGGTGGATATTATTTGTGCAATTATTGTTTGTGTTACTTCGTTGATATAAGTTGTTATATTTTCTTGGATTTTGGTAATTTGACTCTGCAGATTTTGTATTTGTTCTTTTGAGTGCTCTATCACTTGTTTCATTGTTCCAACTGTTTCTTTGCCGGTCAGTTCCTTTTTAGTTGCTGGTATGGTGGGGAAGTTTAGCTCAGTCCAGTTTGTGCTTTGTTTCGGTTGTGGGGGAGTTGGGAGATTGTGCGGAAAAATATGAGTTTCTGCGATTTCTGTTGTTTTGGTTGGTGCAGTCCTAGGATATTTGGGGCACTTAACTTGCCCGGTAAAATGCCCAAGTCTTTCGCAGGTGGCGCAGTATGGTGCCGCGTGCTTTATATGTTTGCACTTTTGTGTCTGTGATTTTTGACCACAGTGGAAGCATGTAGGTGTTTTAGTGCAGTTCTCTTTCTGATGACCATACTGTTGGCACTGCCGACACGGAATGTGTCGTTCAGACTGGCGCGATGCTTCTGCGCGAAATATTTGTTTCTCAATTATTGCCCCTTGGTGAATAATTGTGGTGATGGTGGCGACATCAGTGCTAAAAACTCGCACTAAGGGTGTGGGCTTGTCGCGGCTTATTATGGGGTAGTCTTCTTGAATACTAGCAAGGATAACTTCATCCGGTATATCACACGGGATTCCCTTTATCACAGCGGTCATTGTTTTCCTGGGCTTTTCTTGTGTTCTTTCTGTATCTTGCGTGGTGTCTATGTTGGTCGTGTACCGTGCTAGTTTGCCAAAATGGTGAGCAGGGATTCCTTGTGAGAAGGTGGTGGCTGCCTGCTGGTGCTTGAAAATCAGGGCAAGCGTGTTTCTAGGACTGTATAGTCTTTGTACTCGGAATAGGGACTCGGCAGGCTGTTGGTGTTTTTCCATCAATGATTTTATAAGCCAGGCATTTTGTTTCTTTGGTTCACACGTCAGGATGTAGAGCGTGAAATGTCCATGTGGCACTACTATTGCATTTGGACCAGGTGGTTGTTTACTGGTGATAGTGCGTGAGACGCTGGCATTTGACTCAGTGCTTGTGTTTAAGTTGGAGTCACTTGAGCTGCTTATGTTGTGGGATGGGGTAGCGTAAGTTGTGTGTCTATGTATCTGTCCGGACGTGGTAGCGGTATTAGCGTTAGGGTCGGCAGGGGGTTTTTTAGGGAGTGTCGTCGGCCCTTGTATTTTGGGCATGGCGACAGGTAAGTTTTGGTAAGATGGAGTAGCTGCTAAGAAGCACGGTTTTATTACTCTTAGCTTTAAAAGTTGCCTGTAGTGTGGTTCCTGCGAACCACAGAACTACACTGTTCTTTCGGCAAGGTCTACTGACCCAAAGAGTGTAAAACCTGGCTACAGGGGGGGTGGTGTAGGAAAATAGGTTTGGTGGGCTGTGTGGATAGAGAGATGGCAGGGCCGGTGAAGATCTAGAAGTTCTTGTAGATCTTCGCAATGGTGAATGATAATCGATGTTATTGTCGTCTTGTGTAGTCGGCCGAGGGTGGTGAAGTTCACTCGTCGGTTACTCGTCGCTGATTTGCTGCTACTTCTGCTGCGCTGCGGTTGGCTTCTCGCTGATGCTGCTCCTCCTGATGGTTGGCTGCAACTCGCGCTGCTCTACCATTTCCACGCTGTACCTTTAGTATAAATCAACCCAATACTCTTTGATGCCAAGAAAGCGATTTTCATTGGTCAACTTTTGAGCACGTCATGGCAAGATAAGAACCAACCCACTGAA
The DNA here is from genome assembly GCA_030765045.1 of Tenodera sinensis. Classification (NCBI taxonomy): domain Eukaryota; kingdom Metazoa; phylum Arthropoda; class Insecta; order Mantodea; family Mantidae; genus Tenodera; species Tenodera sinensis. Next base: position 145,645,301 of record CM060966.1, read on the forward strand.
CTCTCCAGTCTTTGCTCGCAAAACAATTGTAATCACTCATCTAATCTGCCTAGGCTTCCATTCTTGAGACTCTAATAAATTCAGCTTTACTAACAATGTTCTCCCTTTAACTATTGATTAATGCTTTCTATTATTAATTACTTATATTCACATTATAATTTTGATTTCAGCTTATGGAATAAAGATGTCAAACTTAGCTAGCCATAGATTGAAAAATAAAGAAACAAAAATCGACACTAGGCATTTTCCCTCTCTCTTTACTTAACGCCTCTATAGTTATATCTGTGTTAAGCCGTTTTAGCTTAGGAAGAAACTCCCCTCAAGCTCCAACAGTCATAAAAACAACAATATAATTAATATAGCTAATTAGCCATTAATGGCAATAGCAATGATTCATGAAACAATACACTCCAGGGGTTGTGCATTCGTTCTGCTCGACGAAAACTTAAAAGTATTAATCTTCAATGACTTGAAAACAAAAGCTCCGGAGAATGGAAGGTTTTTCCTTCTAAGGAGACTAATAATTAATTTAAAAAGTCGATATCTAATTATCCCTAAGCGCAGTAATGAGACAGAAGAAGGCAATATAGCCAGTTGGACTAATGCATAGAGCTTTCATTTTTTACCACGCTCCTCGCCATGGCATACTTTATTTGCTCATCTGGAGAGGGGCGCCATTATAAGAAAAACAGCTGAAGTTGGCCCCTCCAACTTCTTTAACTAATTGGTTCCCTTGAGCAGGCAGGCAGGGAAAAGGGCGTGGGTTGGCAGGGTAGGAGGCAGACAGCGGGCTTAAGTTTAATTTCGTCGATACGTTATCCTAATGTCACCCGCGTACTGAAATGTTAAGTACATACTGCAGAAACGAATCTGACCTTCACTGCTCCTCTGAGAAACACACTGTTGCTCTGATGATAATCGAACATGTTACACCCATACGCGATCATAATACTACCTGAAACTTGTGCCAGTTTTAAGTACAAAATAAACTGGGAGAAATTATACAGGGTGGAAGGGAAGTCGTTACAATAATTTAAACCACTGATACATCTCGGTATTTGGAACGCATTTTGTATCTTAAGTTTTTGTCTCTGGCCGTTTCCTACGGAGATATTTTAGTTTTGTCGAAAACAACCTGGCAACACTGCAAATTATGTGGGTATCACTTTCCTTAGTTCATTAAATAAACACCGTAATGGTGCGTCTTCCAAACAAACTCATACGCGGCCTTGTTCTTCCGTGTTTACCGTTCGAGTGTGGGCCAATCACAAGCGTTAGCTCCCAAAATATTACACGAAGGCGAAAGTACCCGACCTGTTTGCATCCACAAACCAGGTCAATTCCCTGACGAACCTAAACGCAACGCTGCTGACTTACTGCACGACTGAAAGAGCTGCTCGGAGTATTCCTTCACTTCTTTTAAACAGTCAATTATCTCAAAACCCTGTGTGACGTCCCATAATTACTAATTACTAATTCTATTGGATATATTTATTACACTCAATATATATGTGCGTGTGTGTTCTCTATAGGAGTAACACTTCTTATGTAGTAGTGTTTCAAGAAATTATTTTCTTCAATTAATTGTATGTGGATTAATTAATATTTTACAAGAAAAATTCAAAATATTTTTAAATACTAAAATAGTTCATAAATAAGTTTTTTAAAACCACCAAATTACTTATCTTAAATGTAATTATCTTCATTTTCAGAGAGCAATGATTCGAATAGCTGGTTTTTCAAGCTCCTGCAATTGAGCTTAAGTATAAAGTGTGGAAAAGCACTGTCATTTAACTGGCTGTTGATTTTACGCAACGCGTCTAATATAGGTAGTATTACTGGTACAAATTGTACCTGGAACTTCAACTATAAATGAAGTATGTTTAAAGGTACCTTTTTTAACTAGAAAATATTAAAACATATAAAAGGTTTAAATATTTTAGAATAACAGCTGTACACAATGACATACAATGACAACGCTTCTATTTGAAAAATAGAAAATAAATAAAAGTACGATATATTTTCTTGGCACATGCTTTCCCCGCATTAAATCCGAATCCGCGGTATTTCGGGCTTTTACTGCATGTAACTAAAGAATTTATGAAAACGTTTATTTCGCTAACATGAAGTAGATAGAACAATAATTATTTGTTAGAAGAGTTTGTACAGGGGTATTTGTGTGAGCAACACTTTATTACCACGCAGACTTCCTGTTTTGTAACTTCAAATATTTCAGAATTAGAGCAGTTCTGGTATAAATGTGTAAACACAATATACTGAAAATAGCTAGACAGCGAGCTTAAAGTTGCATTTCCCTCTTTGTTTTATTTTGGAAACAAGTAAACTTCCACAGAGTGTGGAAACCATGTTCTTCGAACGGCGTCTACGACGTAGTTATGAAGAATTAAGCACTGTTCTCCAGGTTCGGCTCGGCTTGGCTCGACAGGAAAGCAGCACGGCCCCAACTGAACTGACAAGCTTCTCGTCAGTTTGTTTTCCACGTTGTCTGCCTGCCCCAGGTGACAAGACCATGTCATTCCATCTTCCTTGTTACGGCTCATCACCGACTGACTGACTCACTCACTCACTCCTTTTCCTACCTCAGCATGTCAATCTCAGCACATTCTCCACTTCAATTTTCTTCCCCGTTTCTTATTTTCTCTCATCCGCCGCCGCCGCCGCGGCCGCCCCCTCCAGGTGCACGCGATGAATTGGATGGCTTAGTGGCCTAGGTCCAACATCTGTCTCTTATTTCTGATAATGTTGCAGGATATTTTAATTAACCTTGTGAGGTACGGTCTCCCTTACCAATCGATATTTCTAAACTTCTATTTTCACAACTTGTTTTGCAGAAAGTATCTTATTGCTAATTTTCTTGTAGGTGCAAGTGGAATATGGGAATACAGTACTCATTAAGCGACAGTAAAATCTTTTAAAGCGGTCGCTAGGTAACGTGTTCGAAATTCACTTCTCTTTGCATTGACAACAGATAAAACACATGAATAAAGACCTCCCTATGGAAAAAGCATGAGCATTGCAAAGTTCAGACAAAAATCACTCCACAAAAAATGTATTAGACAAAGGTTGCGTGTTTTAGCAAGTGTTATATTTTTTGTGCAGTAAGATTTTGTCTATCTGCTACGGCTTACTAGTTATGCAAAAGTCACTCAACTGTATAGGCCTCCTGAAAACATTCTCCGAAAATTTAAAATATTCATTTCATTTGTAAGGAAAATATCTGAGACATTATGGTATTTTAATCAAAATCTTTAAAATTTCAAGACGCGGAAACATCATTCAAATGTTTATCATAAGAAAATTTTATGACGAAATGGGAGGAAAACTGTGGGAGAGAAGAAAAAGCAACAATCGTCAAGTTTCAAGTGTGTGTATCTGGTGACTGTTAGGAAAGATCTAAACTTTCAATATGGAATATCTCGTAAATAGCTGACGTTACGAAAAAGTCTATCACAACTAGGCTATTTTACTGAGCCCTACATTTTTGCTGTATTAAATAATTTTAGTTATTTTGAAAGCTTTCTCATACAAAATTATATAAAATTCAATCAAATAAACCGAAGATTACAGGTTATTTAGAATGTATTCCAGATATTCGTTTTACTTCTCTTTTATATTAAACATAATATGTAATAAATATTGCTGGTGGCTTTTAAAAGATAAACAAAGGACAAATACCTACTGGCCCATGTATAGTGTAGTATGGGATCCCCACCCCCCTCCGACCACTAAAGGTGTCATGAGTTTAAAGCTATTATATCTAGTTTAATAGAACTCGTTATACACATTTTAGAGGTTAAAAAACAACAAAAAGAGTATTTTCCTGTAAGTATTGAACACCAAGTTTAGAATTCATACCCGCCGAAAAATTCTATGCCGAGAGTTAACTGGAAATATATGTTTTGAGGCTTCCTGAATCCAGAAAAGGCAGTTTTATAAAAAGGTCTGTGTGTGTGAGTGTGTGTGTGTGTGTGTGTGTGTGTGTGTGTGTGTGTGTGTGTGTGTGTGTGTGTGTGTGTGTGTGACTGTGGAAAGCATAACTCAAAAACGAAAAGTCGGTTAACAACGAAAGTTTGTATTTAATTTTTCTGTCTTTCAAGGATGCGACACAAAGATTTTGAGGAAAATTGCTCCATCCTAAACAACCCTTCACATGGAAAATTTTTAGAAAATTTTGATTTTCTTGAAAATGGCTCTCACAATTTTGATTAAAATGCCATATGTTTGAGACGTTTACGACAAATGAAAAGTGTATCTTGAATTTTCTGGCTATAGCCCTTCAAGTCCTATTTATTCTGGATGACTTCTACATAAGTGATAAGCCAAATATTACTACACAAAAAATGTAGATCTTGCTAAAATACACAATTTATGTCTGATTAAACTTTTTGTAGAGTGAACCATTTCGGACATATGCCTTGCTATTAGTGTGAGTTTTGGAGAAGTTTTTTGTATGCCCAGGATATGTGTATTGTGACATGGCTTCTCCATGTCATTAAGACTCTTTGATTTTCAAGGAGGTTGCCATGGAGACAGTTTGAGTTGTTGAAGATGAAGAGACAGAAACTAGTATGGTGTGAGAGTTTGGAAAGATTAAGAGACAGAAACTAGTAGTGTGGCTGTACTTGAAGCCTGAGAAAATAAAAAGATTTGGTAAATTTGTTACATTTAAATTTGTTACATTTGGTGTCAGGAAGTGGGATATTCGGAAACCAGGATGATGGCAATGATGAAAGAATTATTTGCCAAAATGGAAACGAGAAACGACAACCTCGCTGCCGAGCTGAAAGAGATGAAGACGGAGCTATCGGCGAAAATTGACGGGCAACTGGCTGGCGTGACGGAAGGCGTGGAAGAACTCGGCGAAAAGGTGGAAGACCTCTGCCAGCACGTGGACGTCGTGGAGGACGACGGGGAACGTCTTGGCGCCCTGGTAGTAAGAGTTGACGAGAGCGTCAAAGTACTGGATGCCAGGGGCAGACGGAATAGCGCGGAGCCGGGGAGGGAGCACCTAGTGGCCGAGGCGACAGTTGCGCCCGTTTCGGATGATATGAGGGAAAACGTGGAACAACTCGGCGAACGGATTGGCGTGACGGAAGACGTGGAACAACTCGGCGAACGGATTGGCGTGACGGAAGACGTAGAACAACTCGGCGAACGGATTGGCGTGACGGAAGACGTGGAACAACTCGGCGAAAAGGTGGAAGACCTCTGCCAGCACGTGGACGTCGTGGAGGACGACGGGGAACGTCTTGGCGCCCTGGTAGTAAGAGTTGACGAGAGCGTCAAAGTACTGGATGCCAGGGGCAGACGGAATAGCGCGGAGCCGGGGAGGGAGCACCTAGTGGCCGAGGCGACAGTTGCGCCCGTTTCGGACGATCAGCAGGGAAGCGCACAAGCAAACGAGCAACACGCGAGAACCGACTTGGCGTGTGACATGGGGGGACCGTCGGGGCCATCCAATCACCTGACGCATAGTGCCGTGAACGGAAGAATGGTGGACATCATCGTGGACGGCAGGATACAGGAGAGGCCGTGCCGAGCACGAGTGAACACGAGTGCAGCGGTGGACGCGACTCGCGCGGATGTGGTGGGGTTTGTTGCCGGACCCATCGGAAGCAAGGTGGCTGCGAAGGTGCGCCAGAGAGGTCGGCGGACATGGTACCCAGTGAGCCGTTTCAAAGTGCGCAGGATGGCCCGTCAACACACCAGGAAGAAGGGCAACTGGACGAGGGACCGTCAAGACCGGCGGTACTGTTGCAGAATTTCGAAGCAGGATGGCATACATCGTCCTACCTGGACCAAGGGACACTATCCAACAGCGATACCTAGGATCGTGCCCCCTGGAGAGCGAGGTCCTACTGGCCCTCAAGGTTTACAAGGATTCCCTGGCCCTCAGGGTCTGGTAGGCTTGCCTGGAATGAAGGGTGAACGTGGATTCCCAGGAATGAAAGGTGAACAGGGCAATCCAGGACCTCCAGGACAAGCTGGTGCACCAGGACCTGAAGGACCTAAGGGTGACTCAGGCTCTCAAGGACAACATGGAGCTCCAGGACAACCTGGTCCACAGGGCCCTCCAGGAGACAGAGGACTTCCAGGATTACCCGGCCCAACAGGACCTGCTGGCCTCAGAGGTCAGAGAGGTGCACAAGGTGAGACAGGTCCACCAGGGAAGCCAGGCAGTGAAGGACCTCCAGGACCACAAGGTATTGCAGGACCTCTAGGACCACCGGGACCAATTGGAGAACAGGGACCAGAGGGAGCACCAGGTAAAGCAGGAACACCTGGTATTGCAGGAAGACCGGGAGATAAGGGACCTGTAGGACCTTCAGGACCTCCGGGAACTCCAGGGGCACCAGGTCTTCCAGGGCCACCTGGTCCAAATGGACCTCCAGGACCAGCAGGAGAACGGGGTCTTCGAGGAGAAACTGGACCACAGGGTGTAGAAGGGCCACAGGGAGCTAGAGGAAAGCCAGGACCTCCAGGGCCAGAGGGAGGTAAGGGTGATAGAGGAGAAGAAGGTCCAAAGGGTGCAAAAGGACACCGTGGTCTCATTGGTCTACAAGGGTTACCTGGACCTCAGGGACCTCCAGGAGACAAAGGCATGACTGGACCTCCAGGATTGTCGGGAAAAGATGGTGAACCTGGAACTAAAGGTATGCCTGGAAGAGATGGAAACCCAGGACCTCAAGGTATACCAGGACCACCAGGCCCTCGTGGACCACCAGGAGAAGAGGTTCGATGGGTTAATCCACCGGGGCGCCAGGGAGATGCCGCAGTGATAGTGCTGGTCGGGACGACCAGCTCTGAGGAGGGAGCAGTGTGACATGGCTTCTCCATGTCATTAAGACTCTTTGATTTTCAAGGAGGTTGCCATGGAGACAGTTTGAGTTGTTGAAGATGAAGAGACAGAAACTAGTATGGTGTGAGAGTTTGGAAAGATTAAGAGACAGAAACTAGTAGTGTGGCTGTACTTGAAGCCTGAGAAAATAAAAAGATTTGGTAAATTTGTTACATTTAAATTTGTTACAGTATGGAGACGGAGGATGCAGCGGTGTTGTGGTCTGCAAAGAGCTCCCTCCTCTATCATTTACTTTTAGTTTGTCTTGAAATGTATAACACAGTATTTTCTAAGCCTTCTGCGAAGTGCGTCGAGTATAAGCATGGCCTCCTACAAAGGGGGTAAAAATCCAATTAAGATCTTACTTGGAGCAATTGTTTTCTTAGGCATAAGAACACCGAACTGCTTTCCCCGCGATAGTCCCGCTTTATTCTTAAAATGTCAGACGTTTCTGTTCGCTTTTCCCTCACTTTTTTGTTTGTGTTTGGAAGTAGTCCAATTTGGAAAAGATGAAAGCCCCTTGTGTTCTTCTTGCCAAGCCATTCCCAATGTTTAACTCTTAAGAGAGAGAAAAGTATTTCAGACCCTTTTTAATATATTTTTTGCTATTCCTTCCCCGTTCTTCATATTAATCACTTTTATTTTTCTCACCCATTTTTATGCCTCCTTCACAACCAGGGTGTGGGTAATATGCACCAGAGCGTTTTAGTTTATTTTTGATTTCAAATCTCGACACGTTCGAAGGAAATATGAGGAAAATTCCTTGAAGACAATAAGACTATTTTGGTTTATTTGTTTCTCTTGTGGATAGCCACAGAGTAAATATTCTATTTAAAAACATCGATACCGAGATTTCACCGGAAATACAAAGTTTGAATAAAAAAGAAACATTTATACAAAATGATCCGCTTAAATGACCATTTGTTTGAGATATTTTATGCCAAATAAGGCAACATATTACATTTTCTGGGAATGCCTTCAAAAGTCCTGTTTATTCCGATGGGTTTTCAATAACTGGTCAACCGTAAGGGATAGATCAAATCTTATAAACATAAAATGTAGACCTCCTTAAAACGCGCAGTTTATATCCAAAACAAATGTTTATGGAGTGAACCGTTTCCGAGATATACATACGTATCTTGTTATTTTTTCAATTTTCCATACTTTTACTTTTCTCGAATAGAGATACATTATTCGTTTTATTTCTTGGGAATTCAAAGCCATGACTCGGCGAGTAGCTCTTAAAGATACCCCTATTGCCCTTGCACTTAAAAGAAAATTAAAAATAAGGCAGTTTTTGTAAAGCCTCCGTAACGCAGTTGGTAGCGCGCTAGCCTCTGGCGCGGAGGTCCGGGTTCGATCCCCGGCACCAGCCAGGGGATTTTACCTCCGCTAGGAGGTCTGGCACGGGGTGCACTCAGCCTCGTTACTCCCGGGGGGACCAATTAAGGAGCTACTTGATGGAGAGATAGCGATCCGAGGTTGAGAGGGCCATATAACGGGCACTGATCACGTCCCATCCTCCAGTGCTGCACCCCACCAATAACGCCTGTAGTGGGAAGAAGTGGGAGACGCAGCGGCTGGGCGGCAAGCCTTGGCCCTTCATGGGCTGTTGCGCTGGGATTTAGTTTTTGCAAAATAAAAAAATCTCAATTAATATGACGTACACAAAGGCATAATCATTTGTAAGAATAGAGAAAGTCATGAGTGCGACAATTCAGCTCTGTTTTTCAATTTTTTTTATTTGTGTGTGTGTGCGCGCGCGTGTGCGTGTGCGTGTGTGTGAGTGTCGGTTTAGGTATCGCTGTCACAGGCACCTAAAGGGAAGTAATTCTAATAGGCACCCATTCAAAGCATAATATCGTGAGTTTAATCCCAGTGATGGAAATAAATGTGCCTGTAGGAAAGGATGGGGATGACCCACGTAAAATAACCTGTGACATGACACGCATGGATTACGACGGGGTTGCGTTAGGTTAAACTTCATGGATTTTGATTTTTGAAAAAAGAAAAAAACATTAAACTAAAATAACACTGAAACAAATCGATACATTTATGATATAGTGCCTTTATATTGTTCAATGCCAGTTTAATATGAAAATAACTAAAAACTAGCCACAATATTCCAAAACTTGTACTAAACGTGTTATTTGCATGTAAGACGTGCTGTTTAAGAAGTACTGTGCTAGTATTCATTATTGCTATGACTCTTGAAACATATATTGCCTTAGAAGATTCAGGACACAAAAAGCACTTTGTCAAAGCACAGCTCTTCCAGAACTGGGGCAACAAGTTCTTCGCCTAATAACTCCTTTGAAAAACAATGCTTTGTTGCTGACATAATCCTCGCGTGCAATTCCTAGCCACATCGCACGTTCTCAATCAAAGTGAACAATTTGCCGCAGCAGGACTTGATGGAACATCCCTTCCTCCTGTGAATGATGAGTGGTGGTAAACGTGAAGAATGGCAGAGCGTGGTGGAGAATGAAGAAGAAGACTTGTTTAAAAGGGAGATTTCCTCTCTCCTCCCAACATTTTTCCTCCTTCATTTTAAGTCCATTGGCTAAGTCACGTCCAGGGAACCGATCACGCATTCAACATGTAACCTAAGGATCTATCTAAGCCTACTTTTCAAGGGGGGTATAAAACAAACGAAATTAATTATAAATACAAATATCTGACTGTTGTGCATAACTGTGTCCGTTGCATATAGGCCGTGTCATGGCCTAGTTAGTTATACAAAAAGTAAATTACCATCTTCCATTTGAGAAACGAAGGAATATCTCCGAAATGGTTCACACTGCGAAAAACAAATCATGTGGACATAAACTGTTGTATTTTAACAATATCTACATTTTTTGTGCAGTAAGTTTTGGTCTATCTAACAATGAATTCTCGTACGCACAGTAGAATAACAAGTACACTATTAAAATTTCGGCACTATTGATAATAACATGCAGCATAGAATATTAAAACCTTTTATAAATGTTTTAAACTTAGACACATGGTCGAGCATAAATAGTCGTATTAAACTTGAGTATAATGGCAATAATATATTATTATATATTCAGATTTGTTTATACATAAAAGCTTAATGCAAACCTTGAGTTTGTTTAAATCCTATACTAGCAGGTGAAATTAACGCGATTTTAATAAGTTATGATAAAAAATTAAAATCTGGAAGTGCTCTCCGCGTTCAGGATGAGGTGTGGAACCTAAGAGAGAGAGGGAGGTAGAGTGGGAGGGGGAGAGAGAAGTTCCCCTCTCCTCTCTCAAGACAGTCATTAACTTCTTGACGTCGTGGAGATCTTTAATGGCAGCCAGTTACGGAAGACATTCAAAACTTGAGTTGTGCAGACTTCCGGAGGAGTTGCCAGGCTTTCAACACGAAGAGGCTACCCCTTCTCACCCCCCACGGACACGGCTGAAAAACACCGGAACAGTTTTATCTTTCTTATTTTTCTTCTTTCCCGCAAATGACTACAAGCACGACCACTAATACCTGATCTGACACATTTCGTGTCGTCAGGAAAATAGTAGAAGCACCAGTTAACTCTGGGCTGACGCTTGAAAACTGCTGTGTTACATTTATGTTAGAAAAAGTCTTTTTAGCTTTATTGGAAATGATAGGTCTTCCCAGTTTTAAGAAGTTTATAGAAGTAAACTAATGTCAATACACATGAGTCACACATACCATAAATAAAAGTGACATAAATAAACATAAATAAAACGCAGGGCACACCTAATAGAATAAATAATTAGAAACCAAAGGATTTATATTGTGACGTCGGGCTCGGCATACAACAAAGGACGGAGGGGCCAAGCTACTTGACATGCCGTGTCGGAGAGCGGCGTTCAAGGCCAGGCTGCCTCGCACGCCTGCTGTGTGTAAGTGGCTAACAATATTTGAAGACATCCCTACTCACCCCGAATATATGAGCCCAAGAAAAGAGTGCCTTCACATAACTCGTTCAGTGTGTCAGTAAATGTGAGATAGTGCGTATATGGGTTATTCGTACGTCGTAAGCAGATTTAAGGAGAGTCGAGTGGTTCTAAAGTCGTATGACAGACAGAGAGAAGTGAAGAAAGACATTGAAAGGACTGAGAAAGGTTTGGGAAGAAGTTCTGGGTTGTTATAGCTCGAAAGACTAGACTGTGTAGCAACGAGAAAAAAACTGGGTATTTGTATTAAAATTTTAGGACAATAAAATGATCAAATTGTAACCGGACTGGATTTTATCGTCTTTGTTAGTATATGCTCCTTACAGAATAATGACAACAAAGCTCAAAACTCACCCTGTTAATGTTTTATTTGCTAGCACTTTGAAAAAGGTTTATTGTGCTCTGTGTGTATGCATGTAAGAGAGAGGCAGAAGGAGAGGGAGACAAAGATACAGCGACATAGCTAACATATTTTCCATTACTTTCTCTACCCATTCTTCAACAACAAATTCTTACAAACGGTCATTCTTCCATCTACTTCACAAGTATTACAATTAACACCATAAGATGTCTTGCCTAACCGATGAATTCTTTAGCGGAGCGAGATATTTACCTTGTTTCATAAACAGAACTTGAATTTCAGTTAAGTATATATCGCGAAGTTTAACCAGATGTTAAATTCTATAAAACATAACCTAAAATGTATTCATTTCGATTAGTGTAGTTCGACTTACTCAGCACTGCCAATTGAGGAAAACGAAACCCAAGAATTACCTACATGGTTGTGGTCCTTATGCGAAGTTATAATATGTAATAAATGTAACTTTCTTTTTGGTATGCGAAGACAGAGATGCAACTAAAGCCATCTTGATCATATCACTACGGGTAGCAACCAATCACCTCAGCTGTTGAACGGGGTTCACATAAAAATGAATAACACACAAATATACCTGTTTTTTGAAGGTTGTTAACCGATGTTAAGCAACAAACACGATGAACCATTAGAAACAACAGAAGGGATACGCAACTGTTTGAGTTACTTCTGTGTGACTTGTAATCCTGCCGGAGTATTCAGGAATAACAGAGACAAAGAGGATCTTAAAGCAAACACTTGCACATTTTTCTAACGTTCAGCACTTAGCGGAAACAAAAGACGCTCGAGGCAGGTCATTAAGAGCGAGGAAGGGGGGGGTGGTTCATCGCGAGCTTCAGGCGGTTCGAAAATGCTGAGTGGGACTCGGTGAAAAAGAAAATGAATAAATAGCAAGCTGAAAGGTGTGAGTAGAGAACGATTATTACACTCTATAGTAATTTTGTTTTCATTTCAACCAAACGTTCGTCTGCTGAAAGATAATAAGGAAAACAAAGCTCGAAGAGTCAAAATCCATTTGATATTTACCTGATAGAGCAATTTATTTGCGCGAAAGTTACTAAACAAATATCTTGGTTTCTTTAGCTTTGGCCAGATAAAGTCGAGCAATCCGTTCAATTTAACAATGGGGACATTTTTGTAAAATAAATATTTTTCTTTCTGGCTGTATAAACGCTCCAAGCTGTGATCAAACACAGCATAATTGATGTATTACCTACTTCTGACACCTGCAAATGTATTTTTACTTTCTCTATACGTATAGTATGTAGGGGACGTATTGTATTTGACACTAAATTTCAATGTCGAGATTTCACTGGAGATACATGTTTTGAGGTTCCTGACCTGTACGTGTTTGTGTGCACATATCTGTGAACAGCATAACTTAAAAACGAAAACTGGGTTAAAAACCAAAATTGGTATTTAAGTTTAATATCTTTCAAGGGTGCGACACGAGATTTTGAAGAAAATTTTTCTGCTCTAAACTACCCTTTACATTAAAAATGTTTAGAAAATTTTGATTTTCTTAAAAATGGCTCCAGCAATTTTGATACCCGAACAATATACACGATTCAAAGTAAGCAAATACTATGTGATACATTTGCATTCTTTTCTCCGTCAAAAATAACTATATTATACTCGTCACACACATAGAAAACCATTCTTCTATCTTCGCTGCATTATTCACTATATATACAAGGTAATAGGGGCATAAGTATGGATATTTTGATTTGATACCTTAAGGTATATCCACTTCCATGTGTTGTTTTCTTCTCTTCGTCCAACTGATGTTTTTCTGCATGATGTAAGTGCACCGTGAAATGAACAACGCCTGTCCTATATACTATACCAGTTAGCGTAAGTCAGCCTTGCAAAAAGCATTGGTTCCGGTCCCCCATTCGTTATCATGTGACCGTCACACCTTCTGTGTAAGAGGTACTAACCAACCTAAAAATGTACTACTCTTGATAAATAAAATAAAATATTCATGTAATATTGTTCATTACACTGTCCTCATCTACCAGTAGAAATATCTGCACTTAACACCTCTAATACTCAGGAATTAAAATCTAAGATTTCAGCATGCGAATATACTACTGTTTTTGTGTTTTCTTGTGATTAAAGAAACGAAATATGGAAGCAAAGCAAGAAGCGCAAACTTTCAAGGTACGCTAGTAATACTGAGAAAAGCTCTAAAGTTTTAATATGAAATATTCCCAAACCGGTTAATGCTAAGAAACATATAATTTGACACAAGTTTTGTGTTTTCATTAACTGCAGTAAGGCTTTGTCTGTTCTAATAAGATGTCCTTAAACGAACACATTGTCCAACCAAAAGCAAATTTAAAAAATATCTTATTTTTCTTCTGCCTTTCAGAGATTAGGCCTGTCTATCTGTTCTAGCCTCAATTCCACATTGAGTGGCCATCCTATGTCCTTCAATACTTTAGGCTTTATTATAAAACCATATTTGGAATCTTTATGTCTTCCAGTCGTTCCTTTCACTTTTGCTTCTATTCTTCTATGTTATTATTTACTGTAAAAATATTCAGTTCGTGTCTAATAATTCCATTACTAACCCTAACTTAGTACAAGCTTCAACTGCTGCTAAATTGAAGAAAATTCAAGACATTTTATTCGTTGTATCAATATAGTAAAAGAGTACATTTTAATCAAAGCATGGCAATTTTTAGATTAGAAGAAAATGATTTCACACCAAATTTAGTGCCCTATAGATGATGTACTACATAAATAGTTACACCTAATTGGATATGGGGATCCCAAGTCCCCTTAGTTGTTATATTTCCCCCCCCCCCCACCTCTGTTGGTCTAACGATTTCTCTCATAAACCGATCAAAAGCTTTACCACTTAATGTTTTTTGTATGGTCGTAACAGCGCCGGGATAGGAACAACGGCTGTTGTATAGACTATCCGGTTTGCTTCACACCTCAATGCGTATCCCACTGGTCTAGGTTTATGAGGTCATTGCCTATGCAGAAAGCATTAAAGTCGGTCCCGGTACTCCATTCGTTGTCACAAGACCGTCATGCTTCCAGTCAAGCCAGTCTGAGAAACTTCATTACCGCTGACTGTATTCTATGAATATAATTTGTGTTCAACGTTCATGCTCCATAAGAGTCGGTACAACCACTATATTATAGAATTCTATTTGCGTTTCATACCTTGTTTATAGCCTGCAAGCGTTGTGTTTTAATATTCACATCCTTAACTGATATCGCAACCTGGGTATTTAAAATGGCTCATTTGTTCTAAAACGCTGTTATCTATTATTATTTTACTGCTAACTGGATGTTTTCCTCTGAAAGCCATTACTTCTGTTTTTTGTAATGAGATTTTTAAATTATACCCTCTACATATTGCACTTAATTTGTGTATGGCCTTTGGTAGGTTATTTTAACTATCCTGAGTAAGCTGGTTATCTGCGAATAAAAGACTATTTAAAATATTTTGTCGATTTAATAGACGTCGGTAGTACACTTCTGCCATTCTTGAAGAATTATATATTATAAACTTACAGCTGAAGTAAATATTGATGTATTATTGTTCATTACATTGCCCTCAGTTACCAATACAAGTAACTGCGCTTATATCTCTAACACAGTACTCTCGGGGAAATTTCGATATCAATTTTTTGAGTGGAATACAGTTTTTCTTCTTACATCTACAGAGAAAGTAAAACTAATGTATGTTAGAAACTCGTTTTTTGGGAAGAGCTTTGGGCTTCTCCTCACAGAATTCTGCACTCCTTCCTTACTTTCGTGCATATTTTTAGGGCAGTGTTGCTGGTTGTGTCAAAACTACGACGCACCTCACGCTGACGTGGGCCCTTAGAAAGATAATATGCAGTGCTTGACAGCGGTAACACGTGCTCTCACGCCTTCCAGATGTCAGATTAACAAAGTGCTCAAGAGCTCTCCACGCATGCGCCGGATTACTATGTAGTGTATACATTTTGCTACTAGATGCCGCTAATTGTGACGCTGGAGGTAGACTTGCTTTAATTGGAAGACTAATAGGAAAGCAAAGCCCTCGCCTGATCCATTATTTACCTCATTAATATGTAAATTAGAGTTGCCGCACTAGAGTTGTCTTACTGCAGTGCTAATTATTGCGATGTGAATGTCAAGGCAGCAAGTGTGTTTTACAGCTGACGCGTGCCCAGTGTTGCCAACTTTTCCCTTAACAGTAAACATTTGACGGATATAAACCTTGTTCTGCCAGGTGCCTTGCAGTTCATTAGTGCCCCTGAGATGCAGTTACGTGCCACGTGTTTATCAAGATTGTAAATCCCGTTGCCTAAATTACAGCTGCAGCGAAAATAATACTTAAAGTTACAGCTGCTAGATCAAGTAGTTCATAAACAATAATACTCTCCATTTTCATTTTTATCCTTCTTAAATAAAAATATTAAGAAATAACATAAGGTTAGATAGTCCAAACATACAGAAATTACACCTTAGTAGTTAAATTAAGCTAAATTATCACAGCACTTAAAGTTCTAACTTTTTTTTTTCTCCCTCAAATAAACCCGGCAATTATTGAAAGTAGTTCTCTCCATCAATATGGTTCAATCTACAAAAAGGGGAAGTCATCTCTGTAAGCGACTAAAATCGACAATAAAATACTTTTTACAAAACAAAATTTTTTTTGAAGGGGGTTGCTACAATTTTAGTATAGTGTAAGAAATGCTTCACATAAAATATTATTCCTAATAAATGAAGTAAACTCGCTGTACATTTTGATTATTGCCTACAAAAACTGGTATTTTATATATTTATGTCAAATAGTTTTGTAGAAAAGAATTGACTATTATTAATAACTTTCAGAGTCAAAATTCAATAATTAAACTCCTCTATCTCTTCTACTGTTTTTCTTTGCGCGATTACCCTCCCCTTATGCATGACCTACACCCACTAGGACTTACAATCCAGTGCCTAGCGTCAGATGCCTGTCGGGGAGCACAGAAACCCATAGACCGAATAGAGCGAAGACCTGCAAGTGGGTGGTCAGCCAAGCATCACGTATGATAGTGACGAACAGGATGGTATGAAATGCAGGCGAAATGGATAATTGGAAATGTGATAATGGAGCAATTGGTGGAAAGATGGCGGGGGAAACCGGAGAATCTAGAGAAAACCCGACTGACGCTGCTTTGTCCACCACAAATACCACATGCGGGTCCCTGGGATCGAACCCGAGCTGTCTATGTGGTAGGTGAATGCTCTAACCACTCGGCCACGGCGACACCTGAACTCCTCTATCTGCAACATTTAAAATACAAAGTTTTATGAAACAACTATCAGAGAATGTGTGCAAAATGTTATAGAAATTTATTAAGATTTGCACTAGAAGTGGTATTTTGCAGATTAAAAATGTGAAAAAAATAGAAAGTAAAGATAAATGACTTTAAAATGTTATGTGAATGACATATTATTTGCTGTAGAATGCCCCTGGACCATATGAAGGTCCTTATAGCAATTATTGCAGGTGTTATTTACATTAATAACTTATCACATGTGTACTGAACTTATTTCATCCCGTAGAAAAATAAAATTTACTCTTAAAACACGTGAATTCGTGTACTTTTTCTCTGAAACTTCTTGCAATACAAAATCACACTAAGTGAATAATTTTCTAATTTATATTACTGATATTACGGGAGCAATAAGATTGCAAATTTTCCACATTTTTACTTTTTTGATTTTACAAATAGTTTTTTTTTAAAAAAATTCTAGTGAACTGATAAATAAAAGTAAATAATTGAGGTTCAGAAGATTATACTGATTCTTTTTCTCTCAGTTTTGCATTTTTTTAGTATAAACTTTATCCCTTATATTTTAGTTCTTATCTCATTTGTTTGAAAGTTTGTATACGTAATCCGAAATATGCTATTTAAACATTCAAATATGCATTATTGGTTTATATATAACCTCAAAAAATTAATTTATACCGAAAAAAACCTAATTTTAGTATCAACTTCATAAAACCAAAAATGTGTTTCTCTGCAAGTAATAGCATCAAGTTCAAACAAATAGGTACATTTACTTTCAGTTTACTAAAGTATAAAATGGTGTCACCATTATAATTTTCTGAAAAAAGTGAACGCATAGAGAACTTTTAAAAGAAATTGAATTTTCTTTAATAGTTTTAAAATATTTATTTGTGTTTATCTAAGAAACTGTCTGAGCTAAAGTTTTGAGCTTTTGAACAGTTGACTTTTTATTTGAGAGTATTAAGAGTGCTCCATTTCAAGTAAATTGCTTTAAAATTACAACATTTAGGAAACTTATCCCTGTGTCTGTTAACTATAACTGAGGTGATATAAGCAAATATTGCGGAGGATTTAGGATTGTGGGTATCTGTGAAGCCATTCGAGGACATTGCTGAAAGGTGTATATTCATATGTGAATACTATAGCATGTGCGTAAACCACGACGCTACTGCATGCACGAGGAGTTAAGGAAACACACACAATTCCTCACATGTGAAGACCAGTAGAATACCTCCCGAAGCTACGGGGACACATAAATTTAAGCAAGTGTACAGACTCGCATTATGCAAACGTGCTATTCGATATACTGTATACTTTGCCTCTTGTATTAACTATTTAAATTGTGACGTCGGGCTTGGCACTCAACAAAGGACGGACGGGCCAAGCTACTTCACACCAAATGCCGTGCTGGCGAGCGGAAAAATACGTTTAGGATCGGGCTGTCTCATCCGACTGTTGTGTGTACGTGAGTGTGAACAATCGAAGTGGCAGGAACAAAAGAGATTTCGGGAACGTTTTCGAGATTTCTAGTTGAGTCCTTTGCAGTGCGCACGCGCGCGCGCGTGTTTCTGTGTGTGTGTGTGTGTGTGTGTGTGTGTGTGTGTGTGCGAATCGAGAAAGATCCGTGTGACGTCATCCACAGTATATAAGGCCTCAGAAGAACAGGTGGTGTGAGTTGTAGAATTGAATTACGGACATGAGTCGGTGAGTGTGTTAGCTGTGCTTGTGTATGTCGTCGTAAGAAGATTCCATGTGCGTCGCGAATTATTGTAACGTAGTAATTTTAGAAGATAATAAAGCGATAGAAAAGTAATCGTCGCTTTGTTACAATATTTATAGTTTTATTTCTGTTTACTTCAATTTTCGATAACACCGGTGGATGTTTTGTTTTATTTAATTGAAACAAAGGGAAGATCGGGATCACGAATGACGGGTTGCCAACCCACGCGCTCTGGGAATAGCTCAAGCGGATGGCAACAGAGAGCGTGATTCACTGCGTGCAGCCACGGCCCCCTGATGAAGATAGTCACGCACGGCACGTCATTAGAACACGGCCGTTGTTTGACACCGTTAGCTGCTATTTTTATCTAACGGCCTCCATCTAATTGCAAATCAGCCTGGGTGGCGGGGGAGTCATGAATGGAATTAAATTAAGTTGGTACATACTGTCGTCGCTCGGTGTGCGCTCAAGAACACAATTTATCAATCAAGCCGCGTGCGAAAAAGGAAAAACATTGAAACAAAGGTAATTAAAAATACAAGAGGGTTGTGGGGGGGGGGGGGGGTGATGGTCGTGCACGCACTTGTGCTGTGACGTTATCTGCTCCTCTTGCAAGTTAAAAGGGAACTTTTCATCGTCACCTTGTTGTGCTTTCTTTTCAAATGTCACATTCATCTCCGCTAACGACTTGCAGCCATTTCACACTATACATTCACACTAACACTTGAAACTATGTTAATTAGATAGAAAAACAAACGTGGAGCTTTCATTTTAAAGATTGTCGCTCTAATAATTATTTATTCAAACTTATTTTAGCTTCAGCAACACTTGTGTATCGATTTAGAGCAAAAACAAGCATTAGGTGAATTTTAGTTTTCCCTCCCTTAATGCAGTTCTCATATATCAAATTATAGATAGTTTCCTTATGTTAAAATCAATAAATAATATGTGACTATGACAAGCTTGGGGGAGACTTAGCACCTTGACCAATGAAGTCGTTTGTACCTGCCATCTCCCGCGAAGGAGGGCTGAGCTGAGAGGATACTAAGGGTGGCTGGACGTGGGGAGAGACGACAGAAGAGGACCGAGTCCCTAACAGCTACAGCTGGGAATTCTCTGGTGGAGGTTCTACAACCGGCTCCCCTCTCCACACGCCTTGGAAGGCCCCGAACTTGGAAAGCTCCCTCGATCCGGAGGATCAGAACTCACAGAGAGCCAGTAGCTACCATGCACGCCGAAACTTCCGCTGACGCGTATAACCCTGTAACAGCCAACCACGACGAAAGATGAGGGAAATCATAAGTGAGCTGAAATAGAGGGACAGATCATTCGGGGTATATAGTTATTCATCTCAGCATCCTCTAGCAATCTGGTGAAGTCTCCCCCCCCCCCTCCCCTCCTGGGTCAGGAACGTCGGCCATGAAAATCGAACCCACAACCTCCCTAATGTGAGCCAGTGATGCTACCACTTCTGCTGGGTAATGTAAGAGGCACAGTCGAAACTCTGTCAGGGGAAGAAGTCACTAGATAGTCCATTTTCGTGTTGAGGAAAAGGATGAATTAGTTTAAGATATCCCGGCTCACAAGTCAGAGCTGTATAAATGTACGTAGGCCTGTTAGGAAAATGCCTTCTTAAAATTTAGCAAATCACATAATAAAGCTTGTCTTTCAAATACATATTGGTAGCATGTATGTAGGAACTTGGTGGCGAACGATGAAGTAGATGCGACTGACGTATATAATAGAACGCCTATGTGTTTCATTTGGCGTTTTACAGTCTTACACAAGTGCTCTACTATGATCGATTATCGGTCGTCCATACGAGTAGCGCATAAAGACCGCGCTCGAGTTATACATTCTTGGAAATCCTCGCAACGGAACATTTCACCGTTCACGGCAAGTTACATTTGTGGAAACAGTTACTTTAAACCGCAAAGTTAGTAAATAGGTAGGTAATACTTCAATAGTTACAGTTTGTCATGCTAAGGTTCAGAAACAACTTAATTATACATGAGTCATTAAGTAATTAGTGGCAACATTTGAATTAACGAGAAAGAAAATATTTTTGGAAAGTCACATTGTTGCTATGCTCAGACACAATGTTCGCCAACATGAATAGTCGGCCTCTAGACCTCAGGCAGACGATGGATGCCATCCACAGCGTCTTGTTGTACTAATCTTCCAATATACTCTTCTGGTTCTATAGTGAAATACTATACGTGGTAACATAATTTTCGGGAAAGGTCAAAATCGCTTGCGCTCATATGCTGGGAGTTTTGAGGATACTCCTTAAGATCCCAATAGCTGGTCGTAAACGGGCTTCCAGAAAGGAGCCAAACATTTATCATTCACAGGATTTCCCGCAGGAACGATATGACTGGCAAGGACACCATTAAAATCATAAGCAACTCTAAACATGACTTTGAGTAGATCCTGTTCTTGCGAACTCCCGCCCTAGTGCAACAGCCCAAGAAGGACCAAGGCTTGCCGCCCAGCCGCTGCGTCCCCCACCTCTGCCCACTACAGACATCATTGGTGGGGTGCAGTACTGGAGGGTGGAACGTGGGCAGCGCCCCGAACCCTGGGGCCGCTACTTCTCCATCAAGTAGCTCCCCGGGACTTACGAGGCTGAGTGTACCCCGTGCCAGGCCTCCCAGTGGTGGAAAAATCCCCATCCTGGTACCGGGGATCGAACCCGGGTCCCCGCGCCAGAGGCAAGCGCGCTACCATTTGCGCTACGGAGGAAAAAGATAAAGTTTATGCCAACGATGCGTGATGTTCCCAAGCGGTCAGCCATCCAAGTACTGACCACGCCCAATGCTGCTTAACTTCGGTGGTCGGGCGAGAACCGATGTTTTCAGCATGGTATGGTCGTTGGAATTATTGTGTGGCCACTCTTTGATTGACTAATTTTGGTTGGTAGCATCGAACCCAGGTTTCATCTAAAGTTATAGAACGTCCAGGAAACGCTCGCCTTTGCGTTCATAGCGTTCCAATTGAACCTAAGTGTTTTCATTTTTGTCAGATTTCTTCAAGATTGCATGGGACTCGTCGGGCGCAGACTTTCCCCGTATTTAATTCCTGAAGTGTGTGAAAAATCATACCAGAAATAATTCCAACTTCCCCTGCTATTTTAATACAACATCGAGCAGTGCTCCAACAGCGTTCATTTCTCGATTCTGGTCTCCCACCTCAACGTTTTTATTAACATTTTCCCTACCTCTCCGAAATGCATGTGCCCACATAGCCACAGTGCGCCATGGTAAGGTTTGTTTACCACAAACTTCCTGTAATGCTGCATGACATTCTCGAACATTCTTGATTCTTACAATCGGAAGCTAAATTAAACATTTTTGTTATTTATTAAAAAGTTTTGAGCACTACAGATAACATTCGACTAATTGAACACACTACAAATATTTATAACTAGGACTACCATGTTCAAAGTCACAGATAAGACGTATCAGATACATTTTCTCATTGTTATCTGCTTGCATCAATAACTGCTGATAGAGCCACATATAAACATGCCGATTATATGGCAGTTTTTAATTCATACTTCGAATTTTCCACTAATGACCTCAGAAGAGCTCCTTATTCTGGATGATTTTTGCATAAATGGTAAACAGTAAGAGACAGACAAAAGATTACTAAATAAAAATGTGGATATCATTAAAACACACAGTTTGTGTGCATTACTTATTTTTTTTTTTCTTTTGAGCAAGCCATTTTTGAGATCGGAATTTGCCAGTACCAGTACTTTTCTCAAGGAATATGCTATTCGTCTTTTTATCTCTTGGCCTTCCAAAGACAACGAAATTATAAAAGGCATAAATAGCAATCACTTCTTAAAACATTTGACTATTGCTTAAAGCGTACTGTGTTCCCATATTCACCTTGCACCTACAAGAAAATTAGCAATTAAATAATTTCTGAAAATGCTTATGTTGAAGTAGATAGAGAAAAAAGCATTTGCAAAAATAGTGTGCATAAGAATGAGTATAGCTCTATGTATATTTGTGAACAGATTTTATCCAAATTGAACTATATTAAAAGTCTGTATGTAATATATTATGCGACGATCACTTGGTGTATCATCTAAGGTTATACACTTCGACTTCGGCAAATATTGGTAGACTTGTTAACCGTAAGCAGTACCAAAGAAGTTACAATTGAACAGAGGTTTATCGTATAAGATTTGAAAGTGCTCTTGTAAGCCAAACCGCCACTGCTACACAATTCACGCCTGGGTGTTAAAGAGTGGTTGAGTGCTCTGGAAGGAGGTAACTCCAACCTCCCCTCTTACGCAAATGTTGGATATCGCTGTTCTACACAGTAGTAAACCAGACGTCATTCTTCTCTCCCATCGGTGTCCAAGTTTCGCAGCCTGTGCCATTCTACATTTCAATCGATCAAAGAGGACACTAGTCTGTGCAGAAAATGCCAAATTACACTCTGTCGCATCATTTTCTGTTCATTAGAAGAGCAAATTTGCCAGTAATAGTTTCCAACTGTGCCGGTGATTGGCAACGTTCGTTAACGTGCGTATAGCAATAAAGGCTGAATGAATGAATTGCAGCGCTGAGGAGGTCGTCGAGGGTTGGTATCAAGTAACGGGGCTCTATTTATCACTGAAGGGTGTAGGGGGGGGGGGCTATATCGCTCATTAAACCCACGTCGGTGCACAAGCCGCTGTCGCCCCTTCCCCGTAATCTTGTTCCGGGCGATTAACGAACTCTAACGACTGACTACGACACCGTTCGACGAGACACAAACTGTCCACAAGATACTCGTGCAACGGTACAGTCACATCGTCTGAAACAAGCTCTAGGTAACCCTTCAGTGCCCAACATCGCATTGACTTCGACTACTCTTCATGCACACGCTGTCAACGGGATTGGCAAATTCAAACATTTAATAAATTGAAAACTGTAAATTACACTGACAAAAGCAAACAGTGCTCAAGATGAAAATCGGATAGGCTATCTTCACATATGTTTCTGTGCCCTGTATCGTTTCTTAATACATAAATTATTATTATCACTAGGGCTCGAAAGTTCATGCCCTAAAAACACTGAAATATGCATGCAAATATGCTCTTAAAAACTTGAAAATATGCCTAGAAATATGCACTATTGAACTAAAACAATTAATGCCCCTTGAAAGTAGACAAGATAACTTAGTATAAATAATAAATAAAGTTACCTTATTCCTAAGAGGTTGAAACAGAAGTGGTCCCTAGTATTAACTGCTAAATTGCAGTTCACAGCCAACATCTTGAACACATATTCAACTGTAAAACATCGTCTGTTGTCTCGCAAAACACTTTTGTAACGCGAAAAACTTCTCTCCACGTCACAAGATG
Organism: Tenodera sinensis; assembly: GCA_030765045.1. Lineage (NCBI taxonomy): Eukaryota > Metazoa > Arthropoda > Insecta > Mantodea > Mantidae > Tenodera > Tenodera sinensis. Next base: position 145,668,851 of record CM060966.1, read on the forward strand.
TTATCGGGGCATATTTGGCTTCACAGAGAGTCAAGTCTCTTGGTGTGACAGATGGTTTTCTTTCGAGGATGTCCCAAATATCGCACAACTATTTATAACCAGATTTTTGAAATTACATAATTCACTTTCTCTTTCACTTTTTCTCCTATGCTACCAGTAACCAAACTTAGATCACATTGTTTTTTCAAAGACAGCAAGTGATTCGTGCAAAGGAGATCCTACAGCTTCCAATGCCGTAATATCTGTTGGTAAGAAAGAAAAATGGGCAGATATGAAACTAAGATCCTCTTTTAACCCAGTGTCTGACAGAATGTTTTGCACAGTTTCTACTGATGAAGCATCTTTCGAGTCCAATGAATTAGCAACCTCTTCGACTAATTCTATGTGCTCAGCATAATATAAAACTGCATCAACCCATGTTCCCCATCGAGTTAACACTGGTGCAGGAGGAAGTCCGATATTAGGTGCTGTTGATCTAAACAACTTAACTCTTTTAGGAGATTTAACAAAGATTTTCTTTGTACTGGGCGCAAATCTATCTGCCAATGGGAAAGAATCATGTATTGTCTCAGAAGTGCGATTAAGAGCGTGTGCCAAACAAGTTATATGAATTATGTTTGGAAAAATACCTTTCAGAGTTTGTCCTGATTTTACCATATAATGACCTGCATCATTAACAAATAAAAGTAACCGGTCGTATTTTGTTCCACATGGCCATAGTAATTTCAAAGTGTCCATCACAAACTGGGTTACAGTTACATTGTCAGTGGCCAACAATTCGCACACATTAAGAAATAAGGTGCAGTCTTTTGTTCATTATTTAAAGCACCCACGATTATATTAGCAATAGAACGTCGTTCAGAATCAGGGGTTTCATCAGCAGACAACCACACAAACTGATCCGCTAATTCATTTTGTATATTTGACAATACGTTATTGTAACAATGTCGTACATAAGTCTTACGCAGTGTACTTTCTTCAGGCACATGTTGTCGAGTGTACTTGGCAAGAAAGATTTTAAATGTCGGATTATTAATTTTGAACAAGGGGATATCAGCAGCTAAAAATGCTTGGCACAATTCATAGGAAAATTCAGTAACCCTACTTCCTAAACACTCTACTAGCTGTTTTTGAACACGTTCTTTGTTTGCGAGTTTTCTGATTAAATTCTCCTTATGTTTTGCTGTGTTTATGTGCTGAACTATTTTAAATATTTTGTCACTCCCTACATTTTTCTCACATGCTACACAAAACAGTGCCCTATTAGCTGTAGACATTAAATCATCCGAAAACTCTTTCTGTAAATTAATTAATCTAGCACTCGAAGTTGGTTTTATTTTCGGCATTTGAAGAACTTTTTAACATTTTGTACACTTAATTTAATTTGGTGGGAACCAGTTCACAACACTATTACGTTTGAAGACCACGACACAACTACTGGCGGGCTGGCAAGCGTTGCTATAATCGTGCTGCTCAAAACGTTCACCTGCACTTTATCGTTGTTAATATAAACCTCTCAGGTAACCCACTGATTATTCTCTACGCACATAGAATGGAAATAGGGGATTCACTGCATGACAACATGACTCAGATTAGTTCTTGCCATCTCGCGAGTTGCATCATCATTTGCAATACTACCAATATGAAAAATACTCTCCAGATGGAAAAAAAATAGTAAAAAAGCATATGCAATATATGGGCCATAATACTGAAATATTATGCATTTATCAAAAATCAAGAAAATGTGGAGTTATATGCACCATAAAATCATGCCCAAATAACTCAAAATTCCATAATTCGTGCACATAATGTAAAAAGTATATTTTAACCCCTATGAAAAAAACATGCAAATGCATGAACTTCCTAGCCCTCATTATTACGAAATGCAAGACTTGCAGCATTATTGATTTTGGCTTCATGGGTGATCAGCTGTGTCAAATTTATAAACATGGAGCTTTCGGCCATATCTAACTCCTTGGCCATCCTCAGGAACTGAATAATAAATAAACGGCCGTCTCAAAAGCCATGGCCTTCTTCAAAAACACTGATTATGTTTACAAATGTCAACTTTTCATAGCCGTGAACTCAAAGCGACAATTTTAATGTACGTTTTTGCTTTATTAAAACAGATTGGAAGAGGAAAATTTCTGCACCTCAGTCAAACAAACATTAAAAAATTAACAGCATAACTAAAGAGTTTCAATTAAAAGAGGTACATATTTTTTAAATATTATAAAATGGTTTGATAACTGAGTTACCCAAGTTTCATTGCAGTTGAACAAAATGGCATATGAACCCATACGAGACAAACAAAGAAATATAAATACATATAATCTAACCTATATTTTTCAGATATAGATTAGATTATTTTGGAGTTAAGTAATTGCTTTACTGCTGGATAGCAATGGAAATATTTGTGAATAGATAAGAATTGAATCCCAGTTATTGTAGATTGACTTCCAATATTAAATAAATTATTAATATTTTGTTGAATTAAAGTTTTATTTTAATTTCACTTAATTTATGTACATGCTTTGTTAAAAACTATTTAAATCTGTAGAACCAAATTCTATAAATTAAGAACGAGGGAATTATATTTAGAATGCACTTCCTGGTATAGGCAAAAGTATATCAAAACAGAGTTTATTTTATTTATTTTTTGTTGAGCAACGAATTTGTGGGAAGATGATTTACATCAGAAGGCGTGTGTAACCAATCCACACATTCCTTAACTTGAGAATAAAAGCAGGCAAGTAGAAAAGTGAAAGAATATTGCAGACGGCGTCTCAGAATTTTCTATGTTGTTGTTTATATTCAGAAAACTAAACACAGAGATAAGAGTTAGAAAATCTGTATAATTCAGACGGACGAAGTGGAGGAGAAAACTACGAACAGAAAGGATAGAGAGAGAGTGTGTGTGTGTCAATATTTAACTCAGATCGCGAACAGACCTCCTAGTTAATAAAACATTTTAATTGTTTTGCGCTAAAGAGTAACACAGTCATCAAAATTATTAGGTAAATATTCAGGTTTCGAGTCGCACGTCTTAAAGCAAACGAGCGTGTCTCAGAAAGCAAAAATGCTAATCTCTGCAGAATACGTAATGAGATCCACAAAAATGATACAATAACTACTACACGGAAGTTCCCCGCGTACGAGTAATTAAGACCCTATCTTTATGCATTTCGGATATTCGCGGCTCATTAAATTCATTTGAAACCGAGGGAAGTGGGGCCGTGTAATGAAGTTGCGAGTTTGGGGCCAAGACGATGATGATGATGATGCGACATCGCATGCGCAGTTACTACTGCCTGCTATACATGGCACCGCTTCCAATACAAACTCGTTTAAACATATATCTTTTACATTCCATTCCATTTCTTTTTGTTTTCTTCTTTTTTCTTTTCCTGATGTTGTCCATCGTACTCCATAAAGAACTTAATACAAACCTATACATTTTTACTGAAACGTTATATTTGTGAATGTGTTTAATAATTATAGTATTTAAGCGTAGTAAGACACATGCTAATACACTTAATCATAGTGTTTCTGGTACTAGAGTTTAACAAGATAATTCTTCGTTACAGTAGCTCAGGTATTAAGTCAACTTTATTGTTCATCTTCTGTATCTATGTTTAAGTTTCTTCTTGCCAATTCACTAGATATCCAAAAGTCCTATTAAGTCGAATCAACGTGGAATTTAAAGTGTGTTCACGTAAATACCTTTAAATTTCAAATCCTAAACGAATAAAGACCACCAAGGAGTAGTTAAAAATATTTCGGTAATGCATTATCACATCACACACTACTAGAGCTTCCTAGAGCTGTGCAACCGCTCTTAGGAATAAAAATTATCACGAGAATGGGAGATATGTGGCCTCCAAGATCCTCAGATTTCTCTGTCCACCACACTCTCTAGAGGCATTTCAAGAGCAAGGTTCATTCTAATTGTACACAAATCCTTGTACCCTTGTAAGCTTAGATATTACTGCTATTGCAAAAAGGGAGCTATTTTGGCGATGTCATTTTGAGATTTGAAATGGTTTTCTTTGTTACAATAAAAGAGAAATTAGAAAAAGTATGAAAGTGTGTCTGTAAATCGCTGCATAAGAGCATATCTCAGAAGCGAAATGTCAGTTAAGCACTGAACTTGGTATTCCTGTTGGGTATCTGTAAACTACGGATTAGATGGCAAAAATATCAATATTTTTCATTTCCTCCAAAACTAGCTCTAATGATTTTGATCAAAATATAATATGTTTATCATGCTTATATATTTAATAAATATATTGATTAAAAAAAAGAAAGACGGAAACTAAAAAACTTTGGAGTCCTCTTCTCCTTAGGCGAGATCCGAACTCGGGGCCCCATGAATATGAAGTAGATACGCTACCCCCACACTACAGTGGTGGGCCCATTAATACTGCTTTTTAAATGTGTCAATAATTAAATGGTAATTTTTAAAGCATGTCGCCATTTGCTTGTTTCTCAGAAATTGATGGAAATAATTTAGAATTTCTAAACCAATTTTATGCATCCGACTATCAATTCGGTTTATAATTTCAAATAAATGTGCATTGAAGATATTTCTATAAAGTTCTTTTTTTGTATTATTAACCGTTACAATTTACATAAAAAAAAAACTTTCGTAAGATTAGCCAGCTCATTTTTGTATAACTTAAATATAGTTAAAGAAAGTGGTGTGAACGAAACATCGTGGGTTTTGCCAATCCCACTCACTCTCTCTCCTCTTCCCAATGCTGCTTACAAGGCAGTAATATACGTACAGCAGAGTGGGACGTCCGTCTACCGTAATCTCTCGCTTAGAGGAAGACAGTCCGAGACTCTGGCGGGAAATTGACACATTTCCATCTGAGGAAATTAAAGCACCAAGTTTATGCAAGAGGAAGGATGGTACATATCTGGAGGATGGGGAGTTAAGAAAATCTTCATGAGTAAAATAATATACCCACATATCTACAACTTAAAATCTCATTTCCACAAATGACATTGACCTCTGTTAAAACATTTGCCACCACGGCGCGAAACCACATAAAAGCCTTGGCGGTTCACCTATACCCGTTTAGCTACATGGGCCTAGGTGTGGTTATTCGTCGTTCTCGCTGTCAAACACAACCATTGCGTGCCGCCTCCCCGCTCCCAAAGATTCGCTCTGGCAGTTTCGAGAAGGTTTCTTTCCTAGAACGTTCCCCTGGGGCCTATATAGAGATGAAGTGCGCCTGTGGACAGTTGGGGCAACGCAGAGTAGATGGTAGTGTTCGAAGGAACAGCTTAAGTCGGCAGTTGAGTGGAATAGAATTCAGAGAAAAGCGTTGAGCGCGAGTTGCGACTCAGTAGCCATAGAGGTGCTTTCTTTTGAGGGCTTACAACAGCGTTGCAAGTGTATTATTGGCTGAACTCAGGACTTCCTCACTCATGACGTTTAGCCCGAGATCTCATTTTCTGATCCCTTCCAACGCACATTGTGCGACTAACCGGGGTGCCCATGCGGAACCCCATTAACCTACGCATTAACATTTAACAACTTCCCTACACGTTAAAAGAAACTGCGCTAAGCAGCAAAGTCTGTTTAGCAATAACCACGTGTTTCTCATCTATTGCACTTTCAAAACATACTTTAAAATAATTCAAGACCAATCCAAGCTATAAACATATATGTTTCATAAATTCTCATAACAAATTGTACATTCGTATTGTACACTTTAAATAGAAACTGCAGATATTATTCAGATTGTGTTAGTTACTCTAAAAAGCAAAAAAGAAAATACGAAAAAAGAACAGAAAAAATAAAGCTGCTGACTTGTTATTTGTTAGTAACAGACCCGAAACACTCAATACTAACACTTAAAATATCCCATCATCTTTCTCTTTAATATAGGGGAATATAGTATTGGATATTTCTGAAACTCTTTATATTAAAAAGAATCGTGATTTTATGTAATGAGACTTATATTCTTGTGCAGTTCCTTCTACTTTCTCTATTACGTATACTAAGTGGCGGAAGTATTGTATTCGCGCAAAAATTCGATGTCAAGATTTCAACGAAAATATTTTTTGAGGCCCCCTGAATGAAGAAAAGCAGTTTCAGAAAAAGGTCCGCCCGCGCGCGTGCGCGTGTGTGTCTGCGGACACCATAACTCATAAACAAAAATTCCGTTAAGTTTGTATTCAAGTTTAATATATTTTAAGGATGTGACATGAAGATTTTGAAGGAAATTCCTCCGCCGTAAACTGCCCTTTAATTTTCTCGAAAACGGTTGTAACGGTTTTGACTAAAGTGCCATATGTTTGAGATATTTTAGCGCAAATGAAATGTATACTTTGAATTTTCTGCCTATAGCCTCTGCAGTGCTGTTTACTGTAGATGACTTTTGCATAACAGGTAAACCGTAAGACATACACCAAATCTTACTATACAGAAAATGTAAATCTTGTTAAAACACAACTTATTTCCTAATACATTTTTTGTAGTGAGAACCATTTTGCAGATATTCCTTGTTATATGTGGAGTTCTGGAAAAAACAAACTTTCGTCAAATGGAGGTTCGCTATTACTTTTTTTATATTTTAGCCGTTAAAATAAAACAGAATTTGAAAGTTTAAAATGATTTGACAATCGCTCATAATCTACTGTATTCGCATATTTTCCTTGCACCTATATGAATATGAGGAATAAGATAATTTCTGCAAATGTTTATCTCAACTAATACGAAGAAGATACAGGAATAAGAGTTAGCAAGAATGGTTAGTACAAGAGTAGAGAAAGTAATGTGGGTGCAACACATTAGAGTTTTGCGTTATCCATCCAAGAAAATTGCATACAATTCTATTAAAGTAAAATGGATTTCATAGTGTATTCAATATAGTGTGAGTTTATTTACTCATACAAATATGTAAAATAGTTGGAACCACTTTTGAAGGGAAAAAAAAAGCAAAAAAAAAAAAAAAAAAACGAAAAGTCGGTAAAAGACCAAAGATGCTATTTGTTGTCAGTATCTTTCACGACACGAAGATTTCTGAAATAATCCCTCCAGCCTAAATTACCCTAAATGTGTTATTCTAATTAATTCAGTCATTAATTTTGTTTTATATAATGTGATTCACTGGAGCCATAATTTCCGTACCTCTTGGTAGGCTGAGTGACCATCTCTTGAAGCACTGAAGGCCGTGGTATATGTGCAATCAAAAAGCAAAGTTTGGTGGAACTGGTCCCGAGTTGGGTTTGCACTTGCTGAAGGGAAGGGGACACTCTCGAAACCATCGAGTGCTGTACATACAATTTCCAGGACTTTAATTGAACTTGGCTGTTGATATTCCTATCGGACAACAAAGCCGCTCGGAACCGCACAAGTTCTGTTCCATATGCAACACTCCGCTAACAAGGGGTAAGGTTTCCTTGAGGTGGACGATGGATGGGTTTAATGTCGCCTCAGCCGCTTACATTAACGATTAATACTTTATACAGCTGTGACGAGCTACCTTTAACCTTCTCTACTACGTATAATAAATGGGGGAAGTATTGTATTTGACCCAAAATTTCGATGTCAACGATGTCATGATTTCACTGGAAATATATTGTATGTTTTGAGGCCAAGTGAGTCTAAAATTGAGTAGTTTTAGAAAAAGCGCCGTGTGTGTGTGTGCGTGTGCGTGTGTGTGTGTGTGTGTGTAAGCAACATAACACAAAAACAGCTAGTTGTGGTGTTTCTTTTGCCTGTTGGTTTGTAATCTAATAGCAGTTTTGGAATGAAGTATTCTTTCAGTCTTTCCGCCTAGTTGTATATTGATGTACTTTCTCTGTTAGCTAAACCACATAATTTATATCCAAATAATTGTTTTGTATAGTGGACCATTTCGGAGATATTTCTTGTTATTTGTATAAGTTCTGGATGTTTATCTCAACTAACACGAAGAAGATGTAGGAATAAGAGTTAATAAGAATAGTTAGCACAAGAGTGTAGAAAGTCATGTGAGTGCAACACATCAAATTGTTTTTGTAGTATTGTTTGATTATTTAATTATTTTTGTTATTTAATTATTATATACTAGTTAAACACACAAATACTCGGACTATATTTTAGTTTATTCTAAAGAGTGGCTGCTGCTATATTTACATTTTATAAGTTAACGTCATGGTAGTAAAAACAATTTCCCACTCGAGATAGCGCAGGTTTATCGGCCTCACAGTTTGCTCTCATCACATTCTGAGTTGAAATGTTTGTTATTTAGTAACATGTCTCTGTTCTTAAAAGCCAAATATGTAAGCAACGTTGACCTAGTTTTGTATTATGAAAACATTTCATAGTTCCCCTTTTGCTAATGTAAGTGGCTTGCTTTATAACTTCCGCGACATGGCCTTTTTTTCGTTTTCTTAAAGTGTGCAAATGAAAGAAAAAGTCAACTCCTGGGAAAAAAAAAAAAAAAAAAAGCGAAGAATTTCTTCCTCTTCCTTGTCCTTGATCTACTAAGAGCTGTCATGGTGACGTCATTGTGCTGCTGTCGAAGCAGAAGACAAATCTCACCCGGGCAAGAAATGGGGGAAAAAAGGTGTTCCTCTTACTTATATTTTTTGTTGTGATTCTGCTCTTTATCATCATAATCATCATTAGATACATTTAGTAGCGTTTATATCTAACAAGTGCATAATAGTTTTGAATATTTAGTAGTTCAGTGATGACTTATGCCAGTACCACGGTAACATGTGAGGTTCGCATTGCGGAGGTCGTAGGCTCGATTCTTCCTGACCCATAGCTTTTATCGGTAGTTTACCCAGGTCACCAGGAAAATGATGGGAAGGGTAATTCTATTGCTCGAATTTTCCACCCCTCTGTCATTTCACCTTCACTTAAAACCACTCTTTCAGGTTCGAAAGTGTCGGGGATGGACAAGTATGGTGCTGCTGTGTGGAGACTTCCTGAACTGTAACGGATGGCGTTGCAGTCGCCTGAACTTCCGTGAGGGACCGCAGTTGAAACCCATGGGGTGGTAGCCTTGATGAACCTGTTATCGTGATGAATCTCCACCATAGGTTAGTCCCTGGCTCGCGCTACTCGCCCGGATTTCAAAACGGCCCTAGAGGGCTTTTATTTCATATCTTCCTCTCCGGATCTGACATATAATAGCTGGTTGGCACAGTGTGGAATCCCCTCCGTCTAACTCTATCCATACCTCTGCCTCTTACGAGGCAGTTGTCTGTAGTTACTAGCAATCTAAAAGAGAAATTTAAAAATCTGATGCGTTTGTATTCACATGTCTTTTTCTACTCTTGTACTAACCATTCTTAAAAACTCTTATTCCTGTATCTCCTTCGTGTTAATTGAGATAAACATTTGCACAAATTATCTTATACTCGTTTTCATGCACATGCAACGGAAGTATGGGCATACAGTAGCCTTTGAGCGATAGTCAAATCTTTTAAAGCTTCCAAATTCCGCACTCTTTGCACTGTTAACATATAAAAAATTAATAACGATGTTCCATTTGACAGAAGTATAAGTTCTCCAAAACTCACACAAATAACAAGGCATATCTCCGAAACGGTTCGCTCTACAAAAACATTTATTGCACATAAATTGTGTATTTTAACAAGATCTACATGTTTTGTAAAGTAAGATTTGGTCTATCTCTTACGGTTTATCAGTTATGCAAAAGTCATCCAGAGTAAATACGACTACAGATGGTATAGCCAGAAAATTCCTTGACATACATTTCATTTGCCATAAAAATATTCCAAACATATGACATTTTAATCAAAATCGTTGGAGCCATGCTTTCGTTGTCTGCTCGAAGAGTATGATATAAAATTATTACTAAAACATAAAACAGCAATTAAGAGTGAAAAATGGTCCTGTGTTTGACGCAGGCCTTTACTTTAATGTGCGTTTGAGATTTTTGCACACAAAATAAAAAGTAATATATTTACTCTTATACGCATATTATAAAATACTACGCAAACAATTTTTATTTTAATTTTGATGTAAAACTTACCCTAAGAACGTTTAAAAACATCTGCAGTATCTCGAAGAAGTGGAAAGGCAATCTACTTTTCATAAATTCGTTCCCGTGGATTTAATAATTATTTCTAGGAAATCGCATTTATGCCATAAAGAACCAATTTTGCTTGACACAGTACATAATATGTTATAGAATTGTGCCTAAATAAAAGAAAAATTGCAGTATATTGGAAACTACGTCGAAATGGAAGGTATATCTGTAAAAATATTTCAAAAATTGTGATTGTGCAGGGCACAGGAATTAGTGATCTGGGAGACTCTCTCCATGTAATATTGAGAATATGCAATAAAAAAGAAAAAGAAGAATCTCTTGAAAGCGAAACCGTGAGTAAAAGATAGTTTGAATCTTTATTGGATTAAGGTTATTAAAAGCAGTGTTCATATTTACTCACATGTATTTTTCGGTTTTAATATTGTGAATAGTTGTTGACGATGTTTGTTTACGGTGGACTATTTGCATCAACAATATTTCACCATCTTTATATTGTAAGCAGCAAATTTAGCTTATGAATTCTGAGGATGACTATGAAAGCAAATGGCTTGATCATTGTAATGGACGGACCAATAAATAGTGGTGCACCTACGCAAATTAATAGGAAATTGGTTAATTGATGAACCTCGGTCACAGTGATTTTTAATTACCGTTTTTATAGGCAGGGTGTGCCCCCTAAGGTGAGGTGTCGCCGGGTTTGGAAAGCCAAGGAAAAATATCAGATCACACCATGACAGAGCTGGCCTACCAACCTCGCGGTTTTACTATCCTAAACAATGGCGCATTCGGCATGAATGTATTGAATGCATTATAGAATTGAAAAGAATATAATTCATCTATACTGAAAATAACAATTTAAATGACTAAGAGAGACAACCATGAAGTCCATTCTAAAGAAGCGTTTATTGGGCAGAATAGCAGATGTATGTTATATGCCATGGACATGTTTTTGTTTTACTTATATAGGTTATGTTCATATTAGATTTTTCGACTGCTGGAACTAGTCGCCTTCTGTAATCTGTGGCGTTAAGCTTTAAGTTAGAATTACGAAGGCCGTGGCGAAAATGATCGAATAGCAGCGGAAGCGTCCGATCAATGGGAAATTGACTATCGAAAGAAATTGTTATATACTCCTGTAATTATTATAAATTGTAATACTGATGTATTGAAAATAAATAAAGAAATCCAAAGACTCCAGTATACTATGTACAAGAATGAGTATGACTTGCGAACAGAGTTTCTCCAAATTGAAATATGCTAAGTCTGTGTCGCAATGTGTTACGCGTCGATCACTTGGTGGATCTTCTAAGGCTGTGCAGTTCGACTTTGTCGCCAAATATTGGTAGACTTCTTAAACGTAAGGAGTGCAAATAACTCACAAATTAGCACATGTTTATCACATAAGATTTGAAGGAGTTTTCGTAAATCAAACGCAACGCTTTTCCAGAAGACACTTTATGCATACGGCTCCTTATGTGGGTTCATTTGACCATGAAAAGCCTGGAGAATATGAAAGTATGTATGCTCGACTTCTGACGGCACACTGCAGCCCTAAGCCCCTTTTGGGGTCCGCGTGTAACACTACCATGTGGACACCATTTCTGGGAAATATTTACCAATATCGATTGTAGCTGCGAGAAAATAAGAACTGCATGAATAATTTGTGGAACAACCACAAAAATAAATAACTGATGGCGGAAGTCAAGTGATTGCTACGTATAAGCTGTTTATGATGCATTATGCATGACCCATTGCAATGCATAATAAACGCTTTGAGTTCAGGCTATGTTTACCCTTATGTCTAACAGTACATGGCCCTCAAGCGTTCTGCAAACCCAATATATTTTAGTTTGCGAGACGGCCATATGGAATATTTGACGTGCACACACGAGAACGCGGCCCGGCCCGGCCCGGCCCATCTTACCACCCTGTCTTCTCTGACCAGCACCAGAGCCCCGTCAGTTGGAGAATCTATCGTCTCCCATTTGCTGCACGGAATGAAAAGGAAATCCATTAGAGCCGGAGGGACGTTACGCAGTGTGATTCTCATTTGTCACCCTCAGCGGCAGATTTGTTCCTATACACTTGATAACTCCCTCCCTCCCTCCTTCCTTTGCTCTTCTGGGGAAGACGGAAACGCTACTGAGTGGGAGAATCGATCTACGCTACATACGTTTTAATGTAGACGTAGTGGTTTGTTTGTTCTCGCAGAACAGAAGGAATCCATCACAGATGGAAGAGGTGGTCACGCGGTGGACATGCATGCATTACTCCCCCTCCCCCCCCCCCCCCCTTCCTCCTCCTCCTTCAGAAGAACTGTCGATGGCCCACAGAGCGCTCGGCCATCCATTTACACTTGCTCTATTTTCTTGAGATTCATAGTTCCCATATCCTCAACTCCAACAATGTAAATGCAAATGTCGCTTATTCCCATTACACTTGTCTTCAGCTGTTTCTTTCCGGTTGCCATAGAAACGTTAACTTATTCTCGCCCTGCTTGAGTTGGCGGGGAAGAGAGACGTTCTTTACTCAACTGTTTCATTTCGGTTAAGGTGACGTTTATTTCGGCACGTAAACAATTCGGATATTTATTGCTAGAAAGAGTAATGCTCTTGTTTTCAACACTGTAATGTGTTTACTGACGTTTACTAAACTCTTCACTCAAGTGCACTCCGAACTAAGTTTCACTCTACAAGATCCGTGCAAATATGTCAGGGCTGGGCAAGTGATGCTCAGAGAGCGCAGCTTCCTCACGGCCTTGACTGATAGCCGAATGCTTAGCAGCTAAAAAAATGAAGGTTACTATAGTGCGAGTCGCCCAGGCGTGGTGTAAGTCGTTAAGGCGCTTCTGTAGCGATTCATCTTGGATGGCTTTGACGACCTCCATGAGCAGTGACATTATCAGTGATGTTTCAGAACTGGCACAGTTAGAACCTCTACTGCACAGACCTGCCAACGTCAAGGTCTGGGCAATGGATTTAAACTCACAATTTTGGATCATGAAATGAAAACTGGCGCCTATTTGGCAGAACAAATCCGCGTCCAGCAACAACAAAGGAACTGAAATTGAAATCAAGAGAACATTATGCTTCTATAATGATTTCATCTCAAAAACAAAGTGGATTTGACCATTTAGGTGTTCTGGAACATATGAATTACACACTAGAAACCTGTTGATTAAAATGCCATATATTTAAGAAATTTTTATGGCAAATTAAAGGTATATTTTTAATTTTCTGGCTTTAACCCATGATGTTTACATAACTGATAAACGTAAAAGATAGACAAAATCTCACTATAAAAATTCTAGATCTAATTAAGCCACAGAAACTCTGCACAAATGAATTTTTTTCTGTGGAATGGAACATTTCGGAGATATTCCTTGTTATGTTTCCAATGAATCCACCGCAATTTTTAAAGGAATTCACCAAGTTCTCTTACGTGTTTATATGTTACAGGCAGAGAAGGTAAAAATATTAATGTCCCTCGACAATAGTCCTGCACATTACTATAGCTGTGCACTTTTTCTTGTGTTGAAGTAGGGTAAACTGGTGTCACTTAAGATGGTACAGCCGTCAAGATGTAATTAATGAGATGGAGCACTTAGGCAGTGTAAACTGCCGTATCCATTTCTCTCCATGACGCCTATTCAAGAGTCTGATCCCCCTCATCTCACCGCAGAGTGACAAGTCTGGCACTTTACCCAACTTCTCTGGATATGCATCCTTCCGGAAGGCAGCGCTTTATTAATTGCATCTTACTGCAATTTCTCCTAGCAACCCTAACTTTTGCGTATTGACACATAATCCGTGAACACAGGGAGAACAATTTGAAAAGCTACTGCGTTTCGAGTGACACTTGGTAAAACTTGCCTAAAACTAAACGCGATCTCTTCCGTTTTGACACTTGCCATCTTAAACAGGGTTGTATTTGAATAAATATAGGTACACGAAATTTGATCTTATTCCTCTATTTTCTTCATATTAGTCGAGATAAGCATTTATAAAAATTATCTTATTGCTATTTTCTTTTAAGTGCAAGCGGAAAATGGGAATATAATAGGCTTTGAGCTATTGTCAAATATTTTAAAACTATTCCGTTCTTTTCACGGCGAAGAGATAAACAGGTGAATATTTGAGAAAATCTTAAGAATTGTAAAAGTCATACAAATAGCAAGGAGTAACTCCGTAATGGTTCACCCCACAAAAAATGCATTAGGACATTGCGTGTAGCTTTAACATCTACATTTTTACTTTCTCTATTGGTAAGTAGAGGAAGTATTGTATTCCACGCAAAAATTTGATGTCGAGATTTCACCGGAAATATGTTTTGAGGTCCCCTGAATCCAAAAAAAAGCATTTTTAGAAAAAGGTCTGTGTGTGTCTGTGAGTCTGTGGACAGCATAACCAAAAAAGGAAAAGTCGGTTAAAATCCAAAGTTACTATTTAAGTTTAATGTCCTTCAAGGATGCGACACGAAGATTTTGAACAAAATATCCCCACCCTAAACTACCCTTTACATGGAAAATTTCTCGAAAATTTTAATTTTCTTGAAAATAGTTCTAACGATTTCGACTAAAATTTCATATGTTTGAGATATTTGTATGACAAATGAAATTTATATCTTGAATTTTCTGGCTATAACCCCTGTAGTCGTATTTACTCTGGACGACTTTTGCATAACTGGTAAACCGTTAGAGATAGACCAAATCATACTATACAAAGAATATAGATCTTGCTAAAATACACAATTTATGTCTGAATAAATTTTTTTGTAGAGTGAACCATTTCGGAGATAGTCCTAGTTATATGTGAGAGTTTCGGAAAAGTAAAAACTTTCTTGAAATGGAACATCGTTGTTCATTTTTTATATGTTACGTGTGCAAAGAGAACGGAATCTCAAAGCTTTAAAAGATTTGACTATCGCTCAAAGCCTACTGTATTCCCATATTCCCCTTGCACCCCTTAGATATTTAAGTGGCATAAATGAGCACATAAATAAATGTTTCCATATAATTTATTAATGGAATTATTATGTGTAAATAGTTCGTTACATTCATTTGAAGCTTCAAAGACAGTCTGGTTACTATTTCACTAAGGCGTTGAAGCATCATGGAATATTGAAGCTCGATTTGGAAAATTGAGTGGAAAGCTCTGTATGCGTGGATCATCACATGATTGATTGGTTGATACAGAAGAGAAGATTGAGATAGAGGGAGGGAGGGGAAAGATAGTGCACCATTAGGGAGAGTAAGAGGGCTGTCGCAAACTTGTTTCAAGTGCTGCCTCCTTGTGAGGGACGCCTCAAACTACAACCCCCTTCTCAACACTTCCAGTGTTTATAACAAACTTAGCATAGTGAAACGCATGAAATGAGGAATCTTCTATATTTCTAGTATTAAAATAAGTAAAAATATTTAATAAATTTACTAAATGAAAATTATAATCTATTAGAATCAGAAATGTATGACGTAATACGGCTACTAACAAGATAATTCATTTGTATCAACTCTTATAGAGGAAAAGGGAAGGTAATGATAAAACTATTGAAAATATTTACTGTATTCCGCTTGACATTTTGAACGAGAGTTTATCGATTCCAGAAAAATCGAAGGATGTTTACGAAAAAGAATATAAAAACATTTGTGGATGGAAAAATAAAAATTCTGATACGTCCCACTCACATGACGTTCTCTTACTCTGTCGGTTAGACGCTGGCCTACTGATCCCAAGGTCACAGGTTCAAACCCGACCAAGACCGATGGTTTTTAAGTGTGCTTAGAAACGACAGCTCCATGTCAGTAGATCTACTGGCATGTAAAACAGCTCTTGCTGGACGAAATGCCGGCACACCGGTGACCGTCATGTTATTCCGACAACTGACAGCGTCATTACACAAGAAAATGTTTTTGTTCTCTACTCTTGCACTAACTATTCTTACAAACCGTTATTCCTAACTTTCTAATTTTATTCTATGCTTGTTGGCTCCAAGAGATAGACAGGAAGAAGAATTTTGTACAACAGTTCCATATTTTCTGTTCTATTTACCTCATTTACATCGGTCTGCCCTTCATAAGTTGGATGTATGCAACACTGTAAAGCATTTTCTTGACTCGCTTCTCCACGTGGGTCCTTCATCATCTTTTCTTCCATTGCTTCAGCCCCTTTCTCATTTCCGCCAGCCAGCCTGCCTATCGTTTTCCAACCCTTTGCTTGTCGCAAGCCGTGATGGATGGGTTGACTGTTGGGAAATGAAGTCGGTCGGCAAGCTAGCTACCTGCACTACTACATGTTCACGTCACCTCCCGAGGTCACCATATTGATAGATGATTGGAAAACAAGACGGGAAAGCGTCTCGTTGTTGGACAAGTGCTGGGTGTCTTCTAAAAATGACAACTCCACTCATATGTCGTTGAAAATGTTATGGGCGATTAACGTTTTATATCACCCAATCAAAGTATGATACCAGTGCAAATGTTGTCCCTTCTGAGGAGGTCATTAATAGGCCTTCTCATACTTAAACGCACCTATATACACTGAATATTGTCCCTCATTTTTAATGTGAAAGATTCAAGCAACATTACTCGTTTAAGAGCTAGCTAACTTCATACATTTATTTAATTTACTTTATAATGACTACCCCCGGTTACCTTTTTCTGTCACTTTCTCTTATCAAACTGGATAAAAAATCTTGTTTGCAATCACATGCATTTGTCTTCTCTTGTATTCCTCGATTCTTGCACGTGCAACGGGAATATGGGAATACAGTAGACTTTGAGCGATATTCAAATCTTTTAAAGCTTTCAAATTCCGTTCTCTTAGCACGTCTAACGTATAAAAGAATGATTTGACAGAATTTACACAAATAACAAGGAATATATCTGAAATGGTTCATTCTACAAAAAAAAAAAAAAAAAAAAAAAAAAAATATTTAGACATAAATTGTATGTTCTAGGGAGATCTAAGTCTCATACGGTTTACGAGTTACTCAAAAGTCATCCAGGGTAAGCAGGACTAAATAGGCTATAGCCAGAAAATGCAAGATATACATTTCATTTGTTATCAAAGTATGGCATTTTAATCAAAATCGTTAGAGCCATTTCCAAGAAAACCAAACTTTTCGAAAAAGTGTCCTAGTAAGGATTAGATTAGGGTGAAGCAATCTTCTTCAAAATCTTCCTGTCGTATCCTTGAAAGACATTAAATTTAATTAGCAACTTTGGTTTATGACAATCTTTTCGTTTTTGAGTTATGATTTCCACAGACTGACACACACACACGCACACACGGACCTTTTTTGTATTCAGGGGGTCTCAAAACATATATTTCCGATGAAATTTCCACATCGAATTTTTGGGTGGAATTCAATACTTCCTTTACTTTAGTATGCGTAGTAGAGAAAGTAGAACAAAAGCCTATTTGTGGTGGGGGAATTTAATAAATCTGTGGGCATCTTTTTTAGAGATATTAGATATAAATACCAATTACGATCTGTATTTAAAGTTTCATGTCTGGCTTTTTACACACAGAGGCACGTTTTTTCTCTTAATATTGGCTATATAATAATTTGGGATTTCCCTGAAATCTCATGGGTTTGCTCATAATATGCAGATGTGTGGGTCATGTCTCTTGTACCTGCGTATGTTTGTGGTCAGAACTCCAGTACTCGTATCTCACTGGAGACCTCGACGATAACCTTTCTCTCGATATCGAATTTGCTCATAACAGCAACAACAAGCCGTTTTAATTATGAAACGCACGTCTTTGCTGGGTATGCCACTTTCAAGCGAACCTCGGAATTACGTTTGAATAATTTAAATAAACACTAGGGAAACTCCATAATGTTCCTGACATTACTTGAGCGCTAAAACATCAAGACTTATCAGCCATCCGGATCTGCGTACCTACCTCTGAGAGAAGGGAATTTGGCACTTCTCATTAATACGTTTTGTTTACTAGCAGAACCAACCTTACTACCCAAATAATGGATACTTCACTGAGATCTCTACTGCTTGCCGTACATAATAGTCAGACATCTGACAGATCCACAACTGCTATATTAAAGTCCTCAATAAAATCCTTCGTGCGTGTGTAGGGTGTTTGGGTATGACTGCCAAATTTGACACGACCGTAGATTAAACAATTAGATCTGTTGCACTCACGTAACTTTCTCTACTCTTGTATTATAAACTCCTCTCCCTCTATCTTTTTCATGTTAGTCAGGAAAAACATTTCCATAAATTATTTTATTGCTGATTGCTTTGAGTGATAGTGAAATGTTTTAAAGCTGTTCGCTATATGAAGGCTTTGAAAGCCCTTTCTTTGCTCGGCCAAGATATAAAAGTGAACAACGACCTTGCACAACTAACAACAAGCAATGTCTCCGAAAAGCTCCACTACACAAAAAATGCTTTTGGCAAAACTTGTACATTTTCTTGCGGTTTACCCGTTATGCAAAAGTCATCAAGAGTAAGCAGGAGTACAGGAGATATAATTAGAACATTAAAATTATACATTTAATTTTCCATAAAAATATCTTCAGCATATGACATTTTAATCAAAATCGTAGAGCCCTTAATGGGAAAATGAAAATTTTCTAAACGTTTTCTATGTAAAGGTAGGGCAAATTTTCTTCAAAATCTTTGTAGCATCTCTGAAGCATAATAAACTTAAATACCAACTTTGGTATTTAACCACCTTCATTTTTGAGTTACACTGTTTACAACACCCCCTCCCCCCCCCCCCCCACACACACTCATGACAAATTCATTTATCGTGTAAGGTAACGTAGATAATTGAGCACTAATGAATATATTATCTGCACAATCTGGTAACAGGCGTACGTCTTCTTTACTAATCGGCTTCCGCTACCGTATGCACGCATTCACATTTACAAGTGAAATCCAAATTAGCCCAGAGCTCAAAAGCTGGTTTCGCCTCCTTGCTGTGTTTTTGTATTAACTACTGTAAGTAAGAAGAGGGCGGTGGTTTTCTTTCCGAGTGCTTTTCCTGCAGTCATCACAAGAGTGAACAGGTGACGTTTACTGTAAACATTCCTGACCTTCCGATTAACTACACCAACAATATTTGGCACATCGACATATATTTTAAGCTTTAAAGAGACCTAAATGTGTTGTTTTTGTTGTGTACCATTCTTCAATCAATGAAGAGAATTTTCGAGGTATTCCCAGAACATACGAGATATACATTTTATTTATCATAAAAATACCATGGTTCTAAAGAACATTGTTAGACGGTTTTTGAGAAAAATATAAATGTTCAAAATATTTTCCAGTAGGTTATGAGGAATTTTTTAAAAACCTTCGTGTTGTACTCTGCGTATGGCTGACGAAGCAAAATGATATGGTGTATCAACACCCCAGTGGCCTCTATGGCCAGAATTGCCCCGTCGCGTTTGGCAACACTTTAAACGCACGAAGGGATATCTACTTACGGCGATGCCGGATGAAGTGGGTCGCGTGATATAATTATTCTAAAGCTGTCAGAAGAAACTCGTTTAATGTGAAAGTAGATTATGAAATGCAACAGACAAAGTGTGCAACTGTTACCATTGGTGTTTGTGTTTTCTTTTTTCTCCGGAAGTAGCGCTTATGTATGTTCAGTTGCTCAATATAGAGATGAAGCCCAATATTTGAAAAAAATAGTGCGTACCTTATGTGTTTCAAATTACATGACCTGTACAATCAGAATTTGCAAAAACAAAAGTAGTCAGGGGGAAAGTAGCGAGGAAATAAAGAAGGAAATGAATGCCAGCCGTCAAGTCGTATAACAGTTGACAAGATTCAATTAACGATTTTCTCCAAGGGAGAGGAGATATGGCAAAAACAGATGCTCCACATGGGGCGAATCACTTCTTTTTCTTTTTTTCTTCTCATTATCAGGTACTTATGTGGTAAAGTCTTGAAAGTTATACAACTTTCTTATACTGACAGCAATTCACTGTCGCAAAGCCTTCATATACAGATGTCCCAAACGCAGTGTGACAAATGACAAACCCAGTTGCTTATTACGTCACTTTAGGTACCACGAGGTTAACGAAAAAGACAGGCTACTGCAGTGACGTAATTCTCCTACTCCGTCAGCCCAATGAATTAAAACCAGAATCACCTAATACATCCATGTTATAAACGACCAAAAAATTCCTCGTTGAATTCATACAAAAGATAGTTTTATCATAATGGTATACAATGCTAGCCATTTATCAGACTAGCATTACTATGTAACTCCCATTCGCGCCGCAGCCTGTCTTTTTCGTTAGCCACGAGTTATCTCCTCTAAAGGAATCGCAAAAAGACAGTATCTAGGTTTCTGCCTTGAGATCTATCATTTTTCTAGAGATCCTATCTATTGACATTCTATTTACATGTTTTGCCCGTTGATTCCTATAGTTTGTCTTTCTTCTAGGAAAAATATTTTCAGTTCTTGTCTTATTTTGTCATTTCTAATGTTGTGCAATATAGTACATCCCTTGAATGACCTTTAAAACATCTCAGCAATCTGTAAATTTTCACTGTCGCAGCCATCACCCATGTTTTTTATCCAAACAGTAAAAATGGTATAATACTTTATAATATGTAATTCGTGTTTATTTTATTGATTTGTTTTTCAAATTTCTGCTTAGTGTGTCATGCATGTGTTGATAAATGGTCAGATTTTTGCAGTCACTTTCTTGCTCTGTTTTATTGTTGACACAATTTGCAGTTGGGCGTGACTTTGCAACTGAAAGCTGTTATGTTCTACCGTAACCTTGACACAAATACTGTTCACCGTACACAATGAACAACTCCGATGCTTAATTGTGTAAAAACTGTCTCTGACGACATACTCAAACTCCTTCAACAGTAAACTGACAGTTAAAAACTGCCTTCCCTATTCATGCGACTCACCTTTATATTACAGGCAGCACCTTTTCTCGAAGCTTTTTGTAGTTTGAATAGTTTCTAGAACTGCGTGCAATCGGGCCTTTGTTCTAGCCGCTCCATTGTTGTCGGGCTGCAAGCGCTAATGCTAGATTCGTATATCTGTAGGAAATGGTCAGAGACAAAAACGTAAGATAAAAAATGTGTTCCAAATACAGAGACCTGCCACTGGTTTAAATTAATGTAATGATTTCCCTTCCACTAAATCTTGACGTAGATAAAATATTGTTGACACCACGTTATAAAACTAGGATTGGTAACCCGCGGCTCCGTTCGGTTGTGTTGTAACGAGCCTCTCGTTCCTAGACCTCTACTGTTGTAACTAGTGCTCAACATATTTATTTTAGGAATATAGTCATTAGTTGATAGAATATTTCTGTGTTATGCTGGTTCTTATTATGAATATATTATCTAGGTAATATAATTGGTTTACCCATCATAACCAGATTCTGTTACAAGCCCAAGCTAAAAGCATAGCTCTTCAATTTGTTTCAACTTCGTTATTTTTCCAGAAAGTATTATATTGCTTCCCACCTTTCAATTGAATAAAGTGCTTATTGCTTTAACATGGAGTGAGTTCTCATCCATTCTCCAACATATCTCCGCGAGCTAAAGTTTGGACTGACGTGAAGGAAAAAAAAGGAAGGCCTGAAAGAAATGCAGAGCAACTTTTCCTAGCAAATTACAAAACCCCATATTTCATCGCTTGTATAGCACAAACTTTCCTGCTCCTCCTTCTCAAGTTTTCTTTTATTTACCCTAGGACTTCCATTTATAAGGTCACAAAAGCAGCCAATTTTTCCTCCGTTACCTTCCTTTTTATTTCCTCTTGTATTCTCTCTATAGAGCATCATGTACCTACTTGAATTAGTGAAATAGATTTAAGTTTTAATTATTCCTTTATAACTCTTTTCCCTTTTGCACTGCCAAGGAAATTTAATTTGTAAACAGCATGTAATTTAATATAGAACTAAGTAGACAATTTCAGACTATAGTATACTTAATTAAACGTTCCGCCTTAATGTAATTTTGGATTCTCCTGTTTTAAGGCCTTCCTTTGGGTATTCACAGGATAGTTTTCGTTGCATTCACAGCTGCCAATCTAAATGCATCTAATTATTTTGCAGTCTCTACCTCTATAATTCTATCAGTGAGGATATTCAGTAACGAAATTACAAGTCCCATAAATTAAACCCCTAGCACAACAGTCTTTCGCGGTCCAAAGCTTACCACCCGGCCGCTGAGTCCCTCCCCCTCTGTCCAAATAGCCGTCATGAGTGGGGTGCAGAACTGGAGGGTGGGACATGGCCAGCACTCCGAGCTCTCCCGGCCGCTTATGTGGGCTTCGTGACCTCCGGGACCTAACGAGACTGAGTGCACCCCGTGCCAGACCTCCCAGCGAGATAAAAGCCCCAAGCCGGTACCGGGAATTGAAACCGGGGTTCTCTGCGTCATAGGCAGGCGCGACCACTGTGCTAAAGAGGCATTAAAATAATTTATCTCCATGTATATCACATATTTATATGTTTATCAAACGTAGTCCTATCCGTTATAAAAATTTCAAAAGTTCAACTATAAATATTGCATATTATTTTTCAATAAAATATATCCGCATGAAATTGAAAATATACTAAAACAACAGTTTTAATTTTCTAGAAATCAATTAGAAATTAGATTATTAAAAATCCAAACCCAAAGATATACCTTATATTCAGAAAAGCTCTATAGATCAGTTCATCTTTCCACAAAGAAAGGTACATTTGAAAGAAAGTTTAAAAATGCTGAACAAAAGCTGTAGGTACCACGATGAACATTTTAAAGCAAAGAAGTAAGTATGTCAGATTGTTTGTACATATCTGCTCTCCGTTTATATAAATCGCGTTTGAATACTTTACTGGCGAGAAAGAAAAAGCACTATTGGATTGGAAACGGGGAGGGGGGGGGGGGTTTCATACAGGCAACACCTCAGGACGGAAGGGATGAGATGTGCGGGATGTGCCGGAACTAGGGTTAGGGTCGTGAAGGTTCCTACCCTGAGCTGGAGGTTCTTCATTCTGAAAACAAAACTTGAAGTAACTGTGTTTCAGGCTTGGCGTCTTTTCATACTTAACATACAGAAATTTTAAACATATAAACTACTTCTCTCAACGTTAAAACCTCAAAAATTCCAACACACTCCTAATCTGACCTTTCAAAAGTCACCTTATATAACACCCTGTTGTTTAAGTTGGAGCCGTTTTCTGCTAGAGGGGGTTGGAACCCTTTAACTTCTGCATTCCTTTGCACCCTTCGGTTGACTTTTACACCCTCTTGTCGCCTGACAAACTAACCTAATTTCAGGTCCCCAGCAAACTAACAGACAACCTTAACAAACTACAGCTTAAAAATATACATGAACAAATTTATATTTCCAGTAGTGTAGATTACTTGTTATTTTGTATGAGTTTTATCATCATACAAGTAATTTAATTTGAGAGAGCTTGCCCTTACTTTGCACTACTTAAGCTAGTCCTAACAGTATAAACGTAATTCTAAGTCTGTTTTTCTTAACTGTTCTCCTTGAGACAATGTTCACTCTTTTCGCTGTCTTACAATAGCTTTTGTATCATTTCTCTCCTTAACTGTTTTCTGTCTTCGTGTTTTTTTGGCAGCTTATCTCCTTCTCTTTCTTGTTCTGGGATCCCACGTTGCATAGCCCATCTGTTTTAAGTTTCAGCAGTGTAACAGTTATCGTACCACCACTTATTCGCGCTTGTCTCTGTTCGTCATACATGGTATCACAAAATTAAGTTAAGGAGCTAATAAGCCAATGAAATTTAAAAAAGAAAGGGAGACAGAGGAGTGGGGAAGAAGGCATTTTTAGCATTTAAAACGCGTAGGGCATGAATCAATGGCGAATAATCACGACGGATATAAAAAAGGGCAACAGTTTGGAAAATAAATTCGCAGAGTTGGTATTGCTGGAATTTAACGTAGCATACCTAAAGCTCAATCCCTGTGTGGATGTAATATTGTTATCTGAATGCAGTGTGTTGCCAGAATATAAACGCTCAGCGTGATGCACTTTACAGCCATTAACTGCTGATTTTAATCGGCTATAAACGCCTGTATTGCCTGCCGAGGTCAAAAATGCCAACTATCCTATTTAAGCGAAATGCGCAGCGATGTCGTTACACTTTATTAAATCATAAACCTGGAATTATTTCAATGTTTTAACTAACGATTTTTCGATTTTAGATTTGAATGATGTACAGCGCCAGACTGGAGATACTTTGAACTTAGTAATAGTAGTGTTTAATACCCATTCCTACTACAGATGGCACCACAGACGGTACACACTAATGATACATGAAATATAGTTATATTTAAAAAAAGAAGTTTGCGAAGCAACTTTCATACTTCTTTAGGACACCTTCCCTGAATTTGGCAATGATGAGTACTGAGAAAAACCTTGCAGAAACCTCAATCCGTTTCTCGAGTCCGTATGCTAAGGACCTCAATAACCTGTGTCACTTTAGTGAACAGTATACTGTGAAATGTGGAAAAGAAAAAAAGAAAAATACCACCCTCTTCCTTTAAATACTCTGGAATTTCCTGAACAAATGATACACAATGTATGCACTTTGTATAACTATTACACCTTTTAGAACTATTTTAAGTGGATCATGCGTCCTTTAAATTGGCACCATTTTGCCACGCCCCATAATATGTTCTTATCATGGAATTTAATGTCCAAAGATCAACAAACGCAACAAACATATTAGTGACTTCCTTGGTACCGCTTACGTTTAAGAAGTCTGTCAATACTTGGTAATAAAGTCATAGCCTTAGACGATCCTCCAAGTGATAGTCTCGTGACCTATTGCGACATAGACTTTTAGTATAGTTTAATTTGAAAAAACTGTTCGCAAATATATGTAGAGCTATTGTCATTCTTACACGTTACTCTTGCAAATGCTTTTTTCTCTATATACCACATTTTAATCGACATAAGTATTTTCAGAAAGTATCTTATTGCTAATTTCCTTACGGCGGCGCCGTGGCCGAGCGGTTAGCGCGCTCGTCTACCACCTAGGCGGCCCGGGTTCGATCCCGGGTGGTATTCGTGGTGGACGAAGCGGCGTCAGGGCGGGTTTTCTCCGGGTCCTCCGGTTTCCCCCGCCATCTCATTCCACCGGTGCTCCATCTTCATTCCATGTATCATCAGTGTCACCGCCTGCGGTGCCGTAGTAGTAAAAGTGGGCGTTAAACACTACAACAACATGCTAATTTCCTTGTAGGTGCGAGGGGAATATGGGACAATGCGGGGAGTGGGAGTAACATTTGTCTCTCAGTTCAGCGGGGTAACCCGACTTTATCCGAGTAGTGCCGAAGTTTTGCGCAGCTCTCATTGGCAAGTTTATGTTGCTTTACGCCTACAAGCCTTTATGAGCTTTTCACGCTATTTCATATTTGTGAAAAATTACTATTCCTAGCTATATTATAACATTAATTACATTCTTCAAGGAAGGAGTGTATGACATTTATATGCCGCCTTTATCCTTGGAACAATTGCTAATAGCAATGATGTTCACTCGCTTACAGTGTTGTTAATCTTTGAGTTCACAATACTGTTGGTTATTACATTAAATTTACACACACATTCACACTCCCATTCATGCCTGCAGACTCTAGGAAGGATGTGGAATAATTTTGACTATATTTTGTGTAGGTGTGGGAAAATGTCTACTTCAAAATGAAATCGGTGGAAAAATAAGCTTTAGTGATAGTAGTAATATAAAATGTACAAAAAGAAACTATAAGGTAACTCTTGGATATGTTTTTTCCTTCACTTTTACTTTTGGAAACCTTGCATGAAGAGATGAGAGAGGAATAATGCAACTGAGTTAACTGTTTCATTAGTTATATGACTGTTTAAGAAAACAAAATAAAACATTTTCTAAAAGCTGGTGAATGAAACAAGCGGGTATTAAAAGATAACAACAGGTTGTATTAGAAAGCGAATTGCAACAAATATACTGGCTGAGGAACTCGGAACAGTTCGTTAACTGAACAGTGTTGTCTTGTGGCAGCACTGGTAGCGTAATCTATGAGCGATGTTCCTCGGACCACATGCCTGAATTATACCTAATCCGAAATCGCTTATCTAAAAGTAAGGAAATGTAGAAAAAGCGTTTTCTACAACTTTAATTTTGTATTTTTATATAGGATGTGCAGTCAAAGCTATGAATACCAAAGAATTACGTGCATTGGTACCAAACCAGATATAGAAGGCTGGCGCCGTAACTCAGTCAGTGGATCACCTCTGCAAGAGGTCAGGGTTTGATCCCCGGCTGGAGGGTGGGATTGTTGCCCATCTTCCTGAGAGTCTGGAATTATTAATGGAAGTGCGAAAGTGTGTGTGTGTGTGTGTGTGTGCGTGAGAGAGAGAGAGAGAGAGATAGAAGTGATTGTGATAAATTCAAAGTAATAGAAACCCAAAGCGTCTAACTGAGCCACCGACCTTTAACTATAAAGTTAACTTCATTGTTTAACCATATAGATACTCTGCATCTTCTCTAACCTATGCAAAGTAGTACCTATTGTCAGAAATTAACAATGAGTAACTAAGTCACCAAAGAAAGAGCAAGAGAAAGTGAAAGCGGTAAAATAATATACACACCGTTAATGAAACAAAAGTCACCCATATTGCCAATTAGTCTTCTGCTCTTCAACTTTTTTCAAAAGTTTACTAATGTGCTATTTAATTTAATCTCAGTTCTCGGCTTACGCAGTAGCCGTTATACAAGTATACAAGTGTGAAGGATATAAGTGCAAATATTTAGATATATACCATAATATGTACCCAATTCACTGTGTTGTCCTCTTTTTGTCTTCGGTTAGCAGTTTTACCACAAAACAATCACATAGTTCACTTCCTGATGATTTTACATGGTTGTAAGTGCGGCGAGAAATGAACAATGCTTGTGACATAGACTATTCATTTTGTTTCACACCTCAATGCGCGACCCATTGGCCTTGCAGAAGCATTCGAACTCCGTTGCGTTAGAGCATTCGTTACAGTCTTACAGTGCTCGTTCCGCCCACTCAGCGCCACCTTTTCTGTGGCATGGCTACTTAAGAAGTGCTAACCAACCTGAAAACATGATCCTCCTAAGTAAAATTATAAGTTCGCAACTGAAGCAAATATGGATCTAATATTGTTCATTACCCTGTTGTCATTAACAGTCCACATATGCATACTAATAACTCTAATGGCCTGTATGATGTATGCTTCTCACTTTTCTAGTAAAATACCTACTGTTGCAAGACGAACTGCTTCTCTAGTCCAGGTGCTACGGCCTCAAACGCTCTTCCATGGTCAACTTTAATGGTGATTGGTAAACATTGAGTTATACACAATCTTGTTTCTAAACAGTTCATGCTCTGCGACCTTGGTGAGATCTATTGAGGCTCCCATACTCTAAGAGGACAGGATGAAGAAAGACAACAACAGGAGGTTATAGGGCACATAGATCCGCGGAACTCCTTGAAACCTCCAGGTTCAATGACCCACTCCACAGCCGGAGTTGTCCAGAGAGGACGATGAATGATCTATGCAACCAGAAACCTTATAATGTCCTTGGAGGAAACACGTGGCATCTATCCTGTAGTATGTCAATTCTCAAAACTTAGAAGCACATCCTCTACCTCCTTTCTAGTACTGGAATGGCACGTAATAGACCAGGCATGGGGAAGATGGGTGGCTAGAATGCAATCGAGTATTTACCCTGTCCACTTGCCGCATCATCAGTCCACCATCTTTTACGGCTGTTTGTTTACTGATATACTGTCTTTAAAACAAGTTAAGTTTCAAGGCGTGCAGTGGCGGAACCAGATAGAAACCTAATGAATTGGTTTTGTAATTACTCGATGGTGATTTCTTTTGGCATAGCAAACACAAAGCTTTATTTTTACTAGGAATACAAAAGTGCTAATGCACACATTCAGCCTTGAAGTAACTTTTTAGCGTGTTATACGACATGGTTCCACCACTGACACAGCTTGAGAGACTAACCGCAATCAAAGAGGTATATGCTTAAAGGTCTGAAATAGTCTGTGTGGTTGTGGAAGAATTCAACCGTAATCGTTGATCCGCTAATAAAGGTGCCAATGATGCACTTCGGATTAGAGGAAAATTCAGGCAGAGGAGGAGGGCGTGTAGTGTAGCAGTAGTGTTGTAGTCGAGGGCCGTAAATCAAGCGCCCCTGCCACTGACGTAATGGCTGCCCTGGACCGTGTTCCAGCCATGTTCACTCTTCTCAACCCCCTCGCAACAAGAAAGCAGCATTCGTTACTCTGCCGATAGATTTACTCACACGTTTTTAGTCAAGAGTTTCTGAAAACGAACACTACTGCGGTCTTCGTCCCTTTGATTTCTGAAAGGCAAGTCTTTCAGTGCAAGAATCTGACGTATTTACGGTCACCATAGCAACAAGACAAGAGCGACACGGCAATATTTCTGTTCATCACCCTTCATTTGTAGATATATTTCAGAGAAGATATTGCAAAATCAAACTTCAGGATCACTTGGGGAAGTTTCGTACTATGCATAAAAGCAATGAAATGCATTTACGTCGTTATCTCCCATGTGATATTACTCGGTAGACAGAAATTAAAGTGCGTTAAAGTACGATAACTCATTAAAAAGTTCTCACATACTGGAGGGAAGATACTGCCTCGGCCAGAATTACCTGGCTGATACATCCATGTGGTGTACCCAACACAGTGTGTGCCTCGAGGCAGGCACTGCCCTCAGATGTAAACAAAACACGTGTCCAGTGCGCACTGAGACGGTCCTATCTGGGCAAATACACAGGAATCGAAATTGTATGCATAACATGTAATTATTACTGTAATTCATATTGGTTTAAGTAACAGTAAAGGTGCGGTTTCTCATAGTTAAGGAAACACAACAACGAGGCAATCGAAAACGCGTATTTTAGGTTAAGACAATGATGACACAACGGAATAAGATTTTTCTAATATTGCGCATAATTATTATCCATTAGAGCTTTAACTGCTTTTAATACATAAGCAATTGCACTCTTTTGAAGATTGATCTCCTTGTCACAAATGACAGTAGAAGTTGCCACCCCACCCACCAATGCTTATATCTGGAGCTGAACGTGTCGCCTGCCCTTCCCTTCCCCCTCACCTTCAATTAGGAAGTTTGAGGAAACTGCTTCTGTTGCTGATAGGAGGAAATCTGGAAGGCCAAAAGTAATCAATGATGTCACCGTTGAGGTGCCTCATACAAGTAATAAAGTAAGTAGAAATAATTGTTATGGAATTAGTAGTTGCACAGGTATCGAGGCAAGAAAACATCTATGAACTGAAACTAACATTTGCACTCAAAGAAAGTGATAAGTGGGACAGATATGATTTTACTTTATTTGTGCTAGCAGATATGCAAATTAATAATGATTGGTTCTTAAATTTTTAAGACTTTTGAATTTTTACAGATCTTAGGAAAAACTCTTGCTCTCATAATAGAGTTAAATCAGCTATATTGTAGTAGAGCGACGATTTGTAGATTACGTAAATTCTTATAGCAGTATGAATAAAATTACTAATATATTATTTAACAAAACTGTACCCAGATTAACGGTCGGCTGGAAAAATGAAAAGAGAAAACCAAACACCATTGTTTGTCCAGTATGTGACTTCTGTTGTTTTATCCTATCCCAAATGTTACAATATTTATAGCGATTGAAAGTTCGAAGTGACTTCTGAAAGACCCTGTATTTCGGAATAAGTTGAGTTTTGCGTAGCATGTAAAATCTCAATTAGATTTCCGACTTGAAGGGAATGACTGTCGGAAAGCTCAGTTAATGAGTTGGACAGAAGACGTGAAGCAGTGACTGTCAGGCGTGACCTATGTTTCCAGCAAGGGAAAGAAATAGAAAGAAAAGACTCTTCGCCTGTGTTGGTATCGAACTTCACCAGTTGCGTCACCACGGGGTCCATCTCAGGCAATGATCTAAATGGAAGAAGCACTCTCCTGCCCACAAAACCGAATTAAACTCCCGTTCTCTTCCCTTCTTCTATCCTTGCCACTTTCCTCAGAAACTTTCTTTCTGCACGAAAGGAAACCCACCCAAGCCAGTTATCCTAAATGCATCAAAGTAAATCTATATCAGACGCATAAGAGGTCTCACCTATTTATTGGTTTTTTGCATAGTACTCGAGTTTTTGTTAGTCACTGGGGGTCCAGATTCCGTAAACTTTTATAGCTATAATAATGGGGAAATCACAGGGACAGTTTGCTTTGTTAGCTCTGAGATATTTTGATAAGTGATAGCTTAATATACATCCACGTATTAGCTGTTTTTTCTCTTCATCTAACAGTTTACCTTAAAGGCAAAAAAAAATAGAAGGTAAAAATATCACCTTAAATACGGTTTGTTGCTTCTACATTTTCTATCTTAGAAAAGTGAAGTTTAGCGTGAAAATTATTAATACTTGTATACACACCATTTAATGTTTTCAGAATTTTATTTTATTTTTTTTTTTTTTTTTTTTTTTTTTTTTTTTTTTTTTTTTTTTTTTTTGCTATCTAACAACAATAATAGTGCATTCTCTTGTTAAGTGCTTGACATATTTCATTGAGCATCTTTAAGTGAAACAAAGACGGTGAAAGGAGTGAGTCAGTATTTAAGTTGTAACATCACGAAGGACTGTAGACTGTGTTAACGTTACTAAAACATAACTGTGTTGTTCTGCATTCAGTTACAAGAAAATAAAGTGACGAAAAAATAAGTGGACTTTTGTCATTTTGCCACATGGTGTCAGGAGTGGGATTTCTCAAATTGTCGTTTTGTTACAGTATGTTTATAGATTTCGTCTTCTTCTAGTTTTACCATTTGGAAATTCTGTTATGTTACTGCAATCAAATAAGTGATTGCGCTGTGCTGAAGATAAAAGCAAGTGTTAGAATACATTTTATACTTATTCTTGGAGCCACTGTGAGTTACACTTATGATTCTATGTTTGCATTTCAGTTCTGTGAAAACAGTAGGTACATCAGTGAAATCTTTTGTGTGATACTTTGATCCAATTTTGCATATACCATTAAAATATTAAAGTGTAACCTGTCTTTCAAGCAAGTATTAAAAGCAGAAAGGAAGAATATCGATTATTTTATTTTACCATTCAAGAGATGCTTTTATCGAGATCAGCCAAAGAGTGTTTCCCTGGAAAGAAATGGCCCACGTAAATGCTTCTTTAAGCTGCTCCAAATGAAAACAAGAGAAGCAAGAGCTGGAAATATAGGGGATGATGTTCGGTTTCACAGACACATTATGCTAAGAAGATTTCTTCTTCTTCTGCCACAGGTACGGCTATCAAATTGGGACTATCGCCATTCCTCTTACTGCTCCTTCTTAAGCCAGCGGTTCATCAGATGCAGGACCCACGGGTCACATTTAGAACATCAAAAGTATTTTCCAAATCCTTTTCGTATGTAAATTTCCTCGCCCCCTTTTCCTTCCCTTTTCACGGAGGTAAGGAATAAGAGAAGAGCATGCAATGTAATGGGATGCGGGTGATGCAAACTTGGCCAGAGAACTGCCGCGAACATCTATACCTCCAACATTGAAAGAGTTCGGAGAAAAACGCCTACTCCCTCCAGTTGTACATTTTCTGTATTTAGTAACCTGAAATAGTGTTGTGGTGGTATAATTACTTTATTAATTATGGTTATAATTAATATGAGTATGCAGAAGACATCGGAATTTAATTTAGAAGCACATATAGCATTGATAGATCATGACAAAGCCTTTGATACAGTGCACAGAAATACACCGTGGAAAACAATGAACAAAAGAGGTATCCCACTTTATCTAATACAAGCTATAAAATTGGTATACTCTAAAAAGATGCATACCTTGTCAACAAATGGAAAATTATCAGAATTTATAATTAATAAAGCGTTAGACAAGGATGCAGTTTTTCTCCAAGTCGCTTTAACATTTATATGGTCGATCTCCTTAGACAATAAGAAAATAATCCAAGAAAGGGAGATAATCCACAGAAGGCTATATATATATATAGAGTTAATACAATCTGTGAAGAATATAAATAAAATTTTCATTGCAGAAGACGAAACGTATCGCACTTATAGGCAAGCATCCAATCATAAGGAAGATAGTTGCACATAATTTCAGATATTTAGTTTGCAACATTACTTAACATTATGACAAGGATATTAATGTTTAAACACAGCGTTTTCAAAATATATTTGGTACAATCTCCAGCAGCCTACAGATGCACTGCATATATTAAACTTTACTTTTCTTACGCACTTCACAGATACACAGTATTATTTCAGCACTTTTTCGAAGCGCTATTATCTTTTCATAACATAAGGCTATCCTCCTCCCAAAGCCCCCATATTTTACACTTTTTATGAGAGCTTATAAGGGAAATTTTTCTCAACCCAAACGCTATCGGCTAAGATAGTAGTTGACAAGTTGATTGAGTGAAGCCTCTGTCACAATATGTCAATTAAGTTGACTCCGCGTGACAGAGAGTGTGTCTCGCAAGTAATATCAAAACCTGCTTTACAACATGGGCTATCAGAAAATAACTAGCACGCATGTTAATAGAAAGTCGCATGTTTAGACTTCAATAAATTATGTCCCGAGTATCTCTAGTAAACTCGTCTTGGATAAATTTATACGATTCGAAAACTTTCAATAATGTAATAGTCGTCATACTGAGTAAATTCAGATGACAGCAAGCCAAAGAATGTAGTCACTTTGCTAAAGATTATAATATATAATTTTTATTGTAAACTTATTGCATTCTTTAAAGCTATTGACGCTGAAATTTATCAGAAAAAGATATTTTTGGGGGATATCTGGGGATTTTGGGGATATCGATGATGCAGTATGACACAATTTTAAGAACCCTAAGCAACACTCTGAGGAATTTAGTACAATCCCTCTGACCTATGAGTTGAAATCGTCCAATTTCTTGCCTGATAATACTAAATCTACTACTATTTGAAGTATCCCATGCGAATGCACCTATGAAAAACTAAAATATAAAGTTTTCTTCTGACTGCTTTGCATTTCTACTTTCTCTATTAGTAAGTAGAAGTATTGTATTCCAGCCAAAAATTCAATGTTGAGATTCCGCGGAAATTAATGTTTTGAGACCCCCTGAATCCAAAAAAGCATTTTTTAAAAAAAGGTTCGCGTGTGTCTGCTGATTTTCTTGAAAACAACTTTAACGATTTTGATTAAAATGTCATATCTTTACGATATTTGTATGACAAATGAAATGTATGTTTCGAATTTACTGGCTATAGCCTCTGTACTCATGTTTACTCTGGATGACTTTTGAATAACTGGTAAACCGCAAGAGATAGACAAAATCTTACTACACAAAAATGTAGATCTCTCTAAAGTACACAATTTATCTCTGAATAATTTTTTTGTAGAGTGAACAATTTCGAAGATATTCCTTGTTATTTGTCTCAGCTTCGGAAAACTTGAAACTTTCGTAAAATGGAACATTATTGTTTATTCTTTTATACGTTAAGTGTGCAAAGAGAGCGGGATCTCAAAGCTTGAAAATATTTTACTATCGCTCAAAGCCTACTGTATTCCAATATTCCCCTTGCACCTACAAGGAAATAAGCAATAAGATAATTTTCGTAAATGTTTATCTTAACTAAAACGAAGATGATGCACGAATAACAGTTTGTAACAATGGTTAGTATAAGAATAGAGAAATTCACGTGAGTGGAGCACATCAGATTTTTTAAATTATATATAGAGCAGTAATGTTCGCTGTAATATGAGGATTTTGAAAAATAAATATCCCCTCATTTTGTCAGAAACACTGTTTTTTGAGTTTACCATAAGTTTAAACTCATTATAATGGAAAGTTCTTCAAAAGTGCACCTAAGTGAACATCGCCATACCAGAATTATTTTATCTATGTAGTAATTTACATAGCTGTCACAGGTTTGATTTTCGCCAAGTACTGTGCAATGTGTAGTGCAAAAATTATTATGATAGCTGAACATATTTTCATGTGTTTGATTACGATGTTCCCTTAACTGTGAATAATACATTTCTGATATGGTAATGTGAAACAATTTATGGAGCCTAAAGTTTATTGCACCGTTTCCAAACGTGTTTTTGCAGACAATTTTCAATTTCAATTAGTTTAGAAGAAAAAATGTTTTATATGTGTGTTGAATTCAACTATTCAATGTAATTTATGGAAAATAGTTAATTAAAACTAAGCTAACACTTCTAATATTTTACGGTATTTCTGATCCACAATTTTGAGACCCATCTGAAAATTTCAGGCTCATAAGTTATAAATTATGGATTATTTTGAGTTGTAAAAAAATGCTGAAAGAGAAAAGGACTTGGGAAAAATGAATTTAGTGTTCAATATGGTGTTTTTAAGAATGGTACAGAACCAGCTAAGTGTCCATTTGTTCTTCGAAACTGTCCAGATTAAAACAATCAAGTGTGTAGTGGCCAAATACAAATCTTAAGTATAAAAAATGCGAAAGGAATCGAACATTTTCACAATTTTTATTATATTTCACTAATATAATGTTAAAGGCATTTCACTCGAAATATGGGGTTATGATTTGCATACAATTAATTTTAAGTCCAATTAGTTTTAATGTAACTGTACTTTTCTTCTAAAACTGAATCATTAAACACAGTTCTGTGATTATCACGGACTACACTCGCTAGTTCAAGCCTCCAAACTTCCTCTCATCTCTCGTCTTCGCCGATAAGCAAAACGCACACGCCACTGCCGTCTCTTATGCCAGAGACGGATGAATTGGGCCAGCTGGTACAATTCGTTGTGCCCCTGCAACTCATAGCTGTTCTGTTCTCTCGTAACCTTGACACACACTTCACTAATACTGTTCACAGTTCTCTGTCACATAAACAACTCGGTTCTACGATACTTTCGTTGAAAATGCTTTACATACTTTATGACCCTACACACTAAAAGTTTTTTGTACGTACGAGTCGCTTATAGATAGCTCAGAATGACGTATCGCCGGCTGTAGGGACTGGCTACCTGTGCGCTGTGGGTTGTTCATCCCTGCGCTGCTGGAATTCCTGGAGTGGAAGAACCATTACCTGATACTGGTTTAGTCACAAAGGATGCATCCAATTTCAGTGGTTGAAGTTCAATTTTCTCACATCTCAAAATTTTGGTAGTTACTTCCTTGTTTTTGCTCCGGATTGCTACATTGTTACCTTGTTTGCTGTCTTTATAAACATTGGCGTGTGGTAGTAGGTAGCTCACCAAGTTTCCCTTTGAATGATGGCCGGTGTCACATTATTGCTGTAAACTCTAAAAAGGAAAAATTCCTATGTACCTATCTATTATATGCACCTATAATTTTCCTAGTCGCCCATTGTTTTAGGCAACAATAGCTGGTACCCGAAGCACTTTATATGTCCCAAAGTACCTCTTGTAACTCTGAGATGGAGTTTGCAATGTTACATGCTTCTGTAATCTCTGGTTACATTTGGGGATAATTTTCTTCCACACTGATTGTGTGCGGGCAACGGTTGTAAAGCTTGTATACAATGTTGAGAATCATCTGCGTGTGCGATGCAACAATGAAAATACTATAGATTTTATTGTACGCCTTTGTTCGTACAGTTTAGCCTTGAGTGTTATACTGTGACGCAGGTCGCGGTGCACAACAAAGAACTGTTGGGACTAAGCTATTTCACACACATACCAGACGCGGCGCGTATCAAAGGCATAAACAAAGCACAAACATCTCATTGTTACACTTGATCAATTCAAAGTAAATGTTGGAACGCACACCCATTGTGATTAACGCCAAGAGTGAATCGACGTGTCCCATTCTGCCGTACTGTCGCAAAGACATAAGCCATTTCTCTGGTTTTAAAGTTTGTCGGTCTAATTTTGAATACTGAAGCTGCGATTAACTGTAAATAATGAGATGTTTGTGTTGTTTATGTGTTCTGTGTTTTTTCCCCTTAAGACTATGTGCCTTACTAACATAAATTCAATACTAATTTGCATTGTTGATTTTGCCGTAAATACTTAAAGTGGGTAGGAGGCAGAAGGTAATGACATTAACTCCTCTAGCGCTTAAACAAAGCACCGCAGCAAAAAACTTTCCTTGATAAAAAGTGTTTAAAAGAATGTTATCTGTCAGCTCCTAAAGTTTGTCGGTCTAATTTTTGGACACCCTATACATGAAGATACTGACAATGCGGATGAAGAGGAAGGAGAAGAAATAGGTTAAGAAGTGATTTTCTGTGATTTTAAGCTTCAGTTCAGTTTTATAAACTAATACGAAATTGCTTTTTATCCCATCTTTGTAATCTAAAGAAATATATTAAAAATGTAATTTTTTCGGAAACATGGCTTAAAATATAATGTGCCTCTTATAGTCCGAAAAATACGATACCATATTTGGCAGTTAAGCAACTTGTTGGTTTTCAGTTATTTTGTTCTGAAACGTGTATTTCTGGTGAATACAGGATCGAATACAATACTGCAGGAAGGCGGTAGAGAAGTAAAGTGTATATCTCGTATTTGTTGATAATAATCATTGGAAGAAATGGCGGTTCTTTCACTGCCACTTGTGTAGGAAAACACTCAGCATAAATGTGGAAAAAAGAAGAATCTAAGCGGCAAGAGATATCTGGAGAGAGGATCTGCCAAAAGCTTCCGCTTCATGGACCATCCTTATCGCAGCCACGTTTCTCTCTCACTCACGTTCTCTCTCTGTCTGTCTCTCTCTCTCTGTGTTTTTTTCTCCAGTCATTTACTTTATTTTTTCCAGAGTTTCTGCTTAGGGATTCTTTCCTTCTTAGGCTCTTCTGTTGTTAAAACGTCGTTAACTCAAAGTGCGGACTTTCATACGAGCTTCATACTTCCTAACGAACCAGGTACACAATTGAATCCGACATATATTCATAAATACCCTTAAGTGGCACGCTCTATTCAGTCTGGAAAATATCGAAGCACCACTTGACATCGTTTGGAGGCTATTTCACAAAGGCAAATGAAACAAATATTACGAAAATAGCAGAAGTTTGACTCCAGTATTCTCAGAAGAGTGGAATATCTGAACTGATGACTTAACTATCGTCATATTGATAATTACAAATAACATTGAAGTTGTATTGGTGAAATAAATTACTTAATACATCGCTAATATTTGGTGAAAAATCAAGAAAAAGGTATTTAAAGCTTTCTATCTTTTTAACCACTATAAGGATGCAGCGACTATTTCATCATTAAATTCTTATCATACTCGAGTTATCACTTGACCATTATTTTGTTTTGTACAAATTATCGCAATTCTTTTCTTTCGTCATTTAAATACTCAATTTTATTATTTTTAAGAAAGTTTTATTCCAATTTGTCACCAATTGTAACCCATAAATCGCTGAGAAACAATTGATTACCCATTAAAACCGATTAAGAATCAATATAGCACTACATTTAAGTTTGGCAAGTGTTACTTATATAATTGAACCTCTTGTGGTCAAAATATATTGGCGATACAGTATTTAAATTTATATTTTACTTCTGATAATTTCAAAAGCAGTTGAAGCTTCAAGTAACCAATTATATTCTTCCATGTACAAAAACGGTTCAGAAACCCTAATTTTCTCAAAACAGTATTTCATATATATATATATATTTTTTTTTTTTTTAATTTTAACTTTTTCCAAGTACAGTATGCAAAATTTACAGATGCTTCAGATACCTAATTCTACCAATTGAATAACTTTAGTGCATAAGAAAAGTGCCAGTCCTCCTCTGGTTACTTTATTCTGTTTTTAGACCACGCATGCGCTTCGGAAGATAATGTCAAATATATTGTAACAGATAAGAGGCTATATTTACTTAAATTCAAGTCTTTTGTGTTATCCCATCCGTAAACTATTAGATTTTCCCGAAACAAGGGGCGCGAAGAGTGCTCAGCTTTCCGTAGTAATAAGCTTAGAGGAGAAAAAGATCTGAAATTGGTTAACCTCTTGTGTATCTCTCGCGAGGACATGATTTTGGCTCGGTTAGCCATTGCAATTTTGCACATGGTTACCTGTTCGCTGTGTCGGTCAGTCACGTAGTGCTGGAGTGTTTCCCCAGCACACCTTCAGACTCTTCAACTGCATGTCAGACTTGCAGAGGTCCTGGCGGACGATAAACGATGGTCGAAAGAGTTGACATTTTTAACAAAGGTAAACATGAACCTGAGGATTTAAATTGTAGATATTGACCTCTTTATAACTGTGGTTTAAGGCTTTTGCCTCTCGAGGTATAAATACAGCAGCTTGGCTTTTCCGAGGAGACTAAAGCCGCGCCACTGAAAATGTCCGCCGCAGTTTATAAAGGCGCTGATTAACATGCAGTTGAACGCTCTTAATCTCATAACAAAAACCTAAACAAGGTATAGAAGAACTAAAGCTTTTTGACGCATTATTGGCAATGGATATATTAGAAGAAGTAAAAAAGGAATAACTGAGTGTATTTATCCATGGGTAGAGCCAAGAGCCAAATCAGGTCGCTCGGGTTTACCCGAGCGGGATATATGCCCACGGTACCTATCCATTTAGTATGGATTTACCCGTGAGGTATGAAAGATGTAGTCATTTTACAAGCTATTTTTGTCAGTGTCAGCCAATGGTGATGATTGGTTACTCTCTCTTGCTATAGACTAGGGATATGAGTGCCAGTTAGAATGTCTACCCATCCTGGGGCACCCATGCCCCTCTGCTCACTTAGCAAAGGTCAGCTTGTCTAACCAGCAAGTCAAGCAGTGTCAATTTAGCGAGAAACCGAATGCATTGGAATGTTTGGTGAAATGAGGAAGCAGTGAAGCTAATTAGCCCAAGACATCCTTGGGTAAACGATAGCTTTTGCGCCTCCTGGGAAGATGGGGATCATATTGTCCCAGGGTATTCACCAGCTGGTTAGGGTGTGGTGTAAGTTTCGCATACATAGAGCGGGCTCTATCTCGCACAACATCCACAATATATGGAATGCCAGAATGAGTGTGGAGAATATGGGAAGAAAATCTACGGTCAGTATCGTAGATCATCCTAAGGGCCCTGTTCTGCACGACTTGCAGTCTGCGGATGGTGGTTTGAGCCACGAATCCCCATGCCTCGCATCCATACAGGATCAGGGGAGGGATGATCGCACGATAAATGCGTAGTTTAAGTCGTGTAGGCATAGTTGACCTAAAGATGGGATAGAGCTTTCCCAGAGCTCCGTGACCTTGGGCAGCTTTAGCTGTGACATGTTTGGTGAAGGTAAGTCCTCGGTCTAGTTGTACACCAAGGTACTTGGCTGTGTTGACCCAAGGGATTCTCCTCTGACCAAGTGTCAGGTCCCTTTCTGGTCTCCAGGAATGAATTTTGCCTAACACAAAAGCAGAGCTTTTCTGTGGACTGATTCCCATTCTCCATTTTTCACTCCAACTCTCAATGGCATCTAGGTGTCTTTGCAATGGGGGAAGGCAGTAACGTAGATTTTTGTTACGGGCCAGTATGAGGACGTCATCGGCATACTGGCACGTAACAGTGCTGGGTTCAACGGGGAAGTCAGACATGTATGCGGCAAAGAGCAGAGGCGATAGAACACTACCTTCCGGTACTCCGGCCGCTATTGGTCTGATAGTTGATAACCTGCCCTCCACTCGCACCCTGAAAGTGCGGTCACGGAGGAAACTGGCTATGAGGGTCAGGTAGGGGGAGGGGAGATTTGCATCTCTAAGTTTGTACAGTAGGCCCTGGTGCCATGTTGTTGCAAAGGCCTTATCCACATCCAGAAGTACTGCGACAGTTTTGAAGTTTTCCTGGAAACCCAGGGCAGCCTTCTCAACAAGACGCAGGAGCTGTAAGGTAGTGGAATGGCCTTGACGGAATCCGAACTGATGATCCGGAATGAGCCTCCTTTCCTCAAATAGAGGAGTTAGACGGGACAGTAGAAGTTTTTCAAAAATTTTTGAAATCATTGGGAGTAGACTTATAGAACGGTAACTTGATGGAAACTTGGGATCCTTGCCTGGTTTCAATATGCAAATCATCCTCGCTTCCTTCCAAGCAGTAGGGAAGTGTCGGAGATACAGGCAAGCATTGTAAATTCTCGTCAAGTGGATAATGGCTTTGCGAGGCAGGTGTTGTAACATATGTGTCGTAACACCATCATATCCAGGGGATTTGTTGGGTTTGAGACACCTAATTTGCGAGGAAACTTGCCTTGGTGTGACAATTGGTATGCGAGTCGCCTCGTGAGGTGGTGGAGGATCCTCATAGAGGTAATCCACCGTTGCCTCAACTAGTTCTGAAAAGTCCTCGTCTTCTATGTCCTCTCGGGGCTCAAATTGGGACTCTAAATAGTCCGCGAAGTCAGTGGCTTTCTCTTGCGGTTCGAAAGATAATCTCCCGCGAGTGCCATGTATAGGATGCTGATATAGCGTTTTGTCCCTTCTCAGGGATTTAATTATCCGCCAGGGCTTCTTTTCAGAGAGGTTTACGTTCCTCATGGTGTTTTCCCAGGCCTCTTTGCGATGTGCACGTAAGAGGCGTCTAGCCAGGGTCTTAAATCGCAGATAAATTGCCTGCAATCTGGGATGGCGGAAACGCTGCCAAAGCTTCCGAACTGTTGACTTAGCTCTCAGCAACAGTCGGAGTTCGTTTGGGATGGTTGTGGGGTTAGGAGTATTACAAGGAATGCGGTAAGTATGCCCTCGTATCACATTTGATATTTGTCGGGAGAATGCATTTGCCGCTAATTCTAACGACTCGATAGAATTTATATGCGGTCTGGGATCCACTGATTGGTTCAGTTCAAGGACGGCTGCATCCCAGTCTACCTCATACGACCAATCAGGAGTTACCAATGCTGACATATTAACATTGGTGTCGATTAACACAGGATCGTGGTCAGAATCCAGTTCATTGACTGTCGTCAGGTCTATATGGAATCTAAAGTTTTTAGTGACCATAATATCCAGCACGTCCGGTCTCCCTCGGGCAGGATGAAAAGTGGGCTCTCTCGGTCCATGAGCTATGAGGCTTGGGTTACCGCTTATAAGGCGGAATAGTCCTCGCCCCTTCGCATTGGTGGCACGACTATGCCAGTTGGCATGTTTTGCATTTAGGTCACCTGCAATGCAGACCACAGGGTGGAGGTTTAATAAAGCCGTGTAATCTGCTTCATAGAAGCGGTGATCAGGGGGGTCATATGCCACTATCAGCAATGTATCTAGACCACCTAAAGATAGCCTAATAGCACAGGCTTCTACATGCTGAAGTGGTGGAAGAGGGAAAGGCTTATGGGTAATATGGTTCTTAACAAAGATGGCTGTACCTCCCCCTTGTCGGCCAACCCTATCAGACCGATGGGTGACGTAATTAGGGAGGGAGAAGTTGGTGGCAGCATCCAAATGAGTTTCACAGACCATCAGAATGTCAATTCCGAAATACTGTACAAAATTAGAAATATTAGGGTAATGACTCCGTAGTCCGTTTGCGTTCCAAATCGCAGCTCTAAATGGTCTCCGGACATGTCTTCCAGCCATTATTGAGCGGAGTTGGGGTAGAGCTGTTCCAGTGTCTGAAGCAAGATGGAATGCTTCTGCATGGGGGTCAGGTTGGGGTTGTTCAACTGCATCTTACAGTTTCTCAGAGCAGGTAACGCCTTGTTTATTAAATCCCCAAACCATGAGGATAAAGAGCTAAATTCCTCCAGGTCACTTTGCGAAATAGTCGCTAGTGTGGAGGAGGATGTTGCCGTGTTAGGCATTGGTGGGATAGGGGTAGGGGGAATATCCCTAACCTTGGATATAGGCTCTGCCTCTACAGGTGCGTCTGTAGTTATTACAGGAGCTTGTGGCTCCGAAGTTACATTGGGGGCAGAAGATTTGCTCTGCCTAGGTTTTCTGTTCCTCCTCTTCCTGCGTGGTTTTGGTGCAGGGGGTTTAGGCACTATTGCCTTTTCTATAGGACCTGGAGGTGGTGGCACAGAATTTGATGGGGAATCGCTCTTTGGTGTAGCAGCCTCTTGTTCCACTCGACGCAGAGTGGACTCTGCCTTATTTAAGGCATTGGAAAAGGACACACCTGGGCGAACCACTTGGTCATCGGGGCGGTTCTTTCGGCGGCTCTCTATGATCTTTTTCCTTGTGGAGCATCCTTTGT
This sequence comes from Tenodera sinensis, assembly GCA_030765045.1. Classification (NCBI taxonomy): domain Eukaryota; kingdom Metazoa; phylum Arthropoda; class Insecta; order Mantodea; family Mantidae; genus Tenodera; species Tenodera sinensis. The sequence continues at coordinate 145,711,051 of CM060966.1, forward strand.
ACACACTTACGTGTGTACCATCACAATTAGCGCACTTGCACTCTTCTCTGGGTTTAGGGCGGTTCTCGAGCAAGTGGTTCCCTGCACACCGCAGACATGTAAGCTTTCGCTCGCACATCATGCTGGAGTGATTGTACCCCATGCATCGGTAACATTGCACAGGTCCCTCTCTGCCATAATACCTTTCCACTTTGACTACAGTGAAAATTAGTTTCCTTACTGTGTCAATTGGTTGTACTTCTTGGTTAAGTACTTTGTCAAGTACTACCAAGAATAGTGGCATAGGAACTTTGTTAATACCCCCCTCGGTATTAACGGTTCTCTTCAACTGTGCCACGATCCACGGGTCGGACATACGTAGGAAGTACATTGCTCCATTTATTTGGATAAGTAACATTATACTATATATTGAGCTAACAATAACTGGACTGGCCAGTCTGACTGATGGTTTTTCGTGGTTTCCTTCAGTCACCAAGGTGAAAACCGGATTAAATATTTGATTCTACAACACAAAGCTACACTTTACGTCTAAAAAGTACTCTAAATGAAAAATAGATGTTGATAACGACTTGTACGCCATCTATCCATGACAATGAAAGCACATAGATTGAAAGGCACCCTAATGCCTTCTGCCCGTCACAGAGGCGTAGGTACACTTTCCCTGCACTATTCCCTCTATGAACTAGTGACAAACCAAGAATGACTCAAACTGTTTGCCAGCAAGTGAGGTTAAGGTTGTGTGGAAGGAATGAATTAAAAAAGAAAGGCTGAAGAATGGTGGATAGATAAAGGTTTATTCAAGGGCAAAATGTACTTTTAACAATATTGTAAAGACAAAATATGATCATGCCTTCAATTTTAGGTGAACTAGATTAATGCAGGAGTTTGAATAATGTGTATAATTATGAAGTCAATAATAGCATCAATCAAAATTGACACTTAACACAAGTGGAGCCATTTAGTGATATCTAAATCGTCCATCTGATCATGATTCTGCTAATCAGCAAATGGTAGTCAAATTCCAAGCTATGATTCTTCTTAAAGTTTCAATCTTCAGTTGGGGGAAAACCTCTCTAGGATCATCTTTCACAAAATTAAATCATTTTGCAGCAAGGAAGACCTCGAAGATGCTGATATCTAAATTACAGTTTTGAAGGTGACGCAGAGGGGAACGGCGTTCCACTTAACATTCATCTGGCGCCCTTTTTGTTACTAATGAAGCCCCTACTGTGCCAGGCGGCGTCTAGCTCTGAAAAATAACGCAAATAAGTCGTTTATATCGTTACTCGGACATTTTTATAACACGACTTGTTTGCTGGATGAAAACTTTGTAAATCATTTTTATCGCCGCTTTCTAAAAACCTTTCCTTTTAACTTTATCTGTTTTTTATATCTCTTGCAAAGTTTTTTTTAGATCTTTACTCCCGGCTTTCACTTATCGTTTTATTTATTAAGGCTGCTGAGGAATTTTTCCGAGGGAAGGAAGCTAATATATTAAATTTAATCATTTATAAGCTTTTCAGCTTTTCAGCTGAAGATTTACAAATCCACACAATACATTTACTATGTATAGAGCATCAGAGAAATTTATGCAGAGAAAACATTACATTACTTTTCTAGTCTGCCAAAAATAAGTCCACAAAGTAGTACGGACTAGCTTAGCATTAGGGGAGTAATAAAACTTGCTCACGACACGTAACTTACCGCTGCTTATGTTTCACAGGAATACGTGTTTTGAGGGCACCCGAGTTCAAACAAAATTATTTTTAGAAAAACACCCGTTTCGTGAGTGCCTCTCTGATGCCTATGAACAGCATAACGCAACTAATTTAATTAAATACCAAACTCGGTATTTAAGGGACATTAGGGATAAATGTTTTACCCCTTTTACTTTCTCTACTGGTAAGCAGGGGAAGTGTTGTATTCCACCGAAAAATTTGATGACGAGATTTCACCGGAAATATATGTTTTGAGAACCCCCTGAATCCGACTAAAAAAGAATTTTTCGAAAAAGGTCCATGAGTGTGTCTGTGTGTGTGTCAGTCTGTGTGTCTGTCCGACTGTGGACAGCATAACTCAAAAACGAAAACAAGGTTAAAAACCAAAGTTGGTATTTAAGTTTGTCTTTCAAGGATGCGACACGAGGATTTTGAAGAAAATAGTCCCACTCTAAACTACGCTTTATGTGGAAAATTTTTCGAAAATTTTGATTTTCTTGAAAATAGTTCTAACGATATTGATTAAAATGTTATATGTTTGAGAAATTTTTGTAGCAAATGAAATGTATATCTTGAATTTTTTGGCTATAACACCTGTAGTCGTATTTACTCTGGACTACATTTGCATAACTGGTAAACCGTTAGAGATAGACCAAAACATGCTATACAAAAAATGTAGATCTTGCTAAAATACACAATTTATGTTTGAATAAATTTTCTTGTAGGGTGACCGTATTCCTGACCGTATCTCCGTCTCCGTCTTTACTGTTTACGTGGTCATTACGACCGCTTTAAAATGTTCTACTTGCAGCAATAAAATTTTGTGATACTAAAATAAAATAGAAATTTCATTATCACCGCCAAAGCATCGAGAAAGTGCCCAGAAAATTTTCTGAAGTGTCCGTTAATGTCGCTACCATGCAAGTATCATGAGTATTGAGATATTGGAAGTATCGAGGACCTATATATATACATATACATAATATAAACATGTGCGCAAATGAGTAGAGAGAATCCTATGAATGTCCTACATTGCGATCTCTTCCCTTCACTGTTTGTTCAGCATTATAACAATTTCAAATATGCAGTTGGTTTGATTGGTCGGTATTATTACTTATTAGAGCTGGTTTTGATAACAATTTCCCAAGCTAAAGACATCTTTAATGTTTACCATTAGATAAAGTCATTGAGATTCTCATCTGAGCAATGGAATACCCACCTAAGTCCTCAAGAGGGTTGAATAAACTATTCTATCGGAGAGAAAGTACGGAGGTATTGCGCACGCGCCGGATCCGGTACAGCCGTTAGAATTTCCATGGCTTGATCCCTCAATCACCATAATTCAATGCGCGGGGAGAGGGGTAGAAAAAGGGACAGAGATAAGACTTTAACTTAAATTCTCGCTAAGCTGGTGACAGCAATGCCACCTGGTAGCTCCCGTCGGAAACTCGGCGCGTGGCGCTTTTTTATTCCCCCACACTTGTTACCCATATTCATTGCATCAAATTTACCAGACCGAAAAAGAGAACAGAATTGGAAGTTTTCAGATGTGGCGCTAGTTTAAAATCAGATGTTCTCCATTCAGATAAAAGAAAACGAGATGTGTTATTTCGGATTACTTTCTTTACTTAGTATCCCTTATTCTTATGTAAAAGTTATTTTGTATGCACTTAAGTCAATCAGATAAAGCTTTACAGAAAAAAGTTTTATCAACTGGCACAACAGTTGTTCCGTTTACACACGCGCGCGCGCACACACACACACACACACACACGCACACACACACACGCACGCACACGCACGCACACGCACACACACACACACGCATACACACGCACATAGACAGACAAGGCTGTTTTTTTCAGAGGACCTAAATTATGTGAAATCGCAATAATTAAAAAAGAAGAAGAAGAGAAAGAAGTAGGAGACTCCTCATGAATAGTATACCTGGTTTGGCTGATAAGTCCTGGTCCTCACAATAAAAAAATTTTTTTTGTTTTATTTCTCAAAATAATCTCCATAAATACATTTGTCATATCGGTGTTCTAATTTAATTAAACCATCTCTGTAGTTCGATTTATCATGGTCCTCAAAATAGCTGTTTTGTTGATAGTGATCGGAACTTGCCGCCTTGCAAGGACATTTACTGCCAACTTACAGAGAGAGAATGTAACTTAATACAACAGGAATAGAGCACGAGTTGCCCGACCCACAAATAGCCGAAGTCGTTGGGTGGCTGTGCGTAGGGGTTGGTTGAAAGTACTGAGTGTCGGTGGTTCAAACCTCTCCTCTTGCATACTTATTTTATGAAATGTAAAATTAACCAGCGAGCTTTTTATCAGGAATTCAGAATCAGAACAAAGGCACACGTCTAGAAATTGAGTGAATGGGCACATGGTAACATTGTGTAGTCCTTGTAAATAAGCGAAATGACGACGCTGTCAGACCAAAGGGTTGCTTCAGGCTGAGGTAATCTACAATTTAATTGCATTCTGTGTAATACATAATGAGCTACTTTAATAGCTGGCATCAAGTTCTTTTAACTATCCATTTTTGTAACCATTGATACCGCATTTTCTTTCGTATGGTATCTGATACACTAAATTCATTTTCCTTCGATGTTTTGAGTGTTATTATAGCATAGTAAGATATTTTTGTCGTATTACTGCATAAAAATTATTTTTAATGTAATAATGCCGAGGGATTTAATTTTCTAAAATAATTATTTTATTGTGCCTGAAATGTTTTATTTTTCGTGCATGTCTACAGCAATTGTAATCGATATCTTCCAATATGATAATATTGTATAATAGAATATTTGGCTCAGGTTATATAACTCTCGGATAACACTGAACACAGGAGTGGTATTATTAAGTTTACTTTGGTAAGCAAAGAGCTCAATACTGACATCGTTTTCTACTTCTTCAGACATAGTAACCTTGAATTTGCAATATTTACGCTTTAATTTAGAGTGATTGCTGAAATATCGCTTCTCAAAGTTGCAAGGTGAGACAATGGCTGCCATCCCCTATAAACAGCAAAGGAAACAGGTATATGACTGATTTCATTCGCTTACCATCTATTTAGGTACGCCTGAGAATTAGGTGATCCTTCACGCAGGTCTCAATGAAGATGGGTAGTAATATACTCCCTCTACCTCGTTTTGTGCACGAAACATTTTACTTTTACTTAAGCATTAGAGAGGTTTGTTTTCGAGTCCCATGACTCGGGGGAAGTAAGGGGGACCAAATGCGCCTCCATTCTTTCGCATAGGATTACGCATGACTGCTCGACGAAAATATAGAAGTATCCAATGAGTGCCCATAAACGGGTTTAAAAAATAAAATATATTTCTTTCCATTTTCTTTTTGTTTAATCATTGATAGGAGAAAATACATGTACTTTTTTACTATTTAAAGACTTATCTACCTTAAAACGAATGGTTGTCTAGTTTGCGTGTGCTAAATTATAATATATTCTGAACTTGCTGTTTTCTGGGGGTTTCAAGTCGCTAGGAAGTGTTTTCGCGCCTGATGTTATGCAATCCGCTTCACAGACCTGCCAGAGTAGTTGCCGCATGGTTCAGGACTGTTACCTAGAAGATAGTGTGACAATAAAATAAATGAAATGCTGCACCAGTAGCGTAGCCGACACAAAGAACTAATAGATCAGCTAACATTGCTCATTTTGAAGCTTAGCCGCGTTTTAAGAACCCGCTTCAAATATTGCTGAGATCTTATGGCCCATCTATGTGGTTTCTATCACAAATTCAAGAAGTTGGTAGTAATGTGCATAAGCCTATTTTTGGGGGCTCGCTGACCTCGAAAATATGAATATAGAATCACTAAAAGCTATATTAGCCCGGGATCATTCGAGTATTATTTCATCGTTTAAGATGACCTGCCCATTAGGACGTTAAATTAACAGAAACGAAAGAAAAACATTAAAGAAAAGAACTTATTAAATCTTCTACTCCAAATGAATCCTTGCATGTAGACTGCGTTATACTTTCTCAAAAAGATCCTTAAAATATCCTAAGAATGAAATACACGACTGCTGTTAATGTTTCTGTAAATATAATGTTAGTCCTCTTTATTCTGATTTAATTTTATTTATCCGAGAAACTATAGGAGGTGCAGGAAAGGTGGTGCAAAATCAATCTAATTTTCACTAAAACACCTACGTATCTAAAAGGCATTTATAAGATTTCTAAGATATTCAAATAAAAATTACCTATGTCATTATTAGTATTTATCGGTCTGAGTGGCCTAGTTCGTTAGGCACTGGCCTAATAATCCCGAAGTCGCGAGTCCAGACCGATGTGCTTAAACCCGACGGACCTATTTGAATAGATTTATGGGCATATAAAAGAACTCTTGCGGAAAGAAATTCCAACACATTGGTGATGCTAGAAATTGACAACGCCGTTAAGAGACAAAAAGAGTAACTTATGATTGTTGTTTCTTATTATTTTTGTGTATTATTGTCATTATCATCATTATTATGTTACTACTATTATTGTTGTATTATGTTAGGAATGAAGAGCACTACGAAAAAAAGTGTAAATAAGAGTTTCCGTAAAGCATGCATGATTTTTTGGGAAAATTTGTTGTATTTGACATGGTTATTGTTTCCGACAAAGCAAATATTTTATTTAAAAAACAATATTATATTACAATAAGGAAGTCAGTGTATTATATGGGAATTAAAATACAGTTTTATCACTCGATAATAATGTTTGAATGTGTGGAGTGCGTGTGGGTGAAGCACTTAGGACGGTAGAAGCGCGGAAATGAGCTTTGTGTTAATATAGATGTGCCATTAGGGCTAGGCAAACGAACCATTGCCGATGTCACTAAGTCTTGAGGGGGTTGATGTAAGTTTCAAGAGATGGTGCACATCAGCTGGCTGGCTGGCCTCGATAAAGAAACAACGTCGCATCGGATATGCTGATGGAAGCAGTAAGGGAGTCTCATTAAGCCGACCGAACCAGGCACCAGGCACCAGTCAGTCAGCAGAAGGCGCCCAAGTCATACCCAAGTCCTTTATTGAAACGCATCTGGATTTCTTCCCCTTCCAACCACTCCTCCTTTGTTTTTTGCGTGCGACTCCTTGCCTTCATCTGTCTTAGGGTTCTTTTGTTTCTTCCTGCCATCATTTGCAATTTCTTTGTTTGGCTGCCTTCTTAACACCGACTTATTCTCCTAAATAATTTAAATTGGATTCCTCGCCATTTGTTTTCTCAGAATCGTTATTGCCTTTCTATTAAAATAACCATTCAGCACTGACATTTCAATATCAAATGTTATTTCTGTTAAATGATTTTAGAGACCTTTAAATGAACGTTTCCTTAGAATACAAATGCAAAGAAAACAAGAAGGATATTGCATCTTAGCGATGAAATGGTAACTCCATCGACATTTACAGCGATAAAAAGGCTGTTTTAGAACTACGCAGTAGACACAAAAGGGTACAGTGTATTGTATTCAATAGCTTTCCCTCCATAACATCGTTTATTTTAATATTTCTTTTACAAACTAATTTTAAACAACTTATTTTTCTCTCAGCTTCATGTTAATTGAGGTAAATGTTTATGGAAAAACTATTAAACGTTTCATACGAGACTGAAGCTCTAGTAAATCTTTAAATAGTGGATCGTTACAGAAGTTATTCATAGAAGAATTTTGAGGTGTTCACATTCAATATTTTAACCAAATCCCACTTAAGGCACATGTTTAAATGAAATTCGACAATATCAATTTTCAAACCACGAAGAAAACATCACTACTTTAATTTCATTAAATGTTAAAACATATAACCACAAACTCCACACTCTTTGATCCAAGTCACGTGCATAACTGCTAAATGTCGGAGAGGTACCTGCAACTTAGATCTTGAATGTTCCTTCCCAACTGGTATTAAAAAAATTGATTTTTGCCCTCGCAGGACTTGCTCCAGTCGCTCTGTAAAAATAGTTACTAATTGTAAATGCTCATCTTTTATCCACTTCATGTTAATTAAGTAAACATTTCCAGGAATTATTTTATTACGTATTTTCTTATAGGTAAAACGGGGAAAGGGTAGGAGTCTTTAAGCGATAATCAAATCTTTTAAGAGCCAGTCGCTATGTGATAGTTTTTGGAATTTCGCTCTCTTTGCATGGCCACGTGATAAAAAATCTGATGTGTTGCACTCATATGAATTTCTCTACTCTTGTACTAACCATTCTACAAACTCTTATACTTATATCTTCGTGTTAGTTGAAACAAAAAATGCAGAAATTATCCAATTGTTTATTTCTTTGTAGGTGCAAGAGGAATATTAGAATACAGTAGGCTTTGAGCGATAGTCAAATCTCTTAAAGCTTTGAGATTCCGTTCCCTTTGCATGGCTAACCGTTTAAGTTTTCTGAAAATGACACAAATAACAAGGAATATATACGGACATATATCGGGTGATTTAGCGAGATCTACAATTTTTGTAAAGTAAGATTTTGTCTATCTCTTACGGCTTACGAATTATTCAAAAGTCATCTGGAGTAAACAGGACTACGTAGGCTATAGCCAGAAAATCCAAAATATACATTTCATTGGTCATAAAAATATCTCAAACATATTGAATTTTAATAAAAATCGTTAGAGCCATTTTCGGAAAATACAAAAGGGTAGTTTAATGTGGAGGAATGTTCTTCAAAATCTTCGTGTCGCATCCTTAAAAGACATTAAATTTAAATACCAGCTTTTGTTTTTAACCGATTTTTTGTTTCTGAGTTATGTTGTTCACATACTGACAAACACGCAAACATAAAAAGGCCTAATTTGGATTCAGGGGTCCTCAAAGCATATATTTCCGATGCACTTACTATATGAAAGTTTTGGGTGGAATACATTACTTCCTTTATTTTACTATATGTAGTAGAGAAAGTAAAAAAACGAATGAGCTACATTTGAGAAAAGTGTAAGTATTGGAAAATTTAAACCAATATTCAGGAATACCGATTGGAAGGGGAGTCATTACATTAATTTAAACCACTAATAGATCTCGATATTTGGAACACGTTTTTGTCTCTGGCATTTTTCTACGGAGATACAGATTGCACTGCAGATTGTGTTGGTGTCACTTTCCCTATCTCAGCACATAAACACAGTAATGGTGCTTCTTGAGAACACAAACAAATACCCTGCCTTGTTTTTCTGTGTTTACTGCGCAAGAGTAGGCTAATCTCAAGCATTAGCTTCCAAAACATTAAAGTGAAAGGGAAAATGCCAGTTACATTCACAAACCAGGTCAATTCCCTGACCAACCTTAACGCAACGTTGTCGACTTACTTGGAGTATTCCTTCACGTCTTTTAAGTGATTAATAATTTCGAAACCCCGTGTGAAGTCCCATAATTACTACCGAAGCTATGTCACAAATAAGTTACTCTACGCAACTTACAAGTAACAAACTGTTATCTTCGTGTATTCCTATGAAATTGCGCATCCAAGTTGTATCATAAACCATTTATTTTTTTTGAAATCGGCTGATCAAGGAACAAAATGCCATTAGACGTTTTTGTTTGTAATGCTTCTATTAAACACATATTAGAAAGAATGTAATGACCTCCCTTCCACCCTGTATATCAGAAATAGTTAACTAAAAAGAAAAACGAATATTGAAATCTACATGTGGCAAGAATCGAAAGATAAGGTTTGTGTCCTACCCGATCACCAGAAGAGAAGGATCGAAAAAGAACATTTACGAGCTTATCATTCTTTCAATAATTTCGAATTAAACAAGCTGTTTCAAATTTCAAACAATATTTAGCAAAATTATTTCTTCTGCGGCAGCTACGCTCCAAGTAGCAGCTGTTTTCACACACATTTTTATATCGAAGGTAAATTTGCCTTCATCTTACGTACCTAAAGGTTAGGGATAGCAAAACTAAAGTTGTATCCATCAACCATCGCACCCTGACAACAAATGTTAACATTACGTAGGAAAATGTAGTTGCTGTTTAGTAACACCATACCTGCTTACATCATCTTGGGAGGCATTTAAAGAGGTGTTTGCAGAAGACCCATGTTGAATATGAATTTCCATTAGGCGAGGCGGTGGACAATAGCTTTCCGCGCTCCAGGAAGTTCTGGGCCAGCCATCCGGACAACAGCTTTGTGATGCGAATGCTCGCTCATGCGATGTTGCCACGTCAGAGGTTTCGCTCTTTGAAGTCATCGTTTAAACTACCCGGGGCCAGAAATACGTCTCATATATATTTTCTCTGGGAAGCTACAGGTTCCGGGAAATAAAACAGACGAGGAGCAAACAGGCGGCGCGGTATAGGGAACAGGCAGAGATGCTACCCCCTGGCATGCTACTGTGGTTCGTCTCTCATTAATAAAACATCTTTATACGATGTTAAACTTTAAAATATATACACAATAGCATATACAATTATACTTTTTTAAATTTGTACCCCCCTTTAACATCAATGATCATAACGACGGCTTTTCTTTCGGAATTCCTAACCTATAGTCAGGTATAAAGAGTTTAATTCTACATTAGGTCACTCACACACACACACACACACACACACACACACACACACACACACACAAACTAAAAAGCTGCCAGCTGCGACAACTCATGTCTGTAACTAAATCGCATTGCCTCGCCTCCTTATATAGCGAGGATGATGGCGTGTGAGGTAGCTTCACCCCGACCGTCCTTTTATTTGCGCCGGGTGGTCTGTATCATGTATCACAATACAGACAATAATACATATATTGTAATCGACAATAATTGGTGATTCCCAACGTGGAAAACAATCATCTGACCTTATTTGTTGGTATCTATGCCATCCTTCTTTACCTGATTACCCTCCCCTTATGTAGGACTTACACCCCCTAGGACTTACAAGCCAGTGCCTAGGGTCAGACACCCGTCGGAGAGCACAGGAACCTATGGACCGGACACAGTGAAGATCTGGGAGCTGGTGGTCAGCAACAGGTATGTTAGTGAGGAAGAGGGTGTTATGAAATACAGGCGAAATCGATGAATGGAAAGGTGATGATGAAGCAATTAGTGGAATGTGTGGCGGAGGAAACTGGAGAATCCGAAGAAAATCCTCCCAGACACCGCTCCGTCCAGCACGAATACTACATACGGGTTCCAAGAATTGAACCCGAGCCACCTAGGTTGTACGCGAACGGAGTAATCACTCGGCCACAATATCGTTCCATTTGTCAAGCCAGAACTTCTTTTTTAGCTGTATTGTGTCCAATACAGCAGATGGTTCTTGCGCATATTCTGATAGCCATAACGTAAACTACCGGAACACGTAAGCTGCCAAGAGATAAAATATATATTTTAGTGCATTAACAAGCAGTTTTATACCTGTTCTGTGTAAGAAAAGTTAATAGGGGCTTGTGGCCTAGTTTGGAGTAAGAATATACTGATTTCAAAAAGTACTTGATTAAGTAACAACTGCTCCAAATACATTTTCATATTTTTAATGTAATTATTTGTAATTTGTTTCGTAATAGCTTATCATTGGTCAAAAGAAGTGAAACAGACGATAAAAAAGCTTCGGCTCTTACCATATTCAAACACTGTCACCAGAACATCGCTGTGATCGAAACGTAATAATTCCGCTCGACTATCACAACCCTGTAAGGTCTTGTCTTTTAAAGTCCAATGCTAGTTGAGGTGTACGGGAAGTAGCCATCGTTTCATGACTTTACTAGTATGAACAATTAAGGATCTATTGGTGATTTATTTACTTTAATAAACATGGCAGAGAATATTACGTTTGCTATATAAACTAGTAAGTGCTGTGCTTTATGCCAACACTGAATTATTATGTGGATGTGACTTGTGCAACTCCATTATGAATGTAGGCCACTGTTTAATTGGTCCTAACTTATCAATCACTCTCTCCTGGCACAGATCTGCCATTTTGTTTTAACTCATTTTGAAGGTGGCTATGTTACAACAGGTTTTCGTTCATCAGGAGTTTTGGCACGGTGTGTGTGGAATATATGCTCTAAAAATGTTTATAAATTTTTTAGAAAGCTGATTGGAATTCTCAGTGTAAGAGTACGATGCTTTTAGAATGCATTTATATGGCAAATACGTTTTTCTCCTTAAATCGCTTGCACTGAGATGTTAAGCCGCCTTCTGTCTAAGTAAATAACTAACGTGTAGAATGGTCAAGATAGATTCAAAGTACACCTGTTTCTTAGTGGGTTGCATAATCCCCCTACCCCAAAATAGGGGTAGCTGACTCACCTAGTACGTTGAGCCACCCAAGAGTTTCGTTATTAAACCTTCCGTGCGTACGCACGTACATTTTCATACATAAAGGGCAAACCGATTGTTACGTAAGCTGCCGTAAACAAGATTATGTCTTTTGTGCTTCCTGCATTATGTATAGTTAGTAGGACAAGAATATTATATTCCACCCAGAAAAATTGAATTTTAAAATGTCATCGGAAATATACCAAGTGACTTAACTCACCCGCCTGTGCCATAAGTAGATATTCCTTTGTGTGGTAAAAAACTTGCAGAACGCAACGGGACAATTCCTATGAAGATGACGCTGTTGGGTGAGGCAAATTTGTTCTGCTTATTAGTCATCAAGACTTGAGCTAGGGTGTGAGGTCCGTGATAATAGACAACCGAAAACATTTTAAGACCTTTTCGGTTGTTTGTACTGTTATTGTCTATTATCACGGACTACACACAGTAGATGAATGTTGGGGGTTGTATTCGGGAGGTCCCGGCTTCAATTCCCGGTGAGCGTCCAATCAGACTATGAGCTTTTAGAGGTTTTCATGTACCAGCAGGCGAAAAATGGGATAGTTCTTTCACCACGAGCTTTCTTTTTCTCTTTAGTGTTTCCATTATTTCCTTCATCATTTGTTTCAAGGCTGAAGGACAGGACATGTTCGTTTGGCATCGGTCGTTCTGCTCAGCTGGGACGCGCTTACGTGTGCTCAACGGGCGGGGGGAATGTCAATGGTTGGGTTTGAGCAGCGTCGTATCGTTAGAACGGGAAACGCTACGGACCCCGTACATGTTGCCCATACATCTGTATCTGGTCGGTCTTAGTGTCTCTCCCCTCACCCTTCCCTTCTTTGGGTCACTTACAAGCATAAAACCTGGGGGACGCATTCCACAATACACACTGCCTTTTTAGGTGCAAGTTAAGTTCTTTTGCTATATTCTATATAATATGCATTGTTATTGTGACAAATGACAATGTGAGAAATCCCACTTCTAACAGCAGTGTGACAAATGACATTTCAGTTACTTTCTGTCTCCTTATTTCTCTTCTAAAACTGAATTACAAAACCACAGTTATATTTTACGTTAACACAGCTTATAGTCTTCGTGATCTTGAAACTCGCAGCTGCTCTGCCTTATTAACCTTGACTTAACAGGTTAATACTCCTCAAAAAGTAACTCTTTAAAAGCCCAGGCAACGGCAAGTTTTCTGTAAAATACACCTTTACTCAAAACTGGTGATAATCAAGACGACAGTTTCTGGAATAGGTCCTTGTTCTAGCTCATGTATTGTTGTCTTTTTTTATCGGCCGCACATTGCCTAACCACTTCGTCTTGTGAAGTGCCTTGACCTTGAGCGTCCCTATGATATTATTTTAGTACATCCAGTGTACTTTCATAGCCACTACTTTTTAAAGTCTCAGAGATAATTTGATAGATCAACGCAGCAACTTATGCTGAAGGTAGGTTTTATGAATCATGAAACAAACTCAATATTTATTCTATACGTTAGCTTATCTGAATGGCGTGTGCCATGAACGCAGCAGTGAATCAGACGAAATGTGCTATCATCGTGGACGTGTGTGCTTCATGAGACACTGTGAAAGTCGGAGAAACATGCGCTTATTCATTTGATGCCTACTTGCTATTTTATTCACGTGTTTGGGCTACATATGTGATAAGCTTGCTGCAGCCCTTCCTTAATACTGCCACATTTTGTCTGACCAAAACGGTCGTTTAGATTTCTAAAACGGCAGATTTATCTCCATCTGGGGTACCATTCGAGCCCTCCAAACAGCTTTGCAAGAAAGATATATGTAACGATCTGTAATAAAAAGAAGTTACCGGAATACAAAAATATGAAAAACTGGGAGTGGCGAGCGTTAAAACCTCAAGGCTTACTGGGGAAGTTATATGACCCAAGTTGTGCTTCAGAGGCAGTAAGCATCTGATTGGCTGCACATTGTCCATTCATGAGAATCAACTGAACCAGTCGAGCAACATCCAGGTTCTTTAGATTTTATATACATGGTAAAGTACTACATATTAAGGAACCCTTGGACAGAAAAATTGCCCAAAATTTATCAAATTTAAAATTTTCAGGTTTATACATGTAAATGTTCCCCAAACACTCAGCCATCGGTTGGTGGTGAAACTTTTTAGATTATGCCACTTTTAAATTGAATAATTAATTACCTCAAAATTATGAAACAGATTCTGCTAGAACTTTCAGTGATAGTTTACAACAAAAAATCAATTTCATACTTATAAAAAATATGGAACATTCAAATTTCAATCCCAGGGTCCGTTATCCTAAGGTACTAAAATGAGGAAAGAGCAAAGGGTACTCAAGTACCAACTTCGTTTTTTAACCGAGTTTTCGTTTTTTAAGCATGTTGTTCACACAAAGACACACACACGGACCTATTTCTAAAGATACCCTTTTTTGTATTCAGAGGACCTCAAAACGTACTTGCGGTGAAATCCCGACATCAAATTTTTGGGTCGCATACAATACTTCCCCTACTTACCATGCATAGTAGAAAAATCTGATGTGTTGCACTCACATAACTTTCTCTACTCTTGTACTAGCCATCCTTATAAACTCTTTTTCCTATATCCTCTTCTTAGCTGAGATAAACAGTTATAGAAATTTGTTAACACTTAACATATAAAAAAATGAACAACAATGTTCGATTTCATGAAAGTTTTAAGTTTTCCGAAAGTGACACAAATAACAAGGAATATTTCCGAAATGGTTCACTCTACCAAAAAATTTATTCAGACATAAATTGTGTGTTTTAGTGAGATCTACATTTTACATAGGATAACAATTTGTCTATCACTTACTGTTTACAAGTTATTCAAAAGTCATCCAGAGTAAACAGGACTATATAGACTATAGCCAGAAAATTAAAAATATACATTTCATTTGTAATACAAATATCTTAAACATATGACATTTTAATGAAAATCGTTAGAGCCATTTTGAAGAAAATCAAAATTTTCGAAATATTTTCCATGTTAAGGGTAGTTTAGGGTAGGGCTATTGTCTTCAAAATCTTCGTGTCGCATGCTTGAAATACATTACACTTAAATACCAACTTTGGTAATTAACATACTTTTCGTCTTTGAGTTATGCTGTCCACAGACTGACAGAAGACAGACTGACGTACACACACGCGCGCGCGCACGGAACTTTTTCTAAAAATGCTTTTTTGTTTCAGGGGTCTCAAAACATATTTCCGATGAAATCTCCACATCGAGTTTTTGGGTAGAATACAATACTTCCTTCTACTTACCAGTAGAGAAAGTAAAAAGTAAAAAGCTAGCATTACTAGTTCAATATTTCTAACTCTCAGTCAGAATTTCTGTGGTGACTTTAGAAATATATCCTTAAACGTGGTGTTGTGAAAGTGATTTCTCAACGAAAACGGGGATATTTAATATGAGTCATAAAATAATCCTGGCCGATTCTAAAAATAAATATGTCTAAGTAAAACATAGGGAAAACGAACAGCAAGTAATATTCCATTAGATTCATTTTCTTGTGCATTTGCCGAAAATGTGCTCCAAGCTATGAAACTAATACTGTCACCCCCACAGGAACTTGCCGACTGTTGCAGATCGGCTAATGACGTCACTTGGAGTCGAGGGCGGACGGCGCGTGTCGGTAACAATGAGTAGTCCTACCCTCAGCAGGCGAATCAATTGCAGCACACTGTGTCATCAGGTTTTGATGTCGCTGTCATCCACAGACCGTTTTATTGATCACATATTTCAGCAGAGATCATTAGCCGTTTGTGTAAAACATGTTGCACTTGGTGCAGCGGGACACTGCTGCGCATAACGACCCAAGACAAAACATGCCTTTCTCACAATCACTGTGCGAGAACGTCATTACACGCAACAAGATCCTCATAGCATACTTCAACAATACGCACAACAGATGGATCCGGCAGGTTGATATAAAATAATAATCGGTCGTTGCATAAAAATGTGATTTTCTTCTTCTTCTTCTTTTTTTTTCTTCTGTTTCTGCTTTACGGTTTAGGCGTTTTAGCCTGATCCGGCTCCAAAATCTTGTTGTGCCCTCCTTGGGGTCTGTAATTATATGCCGCACAGGTATCCTGTTTGCTGGCATTCTTTCCAAGTGTTGTTTCCAATAGATTCTATATTCTGTTATTGTTTTGTTTAATTCTTATACTTTTGTCTTATTTCATTGTTTGTTTTTTTTATCCAGTGTTGTGTTCGTGCTGTGGGTCTGGGGAATTTCATTTCAGCTGTCTGTATTCTTCTTTTATTTTCTGCAGTCAATAACCATGATTCACACTCATATGTTTTAACAGGTGTGGCCATGCTTTATACAGTCTTTTCTACTTGATGTAATTCAAATAACAACTCAATCACTAGTTTCGGCGATGTGAAGACTTTTGTAATTGTAGGTGTGTCCCTCAAAAGTAGCAGGTAGATTCAGCCCACATTCCCTTAGAAGACAGCTCTGTATTACAAACTTGAACCGTTTAGTTGGACAAGCCCAAATGTGTAACACCACTATGAATAATAATGCAACCAGGGTCGCAAAGAGTAACAAAAAGTTGGGTTTGGTCTAACAATTGACTTGAAAGTCTCTTATAATCTGCAAAAAGTATTACTTCAGGTAAAAAGACTCAAAATTCAGAAAAAACTGTCCATATAAGTGGTTTAACAGCACTCAAAGTGCCTTGAGCCCCATCAATCTAGCATCATCAGAAAAAAGATGCAAAGTTATCGAAATAATGTTCTGCCGATGAACTTTCATAACTAATTAATTTCGTTTATACAAATCTACCATTGTATCGCACATAATTACCTCATTGTGGCACTCGTGGCTATAATATATCAATGAGCAGGCACAGGAATGGACTAAAGCCAGCACGGAAGGAAGTAATGCTGAACTGTCAATGACGTCATAGAGAACAAACCACTCCTCCATGTCTCGTACACTCTTCTGCCATTTGCAAACAGCACCGAAACAGTTCTTACTCACTTGTCAACTCTACAAGGTTGAGTGTGGATAACATAAGCCACCTGGTTAGAAATTCCTACCCCTGGCAATATGAATTCCAAGTTGCTGTGGCTTATAGAGGCAAGATGAAATTATTTCATGGTATTGTTTTCTGTGAACAAGAGTGTGCATTATTTAATATACATTAAGGTCTAAATTTATAATTATTCACCATACTGTGCTAATAACAGGCTACATCATAGTGCGAAACACCACCTCACTTCTATCCCAGGGAGGGAATACCTGCCAGACAGAAGTGTGTGTGTGTGTGTGTGTGTGTGTGTGTGTGTGTGTGTGTGTGTGTGTGTGTGTGTGTGTGTGTGTGTGTGTCTGAAAAAACATTGTGCAGAACTATATTTCTGATTATGTGGAAATAATAAAATAAAATATATAGTTTTAAGGCACAATCAACGATGACAAGAAAAAAAATCCAATCTAAATCATATCTATTCAAGGATAAACTTAGTGGATAAAATAAACAATAGATAAATCAGAAAAATGATAAAATTCAGGATATAACAATATTAATTAATGAGCGACGGAAATACTGGTAAGAGTGCATTTACAGGATGGGAAACAACCGTCTAGTAAAAGGGCCAAACAAGGCATACCTTTAAAGAAGAATAGGTAACAATAAGACAAAATAGTCAAACTAACCAAAATTAATGAGCAATTAACGGGTCACGAGAGATTACATGTCCAACTGTGGTTAAAAGTTGTCATCAAATTCTATAATTAGTCAATAGTGTTGCAATAGGTATGCCTCCTAGACGGTTAAATCTCTAAAAGTCCCCATAAATGAATGATGTGATAATTACACAGGCCAAGTGTAGGCTAAGGTTGGAAATACACAATCATAGTGGAAAATTCAACGCCTCCTCCGGGATTTGAACCATTGATCTTCGGCTTTGCGAGCCTTTGTACTAAGTAATCGAGCTACCATGCCAACATGCCAGAACAGCATTAAACTCCCCGACTCATTCCTAATTTTTCAACAAAGCACAAGTCATACTCTAGCATAGGAGACAACACGAGGAGCGGAGCTGCAGGTACCTGGGCTGCAACGCTCCTCTTGTCACTTAAGTTACGAAAATCCCCCGATCCCTCAAAGAATGGATGGACCCAAATAATACAGAGTGACGTATCGGAATCGGATTAACAAGTTCTTGTGAACGGAAAGTTTGCTGTGTGTGTGTGTGTGTGTGTGTGTGTGTGTGTGTGTGTGTGTGTGTGTGTGTGTCGCACTACAAACTCTGCGACAGGGACCATGGCGTCAGCTGTTGTTTTCACTCTCTCCACTGATTTAAATGCATTGCACCCATGACGGAACGGAACGGAACGAGAATTTGAACACACAGCCTGCTTCCCTTGCTCTGGTGACATATGTTGGGGCTAGTGGTAATTTCGACCCTTAGTTAGCTTGCAACTTGGGTTGGAAAAGTGAACTTGCAACTTCCCAAGACAGTTTCTGAAGTCTGAGTAATCACAGTGGAGATGATAAAGCTGTTGGCTGGTTCAACCAAACTCAATCTTCATCAACATCACGTACATTTCTACTGTTACCTGTAGTATTGCATTCTGCTCAAAAATTAGGTTTCAGTTTTCATCGGAAATACAATATGAACAATATGATTCTGCCCCTTTTTATTAGGATGGTAAAAGCATTACATTCATACTGTAACTACACACAATACTTATCTGGTAGCTTTACTATCTTAATTAGTCACTGTTGGGTAGTAATTTGTTCCAATGAATTAATTATACTATTTACTTTTTTCATGGGAAAACGCATATCACTGCATCAAGTCCCGGGCTTTGTCCTTTTTAATGTTCTTCATACAACACTGATATTCAATAGTTGAAGCACAAGAGGGTTTGAATGGCTGGGAAGTCGCTTTTCATCTTTCATTCTCATGGTTCTTATTTCTTCACTGACAGTATCCATTTTTAAATCTCCATGAATGTCGTCATTCATGATGCACTATGAAGTATAATAGAAGCGCGGCTGTCTGTGCCGCGATGGACCCGGGTTCGATGTCCGATACTAGCATAGGAATTTTGCCCGCTGGGAGGTCTGCTATGGGGTGAACTCAGCCTTCTTAGATCCCTGAGGGACCAACTGAGTAGCTGTCCTGATAGAAAAGTAGCGTCCATGTGAAGGATATTTCAGGGTGGGGCTATTTTCTTCAAAATCTTCGTGTTGCATCCTTGAAAGACATTAAACTTAAATACCAACTTGGTTTTTAACAACTTTTCGTTTTTGACTTATGCTGTCCAGAGGCTGATAGACAGACACACACACACACACACACACACACACACACACACACACACACACACACACACACACACACACACACACACAGACCTTTTTCTAAATATGCTCATGTAGGATTCAAGATGTCCCAAAACATATATTTCCGGTGAAATCTCAACAATACTTCCTCTACTTACCAGTAGAAAAAGTAAAAACCATTCTAGTTCAAGAATGCTCCCAAAAGAATCTTGGGAGTTCAAATATTAATATGTAGTGAATGGTACTGACGAAAAACAGATATTTGTACAATATCGAGTATTTCATATTTTTACTTTCTCTACTACAGATAGCAAGTAGAGGAAGTATTGTATTCCACCCAAAAATGGATGTTGAAATTTCACCGGAAATATATGTCTTGAGGCCCCCTGAAACCCATCTCAAAAAAAAAAAAAAAAAAAAAAAAAAAAAAAAAAAAAGAAAAAGAAAAAAAAAAAAGGAAAACGGTCCATTTGTGTGTGCCTGTGTCAGTGTGTGTCTGCCAGTTTGTGGACAGCATAACTCAAAAACGAAAAGTAGGTTAGAAACTAAAGTTGGTATTTAAATCTAATATCTTTTAAGGATGCGACACGAAGATTTTGAAAAAAATTACTCAAACCTAAATTACCATTTACATGGAAATGTTTTGCTTTCTCGAAAATGCTTCTAACGATTTTGATTAAAATGCATGTTTGAGATATTTTTATGACAAATAAAATGTATGTCTTGAATTTTCTGGCTTTAACCCATGTAGTCCTATTTACTCTGGATAATTTTTTAATAACTGGTAAACCATAAGAGATAGACCAAATGTTACTGTGCAAAAAATGTAGATCTTGTAAAAACACAATTTGTGTCTAAATTGTTTATTGTAGAGTGAACCAATTCGAAGATATTCGTTTTTCTTTGTATGAGTTTTAGAAAACATACTTCTGTCAAATGGAACATCGTTATTCATTTTTTATGTTAGCCGTGCAAAGAGAACGGGCTCTTAAAGCTTTAAAAGATTTGACTATCACTCAAAGCCTACTGTATTACCATATTCCCCTTACACCTACAAGAAAATAAGCAATTAGATAATTTCTGCAAATGTTTATCTCAACTAACATGAAGAAGATATAGGAATAAGGGTGAATAGCTGCAAAACTACTTCATCAAATTGATTGAAATTTACACAGTATGTTATTTGAAATAAGGGTACCCAAATACAATCATTTAAAAGGATTGAACAAAACTGTAGAAAATCACAAAATCTGTCCTAGGTTCACTTATATGAAAATATATTTACTCAGCTTCTAAGGAATACCAGTTGCTTTAAAATCTGTATTTACTGAATTGTGTTTAGTTTGAGTGTACCCTAATTGTTGCCCGAGCAGCATTATTAAATGAACAGCTGAGGATGATGACGACGCGTGCCGAAGAAATAGTCAGGCGGTGTACATCCGTCCCCTAAGGGTGTAAATTGTGTTGGCCTCTGTATCAATATTCCCCTAATTAAAAGTTTCTCCGCCATGACAAGGGGCTCTTATGGGAAATTAAGAGAAGGAGTGAGTGATGGGGTGGGGAATGACAGCAGCAGAGCCCTCTACCTTTGAGCGCGATTTCTCTCAATGGAGCTACCAGCTTTTGTACTAATGTGAATAACGGCTTGTGCTTTGTGGGTCAGCAATACAATTATGTTCAAACCTCATTCAGCAGGAGCCACTGCATTGCTGATAACAGTTGGACCTAGTGTGGACTAACCACTATTATCATCATCATCATCAATGATTAGTATTATTATAATTGCCCTTTGTTCAAATTTTGTAAGTTTATTTTAAATAAATCCGTGGTATGAAGTAGCCTATGCATACGTATTGACACCAGTTGACTTTTTCTATGTTTCTTTTATCTAAAATAACAATTTAAATGGAAACTAATTATTCTTTCATACTAGACTAAGGCAAATCAGATTGAAAAATTCAATGCCATATCCAGTATTTGAAGTGGGGTTCTTCCGGTCTACGTCCGGTTGCTCTAACCCTGAGCTACCGTGGTAACATTCCAGCACGACTTTTGAGATCTCCTTGAACTTTGTCGCGGAAAATTCGGGTCAGTAATTGATATATTTACGAACTGGTGTTACTACTGCTCCTTCAACTGTCTTCTATGTCACGCCTGCGCGTTTTAGCTCAATAGATGAATACCTTTCGTTTGCCTTACACGATAAAAGAAAGAGGTTACAGGCTTCCAGTTTATTTTAAAAACTGTCTCTAACCGTCCTGAACATTTGCTCTCGCTAGGTCCCCGATGTAAACTCAATAATAAAAACGTTTCCCCACTGTGCAACTTTTGCAGTACACAGATATAAAATTTTCCGAAAACATATAATTTAAACAATTGAAACACTTGACTTAGAATTCAAAGTAGGGAGGTAGCAGCAACATAGTTTACTCTAGCTAAAAAGTATAAACGTCTTCTAGTAGTTAATTAGTCTGTGATTAGTTTAGAAACAGCCAAAATCGAATTTTTACTGCATAACAGTGTTTTGTAAAAGTTTGGGCCTATAGAAGTGTATACGACTAAAAAGGACATAACTTCATAGAGAAGAAAATCTGCATAGGATAATGTGCTCAAATCTGAAATTTGCTCTGGGTGACTTTTGCGTAGTTGTTAATCCCTTAGAGAAGGACCAAATCGTACTATACAAAAATGTAGATTTTACTAAACCGCACAATTTATGTCTGAATAAATTTTTTGTAGAGTGAACCATTTCCAAGATATTCCTTGTTATTTGGATTAGTTTCGGAAAACATTTTCGTCTAATACATCATAATTGTTCATTTGTTATGTTAGGCGTGCATAGAGAACGGAATTTGAAAGCTTTAAAATATTTGACTGGAGTTTTTAAGAATGGTTGGTACCAGAGTAGAGAAAGTCATGTGAGTGCAACTCATCAGATTTGTGTTATGATAGTAACTCGGAAAAGCAATCTTTATAGTGACCTCAACAAGCTGTTTGTGCAACTGCAGCAGGTACTTGGTACAAACGGACAATTCTCGTTCGGAGTAAGGACTGAAATTCCTGTTCTCCCACTCTCCTGACGCCCATTACAAATTCCAGGGAAATATCGACAAAGCCATTCAAAGGATCAGCAACTCCTTTGCGACACCTAAATTTTCCAGATATCGAAACAACCCTGAGCGGCTATAACCGGACACCAAACCTCTTATCGGGGTCCAGGCACACGCTATAACATCACCTTGGCTCACAGTTGCTCGTGACACCCTTCGCCAGCAGAACACGCAGAAAGAAAAATACTAAGATGAATTGTTTGGAAAGATATCACAGTGGCGGATGATAACAATAAAAGTGATGCTGGATGATGTCAGACGTAATGGGTAATTTGTTGTGAAGGGAAGAACTCGTGTGCTCCATGTAAGGGGGGAAAAGAAGGAAAGTATCCCCTCTCAACTGACATGTTGAAAGCTGCAGCTGGGGCAAAAAAACTACACGGTCCTTTCTACAACAAATAAACATTTGTACATCCACTTTATGGCTCAAACCCACTTGCGTCGACAACATGGCTCGAACGATATGTGTGTGTGTGCAGCGTCATACAAACTAATAGGGGACTGACTGTCGTCTAATAACTAGAATACTAGAGATGGAGTTCGATTCGCGGCTGAGACATAGAAAAATTTCTTTACTCCAGATTACTTCCCATTCTCTTTGCTGTCTGTAAGTATGATGTTTTTTGTAACCTTTTTTTTTCATTTCTTTACTACGTATAGTTGGGTAAAGGAAGTACTGTATTCGACCCATGTCAAGATTTCACCGGAAATATATGTTTTGAAGCTCTCTGGATCCAAAAAAGAGCGTCTTGTTCTTTTCTTTGCAGTTTTGGAATTTCATATCCTTTTCGATTCCAATTTGGTCGGTTCATCGTTTCTTCCTTCCTTGGTTTCATGTGCTTTTGGGTTTATAATTTATAGCTACTTTAGGAATTCTCTTATTATTCATACTTTGGACATGTTTTTGCCATTGATTTGTAATTGTTAGCAATAATATGATTTATTTATTTATTTCCTGATTTCTTAGCTGCATTTTTACTTTCTCTACTGGTAAGTAGGGGAAGTATTGCATTCCACTCAAAAATTCGATGTCGAGATTTCACCATAAATATATGTTTTGAGACCCCCTGAATACAAAAAAAAAAAAAAAAACATTTTTAGAAAAAGGTCCGTGTGTGCGTCTGTGTGTCAGTCTGTCAGTCTACCTTTTACATGGAAAATTTTTCGAAAATTTTGATTTTCTTGAAAATGGCTCTAACGATTTTGATTAAAATGTCATATGTTTCAGACATTTTTTATGACAAATGAAATGTATATCTTGAATTTTCTGGCTATAGCCCTTGTAGTCGTATTTACTCTGGACGACTTTTGCATAACTGGTAAACCGTTAGAGATAGACCAAATTATACTATACAAAATGTAGATCTTGCTAAAATACACAATTTATGTCTCAATACATTTTCTTGTAGGGTGAACCATTTCGGAGATATACCTTGTTATGTGTGTGAGTTTCGGAAAACTGAACTTTCGTGAAATGGATCATCGTTGTTCATTTTTTATATGTTAAGTGTGCAAAGACAACAGAATCTGAAACATTTTACTATCGTACAAAGCCTACTGTATTCTAACATTCCCCTTGCACCTACAAGGAAATAAGCAATAAGTTGTACAAATGCTTATTTTAACTAACACGAAGAAGATATAGGAATAAGGGTTTGTAAGAATGGTTAGTACAAGAGTAGAGAAAGTCATATGAGTGCAACACATCAGATTTTTTTGTCCTTGTTAGTATACCCGCCTACTCCTCCAACAAACTTCATTTCTGATGTCTATATTCCTCTACTATACCCATTTTTTCTGAACTATAGATGACAGTTCTGTCATAGATTTATATAAAAAATTTAAAAAAGCAATTTTAGAGAAACATCCGTGTCTCTCTCTCTCTCTGTGTGTGTGTGTGTGTGTGTGTGTGTGTGTGTGTGTGTGTGTGTGTGTGTGTGTGTGTGTGTGCTGTGTTTCTCAAAAGCGAAAAATTGGC
The DNA here is from genome assembly GCA_030765045.1 of Tenodera sinensis. Classification (NCBI taxonomy): domain Eukaryota; kingdom Metazoa; phylum Arthropoda; class Insecta; order Mantodea; family Mantidae; genus Tenodera; species Tenodera sinensis. Next base: position 145,735,468 of record CM060966.1, read on the forward strand.
TAAAAAATCTAATTTGGTACTTAAGTTTAATATTTTTCAAGGATGCAACTCAAAGATTCTGAAGAAAATTCGTCCACGGTAAACTACCCTTTACATGGAATTTTTTTGAACATTATGATTTTCTCGAAAATGGCTCTAACGATTTTGACTAAAATGTCATGTTTAAGAGATTGTTATAGCAAATTAAATTCCTATTTTGAATTTTCTGACTACGTCCTATGTAGTCCTGCGTACTCTTAATGACTTTTGAATAACTGGTAAACCGTAAGAGATACACCAAATCGTACTGCACAAAAAATGTGGATCTTGTTAAAACACAGTTTATGTCCTAATGCATTTCTTAGTGGACTGAACCGTTTCCGATATATTCCTTCTTATTTGTCAGTTTTGCTCTGCTTCTACTGAAATTGAAAGCCTTCATATAGCGACCGACTTCAAAAGATTTTACTATGACTCGAAGCCTTTTGTGTTCCCATGGATCTACAAGAAAATTACCAATTTGTAGAAATGTTTATCTCGACTGACATGAAAAAGATAGAAGAGTAAGAGTTTGTAAGAATAATTAGTACAAGAGAAGAGAAAGTCATGTGAGTGCAACATTAACTGTTGCACAGGCCAGTGATAATATATAATGCATAACTTATAATACGAACTGACATTGACCCAAAGTTCCTCTAACATGAACTAATAGTGAAAATTTATAATTACAGATTAAGTATAAACAAAGAACTGTGTTTTTGAGCAAACATTTAGAGGTACAAACGTAATTGGGCTAATTCTGTCTTTTTGTCGATGGTGTCAGAGGTGGGTCTTCTCAAGTTCTCACTGTCACAATACTTAAAAACAACTCGCGTATTGTCATTTGTATCACAGCTGTTATTTTCCTGCACCAAAAATTGACATTTTGAAGATACTTAATTTATTTAAATTTTACTTTAAATTTCATAGTGGTATAGTACGATTTATTATTTGTGCTAATTTTACCGAACAATGGAAACTGCTCTTTTCAGACTCCTCTTCCAGAAGGGTGTTTTAGTGCTTCGTAATATTCCAAGAGTGCTAACTCCGCAGGATTTCCTAAAATAAAGAATAAAAGAAAGAAGGTTTTTATTCGAAAAAATCGTGAATTTAGTTTTGGTACCACAAAATAGGATAATGTTTTTAATTTTCAGCCAATTTGATATTTTAATCGCATTTTCAAAGTACATTAAAAGGTTTACGGATGGTGAAAATTAGACTTTATTTGCATTTCGTAGGATATCGCATTTGTGAAAAACTTGTACGAGTATGTATGCAGTCACAAATCTAGGAAAACACGAATGAAATGTTCTGAACAAACCTGGGTTTAGTTACATCTCCTCCTTCAGTACATTTATGGCTGAAGGCAACTGAATCGACAAAAGAATGGAGTAGCGCAGGTGGTTTTTGGCTTGATTCTGTAAAGTGAAGGAAGCAAGGCAGGGCAGTGTTTTCCGATTGAAGCCGAAGTAATGAGTGACTGGGGCATCGTTGAGGTTGGATACTGCCGGACTTTTAGCTCGTGAAGGGTTTTGTCGTATCCATCACTCTGCTAATGCTAGGGATGTTCCCTCCCTCAGGCTTGAGTAAGGGGAAAAACGCTCCAGGCGTGTGTAACTCAGCTTGCTTTCACGTTCAGACAACTTCCGCTTACTTACTTACCTCTTAAAAAAAAAAAAAAAAAAAAAAAAAAAACAGTAAGGAAATGGTTATTAGATAACTGGACCCCTCAGAAGGCATTTTAGTATTTTAAAATGGGACGTTTTAAAGGGATATAGAACATCATAGGTTAATGGTTTATAAGAGCAGGATTGTCAATGAAAAAAGCAAGTACAATGTAATATAGTTCGTGAGGCAAGACGAGAACAATTCCTCTAGCTGTGCAGTGGCTAGTTCTCACCTGCAAAGCTGACGGTGAAGAAGTTGCGCAATCATGTATGCGCAGAAATCATAAAATTTCAGTCCATGAAGGAGTGAAGTTCACTAGCATAGCATGAAAATAAGTATTATAACGTGCAAAGTGATTTGGCTATAAGCATGGCTGTGTGCCAACAATTACTATATGAACTGCAATTGTTTCAGCTGCACGCTGTTACAGTAATGTTTACTCATTCGCGGCTAGCTCGCGAAAACCAAAATACTTCGAGCTTACGTAGCTACCACATGATTCTCTTCAGACGCAGCACCCTCCCAGGGCTTCTTTCATCAATATAGAACCCTTGGAATGTAATGTTCATTAAAAGGATTTAGCAAGACTTTCAAGGATGTCAACATATTTAATTAAATGCGTCGTTTTCTCTTACTGGGTTGAAATAAATTATATTTGCACCTATTGTGAATCACAAAAACTAGAGTAATAAGTTCTTTCTTTGTCGTATTCGTTTTTAGCGCAAAATTAGTAAGATTTCACACACAAAGTAAAGGAAACATCCCATTTTTAGTTTCTCTACCAGGTATAGTAAAGTAGGAGAAGTATTCCACAAAAAATTAGATGTCGAGATTTCACTGGAAATATATGTCTTGACAACCCCTGAATCTCCCCCCCCCCCCAAAAAAAAAAAAAATTAGAAAAAGGACCATGTGTGTGTCTGAGTATGTCTGTGGGCAGCGTAAGTCAACTCAACTCAAAAACGAAAAGTCGGTTAAAAACCAAAGTTGATATTTAAGGTTAATGTCTTTCACAGATGCAACACGAAGATTTTTAAGAAAATTGCTCTACTTTAAAATACCCTTTACACGGAAAACTTATCCAATAATTTGATTTTCTTGGAAATGGCTCTAACGATTTTGATTAAAATAGCATATGTTTGAGATATTTTTATGACAAATGAAATGTATATCTTGAATTTTCTGACCGTAGCCCATGAAATCCTATTTACTCTGGATGACTTTTGTATAACTGATAAACCATATGTGATAGACCAAATTTTACTATACAAAAATGTAGATCTTGCTAAAACACACAATTTATGTCAATATTTATTTTTTCAGAGTGAATCATTTCGGAGATATTCCTTATTATTTGTGTAAGTTTTGGAGAACTTAACCTCTGTCAAATGGAACATCGCCATTCATTTTTCATAGGTTAACCGTGTAAAAAGAACGGAATTTGAAAGCTTTAAAAGATTTGACTATCGCTCAAAACCTAATATAATTCCATTTTCTCAATAACATAGCTTCTGCAAATGTTTATCTTAACTAACACGAAGATAGAAGAATAAGAGTTTGTAAGAATGACTGGTATAAGAGTAGGGAAAGTCTTGTGAGTGCCACAGATCATTTTTTTCTTGCGCCACTGTTATTACTAACAGAAATCTCAAGGTCTTTGGCTGAGTTTTGATTGAGGACGACATTTCTTAGTGGCTCGCATATATGGAATCGCCTGTTCGTTAATCACTCGACTATTTTGAATGAAAATTCCTTCTTCATATTTGAATTACTTTTTATTGGATTCCCTTTCTGCGCAGCATGTGTTTTTATGAGTTGAAACATTCATCTTGTTGAGCCGATACTCTTCATTAATATGCTTCTCTGTCGACAGCAGACGCTCTAAAGCATGTTCCATGTTACATCAGGCTGCTGGCACTGACGGCTTGACAAGCGAGAACATGGACAGGATATCCGGATTTCAGAATTCAAAATATCGACGCTTCACAGGAGCCGGTGCTTATTGTTTTAGTGGCACTACTCACTGCTTCTGACCGTCAGCACATTTACATATATCAACAGGAAACGTAATATTTTCGTTACTTTTTCTGTCCACCTCTCCGCCGGTCGAATGTTATAAATTATACTTCTGATGTGATTTTAGTCATATTCTCTATGCAGCTTCCCTGACTGTAATGCACATTTAGAAGCATGCGACGACAACGTGCAGTCAGAATTTGGATATTAGCTTTCAACACTGTCCTTTCATTTGAAACTATTCCAAGCCAATCTTAGCGAAAGGGCTGTGTGGTACCGTAGGATGCTCACAATCGGGAGTCCTGGGTTCGATTCCTGTTTGTAGACTAATCTGCTGAGGTAGATCATATTATAACAGGGCTGACGAACGTTACTCCGCAGGTGTGAAGAGAGGGGTCCCCCACCATAACCACGGCTCATTGTCCCTGGAAGGAATGCAGCCAATCAGGACGTCAGTAAACAATTCCAGATAAACTGCAGATATCTGAAACTGTAGACGTGCTTCTGGTCGTGTTTGCAATAGTAGTACCAACGTTGGAATGTATTAGATCAGAGCAAAGAAATCATCCAAGACAGCGGAACTTGAATGTTATTTTGAGTTCAAGCAAAATATGTTTTCAGGTCCCCGGAACCCAAAAACAAGCATTTTTAGAAAAAGCTCCGTACCTGGGTGCCTGTGTGTCAGTCTGTTAACAGTATAACTCAAAAATGAAAAGTCGGTTAAAAACAAAAATTCGTATTTAAATTTAATGTCTTTTAAGGATGTGACATGAAGATTTTGAAGAAAATTGCTTCACCCTAAACTGCTCTTTACATGAAAAAGTTTTGAAAATTTTTGATTTTCTTGAAAATGGCTCTAAGGATTTTAATTAAAATGTCATATATTTGAGATATTCTTATGAAAAATGAAATGCATATTTTGAATTTTCTGGCTATAGCCCCTTTAGTCGTATTTACTCTGGACGATTTTTGCATAACTGGTAAAGCGTTAGACTATACAAAAATGTATCTTACTAAAATACACAATTTATGTCTAAATAAATTTGTTTATAGAGCCAACCATTTCGTAAACATGCGTTATTATTTGTGTGTGTTTTGGAGAACTTTGTCAAATGGAATATCATTGTTCATTTTTTTTATGTTAACTATGCAAAGAGGCCGGGATTTTAAAGCTTTAAAAGATTTGACTATCGCTCAAGGCCTACTGTATTCCCATATTCACCTTGCACCTACAAGCAAATATGTGATAAGATAGTTTCTGCAAGTATTTATCTGACTAACACGACGAACATATCTATAAGGATCAGAGTTTGTAAGAATGGTTAGTACAAGAGTAGAGAAAGTCATCAGATTCTTTGTACGTATTTCATGTTAATTGAGATAACGACTGAGGGAACGAAAGCACGAATGTTTAGAAGGCCGAGTGAATCACAGACAGACCAAGTGTACACTTGACTAATAACTTAAGCAGGAAGTGACACCCAGGCTTGGAAACCGATGCCGCCCCACCTCACCTTGTTTACTCGCGCCCGCCCGCCGCTGGAAAAAAAAGGAAGCGGGCTGTAAATCGGTGGGTAAACAATGTCGTCCGTCACGTGGTTAGCACAAGACTGATGAGCCAGGCCTGTTGACACTTTTTGTGCTCCTACAGCAAAATGTGGCTCCCTTTACCTTCTTATCACAATTCCTCATTTTCTTCCTTTCACTCCTTTCTTTATTATCTCTTTGTGCAATTCGCTTCTCTTATCCCTTCTGCTTTAATCATATTTTTCCACTTTCTCTACCTTTCTTCTTCTGTGCCCTTGTTTACCTTTACTACCGTCCTCCTATGATAGGCCTGGAAATACCGAATTCCCTACAAGGCGTACTTTATAGAGAAATTATATGACAAAAATACTTATGTGCGCATTCACACGACTTTTCTACTGTTGCACAAACTCCTCTTATTCCTAATGTTTTTCATATTAGTGGAAATAAACATTTGTAGAAATTATATTACTGCTAACTTTCTTGTACGTGCAAGCGGAATACAGCAGATTTTTAAAGATATTCAACTATTTTAAGAATTGAAGCTATATGATTACTTTAAAATTTTGTTTCCTTTGCATGACTAGGAGATCAAAAATGAATAGCGACTTCCCATTTAGAGCACTGCAAAATTCTGACAATTCTGAAATGATTCACTTCACAAAAAGTATTATTCGAAATAATTTGTGTGTTCCAACGACATCTACATTTTTGTATAGTAAGATATGGTGTATCTCTTACGGTTTACCACTTATGCAAAAGACATCAAAAATAAAGAGGACTACATAGGTTACCTAAAGCCACAAAGCTCAAGCTATAGATTTAATTTGCCACAAAAACATCTTAAACATCTTATTTTTTATTTAGAATTTAAAATTTTCTTTTAAAGTTTATCTTAAGTAATGTAAGTTAATAAGAGATTTTAACCCTTTCATTATGATTTCAAGTCATAAGCTTATTCGTTAAGTTTATAACTTATTAGTAAAGAATATTGTCTCATATTTTAATAATTAATGGATTAATGATGTAATAAAGAAAATTTAAAACAGTTAAAATTTGTCGTGTTAAAATATAAGGATCTTCAACAGGACGTGCTCCAATTCATGTTAAGAGAATCACAATTGTTACTATTTAATTAAAGTCATTAAGACCATTTTTGAGAAAATTAACTTATTTTGAAAAATGTCGATGTAATGGGTTGTTTTGGTGTGGAGCTATTTTGTTGCACATGTTCATGTTGTATCGTTGAAAAATATTAAACTCAAATACTAACTTTGGATTTTAACGGATTTTCATTTTTGAGTTATGCTGTCCACAGACTCACTCACACACAAACATGGACCTTTTCTAAAAGTGCTCTTTTTGTACTCAGGGAGCTTAAAACGTGTATTTTCTGTGAAATCTCAGCATAGAAGTTTTGGGTGGAATACAATGCTTCCTGTATTTCACGTAGTAGAGAAAGTTAAAAATATTTGAATGACTATTTCATTATAGGAAATAAAATTAGCACAAACATAATACGGCGCCTAAAATACATGCAGTGTGATTAAAATCTGAAATACTAACGCCTGTTGATATTATTAATTGGTTACATTAGACAATTTTCTAATATGCCTGCAATTAGGAAAATAAAAGCGTCACACGAAACTTTGATTGTAAAGGAGACCAAAGATCATCTTTTAATGGTTGTGAAAATGCATAAATGGCTCTACCGATTTTGATTAAAATGTCATGTTTGAGATATTATGATGACAAATGAAATGTATATTTTGAATTTTCCGGCTATAGCCCATGTAGTCGTATTTACTCTGGACGACTTTTGCATAACTGGTAAACCGTTAGAGATAGTACACCAAATCATAGTATAAAAATGTAGATCTTGCTAAAATACACAATTTATGTCGGAATAAATTTTCTTGTAGGGTGAACCATTTCGGAGATATTCCTTGTTATGTGTGTGAGTTTCGGAAAACTTAAAACTTTCGTGAAATGGAACATCGTTGTTCATTTTTTATGTGTTAAGTGTGCAAAGAGAACGGGATCTCAAAGCTTTAAAAGATTTCACTATCGCTCAAGGCCTATGCTATTCTAATATTCTCCTTGTACCTACAAGGAAACAAGCAATAATATAATTTGTACAAATATTTATCTCAACTAACACGAAGAAGATAGAAGACTAAGAGTTTGTAAGAATAGTTAGTACAAGAGTAGAGAAAGTCATGTGAGTGCAGCACATCAGAGTTTTAGTTGATACTCTTGTAATACTTTATCCAATACGTATATGGCCTTCTGCAAATTATTTTCAGTTTTTTATATTATACAATGATCGTCTGAATGTAGTAATAAAGTAACACGTTTACAGGCGTTTTAAAAAGGAAATGTTGAAATATGAGAGATACGACTAAAGAGACATTTCACTGTATACAATTTTTACTGTAACGTTCAGGTTTGCGTACAGTCGTTATGACCCATCCTTTCAGCCACGCTATATGCCTTTGCTAAGCGCCGAGGTACGCAAACATTCCCTGCGTATCAACCCAACCGCTTCCCGGCAAACTCAATGCTCTCTGGCGGCGTTTCACTGAACTGCGACGACACGGGGTACAGTAGAGGCTGTTATTGGTGAGCAAGTTACCGCCTGTTGCAGTTACCTGTTGTATTTGTCGAAGAGAAAGCCTTTAGTTCAAGTTATATGAAAATTGCAGGAGTAAATATTTTGTGTATCTAGCAAGAAATTCACAGTTTCAATCGCGTTATCTTGTTGCTAGCGTACAATCACCCCCCCCTCCTCCTCTCTCTTGCTCCTATACTGCCGCACTTGTCATACCACGCACTAAAATCCGTTAATAAGCGGTGAGAACCTGCTGCTTTCGTTTTAATCTCAATAAAATTTAAAACACATATAATTAATTTACGTTATAAGGACTAAAAGTCAGATTTTATGGAGAGTTGAGATGTTTTCACACTCAAAATGAATCTTAGAATATTTTGAATTCTTGTAATGGATAATATACATTTTTGTGTATGGAACGTTTATAGCTAACGTGTTAAATATCCCGTTATTTATAAGTTTGGCTGGGTATTTAAACGCGAACTGCTACAAATGAAAGAAACCGCAAGAATCGTAAACCCTTTCAAGCGTGTCCGCCAGTAATGTACTTGTGATGTGTAAAATGCAGTAGGGAATGTCTCAAAACAGCTGACGCTACGCTATTGCTTCCTGTCGTAAGTGTATAAGTACCTATCAGCTAAAGTATAATTTGCGATTTATAAAGAACACTCAACAAACACAATGTGTTAGGCAGCCAATATTTTAAACATTAATTGGACCAAAATTATTAAGGGATTAATGACGTAAAACGTGTGCACACTAAAAAAATAGATTTCAAAATTTTTGCATCGAAAGCTTTCTTTACACTCTGTAGGTCACGAAATAGTTTAAATTTGTGTCCTAACCTCACTAATGTTGTACTTAGAGCTGTCTAAAGTTGGCTGTCGTAGACTTTGACACGTCATAAAACACAAACAAATAGGAATTTCGAGAAACGCAGGCCGGATTCGTGATCCTGGAGTTCGAATCTATAAGTATGCCAAATTTCATTGAAATCTCTGACGGTCATTTGTCAACTTGCCCGGCTGAAGGCATATTTTGGCAGTTTTCTGAAAATTAAAAATATTAATATCTCTGGTTCTAGGCCATATTTTCGAGATTACAAAGTGCCAAAAACATGTGCCAAAAAAGTAGCTATCTTTAAACAATTTATCGGAAACTCTGCCTCTATCCGTTCAGAAATTATTCACGTTTAAAGTTTGGAAAAGAGGTCGAAAATTGAAGTTGCCATTTTTTGGGGTCCCGAAAAAAAATTGAGTTGGGGGGGGGGGGGGTCACATGAAAGATGAAGACGAGCAGAATCCAGAACCGGTCTTAGATTTTCGATATCTCTTATTTTTAAAGCGAACTTAGAGAAAATAATAAATTAGGAAGCATTTTCCAAATGAAGGGCAGTTTTGCGTTGAGGGATTGTCTTGTAAATATTCATGTGGCATTCCCAGAAAGTGTTCAACATGATCTTCAGGAGACCTTTCCTCTGCTGCTGTGTTGTAATAGAAATATAAAAACCGTGAAGTTCACTAGAATATGAACTTTTGTCAATTCCAATATCGTACTTATTTTCAGTAAAGGTTCTGTAGCACTCCGATGGAGAAGTGTTGCAACACAATTTTATTGTGATATTCAAAATAACATATTACTTTCTCTACTAGGAAGTAGAAGGAATTATTATATTCCTCCCAAAAATTCTACGTCGAGATATCACCGGAAATATATGTTTAGAGACCCCCTGAATCCAAACAACGCATTCTTAGAAAAAGGTCCGTGTGTGTGTCAGTCTGTGGACAGCATAACTCAAAATCGAAAAGTCGGTTAAAAAATAAAGTTGATGTTTAAGTTTAATGTCTTTCAAGGATGCCACACGAAGATTTTGAAGAAAATAGCCCCACCCTAAACTACCCTTTGCATGGAAAATTTTTCGAAAATTTTGATTTTCTTGAGAATTGCTCTAACGATTTTGATTAAAATATCATATGTTTGAGATATTTTGATGAAAAATGAAATGTATATCTTGAATTTTCTGGCTATAGCCCCTGTAGTCGTATTTACTCTGGACGACTTTTGCATAACTCGTAAACCGTAAGAGATAGACAAATTCTTAATATACAAAAAATGTAGATGTCACTAAAACACAATTTATGTCCAAATAAATTTTTTGGTAGTGTGAACCATTTCGGAGATAATCCTTGTTATTTGTTTCAATTTCTGAAAACTTAAAACTTTCGTGAAATGGATCAACGTTGTTCATTTTTTTATGTGAGACGTGCAAAGAGAACGGGATTTCAAAGCTTTAAAAGATTTGACTATCGCTTTACAGACTACTGTATTCTAATATTCCCGTTGCACCTACAAGGAAACAAACAATAAGATAATTTGTACAAATGCTTATCTGAACTAACATGAAGAAGATATACGTAAAACTGGTTGGTACAAGAGTAGAGAAAGTTATGCGAGTGCAACACATCAGATTTTTATCATAGCGTTAGCTATTCTATAAAGTATTTGATAAAGCACATTTCGGATATAATAATGAAAATTGCTTGAAATTTACTATTCTTTTTTTCTTTTCTTTGCAAGAGGTCGTGTTTTCTGAATTAATTCCTCGCTGTTTCGGTTTAAAAAGGGATGATATTTTTGCATGTCATATTTGTTACTTAATTTTGAAATCAGTTATACATTTTTCATAAACAACGTAACGTGCAGATAAAATATGTCCTTAATGAATGAAATAAAACAAAAATGGGTAGAAATAGGGTTAGTTTAAGATATATTTTTATAGTCCGGCTCACCTTTCCATTGTCTTAACTAAATACAGTATAACACAGATGAGTTTATGAGTAAGTCAACGTTTCTGAACGATGCAGCAGAAAATCGCTGTGACAACTGTACCTTTAGCATCAGCTGCAGTACAACTCTCTCGGAAATCAAACAGGTCCCCCCCCCCCCCCCGCCCGCCCTTCTCAACCTGTGGATTGATTGCCCTCCCCTTCGTTCCACCCCTTCACAGCTACTTTGTGACACGAGGGCGAGAGCCACTATTTTTTTCTCCCTTGAAATTTTTAGCCTCCTTTCTCATGTACGATCTTTGGACTAAGTAGGAGTATGCGTGAGATGTTGGAGTAATACGGGATTATTTCACCAGTACCTACTCCTAGAATGTACTTACTGCATATGGTAAAATATTAAATAATTGGATTCCAGCGTGTATATTGCAGTACATTTTTAGATTTATACTTGGCAATGGAGCAATTTTGACGTGTGTAAAGAGCGGAAGGTCAGGAATGTTGATAGTAAACACTAACTGCCAAAGTCTCGCGATGATTGCTCGCAAGGAAAACCACTCTTGTTACTTGCAGTAGCTGATAACACAGACACGTGGCGAAACCAGAGAATTGTTTTGGAATTTCACTCATCATGGGTGTGAACGCGTGTGTGGACTAGCGGAAGCTAATTAGTAAACAAAAAAATGTGTACGTACTTATACATATAACAAGAGGGACAAACAAATCTACTGGCAGAGGAAGAAAGATCAGAATGATGTGTATTTGGTAGATGTGAAGATCACACTTCTGTTCCACGGTGAACGCTGCAACTGCTGAAGAAATAAGACACCTGTGCTTCTGACGATAATGTAAACAAGCAGGCTGGCATCCTTTGGAATCACTACCTTACAGTCAGGACCTGTCAGCAGTAAAGAAGTACATTTCAGCTCCGATATGTATACTGAAGAAAAGGCTTGCAGACCCATATATGTTCTAGAACAGTTTTTCACTTGATTATTAATTCTTTATTTCGCGTCGTATCCTATTTATCTCGTAAGCTATGGTTATACCTATTATAATATTCAAGAATTTATACTGGGAGAAATAGTTATTAACGCATAGGCACTTTAGACTCTGAGAAACTTTCTTAATTGTCATTGTCAGTTCCTTACCTTTTTGCTGCTTGTTGTTCCGTTTATATCTTTGTCAATATTTGCACTGAAACTGATGCCTGCAGGGGTTAGCGATGGAAAAGTTACTATTACTATATTATATAGAAAGACAAGATAATGTTTATATGTCATATTAATGTTTTTTATCCCCATTATCCTGATTTACAATGATTTAAATAATTTCATTGTAAACTTCATGATATGTTTCCTCCTTTTTTTCCTCAATGTTTAGTCGCGATATGACTTTTATGTTGAAGCGACTTCAAATAATAAATAAATTAAAAAAAAATGATTTAAAGCGCTCTGGAATTACAAATGCACTAATGTACAAAATTTTACTTTTCTGATGCAGAGTTCAAATAAAATACATTCTAATTGTTAAGTGTTCTTATGTTTTTTCGAGTTATTGTCTTGCATTTTCTTATGAGAGATACAAAGGAAAAGCGTGTCACTGTGAAATTAACCTGTCTACAGACGTATGGTTAAACTTGAGAATTTTATGACTCACATAGTGATAGCATAGACCAAGTTGTGACATTAACTGTTTGCCTACTTTCTATGGAGTATTGTTGTACAAGTTAACTTTTCATTCATGACTTACTGTGATAACAGGGAAAACATAAATCTATGGAAATGTTTTCAAGCAGTTCATTATAGGCATATTTTAGGCAGAATTAATATTTAATATTATCATTTAGAACTTCATATAATTTCCACACTTATAATTTACATTTAAAATATCCAAAATAGTTATTTCTAGGTAAGCATTTACAGCGTTATCTGTCTTATAGAATATAATAACTAACATGTTCATAATCTCAAGAATGTATCTGAAAATACAAATTTATGCTATCATATAATCATAAATTGTAAGTATAATTCATAATTTATGTTTATAAATAAGTTAATATATAAACGTTAGATGTGTGTAATGTATATTTTCCATTAATGAAGCTATCATTTCATTAGTTTTTTTTTTATATTAGTTGTAACACATTGTTATTTTAATATACCTACTGGATGATTTAAGTAGTGAATTGTAGTTGTCTATTTGATTCAAAAAACATTACTATGAGCGCATCAAATCAAATATTGTATCTTTTATTTTGATAAACGTTGGATATTTTAAAATGTTGGTAAACATTACGTTTGATATTTAATATTGGTTTCAGATAACTGATAATTAATTTGTCATTACTGGATTTAATAGGTATAGCTACAGGTAGGAATTTTAGCTGACTATTTTTCGTTACATTTGCAGACAACTTGAATAAAAATGTTTTTAGATGACGATAATGACGTAATTTCTGCTGCAACCTTAATAATATACATGCCATTTACACATGGTTTTGAATGTTATAACTATTTGATAACACTAATATAGTTGCATAAAGGCAGTTTTGTATAAATTATATGAATCAATCTGATAGGAACTCGTTATTAATCTTACATAATGCAAATTACTAATGTTGATGTACTCATTTTTAATTGTACCTGAAGTTAAAACTTAGAGGATGTGGGTATGTTACACTGGCATTAGTTTACTCCTATTCTGAAATGTGGTCGGTGTTTCGCATGCCCGTACAATTTTAAAACGAGAGCAACCTTGCGCAAATGTGTTCATATTGACCCTGATCCTTGCAATTATGGGGTTTTCAACTGGCAGAATTTTTAAGAATCTTCATATTTTGAATCGTTTCAACCCTCAGAGACATACTTTCCTATTGCGTTCTCCGTAATAAGATTATTGCAGTATTTCCAATGCGTTTAAGGATTGCTGCAAGTTCAAATCCAGGCTATATATAGTAATCAGTATCGTGCAAGGAAAATGGTGTATATATGTATACAAGGGAAAAACAACAACAACAAATAATTGGAATAGACACCAAGAGACTAACGAAAACTATTCTCGGTGGCCTAAAGATGGCCACCGTATGTGTTTTTGGTGATATCCGAAACTATAAGCTTGTAAAAAAAATTGTAAATAAATGTAAATTTATAGCCTGTAAGCCGGACCCCTTGTATCGGCACCAGGCCAAAATCATGAATAAAGAAAACTTGAAAACTTGAAAGGAAAATGGTATGAACTTTGCTTAAGCAATGCTATACGAAGAATTTTGCGATCATGAATGGTTAAATATAACGCACTAACCGCTGATTAACCACAATTTATCTTCTCGTCATTTTTATTTATTCTTCAGCGAGGAAACATAAAAATCAGCATCGACAACAATTTTATTACATATATGGGTAAAGGAGATCGTAGATACATTTTCTCTGTGAGAATTTCTTCCTCGACAACCACAGTCAAAATCCAAAAGTCAGTCATTTTCTAGAGCAGAGGTGTATGATCTGACATCCATACTGCCTGTGCCTGCTTGACTCCCCCTCCCCCAGGTAGGCTTCCCGATCGCCAATCGCCAGATACGCAGGCAGTTTTCCTCAATGTAGAGCACGTCACAACAACCCATCTAACAGCCTTAGCGAAGGTTTAGAGATCGAGAGAGGATTGGTAAACCTGACTCTCATACTCGTGACAGTAGTAAACAGGCCTTCTGTTGCGGTGCACAACCTTAAGATACTTATTAAGTTTTAACTTGTTTTCTATATACGTAATAATTAGAATGGAAGCTTTAATCAACACGTTTAACAATCCTTTTAGTTATTGTTAAAAACGGTTTGAGATATCTGCAAGAGTTTTCAATTTTGCAACACTCTTAAATCATTTATTTTACGGTTCAATAATGTGCACTCTATAGATAGGATCTAAACGAACACAAAGGTAAAAAAGTATAGCAACCCAAAAATTGTAAAAAATTGAAATTTTTACATTAAAGCCAAGATAAAACATCTAAAATGCCGAAAACCGGAGAAAATGTCATAAAATACACATTTGCGTGGAGATGAAAACAAAATTTGGTAAAGCGTAAAGGATTACACATTGTAATGTGTATAAAATTATTTAAAAGCATCGAAGTGTTTCAGAAGGTATTAGGTAAGAAAGTGTTTCCATAAAAATGTTTGCGCTAACCCCTAACGTATTTCCAAGATAAGTATTGTTCTATTCTACACGTACAAGGTTCCAGGTCCTGCAGGCATAGCACAGTAACCAGCAATCCCGCACGATACTGCTCAAGGAAGAGAGAAAACTGCTGCTAGCCCTCGCGCAGAACGAGATGTCGATTTACAACTCTCAAATATCGACTAATGAAGCTTGCAAGGACGCGGTTTTATCAGCCAAAACGTCGCTCCTTGCTGAACCGTAATATCAATGCGCAGTGATACCAATTTAGTCCGTGATAATTAATTGTACTTGTTCCATCGCGGAGGTTCTAGTAGTCCTTTATTTTGAAAACAGATGGCACATGTATACTTCTTGACCACTTTTGTGCTGCCGCCCTACAGTGGAACCTGTTTTACTTGCAATCAGAGTTCAGATAGCAGGTGGTTTTGGTTGTGCCGTCTACAGGCTTTGTGGTTTCAGTTTATTTTGTGGAAACACTTAGCTTCTTATATAACAATGGTAAGTGATCAGTTAGCTTTATTGTATTCCAACCAAAAATTCGATGTCAAGATTCCATCAGAAGTATATGTTTTCAAAGTCCAAAAAGCACTCTTATAAAAGGTCCGCGCGCGCGTTTGTGTGTGTCAGCATGTGGACAGCGTAACTCAGCGAAAAGTCGGTTAAAAACCAAAGATGGTATTTAAGCTTATTGTCTGTCAAGGATGCGACACGAAGATTCCGAAGAAAATAGCGTCACATGGAAACTTTTTGGAAAATTTTGATTTTCTTGAAAATGGCTTTGACGATTTTGATTAAAATGTCATATGTTTGAGATATTTTTATGGCAAGTGAAATGTATATCTTGAATTTTCTGGCTATAGCCCCTGTAGTCGTATTTACTCTGGACGATTTTTGCATAACTGCTAAACTGTTAGAGATAGACCAAATCATACTATACAAAAATGTAGATCTTGCTAAAATACACAATTTATGTCTGAATAAATGTTCTTGTAAGGTGAACTATTTCGGAGATATTCCTTGTTATGTGTGTGAGTTTCGGAAAACAACTTTCGTGAAATGGATCATCGTTTTTATGTTAAGTATGCAAAGACAACAGAATCTCAAAGCTTTAAAACATTTGACTATCGCACAAAGCCTACTGTATTCTAAAATTCACCTTGCAACAAGGAAATAAGCAATAACATAATTTTTACAAATGTTTATCTTAACTAACACGAAGAAGATAGAACAATAAGAGTTTGTAAGAATGGTTAGTACAAGAGTAGAGAAAGCCATGCAACACATCAGATTTTTTTTCTTATTGTTTATGCACTTAATACTGCCACGGGCATACGGAATAACACATCGTGCCTTAATTTCACGTCAGTTTGAACTATTTAATTATAATTTATTTTGTAATACGCTTATTGCAGAAAAGTGCTTTTTCCTTCTTCTTTAACAATTGCTTATTTAAAGATCAACTTTATATACATTTTTTATGTTAATTGTATGATGATATAACCTGAGTCTACCCTTTACTGCTTGTAGGTAAACAATTTAGCCAGCAGGTAGGCTACAAGGACAAATGAAAGACAAGCGGCGGTGTGTTTGATTCTTGCTGCACCAGTAGTTTTCTGCTGGTACAACAAGGTACCATACTTTCCCCTAACTAGTGTACCTAACACCGACTTGGACGGCAGCCCCACTCCCAATTTTTTTTTTCGGGAACTACTACAGCTGCAACGTCACCTCCACGACGCCAACTTATTTTTCAATTACTTATTTTTCCTATTCTCTTTCTTCTTTTTCAAACTGAGACATTTTTTAGAACTTTGTTTTCATTCTTCGGTAATATTTTATCCGCAATTGTTCTGTTCTGCTCCTCGCCACTTCTCTTTCTGTTTCTGTTCTTTATAGCTTCTACTTTTCCTTATGGAGACTCCTTTGAGGAAAGGTGACAAGTCATTTAGCAAAGTGTCGACCTTTACAAATACACTCAGCAGGAGCGCTTACATCGGTATACACAGGTCCACTGGTGCAGAGTAATATAATTTAATCTCTATTGGATTTCGCCACATACACAGTTTGTCCCGCTCTCCCAGTTTAAATTAGTTTTTATAAATTAATTATTTCATGTGTATTCCTGTTATGTACTTTACATTCAATGGCACTCCTGTTTCCCGCATTTCTTTTACAGAGGTGTGTTGTATTAATTTCAGAATTTTGCGTTATGTTCTATTTATACAATTATCACTACTGAGAATTAAATACTGAGGGTTACTCCTACATTTAAAATTGCCCTAAGTGCAAATATTCTTGTATTTCTGCTCCTTGTTCTTCTACTTCTGTCTAACTCTTCCCAAGTCTATCAGAAGTTATTTTCTTCTAATCTTTGCCCAACTTAGATGCCATTTCATGTTTTCAACCCGGCAATAACACTATCTGGAAATTTAGTAAAACAATCTGATGTGTTGCACTCACATGACTTTCTCCACTCTTGTACTAACCATACTTACAAACTCGTGTACCTATATATTCGTGAAAGTTGAGATAAACATTTGTACAAATTATCTTAATTGCTTATTTCCCTGTAGGTATAAGGGAAGTATGGGAATACAGTAGGCTTTGAGTGATAGTCAAATCTTCTAAAGCATGGAGATCCCTTTCTCTTTGTACCCTTAACATATAAAAACATCAACACATATATAAAGTATTAAGTTTTCCCAAACTGACATAAATAACAAGGAACATCTCCGAAATGGTTCACTCTATAAAGAAATCTATTCTGACATAAATTGTCTTTTAGCGAGATTTACATTTTTTGTATACTAAGATTTGTCTATCTCTTACGGTTTCGAATTACTCAAAAGGTATTCAGAGTAAACAGGAATACATAGGCTATAGCCAGATAATTCAAAATATACATTTCATTTGTCACCAAATATTTCAAACATGGCATTTTAATCAAAATCATTAAAGACATTTCAAGAAAATCAACATGTTCAAAAGTCTCTGTGTCTCCCTGTCTCCCTCTCTGTCTCTGTCTCTCTCTCTGTGTCTGTTTCTCTCTGTGTCTCTGTCTCTCTGTCGCTCCATCCGTGTCTATCTCTGTCTCTGTCTCTCTCTGTCTGTGCCTCTTTCAGTCTCTGTGTCTCTGCCTCTGTCTTCTCTCTCTGTGTCTCTGTCTCTCTCGGTCTCTGAGTCTCTGTCTCTCTCTGTCTGTGCCTCTTTCAGTCTCTGTGTCTCTGTCTCTCTCTGTCTGTGCCTCTTTCAGTCTCTGTGTCTCTGCCTCTGTCTTCTCTCTCTGTGTCTCTGTCTCTCTCGGTCTCTGTGTCTCTGTCTCTCTCTGTCTGTGCCTCTTTCAGTCTCTGTGTCTCTGTCTCTCTCTGTCTGTGCCTCTTTCAGTCTCTGTGTCTCTGCCTCTGTCTTCTCTCTCTGTGTCTCTGTGTCCGTGTCTCTGTCTCTCTCGGTCTCTGTGTCCGTGTCTCTGTGCCTCTCTCTGTCTCTGTGTATCTCTCTGTCTCCGTCACTCTCTGTGTCTATGTATCTGTCTCTGTGTGTCTGTCTCTGTATCTGTGTTGCTGTGTCTCTGTGTCTCTCTCTGTCTCTTTCTTGCTCCGTCACTCTCTGTGTCTATGTATCTGTCTCTGTGTGTCTGTCTCTATGTTTCTGTGTCTCTGTCTCTGTGTCTCTCACTGTCTCTCTGTCTCTCTGTCGCTGTCTCTCTCTTTGTCCCTGTGTCTCTCTCTGTCCCCGTGTGTCTCTTTGTCTCTGAGTCTTTGTTGTGCCCCTGTGCCTCTCTCTCCGTCTCTGTGTCTGTCTCTGTGTATCTCTATCTTTCTATATCTGTCTCTCAGTCTCTGTCGGTCTCTCTCTCTGTCCCTGTGTTTCTCTCTGTCTCCATGTCTCGCTCTGTCTCTGTGACTCACTATGTCTCTGTGTCTCTGGCTCACTCTGTGTCTGTGTCTCTCACTGTGTCTCTGTCTCTGTGTATCTCTCACAGTCTCTGTGTCTGTCTCTCTGTTTCTGTATTTCTCTCTGTCTCTGTGTCTCTCTCACAGTCTCTGTGTCTGTCTCTCTCTGTCACTCTATCTCTGTGACTCTCTCTGTCTCTGTGTATCTGTCTCTCTCTGTCTGTGTCTCTCTCTGTGTCTCTGTCTCTTTCTCTGTGTCTATTCTTGTCTCTCTCTCTCTGTCTATGTCTACCTCTGTCTCTGTGTCTCTCGGTCTCTCTCTGATTCTGTGTCTCCCAGTCTCTTTCTGTCTGTGTCTCTCTGTCTCTGTACCTCTCTGTCTGTCCCTGTGTCACTGTGTCTCTGTATGTGGGTTTCTCTATCTCTGTGTCCTTGTGCCTCTCTCTGTCTCTGTGTCTCCCTCTGTCTCTGTCTGGATCTCTCTCTGTCTCTCTATCGTTGTGTCTGTGACTCTCTGTCTCTCTGTGATTGTATCTCTCTGTGTCTGCGCCCCTCTCTGTGCCTGTATCTGTCTCTGTTTGCCTCTCACTGTCTCTGTGTCTCACGCTGGCTCTCTGTCTCTGTGTCGCTCTGCCTCTGTGTATTTCTGTATCTCCCTATGTCTGTCTCTGTGTCTGTTTCTCACTATGTCTCTGTGTATCTGTGTCTCTCTCAGTCTGTATGCCTTTCTGTCTCTGGTCTCTGTTTCACTCTCTGTCTCGGTGTCTGTCCTTGTGCCTCTGTACCTCTCTATGTCTGATCTCCTGTCACTATGTCTCTCTCTCTGTCTCCCTATCGTTGTGCCTGTCTCTCCCTCTGTCTCTCTCTCTCTGTTTCTGTGTCTCCCTGTCTCTTTCTGTCCCTCTCTCTCTATCTCTGTATGTGTGTCTCTTTCGCTGTGTCTGTATCACTCTATGTCTCTCTATCGTTGCGTCTGTGTCTCTCTTAGTCTGGGTCTCTCTGTCTCTGTCTCTCTGTCTCTGTGCCTCTTTGTCTCACTCTGTCTCTGTGTCTCTCTGGCTCTATGTATCTGTCTCGGTACCTCTCACTATCTATGTATCTGTCACTGTCTCTGTGTGTCTCTCTCCGTGTCTGTCTCTGTGACTCACCGTCTCTACGTCTCTCTTTCCTTGTGCCTGTGTCCCTGTGTCCCTCTGTCCCTCTGTCACTCTCTCTGTCTCTCGGCCCAAATGACCTCGTTGTCGTCGGGCCGTTAAACCCCACACAGTCACTCACTCTCTGTGTCTCTCTCACAGTCTCTGTGTTCCTCTCTGTCTCTGTGACTCTCTCTATTTCTGTCTCTCTCTGTCTCTCTGTGGCTTTCTGTTTGGGTCTCCCTCTGCCTCTGTGTCTTTGTGTGTCTCTCTGAATCTCCCTCTATCTCTGTGCTTCTTTGTCTCTCTGTCTCCCTGTCTCTCTCTGTGTCTATGTCTCCCTCCGTCTATCTGTGCCTGTGTCTCTGTGTCTCTCTCTCTCAGTCTTTTTGGGTCTGTTATTCTCTCTCTCTGTCTCCGTGCCCCTCTCTGTCTTGCTGTCTCTGTGTGTCTCTTTTTCTCCATGTTTCTGTAGCTGTGTCTGCCTCTGACTCTCTATGTCTCTCTCTGTCTCTGTCTCTATCCCTCTCTGTCATGCTGTCTCTCTATGTGCCTCTTGTCTCTGTGTCTCTAACTCTTTCTCTCTGTCTCTCTGTGTCTTCTTGAGTCTGTTTCTCTCTGTCCCTTGGTCTCTCTCTATCACTCTCTGTCTCTATTCTCTGTATCTCCCTCTGTCGGTGTGTCTTTATAGCTGTGTCTCTCTATCTGACTCTGTCTCTGTGTGTGTCTATCTCTCTCTGTCCGTGTCTCTGCATCTCTCTGACTCTCTGTCTGTCTCTCTCGTTGTCTCTGTATCTGTCTGTGTCTCTCACTGTTTCAGTCTGTGATTGTTTCTCTCTGCCACTGTGTGTGTGTGTCCCCCTCTCTGCCTTTTCTCTCCCTGTTTGTGTGTCTCTCTCTGTATCTGTGTCTCTCTCTGCTTCTATCTCTTTCTGTGTCTTCTATGGAACTGTGGCTCTTTGTCACTGTGTCTCTACCTGTCTCTCTGACTCACTCTCGCTGTCTCTGTGCCCTCTGCCTCTTTGTGTCTCTCTCTATCTCCCTCTGTTTCTGTGTCTGTGCCTCTCTGTGTTTGTGTCTCTGTCTGTCTCTCTTAGTATGTGCCATTCTCTGTACCTGTGTGTCTCTCTCTCTCTGTCTCTGTATCTCTCTCTGTTTCCTCATTGGTGTGGTGGTTCTTCTGGTGCTGTTCCTGCTCCTGCTGTTGGTCTTTATTTATTTTTTTTGTTTTTTTTTTGTTTTTCCTTTTTACTTTTGCAGTGCCTGGGCTCGAACTCGGGTCCTCTCGCTCCACAGTCCGTCATGCTTCAACTACGCTATGCTGTCAATACATGCATTGCTCGTGCGTCACCTCAAAGAGACATTACAGGGTTAATGCCTGTGTGTTTTACACTTGATTATTGATGATAGTCAAATTACTCCACGTATCTCTATGGGTTAGAGCTTTACGTTTTTTTCAAGAGAGTTTCTGAAATTGTGTGCTTATGATCCAGTTGTTTTCAATGGAACAGATCTTAAAAATTTAGTTTGTAGTTTTTCTTTTAAATTGGCGTGTTTTGTACTATTAGTATTCCAAATAACACATGCGTAGAGCAGGTTACGTCACAGGCCGGCCGCTCTCTCGTGACAAGTTGTGACGGACGAGCAGTGCATGCACCGACAGCATAGCGTAGTGGAAGCGTGACCGACTGTGGAGCGAGAGGACCCGTGTTCAAGCCCAGGCAGTGCAAAAGTAAAAAGGAAAAAAAAAAAAAAAAAAAAAACACACACACACCAGCAGGAGGTGCATCAGCAAGAGTAGGAGCAGCACCACCACTACACCGAAGACAACAGAGACAGCAAAGCCAGAGACGGAGCCGGAGCCGGAGACAGAGACAGGCTCACTGACAGAGAAAGGCACAGCGAAAGTGACAGGGTTAGCCACAGAGTCAGGCACACCAACAGCGACAGTACCAACGAAAGCGACAGGCACAGGGCAGCGACAGACAATGCGACAGAGGCAGGCACAGCGACAGAGAGCCAAAGCGACAGAGGCAGGCACAGTGTCAGTGTCACTTTGCCTATCTCTGAGGCTGCCCCTGTCGCTGTGCTTTGCTCTCTCGCTGTGCATGACGCTGTCGCTTTCGCAGTGACTGTGTCTGTCGTTGTGCGTATCACTGGCGCTGTGCCTGGTTCTTTCGCGTTGCCTGTCGCTCTCGCTGTGCCTGCCTCTGGAGCTGTCGCTGTGCCTATTGCTGTGGCTGTCTCTGTCGCTGTTTCTTTCGCTGTGCTTGTCTCTGTCAGTGTGACTGTCGTGATCGCTATCACTGTGCCTGTCTCTGTAGCTGCGCCGGTCCCTGTTGCATTGCCTGTGTCTCTCGCTTTGCTATCTATAACGCTGACAGTGTGCCTGTGGCTGTCACTGTACCTATCCATCGCCAGTGCCTGTCGTTGTGAATTTCTGTCGCTGTGGCTATGCCTGTCGCTGTGACTTCCTGTCGCTGCAACAGTGCTGTCACTGTGACTTTGCCTGTCGCTGCAGCTGTGCCTTTTGCTGTGTCTCTCTTTGTCGCTGTGCCTATCGCTGTGCCTGTGTCGGTCACTGTCGCTCTGCGGTCGATATCGCTCAGCTTGTCCTTGTCGCTGTCGGTGTGCCTGTTCTTGTCGCTGTTCCTGTGCCTGACGTTGTCGCTGTACGTGTCGCTATGCCTGTCTCTGTCCATGTACTAGTAGCTGTGCGTGTCGCTTTCGCTGAGCATGTCGCTGTCGCTGTGCCTGTCTCTGTCGCTGTGCCTGTCGCTGTCACTCTGCCTGTCGATGTACCAATCTCTGTTGCTGTGCCTGTCTCTGTCGCTGTGCCTGTCGCAGTCGCTAAACCTGTCACTGTTGCTGTGCCTTTCTCTCTAGCTTTGCGTATCTCCGTCCCTGTCGTTGTTTCTGTCGCTGTCTCTGTCGCTCTGCGTGTCAATGCCTCTGTGCCTGTGTCTGTCACTGTGACTGTCGCTGTGCCTGTGTCTGTCGCTGTGCCTGTCTTTTTCCATGTCTCTGTCGCTGTGCCTGTCGCCTTCGCTTCCCTGTACCATTCGCTTTCGCTGGTTC
Source organism: Tenodera sinensis (assembly GCA_030765045.1). Classification (NCBI taxonomy): domain Eukaryota; kingdom Metazoa; phylum Arthropoda; class Insecta; order Mantodea; family Mantidae; genus Tenodera; species Tenodera sinensis. The sequence goes on from CM060966.1 coordinate 145,758,371, forward strand.
TGTCGCTGTCGGCGTGCCTGTCGCTGTCGCTGTGCCTGTCTGTCGCTGTCGCTATGCCTGTCGTTTAGACTGTTCCTGTCGCTGCCACTGTGCCTTTTGCTTTGCCTCTGTTTTTTATCGCTGTGCTTCTCTTTTTATCGCTGTGCCTGTCTCTCTGGTTATCCCTGTGCCTGTCTCGGTCTCTGTCGCTGTAACTGTCTGTCGCTCTACCTGTCGCTGTGCCGTCACTGTCGCTGCCCTGTGTCTGTCGCTGTCGCTATGCCTGGTCTGTCAATGTCACTGAGCCTGTCCTTGACGCTGTTCCTGTGCCTGACGTCGTTGTATCTGTCTCTGTCACTGTGCCTTTCGCTGTCGCTATGCCTGTCTCTGTCCATGTACCTGTAGCTGTGCGCGTCGCTTTCGCTGAGCCTATCGCTGTCGCTGACGCTGTGCCTGTCGCTGTCACTGTGCCTGTCTCTGTCGCTGTGCCTGTCTCTGTGGCTATCGCTATGCCTGCATCTGTCGATCTTCCTGTCTCTGTCGCTGTGCCTGTCACTTTCTCTGTGCCCGTCGCTGTGCCTTTCTCTCTAGCTCTGCGTATCTCCATCTGTGTCGCTGTGCCTGTCGCTCTCCGTGTCTCTGTCGCTGTGCCTGTCTCTGTCACTGTGCCTGTCTCTATCGCTGTGCCAGTGCCTGTCCCTGTGCCCCTCGCTGTCACTGTGCCTGTCGCTTTTGCTCTCGCTCTGCCTGTCACTGTGCCTGTCGCTAGACCTGTCTCTGATGGTTTGCTTTCGGTATGCCTGTCGCTGTGCCTGTGCACAACAACAGAGACAGCCACAGCGAAGGCGACAGGGACAAACTCAGTCACAGTGAGAGATGCAGGCACAGCGACAGAGACAGGCACAGCGACAACAACAGGCACATTGACAAAGACAGGCATCGCGACAGCGACAGGCACTGCGACAGGGACAAGTGCAGCGACAACGTCAGGCGCAGCAAAAACGACAAAGACAAGTACAGCGACAATGACAGGCACAACGAATATGACATACGCAGCCATAGCGACAGGTACAGGGCAGCGGCAGCAACCGGCACAGCGACAGCGATAGAGAAAGGCACAGCGACAGAGACAGGCAGAGCGACAGCACCAGCGAAAGCGACAGGCGCAGGGAGCGACATCGACAGGCACAGCGAGAGAGACCGGCACAGCGACCGGCGCAGCGACAGTACCAGAGTAAGCGACAGGCAATGCGATAGTGACAGGCACAGGGAGAGAAGCAGGCACAGAGACAGGGACAAAGACAGGCACAGCGACAGAGACAGAGAAAGCGACAGAGACGACAGCGACAGGCACAGCAACAGAGAGAGGCACAGTGACAAGCAATGCGACAGAGACGGCGCAGTGACAGGTAATGCTACAGCGACAGGCACAGCAACAGAGTGAGGCACAGCGACAGGCACAGTGACAGGCAATGCGACAGCGACAAGCTTAGCGACAGAGGCACAGCGAGAGCAACAGAGACAGGAGCAGAGATAGGCACAGTGACAGAGACAGGTACAGCGACAGAGACAGGTACAGCAATAGAGACAGGCACAGCGACAGAGACAGACACAGCGATAGAGACAGACACAGCGACAGAGACAGACACAGCGACAGAGACAGACACAGCGATAGAGACTGACACAGCGACAGAGACAGACACAGCGATAGAGACAGGCACAGCGACAGCTACACAGTCAGGCACAGCGACAGGCACAAGGCAGCGACAGGGACATCAACGGAAACAGTCACCGCGACAGCCACAGAGACAGGTACCATGACAGGCACAGCAACTGCAACAGGTACAGTGACAGAGAGGCACAGCGACAGCTACACAGACAGGCACAGCGACAGCGACAGGCACATGGCCGCGACAGGGACATCAACGGAGACAGACACCGCGACAGCCACAGAGACAGGTACAGCGACTGGCACAGCGACAGAGACAGGCACAGCGACAACAACAGGCACAGCGAGAGCGACAGGCACAGCCACAGCGACAGGCACAGCAACAGCGACAAACAATGCGACAGCGATAGGCACAGCGACTGAGGCAGTTACAGCGACAGAGACAGGCACATAGACAGGAAGAACGAAAGGGACAGGCATAGCGAACGCAACAGAGGCAGGCATAGCGAAAGCGACAGGCACTGAGATAGAGACAGGTACAGCAACAGCGACAGAACCAGGGAAAGCGAAGGCACAGATTAACTACAGGGACAGGCACAGCGACAAGGACAGACACAGTAAGAGACACTGCGAAAGCTACAGAGACTTGCTCAGCGACAGAATTAGCGACAGGCACAGCGACCCCAACAGGCACAGCGGCACACAGAGACAGGCACAGAGTTAGGTACAGCGACAGGGACAGCGACAGAGACAGGCACAACAAAGACAGGCACAGCAAGAGTGACAGCCACAGTGCCTTAGACAGGCATAGCGACAGAGACAGGCATAGCGACAGAGACAGACATGCACAGCGACAGAGACCGAGAAGAGACAGAGAACGAACTGAGACAGGCACAGCGACAGGGACAGACACACCGAAAGCGCCAGGAACGCCGACAGTGACAGAACCAGCGAAAGGGAATGGCACAGCTACAGAGACATGGAAAATGACAGGCACAGCGAGAGAACAAAGCACAGCGACAGAGACAGGCTCAGAGATAGGCAAAGCGACAGCAACAGGCACAGCGACAGCGACAGGCACAGCAACAGGCACGGCGACAGAGACAGCCACAGCAAAGGCGACAGCGACAAACTCAGGCACAGCGATAGGAACAGTGACAGCGACAGGCACATTGAAAAAAACAGGCATCGCGACAGAGACATGTGCAGTGACGTCAGGCACAGCAAAAGTGACAAGGTTAGGCACAACGAATATGACATACACAGCCATAGCGGCAGCAACAGGCACAGCGATAGAGACAGGCACAGCAACAGAGACAGGCACAGCGACAAGCACAGCGATAGAGACAGGCACGGCAACAGAAACAGGTAGAGCAACAGAAACAGGCACAGCGACAAGCACAGCGACAGAAACAGGCACAGCGACACAGACAGGCACAGCGACAAGCCGAGCGACAGCGACAGGCACAGCGACAGAGACAGGCACAGCGACAGAGACAGGCACAGCGACAGAGACAGGCAGAGCGACAGAAACAGGAACAGCGACAAGCACAGCGACAGAGACAGGCACAGCGACAAGCACAGCGACAGAGACAAGCACAGCGACAGAGACCGGCACAGCGACAGAAACAGGAACAGCGACAAGCACAGCGACAGAGACAGGCACAGCGACAAGCACAGCGACAGAGACAAGCACAGCGATAGAGACAGGCACAGTGACAGAGACAGGTAAAGGGACAGAGACAGGCACAGTGACAGAGACAGGTACAGCGACAAGCACAGCGACAGAGACAAGCACAGCGACAGAGACAAGCACAGCAACAGAGACAGGCACAGCGACAGAGACAAGCACAGCGACAGAGACAGGCACAGCGACAGAGACAAGCACAGCAACAGAGACAAGCACAGCGACAGAGACAAGCACAGCGACAGAGACTAGCACAGCAACAGAGACAGGCACAGCAACAGAGACAGGCACAGCAACAGAGACAGGCACAGCGACAGAGACAAGCACAGCGACAGAGACAGGCACAGCGACAGAGACAAGCACAGTGACAGAGACAAGCACAGCGACAGAGACAAGCACAGCGACAGAGACAGGCACAGCGACAGAGACAAGCACAGTGACAGAGACAGGCACAGCGACAGAGACAAGCACAGCGACAGAGACAAGCACAGCAACAGAGACAAGCACAGCGACAGAGACAAGCACAGCGACAGAGACAAGCACAGCAACAGAGACAAGCACAGCGACAGAGACTAGCACAGCGACAGAGACAAGCACAGCAACAGAGACAGGCACAGCGACAGAGACAAGCACAGCGACAGAGACAAGCACAGCAACAGAGACAGGCACAGCAACAGAGACAAGCACAGCGACAGAGACAAGCACAGCGACAGAGACAAGCACAGCAACAGAGACAGGCACAGCGACAGAGACAAGCACAGCGACAGAGACAAGCACAGCGACAGAGACAAGCACAGCAACAGAGACAGGCAAAGCGACAGAGACAAGCACAGCGACAGAGACAAGCACAGCGACAGAGACAGGCACAGCGACAGAGACAGGCACAGCGACAGAGACAAGCACAGCGACAGAGACAGGCACAGCGACAGAGACAGGCACAGCGACAGAGACAGGCACAGCGACAGAGACAGGCACAGCGACAGAGACAGGCACACGACAGAGACAAGAACAGCAACAGAGACAAGCACAGCGACAGAGACAAGCACAGCAACAGAGACAGGCACAGCCACAGAGACAAGCACAGCGACAGAGACAAGCACAGCAACAGAGAAAGGCACAGCGACAGAGACAGGCACAGCGACAGAGACAAGCACAGCGACATAGACAAGCACAGCGACAGAGACAAGCACAGCAACAGAGACAAGCACAGCGACAGAGACAAGCACAGCGACAGAGACAAGCACAGAAACAGAGACAGGCACAGCGACAGAGACAAGCACAGCAACAGAGACAAGCACAGCGACAGAGACAAGCACAGCGACAGAGACAGGCACAGCGACAGAGACAAGCACAGCGACATAGACAAGCACAGCGACAGAGACAAGCACAGCAACAGAGACAAGCACAGCGACAGAGACAAGCACAGCGACAGAGACAAGCACAGCAACAGAGACAGGCACAGCGACAGAGACAGGCAGAGCGACAGAGACAGGAACAGCGACAAGCACAGCGACAGAGACTGGCACAGCGACAGGCACAGCGACAGAGACAAGCACAGAGACAAGCACAGCGACAGAGACAAGCACAGCGACAGAGACAGGCACAGCCACTGAGACAGGCAGAGCGACAGAAACAGGAACAGCGACAAGCACAGCGACAAAGAGAAGCACAGCGACACAGACAAGCACAGCGACAGAGACAGGCACAGCGACAGAGACAGGCAGAGCGACAGAGACAGGTACAGCGACAAGCACAGCGACAAAGACAAGCACAGCGACAGAGACAAGCACAGCGATAGAGACAGGCACAGCGACAGAGACAGGCAGAGCGACAGAGACAGGTACAGCGACAAGCACAGCGACAGAGACAGGCACAGCGACAAGCACAGCGACAGAGACAAGCACCGCGACAGAGACAGGTACAGCGACAAGCACAGCGACAGAGACAGGCACCGCGACAGAGACAGGCACAGTGACAGAGACAGGCACAGTGACAGAGACAGGTACAGCGAGATAGACAGGCAGAGTGACAGAGACAGACACACGACACAGACAGGTACAGCGAGAGAGAGAGGCAGAGTGACAGAGACAGGCACAGTGACAGAGACAGGTACAGCGATAAGCACAGCGACAGAGACAAGCACAGCGACAGAGACAGGTACAGCGAGAGAGAGAGAGGCAGAGTGACAGAGACAGGCACAGTGACAGAGACAAGCACAGCGACAGAGACAGGTACAGCGACAAGCACAGCGACAAGCACAGCGACAGAGACAGGTACAGCGAGAGAGACAGGCAGAGTGACAGAGACAGGCACAGTGACAGAGACAGGCACAGCGACAAGCACAGCGACAGAGATAAGCACAGCGACAAGCACAGCGACAGAGACATGCACAGCGACAAGCACAGCGACAGAGACAAGCACAGCGACAGAGACAAGCACAGTGACAGAGATCGTACAGCGATAAGCACAGCGACAGAGACAAGCACAGCGACAGAGACAGGTACAGCGACAAGCACAGCGACAGAGACAGGTACAGCGAGATAGACAGGCAGAGTGACAGAGACAGGCACAGCGACACCGACAGGTACAGCGAGAGAGACAGGCAGAGTGACAGAGACAGGCACAGTGAGAGAGACAGGCAGAGTGACAGAGACAGGCACAGTGACAGAGACAGGTACAGCGAGATAGAAAGGCAAAGTGACAGAGACAGGCACAGTGACAGAGACAGGTACAGCGAGATAGACAGGCAGAGTGACAGCGACAAGCACAGCGACAGAGACAGGCACAGCGACAAGCACAGCGACAGAGATAAGCACAGCGACAAGCACAGCGACTGAGACAAGCACAGCGACAGAGACAGGTACAGTGACAGAGACAGGTACAGTGACAGAGACAGGTACAGCGAGAGAGACAGGCACAGCGACAGAGACAAGCACAGCGACAGAGACAGGTACAGTGACAGAGACAGGTACAGTGACAGAGACAGGTACAGCGAGAGAGACAGGCAGAGTGACAGAGACAGGCACAGTGACAGAGACAGGTACAGTGACAGAGACAGGTACAGTGACAGAGACAGGTACAGTGACAGAGACAAGCACAGCGACAGAGACAAGCACAGCGACAGAGACAAGCACAGCGACAGAGACAAGCACAGCGACAGAGACAGGTACAGTGACAGAGACAGGTACAGCGACAGAGACAGGTACAGTGACAGAGACAGGTACAGTGACAGAGACAGGCACAGCGACAGAGACAAGCACAGCGACAGAGACAAGCACAGCGACAGAGACAAGCACAGCGACAGAGACAGGTACAGTGACAGAGACACGTTCAGCGACAGAGACAGGTACAGCGACAGAGAAAGGTACAGTGACAGAGACGGGTACAGCGACAGAGACAAGCACAGCGACAGAGACAGGTACAGTGACAGAGACAGGTACAGCGACAGAGACAGGTACAGCGAAAGAGACAGGTACAGTGACAGAGACAGGCACAGCGACAGAGACAAGCACAGCGACAGAGACAGGCACAGCGACAGAGACAGGTACAGCGACAGAGACAGGTACAGTGACAGAGACAGGTACAGTGACAGAGACAGGTACAGCGACAGAGACAAGCACAGCGACAGAGACAGGTACAGTGACAGAGACAGGTACAGCGAGAGAGACAGGCAGAGTGACAGAGACAGGCACAGTGACAGAGACAGGCACAGTGACAGAGACAAGCACAGCGACAAGCACAGTGGCACAGACAAGCACAGCGACAAGCACAGCGACAAGCACAGCGACAGAGACAAGCACAGCGACAGAGACAGGCACAGTGACAGAGAGAGGTACAGCGAGAGAGACAGACAGAGTGACAGAGACAGGCACAGTGACAGAGACAGGTACAGTGACAGAGACAGGTACAGCGAGAGAGACAGGCACAGTGACAGAGACAGGCACAGTGACAGAGACAAGCACAGTGACGGAGACAGGTACAGCGACAAGCACAGCGACAGAGACAAGCACAGCGACAGAGACAGGCACAGTGACAGAGACAGGTACAGTGACAGAGAATGGCACAGTGTCAGAGACAGGTACAGCGACAACCACATCGACAGAGACAGGTACAGTGACAGAGACAGGCACAGAGACAGGCACAGTGACAGAGACAGGCACAGCGACAGAGACAGGTACAGCGACAGAGACAGGTACAGCGACAAGCACAGCGACAGAGACAGGTATAGTGACAGAGACAGGTACAGCGAGAGAGACAGGCAGAGTGACAGAGACAGGCACAGTGACAGAGACAGGCACAGCGACAAGCACAGCGACAGAGACAGGTACAGCGACAGAGACAGGTACAGCGAGAGAGACAGGCAGAGTGACAGAGACAGGCACAGTGACAGAGACAGGCACAGTGACAGAGACAAGCACAGCGACAAGCACAGTGACAGAGACAAGCACAGCGACAAGCACAGCGACAGAGGCAAGCACAGCCACAGAGACAGCAACAGTGACAGAGACAGGTACAGTGACAGAGAGAGGTACAGCGAGAGAGACAGGCAGAGTGACAGAGACAGGCACAGTGACAGAGACAGGTACAGTGACAGAGACAGGTACAGCGAGAGAGACAGGCACAGTGACAGAGACAGGCACAGTGACAGAGACAAGCACAGTGACAGAGACAGGTACAGCGACAAGCACAGCGACAGAGACAAGCACAGCGACAGAGACAGGCACAGTGACAGAGACAGGTACAGTGACAGAGACAGGCACAGTGTCAGAGACAGGTACAGCAACAAGCACAGCGACAGAGACAGGTACAGTGACAGAGACAGGCACAGTGACAGAGACAGGCACAGCGACAGAGACAGGTACAGCGACAGAGACAGGTACAGCGACAAGCACAGCGACAGAGACAGGCACAGTGACAGAGACAGGTACAGTGACAGAGACAGGCACAGCGACAAGCACGGCGACAGAGACAAGCACAGCGACAGAGACAGGCACAGTGACAGAGACAGGTACAGTGACAGAGACAGGCACAGCGACAGAGACAGGCACAGCAACAGAGACAGGCACAGCGACAGAGACAGGCACAGCGACAGAGACAAGCACAGCGACAGAGACAAGCACAGCAACAGAGACAGGCACAGCGACAGAGACAGGCACAGCGACAGAGACAAGAACAGCAACAGAGACAAGCACAGCGACAGAGACAAGCACAGCAACAGAGATAGGCACAGCGACAGAGACAAGCACAGCGACAGAGACAAGCACAGCGACAGAGACAAGCACAGCAACAGAGAAAGGCACAGCGACAGAGACAGGCACAGCGACAGAGACAAGCACAGCGACAGAGACAAGCACAGCGACAGAGACAGGCACAGCGACAGAGACAAGCACAGCGACATAGACAAGCACAGCGACAGAGACAAGCACAGCAACAGAGACAAGCACAGCGACAGAGACAAGCACAGCGACAGAGACAAGCACAGCAACAGAGACAGGCACAGCGACAGAGACAGGCAGAGCGACAGAGACAGGAACAGCGACAAGCACAGCGACAGAGACTGGCACAGCGACAGGCACAGCGACAGAGACAAGCACAGAGACAAGCACAGCGACAGAGACAAGCACAGCGACAGAGACAGGTACAGCGACAAGCACAGCGACAGAGACAGGTACAGCGAGAGAGACAGGCAGAGTGACAGAGACAGGCACAGTGACAGAGACAGGCACAGCGACAAGCACAGCGACAGAGACAAGCACAGCGACAAGCACAGCGACAGAGACAAGCACAGCGACAGAGACAAGCACAGTGACAGAGACAGGTACAGCGATAAGCACAGCGACAGAGACAAGCACAGCGACAGAGACAGGTACAGCGACAAGCACAGCGACAGAGACAGGTACAGCGAGATAGACAGGCAGAGTGACAGAGACAGGCACAGCGACACAGACAGGTACAGCGAGAGAGACAGGCAGAGTGACAGAGACAGGCACAGTGAGAGAGACAGGCAGAGTGACAGAGACAGGCACAGTGACAGAGACAGGTACAGCGAGATAGACAGGCAGAGTGACAGAGACAGGCACAGTGACAGAGACAGGTACAGCGAGATAGACAGGCAGAGTGACAGCGACAAGCACAGCGACAGAGACAGGCACAGCGACAAGCACAGCGACAGAGATAAGCACAGCGACAAGCACAGCGACAGAGACAAGCACAGCGACAGAGACAGGTACAGTGACAGAGACAGGTACAGTGACAGAGACAGGTACAGCGAGAGAGACAGGCACAGCGACAGAGACAAGCACAGCGACAGAGACAGGTACAGTGACAGAGACAGGTACAGTGACAGAGACAGGTACAGCGAGAGAGACAGGCAGAGTGACAGAGACAGGCACAGTGACAGAGACAGGTACAGTGACAGAGACAGGTACAGTGACAGAGACAGGTACAGTGACAGAGACAAGCACAGCGACAGAGACAAGCACAGCGACAGAGACAAGCACACCGACAGAGACAAGCACACCGACAGAGACAGGCACAGCGACAGAGACAGGTACAGTGACAGAGACAGGTACAGCGACAGAGACAGGTACAGTGACAGAGACAGGCACAGCGACAGAGACAAGCACAGCGACAGAGACAAGCACAGCGACAGAGACAAGCACAGCGACAGAGACAGGTACAGTGACAGAGACAGGTACAGCGACAGAGACAGGTACAGCGACAGAGACAGGTACAGTGACAGAGACGGGTACAGCGACAGAGACAAGCACAGCGACAGAGACAGGTACAGTGACAGAGACAGGTACAGCGACAGAGACAGGTACAGCGACAGAGACAGGTACAGCGAAAGAGACAGGTACAGTGACAGAGACAGGCACAGCGACAGAGACAAGCACAGCGACAGAGACAGGTACAGTGACAGAGACAGGTACAGCGACAGAGACAGGTACAGTGACAGAGACAGGTACAGTAACAGAGACAGGTACAGTGACAGAGACAGGTACAGCGACAGAGACAAGCACAGCGACAGAGACAGGTACAGTGACAGAGACGGGTACAGCGACAGAGACAAGCACAGCGACAGAGACAGGTACAGTGACAGAGACAGGTACAGCGACAGAGACAGGTACAGCGAAAGAGACAGGTACAGTGACAGAGACAGGCACAGCGACAGAGACAAGCACAGCGACAGAGACAGGCACAGCGACAGAGACAGGTACAGCGACAGAGACAGGTACAGCGACAGAGACAGGTACAGTGACAGAGACAGGTACAGTGACAGAGACAGGTACAGCGACAGAGACAAGCACAGCGACAGAGACAGGTACAGTGACAGAGACAGGTACAGCGAGAGAGACAGGCAGAGTGACAGAGACAGGCACAGTGACAGAGACAGGCACAGTGACAGAGACAAGCACAGCGACAAGCACAGTGACACAGACAAGCACAGCGACAAGCACAGCGACAGAGACAAGCACAGCGACAGAGACAGGCACAGTGACAGAGAGAGGTACAGCGAGAGAGACAGGCAGAGTGACAGAGACAGGCACAGTGACAGAGACAGGTACAGCGACAAGCACAGCGACAGAGATAAGCACAGCGACAAGCACAGCGACAGAGACAAGCACAGCGACAAGCACAGCGACAGAGACAAGCACAGCGACAGAGCCAAGCACAGCGACAGAGACAGGTACAGCGACAAACACAGCGACAGAGACAGGTACAGCGAGAGAGACAGGCAGAGTGACAGAGACAGGCACAGTGACAGAGACAGGCACAGCGACAAGCACAGCGACAGAGATAAGCACAGCGACAAGCACAGCGACAGAGACAAGCACAGCGACAAGCACAGCGACAGAGACAAGCACAGCGACAGAGACAAGCACAGTGACAGAGACAGGTACAGCGATAAGCACAGCGACAGAGACAAGCACAGCGACAGAGACAGGTACAGCGAAGACACAGCGACAGAGACAGGTACAGCGAGATAGACAGGCAGAGTGACAGAGACAGGCACAGCGACACAGACAGGTACAGCGAGAGAGACAGGCAGAGTGACAGAGACAGGCACAGTGAGAGAGACAGGCAGAGTGACAGAGACAGGCACAGTGACAGAGACAGGTACAGCGAGATAGACAGGCAGAGTGACAGAGACAGGCACAGTGACAGAGACAGGTACAGCGAGATAGACAGGCAGAGTGACAGCGACAAGCACAGCGACAGAGACAGGCACAGCGACAAGCACAGCGACAGAGATAAGCACAGCGACAAGCACAGCGACAGAGACAAGCACAGCGACAGAGACAGGTACAGTGACAGAGACAGGTACAGTGACAGAGACAGGTACAGCGAGAGAGACAGGCACAGCGACAGAGACAAGCACAGCGACAGAGACAGGTACAGTGACAGAGACAGGTACAGTGACAGAGACAGGTACAGCGAGAGAGACAGGCAGAGTGACAGAGACAGGCACAGTGACAGAGACAGGTACAGCGAGAGAGACAGGCACAGCGACAGAGACAAGCACAGCGACAGAGACAGGTACAGTGACAAAGACAGGTACAGTGACAGAGACAGGTACAGCGAGAGAGACAGGCAGAGTGACAGAGACAGGCACAGTGACAGAGACAGGTACAGTGACAGAGACAGGTACAGTGACCGAGACAGGTACAGTGACAGAGACAAGCACAGCGACAGAGACAAGCACAGCGACAGAGACAAGCACAGCGACAGAGACAAATACAGCGACAGAGACAGGTACAGTGACAGAGACAGGTACAGCGACAGAGACAGGTACAGTGACAGAGACAGGTACAGTGACAGAGACAGGCACAGCGACAGAGACAAGCACAGCGACAGAGACAAGCACAGCGACAGAGACAAGCACAGCGACAGAGACAGGTACAGTGACAGAGACAGGTACAGCGACAGAGACAGGTACAGCGACAGAGACAGGTACAGTGACAGAGACGGGTACAGCGACAGAGACAAGCACAGCGACAGAGACAGGTACAGTGACAGAGACAGGTACAGCGACAGAGACAGGTACAGCGACAGAGACAGGTACAGCGAAAGAGACAGGTACAGTGACAGAGACAGGCACAGCGACAGAGACAAGCACAGCGACAGAGACAGGTACAGTGACAGAGACAGGTACAGCGACAGAGACAGGTACAGTGACAGAGACAGGTACAGTAACAGAGACAGGTACAGTGACAGAGACAGGTACAGCGACAGAGACAAGCACAGCGACAGAGACAGGTACAGTGACAGAGACGGGTACAGCGACAGAGACAAGCACAGCGACAGAGACAGGTACAGTGACAGAGACAGGTACAGCGACAGAGACAGGTACAGCGAAAGAGACAGGTACAGTGACAGAGACAGGCACAGCGACAGAGACAAGCACAGCGACAGAGACAGGCACAGCGACAGAGACAGGTACAGCGACAGAGACAGGTACAGCGACAGAGACAGGTACAGTGACAGAGACAGGTACAGTGACAGACACAGGTACAGCGACAGAGACAAGCACAGCGACAGAGACAGGTACAGTGACAGAGACAGGTACAGCGAGAGAGACAGGCAAAGTGACAGAGACAGGCACAGTGACAGAGACAGGCACAGTGACAGAGACAAGCACAGCGACAAGCACAGTGACACAGACAAGCACAGCGACAAGCACAGCGACAGAGACAAGCACAGCGACAGAGACAGGCACAGTGACAGAGAGAGGTACAGCGAGAGAGACAGGCAGAGTGACAGAGACAGGCACAGTGACAGAGACAGGTACAGCGACAAGCACAGCGACAGAGATAAGCACAGCGACAAGCACAGCGACAGAGACAAGCACAGCGACAAGCACAGCGACAGAGACAAGCACAGCGACAGAGACAAGCACAGAGACAAGCACAGCGACAGAGACAAGCACAGCGACAGAGACAGGTACAGCGACAAGCACAGCGACAGAGACAGGTACAGCGAGAGAGACAGGCAGAGTGACAGAGACAGGCACAGTGACAGAGACAGGCACAGCGACAAGCACAGCGACAGAGATAAGCACAGAGACAAGCACAGCGACAGAGACAAGCACAGCGACAGAGACAAGCACAGTGACAGAGGCAGGTACAGCGATAAGCACAGCGACAGAGACAAGCACAGCGACAGAGACAGGTACAGCGACAAGCACAGCGACAGAGACAGGTACAGCGAGATAGACAGGCAGAGTGACAGAGACAGGCACAGCGACACAGACAGGTACAGCGAGAGAGACAGGCAGAGTGACAGAGACAGGCACAGTGAGAGAGACAGGCAGAGTGACAGAGACAGGCACAGTGACAGAGACAGGTACAGCGAGATAGAAAGGCAAAGTGACAGAGACAGGCACAGTGACAGAGACAGGTACAGCGAGATAGACAGGCAGAGTGACAGCGACAAGCACAGCGACAGAGACAGGCACAGCGACAAGCACAGCGACAGAGATAAGCACAGCGACAAGCACAGCGACTGAGACAAGCACAGCGACAGAGACAGGTACAGTGACAGAGACAGGTACAGTGACAGAGACAGGTACAGCGAGAGAGACAGGCACAGCGACAGAGACAAGCACAGCGACAGAGACAGGTACAGTGACAGAGACAGGTACAGTGACAGAGACAGGTACAGCGAGAGAGACAGGCAGAGTGACAGAGACAGGCACAGTGACAGAGACAGGTACAGTGACAGAGACAGGTACAGTGACAGAGACAGGTACAGTGACAGAGACAAGCACAGCGACAGAGACAAGCACAGCGACAGAGACAAGCACAGCGACAGAGACAAGCACAGCGACAGAGACAGGTACAGTGACAGAGACAGGTACAGCGACAGAGACAGGTACAGTGACAGAGACAGGTACAGTGACAGAGACAGGCACAGCGACAGAGACAAGCACAGCGACAGAGACAAGCACAGCGACAGAGACAAGCACAGCGACAGAGACAGGTACAGTGACAGAGACACGTTCAGCGACAGAGACAGGTACAGCGACAGAGAAAGGTACAGTGACAGAGACGGGTACAGCGACAGAGACAAGCACAGCGACAGAGACAGGTACAGTGACAGAGACAGGTACAGCGACAGAGACAGGTACAGCGAAAGAGACAGGTACAGTGACAGAGACAGGCACAGCGACAGAGACAAGCACAGCGACAGAGACAGGCACAGCGACAGAGACAGGTACAGCGACAGAGACAGGTACAGTGACAGAGACAGGTACAGTGACAGAGACAGGTACAGCGACAGAGACAAGCACAGCGACAGAGACAGGTACAGTGACAGAAACAGGTACAGCGAGAGAGACAGGCAGAGTGACAGAGACAGGCACAGTGACAGAGACAGGCACAGTGACAGAGACAAGCACAGCGACAAGCACAGTGGCACAGACAAGCACAGCGACAAGCACAGCGACAGAGACAAGCACAGCGACAGAGACAGGCACAGTGACAGAGAGAGGTACAGCGAGAGAGACAGACAGAGTGACAGAGACAGGCACAGTGACAGAGACAGGTACAGTGACAGAGACAGGTACAGCGAGAGAGACAGGCACAGTGACAGAGACAGGCACAGTGACAGAGACAAGCACAGTGACGGAGACAGGTACAGCGACAAGCACAGCGACAGAGACAAGCACAGCGACAGAGACAGGCACAGTGACAGAGACAGGTACAGTGACAGAGAATGGCACAGTGTCAGAGACAGGTACAGCGACAACCACATCGACAGAGACAGGTACAGTGACAGAGACAGGCACAGAGACAGGCACAGTGACAGAGACAGGCACAGCGACAGAGACAGGTACAGCGACAGAGACAGGTACAGCGACAAGCACAGCGACAGAGACAGGTATAGTGACAGAGACAGGTACAGCGAGAGAGACAGGCAGAGTGACAGAGACAGGCACAGTGACAGAGACAGGCACAGCGACAAGCACAGCGACAGAGACAGGTACAGCGACAGAGACAGGTACAGCGAGAGAGACAGGCAGAGTGACAGAGACAGGCACAGTGACAGAGACAGGCACAGTGACAGAGACAAGCACAGCGACAAGCACAGTGACAGAGACAAGCACAGCGACAAGCACAGCGACAGAGGCAAGCACAGCCACAGAGACAGCAACAGTGACAGAGACAGGTACAGTGACAGAGAGAGGTACAGCGAGAGAGACAGGCAGAGTGACAGAGACAGGCACAGTGACAGAGACAGGTACAGTGACAGAGACAGGTACAGCGAGAGAGACAGGCACAGTGACAGAGACAGGCACAGTGACAGAGACAAGCACAGTGACAGAGACAGGTACAGCGACAAGCACAGCGACAGAGACAAGCACAGCGACAGAGACAGGCACAGTGACAGAGACAGGTACAGTGACAGAGACAGGCACAGTGTCAGAGACAGGTACAGCAACAAGCACAGCGACAGAGACAGGTACAGTGACAGAGACAGGCACAGTGACAGAGACAGGCACAGCGACAGAGACAGGTACAGCGACAGAGACAGGTACAGCGACAAGCACAGCGACAGAGACAGGCACAGTGACAGAGACAGGTACAGTGACAGAGACAGGCACAGCGACAAGCACGGCGACAGAGACAAGCACAGCGACAGAGACAGGCACAGTGACAGAGACAGGTACAGTGACAGAGACAGGCACAGCGACAGAGACAGGCACAGCAACAGAGACAGGCACAGCGACAGAGACAGGCACAGCGACAGAGACAAGCACAGCGACAGAGACAAGCACAGCAACAGAGACAGGCACAGCGACAGAGACAGGCACAGCGACAGAGACAAGAACAGCAACAGAGACAAGCACAGCGACAGAGACAAGCACAGCAACAGAGATAGGCACAGCGACAGAGACAAGCACAGCGACAGAGACAAGCACAGCGACAGAGACAAGCACAGCAACAGAGAAAGGCACAGCGACAGAGACAGGCACAGCGACAGAGACAAGCACAGCGACAGAGACAAGCACAGCGACAGAGACAGGCACAGCGACAGAGACAAGCACAGCGACATAGACAAGCACAGCGACAGAGACAAGCACAGCAACAGAGACAAGCACAGCGACAGAGACAAGCACAGCGACAGAGACAAGCACAGCAACAGAGACAGGCACAGCGACAGAGACAGGCAGAGCGACAGAGACAGGAACAGCGACAAGCACAGCGACAGAGACTGGCACAGCGACAGGCACAGCGACAGAGACAAGCACAGAGACAAGCACAGCGACAGAGACAAGCACAGCGACAGAGACAGGTACAGCGACAAGCACAGCGACAGAGACAGGTACAGCGAGAGAGACAGGCAGAGTGACAGAGACAGGCACAGTGACAGAGACAGGCACAGCGACAAGCACAGCGACAGAGACAAGCACAGCGACAAGCACAGCGACAGAGACAAGCACAGCGACAGAGACAAGCACAGTGACAGAGACAGGTACAGCGATAAGCACAGCGACAGAGACAAGCACAGCGACAGAGACAGGTACAGCGACAAGCACAGCGACAGAGACAGGTACAGCGAGATAGACAGGCAGAGTGACAGAGACAGGCACAGCGACACAGACAGGTACAGCGAGAGAGACAGGCAGAGTGACAGAGACAGGCACAGTGAGAGAGACAGGCAGAGTGACAGAGACAGGCACAGTGACAGAGACAGGTACAGCGAGATAGACAGGCAGAGTGACAGAGACAGGCACAGTGACAGAGACAGGTACAGCGAGATAGACAGGCAGAGTGACAGCGACAAGCACAGCGACAGAGACAGGCACAGCGACAAGCACAGCGACAGAGATAAGCACAGCGACAAGCACAGCGACAGAGACAAGCACAGCGACAGAGACAGGTACAGTGACAGAGACAGGTACAGTGACAGAGACAGGTACAGCGAGAGAGACAGGCACAGCGACAGAGACAAGCACAGCGACAGAGACAGGTACAGTGACAGAGACAGGTACAGTGACAGAGACAGGTACAGCGAGAGAGACAGGCAGAGTGACAGAGACAGGCACAGTGACAGAGACAGGTACAGTGACAGAGACAGGTACAGTGACAGAGACAGGTACAGTGACAGAGACAAGCACAGCGACAGAGACAAGCACAGCGACAGAGACAAGCACACCGACAGAGACAAGCACACCGACAGAGACAGGCACAGCGACAGAGACAGGTACAGTGACAGAGACAGGTACAGCGACAGAGACAGGTACAGTGACAGAGACAGGCACAGCGACAGAGACAAGCACAGCGACACAGACAAGCACAGCGACAGAGACAAGCACAGCGACAGAGACAGGTACAGTGACAGAGACAGGTACAGCGACAGAGACAGGTACAGCGACAGAGACAGGTACAGTGACAGAGACGGGTACAGCGACAGAGACAAGCACAGCGACAGAGACAGGTACAGTGACAGAGACAGGTACAGCGACAGAGACAGGTACAGCGACAGAGACAGGTACAGCGAAAGAGACAGGTACAGTGACAGAGACAGGCACAGCGACAGAGACAAGCACAGCGACAGAGACAGGTACAGTGACAGAGACAGGTACAGCGACAGAGACAGGTACAGTGACAGAGACAGGTACAGTAACAGAGACAGGTACAGTGACAGAGACAGGTACAGCGACAGAGACAAGCACAGCGACAGAGACAGGTACAGTGACAGAGACGGGTACAGCGACAGAGACAAGCACAGCGACAGAGACAGGTACAGTGACAGAGACAGGTACAGCGACAGAGACAGGTACAGCGAAAGAGACAGGTACAGTGACAGAGACAGGCACAGCGACAGAGACAAGCACAGCGACAGAGACAGGCACAGCGACAGAGACAGGTACAGCGACAGAGACAGGTACAGCGACAGAGACAGGTACAGTGACAGAGACAGGTACAGTGACAGAGACAGGTACAGCGACAGAGACAAGCACAGCGACAGAGACAGGTACAGTGACAGAGACAGGTACAGCGAGAGAGACAGGCAGAGTGACAGAGACAGGCACAGTGACAGAGACAGGCACAGTGACAGAGACAAGCACAGCGACAAGCACAGTGACACAGACAAGCACAGCGACAAGCACAGCGACAGAGACAAGCACAGCGACAGAGACAGGCACAGTGACAGAGAGAGGTACAGCGAGAGAGACAGGCAGAGTGACAGAGACAGGCACAGTGACAGAGACAGGTACAGCGACAAGCACAGCGACAGAGATAAGCACAGCGACAAGCACAGCGACAGAGACAAGCACAGCGACAAGCACAGCGACAGAGACAAGCACAGCGACAGAGCCAAGCACAGCGACAGAGACAGGTACAGCGACAAACACAGCGACAGAGACAGGTACAGCGAGAGAGACAGGCAGAGTGACAGAGACAGGCACAGTGACAGAGACAGGCACAGCGACAAGCACAGCGACAGAGATAAGCACAGCGACAAGCACAGCGACAGAGACAAGCACAGCGACAAGCACAGCGACAGAGACAAGCACAGCGACAGAGACAAGCACAGTGACAGAGACAGGTACAGCGATAAGCACAGCGACAGAGACAAGCACAGCGACAGAGACAGGTACAGCGAAGACACAGCGACAGAGACAGGTACAGCGAGATAGACAGGCAGAGTGACAGAGACAGGCACAGCGACACAGACAGGTACAGCGAGAGAGACAGGCAGAGTGACAGAGACAGGCACAGTGAGAGAGACAGGCAGAGTGACAGAGACAGGCACAGTGACAGAGACAGGTACAGCGAGATAGACAGGCAGAGTGACAGAGACAGGCACAGTGACAGAGACAGGTACAGCGAGATAGACAGGCAGAGTGACAGCGACAAGCACAGCGACAGAGACAGGCACAGCGACAAGCACAGCGACAGAGATAAGCACAGCGACAAGCACAGCGACAGAGACAAGCACAGCGACAGAGACAGGTACAGTGACAGAGACAGGTACAGTGACAGAGACAGGTACAGCGAGAGAGACAGGCACAGCGACAGAGACAAGCACAGCGACAGAGACAGGTACAGTGACAGAGACAGGTACAGTGACAGAGACAGGTACAGCGAGAGAGACAGGCAGAGTGACAGAGACAGGCACAGTGACAGAGACAGGTACAGCGAGAGAGACAGGCACAGCGACAGAGACAAGCACAGCGACAGAGACAGGTACAGTGACAAAGACAGGTACAGTGACAGAGACAGGTACAGCGAGAGAGACAGGCAGAGTGACAGAGACAGGCACAGTGACAGAGACAGGTACAGTGACAGAGACAGGTACAGTGACCGAGACAGGTACAGTGACAGAGACAAGCACAGCGACAGAGACAAGCACAGCGACAGAGACAAGCACAGCGACAGAGACAAATACAGCGACAGAGACAGGTACAGTGACAGAGACAGGTACAGCGACAGAGACAGGTACAGTGACAGAGACAGGTACAGTGACAGAGACAGGCACAGCGACAGAGACAAGCACAGCGACAGAGACAAGCACAGCGACAGAGACAAGCACAGCGACAGAGACAGGTACAGTGACAGAGACAGGTACAGCGACAGAGACAGGTACAGCGACAGAGACAGGTACAGTGACAGAGACGGGTACAGCGACAGAGACAAGCACAGCGACAGAGACAGGTACAGTGACAGAGACAGGTACAGCGACAGAGACAGGTAAAGCGACAGAGACAGGTACAGCGAAAGAGACAGGTACAGTGACAGAGACAGGCACAGCGACAGAGACAAGCACAGCGACAGAGACAGGTACAGTGACAGAGACAGGTACAGCGACAGAGACAGGTACAGTGACAGAGACAGGTACAGTAACAGAGACAGGTACAGTGACAGAGACAGGTACAGCGACAGAGACAAGCACAGCGACAGAGACAGGTACAGTGACAGAGACGGGTACAGCGACAGAGACAAGCACAGCGACAGAGACAGGTACAGTGACAGAGACAGGTACAGCGACAGAGACAGGTACAGCGAAAGAGACAGGTACAGTGACAGAGACAGGCACAGCGACAGAGACAAGCACAGCGACAGAGACAGGCACAGCGACAGAGGCAGGTACAGCGACAGAGACAGGTACAGCGACAGAGACAGGTACAGTGACAGAGACAGGTACAGTGACAGACACAGGTACAGCGACAGAGACAAGCACAGCGACAGAGACAGGTACAGTGACAGAGACAGGTACAGCGAGAGAGACAGGCAAAGTGACAGAGACAGGCACAGTGACAGAGACAGGCACAGTGACAGAGACAAGCACAGCGACAAGCACAGTGACACAGACAAGCACAGCGACAAGCACAGCGACAGAGACAAGCACAGCGACAGAGACAGGCACAGTGACAGAGAGAGGTACAGCGAGAGAGACAGGCAGAGTGACAGAGACAGGCACAGTGACAGAGACAGGTACAGCGACAAGCACAGCGACAGAGATAAGCACAGCGACAAGCACAGCGACAGAGACAAGCACAGCGACAAGCACAGCGACAGAGACAAGCACAGCGACAGAGACAAGCACAGAGACAAGCACAGCGACAGAGACAAGCACAGCGACAGAGACAGGTACAGCGACAAGCACAGCGACAGAGACAGGTACAGCGAGAGAGACAGGCAGAGTGACAGAGACAGGCACAGTGACAGAGACAGGCACAGCGACAAGCACAGCGACAGAGATAAGCACAGAGACAAGCACAGCGACAGAGACAAGCACAGCGACAGAGACAAGCACAGTGACAGAGGCAGGTACAGCGATAAGCACAGCGACAGAGACAAGCACAGCGACAGAGACAGGTACAGCGACAAGCACAGCGACAGAGACAGGTACAGCGAGATAGACAGGCAGAGTGACAGAGACAGGCACAGCGACACAGACAGGTACAGCGAGAGAGACAGGCAGAGTGACAGAGACAGGCACAGTGAGAGAGACAGGCAGAGTGACAGAGACAGGCACAGTGACAGAGACAGGTACAGCGAGTTAGACAGGCAGAGTGACAGAGACAGGCACAGTGACAGAGACAGGTACAGCGAGATAGACAGGCAGAGTGACAGCGACAAGCACAGCGACAGAGACAGGCACAGCGACAAGCACAGCGACAGAGATAAGCACAGCGACAAGCACAGCGACAGAGACAAGCACAGCGACAGAGACAGGTACAGTGACAGAGACAGGTACAGTGACAGAGACAGGTACAGCGAGAGAGACAGGCACAGCGACAGAGACAAGCACAGCGACAGAGACAGGTACAGTGACAGAGACAGGTACAGTGACAGAGACAGGTACAGCGAGAGAGACAGGCAGAGTGACAGAGACAGGCACAGTGACAGAGACAGGTACAGTGACAGAGACAGGTACAGTGACAGAGACAGGTACAGTGACAGAGACAAGCACAGCGACAGAGACAAGCACAGCGACAGAGACAAGCACACCGACAGAGACAAGCACAGCGACAGAGACAGGTACAGTGACAGAGACAGGTACAGCGACAGAGACAGGTACAGTGACAGAGACAGGTACAGTGACAGAGACAGGCACAGCGACAGAGACAAGCACAGCGACAGAGACAAGCACAGCGACAGAGACAAGCACAGCGACAGAGACAGGTACAGTGACAGAGACAGGTACAGTGACAGAGACAGGTACAGCGACAGAGACAGGTACAGTGACAGAGACGGGTACAGCGACAGAGACAAGCACAGCGACAGAGACAGGTACATCGACAGAGACAGGTACAGCGACAGAGACCGGTACAGCGACAGAGACAGGTACAGCGAAAGAGACAGGTACAGTGACAGAGACAGGCACAGCGACAGAGACAAGCACAGCGACAGAGACAGGTACAGTGACAGAGACAGGTACAGCGACAGAGACAGGTACAGTGACAGAGACAGGTACAGTAACAGAGACAGGTACAGTGACAGAGACAGGTACAGCGACAGAGACAAGCACAGCGACAGAGACAGGTACAGTGACAGAGACAGGTACAGCGACAGAGACAGGTACAGCGAAAGAGACAGGTACAGTGACAGAGACAGGCACAGCGACAGAGACAAGCACAGCGACAGAGACAGGCACAGCGACAGAGACAGGTACAGCGACAGAGAAAGGTACAGCGACAGAGACAGGTACAGTGACAGAGACAGGTACAGTGACAGAGACAGGTACAGCGACAGAGACAAGCACAGCGACAGAGACAGGTACAGTGACAGAGACAGGTACAGCGAGAGAGACAGGCAGAGTGACAGAGACAGGCACAGTGACAGAGACAGGCACAGTGACAGAGACAAGCACAGCGACAAGCACAGTGACACAGACAAGCACAGCGACAAGCACAGCGACAGAGACAAGCACAGCGACAGAGACAGGCACAGTGACAGAGAGAGGTACAGCGAGAGAGACAGGCAGAGTGACAGAGACAGGCACAGTGACAGAGACAGGTACAGCGACAAGCGCAGCGACAGAGATAAGCACAGCGACAAGCACAGCGACAGAGACAAGCACAGCGACAAGCACAGCGACAGAGACAAGCACAGCGACAGAGACAAGCACAGAGACAAGCACAGCGACAGAGACAAGCACAGCGACAGAGACAGGTACAGCGACAAGCACAGCGACAGAGACAGGTACAGCGAGAGAGACAGGCAGAGTGACAGAGACAGGCACAGTGACAGAGACAGGCACAGCGACAAGCACAGCGACAGAGATAAGCACAGCGACAAGCACAGCGACAGAGACAAGCACAGCGACAAGCACAGCGACAGAGACAAGCACAGCGACAGAGACAAGCACAGTGACAGAGACAGGTACAGCGATAAGCACAGCGACAGAGACAAGCACAGCGACAGAGACAGGTACAGCGACAAGCACAGCGACAGAGACAGGTACAGCGAGATAGACAGGCAGAGTGACAGAGATAGGCACAGCGACACAGACAGGTACAGCGAGAGAGACAGGCAGAGTGACAGAGACAGGCACAGTGAGAGAGACAGGCAGAGTGACAGAGACAGGCACAGTGACAGAGACAGGTACAGCGAGATAGACAGGCAGAGTGACAGAGACAGGCACAGTGACAGAGACAGGTACAGCGAGATAGACAGGCAGAGTGACAGCGACAAGCACAGCGACAGAGACAGGCACAGCGACAAGCACAGCGACAGAGATAAGCACAGCGACAAGCACAGCGACAGAGACAAGCACAGCGACAGAGACAGGTACAGTGACAGAGACAGGTACAGTGACAGAGACAGGTACAGCGAGAGAGACAGGCACAGCGACAGAGACAAGCACAGCGACAGAGACAGGTACAGTGACAGAGACAGGTACAGTGACAGAGACAGGTACAGCGAGAGAGACAGGCAGAGTGACAGAGACAGGCACAGTGACAGAGACAGGTACAGTGACAGAGACAGGTACAGTGACAGAGACAGGTACAGTGACAGAGACAAGCACAGCGACAGAGACAAGCACAGCGACAGAGACAAGCACAGCGACAGAGACAAGCACAGCGACAGAGACAGGTACAGTGACAGAGACAGGTACAGCGACAGAGACAGGTACAGTGACAGAGACAGGTACAGTGACAGAGACAGGCACAGCGACAGAGACAAGCACAGCGACAGAGACAAGCACAGCGACAGAGACAAGCACAGCGACAGAGACAGGTACAGTGACAGAGACAGGTACAGCGACAGAGACAGGTACAGTGACAGAGACAGGTACAGTGACAGAGACAGGCACAGCGACAGAGACAAGCACAGCGACAGAGACAAGCACAGCGACAGAGACAAGCACAGCGACAGAGACAGGTACAGTGACAGAGACAGGTACAGCGACAGAGACAGGTACAGCGACAGAGACAGGTACAGTGACAGAGACGGGTACAGCGACACAGACAAGCACAGCGACAGAGACAGGTACAGTGACAGAGACAGGTACAGCGACAGAGACAGGTAAAGCGACAGAGACAGGTACAGCGAAAGAGACAGGTACAGTGACAGAGACAGGCACAGCGACAGAGACAAGCACAGCGACAGAGACAGGTACAGTGACAGAGACAGGTACAGCGACAGAGACAGGTACAGTGACAGAGACAGGTACAGTAACAGAGACAGGTACAGTGACAGAGACAGGTACAGCGACAGAGACAAGCACAGCGACAGAGACAGGTACAGTGACAGAGACGGGTACAGCGACAGAGACAAGCACAGCGACAGAGACAGGTACAGTGACAGAGACAGGTACAGCGACAGAGACAGGTACAGCGACAGAGACAGGTACAGCGAAAGAGACAGGTACAGTGACAGAGACAGGCACAGCGACAGAGACAAGCACAGCGACAGAGACAGGCACAGCGACAGAGACAGGTACAGCGACAGAGACAGGTACAGCGACAGAGACAGGTACAGTGACAGAGACAGGTACAGTGACAGAGACAGGTACAGCGACAGAGACAAGCACAGCGACAGAGACAGGTACAGTGACAGAGACAGGTACAGCTAGAGAGACAGGCAGAGTGACAGAGACAGGCACAGTGACAGAGACAGGCTCAGTGACAGAGACAAGCACAGCGACAAGCACAGTGACACAGACAAGCACAGCGACAAGCACAGCGACAGAGAGAAGCACAGCGACAGAGACAAGCACAGAGACAAGCACAGCGACAGAGACAAGCACAGCGACAGAGACAGGTACAGCGACAAGCACAGCGACAGAGACAGGTACAGCGAGAGAGACAGGCAGAGTGACAGAGACAGGCACAGTGACAGAGACAGGTACAGCGACAAGCACAGCGACAGAGATAAGCACAGCGACAAGCACAGCGACAGAGACAAGCACAGCGACAAGCACAGCGACAGAGACAAGCACAGCGACAGAGACAAGCACAGAGACAAGCACAGCGACAGAGACAAGCATAGCGACAGAGACAGGTACAGCGACAAGCACAGCGACAGAGACAGGTACAGCGAGAGAGACAGGCAGAGTGACAGAGACAGGCACAGTGACAGAGACAGGTACAGCGATAAGCACAGCGACAGAGACAAGCACAGCGACAGAGACAGGTACAGCGACAAGCACAGCGACAGAGACAGGTACAGCGAGATAGACAGGCAGAGTGACAGAGACAGGCACAGCGACACAGACAGGTACAGCGAGAGAGACAGGCAGAGTGACAGAGACAGGCACAGTGAGAGAGACAGGCAGAGTGACAGAGACAGGCACAGTGACAGAGACAGGTACAGCGAGATAGACAGGCAGAGTGACAGAGACAGGCACAGTGACAGAGACAGGTACAGCGAGATAGACAGGCAGAGTGACAGCGACAAGCACAGCGACAGAGACAGGCACAGCGACAAGCACAGCGACAGAGATAAGCACAGCGACAAGCACAGCGACAGAGACAAGCACAGCGACAGAGACAGGTACAGTGACAGAGACAGGTACAGTGACAGAGACAGGTACAGCGAGAGAGACAGGCACAGCGACAGAGACAAGCAAAGCGACAGAGACAGGTACAGTGACAGAGACAGGTACAGTGACAGAGACAGGTACAGCGAGAGAGACAGGCAGAGTGACAGAGACAGGCACAGTGACAGAGACAGGTACAGTGACAGAGACAGGTACAGTGACAGAGACAGGTACAGTGACAGAGACAAGCACAGCGACAGAGACAAGCACAGCGACAGAGACAAGCACAGCGACAGAGACAAGCACAGCGACAGAGACAGGTACAGTGACAGAGACAGGTACAGCGACAGAGACAGGTACAGTGACAGAGACAGGTACAGTGACAGAGA
This sequence comes from Tenodera sinensis, assembly GCA_030765045.1. Classification (NCBI taxonomy): domain Eukaryota; kingdom Metazoa; phylum Arthropoda; class Insecta; order Mantodea; family Mantidae; genus Tenodera; species Tenodera sinensis. The sequence goes on from CM060966.1 coordinate 145,784,541, forward strand.
CAGGCACAGCGACAGAGACAAGCACAGCGACAGAGACAAGCACAGCGACAGAGACAAGCACAGCGACAGAGACAGGTACAGTGACAGAGACAGGTACAGCGACAGAGACAGGTACAGTGACAGAGACAGGTACAGTGACAGAGACAGGCACAGCGACAGAGACAAGCACAGCGACAGAGACAAGCACAGCGACAGAGACAAGCACAGCGACAGAGACAGGTACAGTGACAGAGACAGGTACAGCGACAGAGACAGGTACAGCGACAGAGACAGGTACAGTGACAGAGACGGGTACAGCGACAGAGACAAGCACAGCGACAGAGACAGGTACAGTGACAGAGACAGGTACAGCGACAGAGACAGGTAAAGCGACAGAGACAGGTACAGCGAAAGAGACAGGTACAGTGACAGAGACAGGCACAGCGACAGAGACAAGCACAGCGACAGAGACAGGTACAGTGACAGAGACAGGTACAGCGACAGAGACAGGTACAGTGACAGAGACAGGTACAGTAACAGAGACAGGTACAGTGACAGAGACAGGTACAGCGACAGAGACAAGCACAGCGACAGAGACAGGTACAGTGACAGAGACGGGTACAGCGACAGAGACAAGCACAGCGACAGAGACAGGTACAGTGACAGAGACAGGTACAGCGACAGAGACAGGTACAGCGACAGAGACAGGTACAGCGAAAGAGACAGGTACAGTGACAGAGACAGGCACAGCGACAGAGACAAGCACAGCGACAGAGACAGGCACAGCGACAGAGACAGGTACAGCGACAGAGACAGGTACAGCGACAGAGACAGGTACAGTGACAGAGACAGGTACAGTGACAGAGACAGGTACAGCGACAGAGACAAGCACAGCGACAGAGACAGGTACAGTGACAGAGACAGGTACAGCTAGAGAGACAGGCAGAGTGACAGAGACAGGCACAGTGACAGAGACAGGCTCAGTGACAGAGACAAGCACAGCGACAAGCACAGTGACACAGACAAGCACAGCGACAAGCACAGCGACAGAGAGAAGCACAGCGACAGAGACAAGCACAGAGACAAGCACAGCGACAGAGACAAGCACAGCGACAGAGACAGGTACAGCGACAAGCACAGCGACAGAGACAGGTACAGCGAGAGAGACAGGCAGAGTGACAGAGACAGGCACAGTGACAGAGACAGGTACAGCGACAAGCACAGCGACAGAGATAAGCACAGCGACAAGCACAGCGACAGAGACAAGCACAGCGACAAGCACAGCGACAGAGACAAGCACAGCGACAGAGACAAGCACAGAGACAAGCACAGCGACAGAGACAAGCATAGCGACAGAGACAGGTACAGCGACAAGCACAGCGACAGAGACAGGTACAGCGAGAGAGACAGGCAGAGTGACAGAGACAGGCACAGTGACAGAGACAGGCACAGCGACAAGCACAGCGACTGAGATAAGCACAGCGACAAGCACAGTGACAGAGACAAGCACAGCGACAAGCACAGCGACAGAGACAAGCACAGCGACAGAGACAAGCACAGTGACAGAGACAGGTACAGCGATAAGCACAGCGACAGAGACAAGCACAGCGACAGAGACAGGTACAGCGACAAGCACAGCGACAGAGACAGGTAAAGCGAGATAGACAGGCAGAGTGACAGAGACAGGCACAGCGACACAGACAGGTACAGCGAGAGAGACAGGCAGAGTGACAGAGACAGGCACAGTGAGAGAGACAGGCAGAGTGACAGAGACAGGCACAGTGACAGAGACAGGTACAGCGAGATAGACAGGCAGAGTGACAGAGACAGGCACAGTGACAGAGACAGGTACAGCGAGATAGACAGGCAGAGTGACAGCGACAAGCACAGCGACAGAGACAGCCACAGCGACAAGCACAGCGACAGAGATAAGCACAGCGACAAGCACAGCGACAGAGACAAGCACAGCGACAGAGACAGGTACAGTGACAGAGACAGGTACAGTGACAGAGACAGGTACAGCGAGAGAGACAGGCACAGCGACAGAGACAAGCACAGCGACAGAGACAGGTACAGTGACAAAGACAGGTACAGTGACAGAGACAGGTACAGCGAGAGAGACAGGCAGAGTGACAGAGACAGGCACAGTGACAGAGACAGGTACAGTGACAGAGACAGGTACAGTGACCGAGACAGATACAGTGACAGAGACAAGCACAGCGACAGAGACAAGCACAGCGACAGAGACAAGCACAGCGACAGAGACAAGCACAGCGACAGAGACAGGTACAGTGACAGAGACAGGTACAGCGACAGAGACAGGTACAGTGACAGAGACAGGTACAGTGACAGAGACAGGCACAGCGACAGAGACAAGCACAGCGACAGAGACAAGCACAGCGACAGAGACAAGCACAGCGACAGAGACAGGTACAGTGACAGAGACAGGTACAGCGACAGAGACAGGTACAGCGACAGAGACAGGTACAGTGACAGAGACGGGTACAGCGACAGAGACAAGCACAGCGACAGAGACAGGTACAGTGACAGAGACAGGTACAGCGACAGAGACAGGTACAGCGACAGAGACAGGTACAGCGAAAGAGACAGGTACAGTGACAGAGACAGGCACAGCGACAGAGACAAGCACAGCGACAGAGACAGGTACAGTAACAGAGACAGGTACAGCGACAGAGACAGGTACAGTGACAGAGACAGGTACAGTAACAGAGACAGGTACAGTGACAGAGACAGGTACAGCGACAGAGACAAGCACAGCGACAGAGACAGGTACAGTGACAGAGACGGGTACAGCGACAGAGACAAGCACAGCGACAGAGACAGGTACAGTGACAGAGACAGGTACAGCGACAGAGACAGGTACAGCGAAAGAGACAGGTACAGTGACAGAGACAGGCACAGCGACAGAGACAAGCACAGCGACAGAGACAGGCACAGCGACAGAGACAGGTACAGCGAGAGAGACAGGCAGAGTTGCAGAGACAGGCACAGTGACAGAGACAGGCACAGTGACAGAGACAAGCACAGCGACAAGCACAGTGACACAGACAAGCACAGCGACAAGCACAGCGACAGAGACAAGCACAGCGACAGAGACAGGCACAGTGACAGAGAGAGGTACAGCGAGAGAGACAGGCAGAGTGACAGAGACAGGCACAGTGACAGAGACAGGTACAGCGACAAGCGCAGCGACAGAGATAAGCACAGCGACAAGCACAGCGACAGAGACAAGCACAGCGACAAGCACAGCGACAGAGACAAGCACAGCGACAGAGACAAGCACAGAGACAAGCACAGCGACAGAGACAAGCACAGCGACAGAGACAGGTACAGCGACAAGCACAGCGACAGAGACAGGTACAGCGAGAGAGACAGGCAGAGTGACAGAGACAGGCACAGTGACAGAGACAGGCACAGCGACAAGCACAGCGACAGAGATAAGCACAGCGACAAGCACAGCGACAGAGACAAGCACAGCGACAAGCACAGCGACAGAGACAAGCACAGCGACAGAGACAAGCACAGTGACAGAGACAGGTACAGCGATAAGCACAGCGACAGAGACAAGCACAGCGACAGAGACAGGTACAGCGAGATAGACAGGCAGAGTGACAGAGACAGGCACAGCGACACAGACAGGTACAGCGAGAGAGACAGGCAGAGTGACAGAGACAGGCACAGTGAGAGAGACAGGCAGAGTGACAGAGACAGGCACAGTGACAGAGACAGGTACAGCGAGATAGACAGGCAGAGTGACAGAGACAGGCACAGTGACAGAGACAGGTACAGCGAGATAGACAGGCAGAGTGACAGCGACAAGCACAGCGACAGAGACAGGCACAGCGACAAGCACAGCGACAGAGATAAGCACAGCGACAAGCACAGCGACAGAGACAAGCACAGCGACAGAGACAGGTACAGTGACAGAGACAGGTACAGTGACAGAGACAGGTACAGCGAGAGAGACAGGCACAGCGACAGAGACAAGCACAGCGACAGAGACAGGTACAGTGACAGAGACAGGTACAGTGACAGAGACAGGTACAGCGAGAGAGACAGGCAGAGTGACAGAGACAGGCACAGTGACAGAGACAGGTACAGTGACAGAGACAGGTACAGTGACAGAGACAGGTACAGTGACAGAGACAAGCACAGCGACAGAGACAAGCACAGCGACAGAGACAAGCACAGCGACAGAGACAAGCACAGCGACAGAGACAGGTACAGTGACAGAGACAGGTACAGCGACAGAGACAGGTACAGTGACAGAGACAGGTACAGTGACAGAGACAGGCACAGCGACAGAGACAAGCACAGCGACAGAGACAAGCACAGCGACAGAGACAAGCACAGCGACAGAGACAGGTACAGTGACAGAGACAGGCACAGCGACAGAGACAGGTACAGTGACAGAGACAGGCACAGCGACAGAGACAAGCACAGCGACAGAGACAAGCACAGCGACAGAGACAAGCACAGCGACAGAGACAGGTACAGTGACAGAGACAGGTACAGCGACAGAGACAGGTACAGCGACAGAGACAGGTACAGTGACAGAGACGGGTACAGCGACAGAGACAAGCACAGCGACAGAGACAGGTACAGTGACAGAGACAGGTACAGCGACAGAGACAGGTAAAGCGACAGAGACAGGTACAGCGAAAGAGACAGGTACAGTGACAGAGACAGGCACAGCGACAGAAACAAGCACAGCGACAGAGACAGGTACAGTGACAGAGACAGGTACAGCGACAGAGACAGGTACAGTGACAGAGACAGGTACAGTAACAGAGACAGGTACAGTGACAGAGACAGGTACAGCGACAGAGACAAGCACAGCGACAGAGACAGGTACAGTGACAGAGACGGGTACAGCGACAGAGACAAGCACAGCGACAGAGACAGGTACAGTGACAGAGACAGGTACAGCGACAGAGACAGGTACAGCGAAAGAGACAGGTACAGTGACAGAGACAGGCACAGCGACAGAGACAAGCACAGCGACAGAGACAGGCACAGCGACAGAGACAGGTACAGCGACAGAGACAGGTACAGCGACAGAGACAGGTACAGTGACAGAGACAGGTACAGTGACAGAGACAGGTACAGCGACAGAGACAAGCACAGCGACAGAGACAGGTACAGTGACAGAGACAGGTACAGCTAGAGAGACAGGCAGAGTGACAGAGACAGGCACAGTGACAGAGACAGGCTCAGTGACAGAGACAAGCACAGCGACAAGCACAGTGACACAGACAAGCACAGCGACAAGGACAGCGACAGAGAGAAGCACAGCGACAGAGACAAGCACAGAGACAAGCACAGCGACAGAGACAAGCACAGCGACAGAGACAGGTACAGCGACAAGCACAGCGACAGAGACAGGTACAGCGAGAGAGACAGGCAGAGTGACAGAGACAGGCACAGTGACAGAGACAGGTACAGCGACAAGCACAGCGACAGAGATAAGCACAGCGACAAGCACAGCGACAGAGACAAGCACAGCGACAAGCACAGCGACAGAGACAAGCACAGCGACAGAGACAAGCACAGAGACAAGCACAGCGACAGAGACAAGCACAGCGACAGAGACAGGTACAGCGACAAGCACAGCGACAGAGACAGGTACAGCGAGAGAGACAGGCAGAGTGACAGAGACAGGCACAGTGACAGAGACAGGCACAGCGACAAGCACAGCGACTGAGATAAGCACAGCGACAAGCACAGCGACAGAGACAAGCACAGCGACAGAGACAAGCACAGTGACAGAGACAGGTACAGCGATAAGCACAGCGACAGAGACAAGCACAGCGACAGAGACAGGTACAGCGACAAGCACAGCGACAGAGACAGGTAAAGCGAGATAGACAGGCAGAGTGACAGAGACAGGCACAGCGACACAGACAGGCACAGCGAGAGAGACAGGCAGAGTGACAGAGACAGGCACAGTGAGAGAGACAGGCAGAGTGACAGAGACAGGCACAGTGACAGAGACAGGTACAGCGAGATAGACAGGCAGAGTGACAGAGACAGGCACAGTGACAGAGACAGGTACAGCGAGATAGACAGGCAGAGTGACAGCGACAAGCACAGCGACAGAGACAGCCACAGCGACAAGCACAGCGACAGAGATAAGCACAGCGACAGAGACAAGCACAGCGACAGAGACAGGTACAGTGACAGAGACAGGTACAGTGACAGAGACAGGTACAGCGAGAGAGACAGGCACAGCGACAGAGACAAGCACAGCGACAGAGACAGGTACAGTGACAAAGACAGGTACAGTGACAGAGACAGGTACAGCGAGAGAGACAGGCAGAGTGACAGAGACAGGCACAGTGACAGAGACAGGTACAGTGACAGAGACAGGTACAGTGACCGAGACAGGTACAGTGACAGAGACAAGCACAGCGACAGAGACAAGCACAGCGACAGAGACAAGCACAGCGACAGAGACAAGCACAGCGACAGAGACAGGTACAGTGACAGAGACAGGTACAGCGACAGAGACAGGTACAGTGACAGAGACAGGTACAGTGACAGAGACAGGCACAGCGACAGAGACAAGCACAGCGACAGAGACAAGCACAGCGACAGAGACAAGCACAGCGACAGAGACAGGTACAGTAACAGAGACAGGTACAGCGACAGAGACAGGTACAGCGACAGAGACAGGTACAGTGACAGAGACGGGTACAGCGACAGAGACAAGCACAGCGACAGAGACAGGTACAGTGACAGAGACAGGTACAGCGACAGAGACAGGTACAGCGACAGAGACAGGTACAGCGAAAGAGACAGGTACAGTGACAGAGACAGGCACAGCGACAGAGACAAGCACAGCGACAGAGACAGGTACAGTGACAGAGACAGGTACAGCGACAGAGACAGGTACAGTGACAGAGACAGGTACAGTAACAGAGACAGGTACAGTGACAGAGACAGGTACAGCGACAGAGACAAGCACAGCGACAGAGACAGGTAAAGTGACAGAGACGGGTACAGCGACAGAGACAAGCACAGCGACAGAGACAGGTACAGTGACAGAGACAGGTACAGCGACAGAGAAAGGTACAGCGAAAGAGACAGGTACAGTGACAGAGACAGGCACAGCGACAGAGACAAGCACAGCGACAGAGACAGGCACAGCGACAGAGACAGGTACAGCGACAGAGACAGGTACAGCGACAGAGACAGGTACAGTGACAGAGACAGGTACAGTGACAGAGACAGGTACAGCGACAGAGACAAGCACAGCGACAGAGACAGGTACAGTGACAGAGACAGGTACAGCGAGAGAGACAGGCAGAGTGACAGAGACAGGCACAGTGACAGAGACAGGCACAGTGACAGAGACAAGCACAGCGACAAGCACAGTGACACAGACAAGCACAGCGACAAGCACAGCGACAGAGACAAGCACAGCGACAGAGACAGGCACAGTGACAGAGAGAGGTACAGCGAGAGAGACAGGCAGAGTGACAGAGACAGGCACAGTGACAGAGACAGGTACAGTGACAGAGACAGGTACAGCGAGAGAGACAGGCACAGTGACAGAGACAGGCACAGTGACAGAGACAAGCACAGTGACAGAGACAGGTACAGCGACAAGCACAGCGACAGAGACAAGCACAGCGACAGAGACAGGCACAGTGACAGAGACAGGTACAGTGACAGAGACAGGCACAGTGTCAGAGACAGGTACAGCGACAAGCACAGCGACAGAGACAGGTACAGCGACAGAGACAGGCACAGTGACAGAGACAGGCACAGTGACAGAGACACGCACAGCGACAGAGACAGGTACAGCGACAGAGACAGGTACAGCGACAAGCACAGCGACAGAGACAGGTATAGTGACAGAGACAGCTACAGCGAGAGAGACAGGCAGAGTGACAGAGACAGGCACAGTGACAGAGACAGGCACAGCGACAAGCACAGCGACAGAGACAGGTACAGCGACAGAGACAGGTACAGCGAGAGAGACAGGCAGAGTGACAGAGACAGGCACAGTGACAGAGACAGGCACAGTGACAGAGACAAGCACAGCGACAAGCACAGTGACAGAGACAAGCACAGCGACAAGCACAGCGACAGAGACAAGCACAGCGACAGAGACAGCCACAGTGACAGAGACAGGTACAGTGACAGAGAGAGGTACAGCGAGAGAGACAGGCAGAGTGACAGAGACAGGCACAGTGACAGAGACAGGTACAGTGACAGAGACAGGTACAGCGAGCGAGACAGGCACAGTGACAGAGACAGGCACAGTGACAGAGACAAGCACAGTGACAGAGACAGGTACAGCGACAAGCACAGCGACAGAGACAAGCACAGCGACAGAGACAGGCACAGTGACAGAGACAGGTAGAGTGACAGAGACAGGCACAGTGTCCGAGACAGGTACAGCGACAAGCACAGCGACAGAGACAGGTACAGTGACAGAGACAGGCACAGTGACAGAAACAGGCACAGCGACAGAGACAGGTACAGCGACAGAGACAGGTACAGCGACAAGCACAGCGACAGAGACAAGCACAGCGACAGAGACAGGTACAGTGACAGAGACAGGCACAGTGTCAGAGACAGGTACAGCGACAAGCACAGCGACAGAGACAGGTACAGTGACAGAGACAGGCAGAGTGACAGAGACAGGCACAGTGACAGAGACAGGTACAGTGACAGAGACAGGTACAGCGAGAGAGACAGGCACAGTGACAGAGACAGGCACAGTGACAGAGACAAGCACAGTGACAGAGACAGGTACAGCGACAAGCACGGCGACAGAGACAAGCACAGCAACAGAGACAGGCACAGTGACAGAGACAGGTACAGTGACAGAGACAGGTACAGTGACAGAGACAAGCACGGCGACAGAGACAGGGACAGCGACAGAGACAGGCACAGTGACAAGCACGGCGACAGAGACAGGCACAGCAACAAGCACGGCGACAGAGACAGGTACAGTGACAGAGACAGGCACAGTGACAGAGACAGGCACAGTGACAGAGACAGGTACAGCGACAAGCGCAGCGACAGAGACAGGCACAGCGCCAGAGACAGGTACAGTGACAGAGACAGGCACAGTGACAGAGACAGGCACAGTGACAGAGACAGGTACAGCGACAAGCACAGTGACAGGGACAAGCACAGCGACAGAGACAGGCACAGCGACAGAGACAGGTACAGCGAGATAGACAGGCAGAGTGACAGAGACAAGCACAGCGACAGAGACAGGTACAGTGACAGAGACAGGTACAGCGACAAGCACAGCGACAAAGACAAGCACAGCGACAGAGACAGGCAGAGTTACAGAGACAGGCACAGTGACAGAGACAGGTACTGCGAGAGAGACAGGCAGAGTGACAGAGACAAGCACAGCGACAGAGACAAGCACAGCGACAGAGACAAGCACAGCAACAGAGACAGGCACAGCGACAGAGACAAGCACAGCGACAGAGACAAGCACAGCGACAGAGACAAGCACAGCGACAGAGACAGGCACAGCGACAGAGACAAGCACAGCGACAGAGACAAGCACAGCGACAGAGACAGGCACAGCGACAGAGACAAGCACAGCGACAGAGACAGGCACAGCGACAGAGACAGGCATAGCGACAGAGACAGGCACAGCGACAGAGACAAGCACAGCAAGAGAGACAGGCACAGCGACAGAGACAGGCACAGCGACAGAGACAAGCACAGCAACAGAGACAAGCACAGCGACAGAGACAAGCACAGCAACAGAGACAGGCACAGCGACAGAGACAAGCACAGCGACAGAGACAAGCACAGCGACAGAGACAAGCACAGCAACAGAGACAGGCACAGCGACAGAGACAGGCACAGCGACAGAGACAAGCACAGCGACAGAGACAAGCACAGCGACAGAGACAGGCACAGCGACAGAGACAAGCACAGCGACATAGACAAGCACAGCGATAGAGACAAGCACAGCAACAGAGACAAGCACAGCGACAGAGACAAGCACAGCGACAGAGAAGAGCACAGCAACAGAGACAGGCACAGCGACAGAGACAGGCAGAGCGACACAGACAGGAACAGCGACAAGCACAGCGACAGAGACTGGCACAGCGACAAGCACCGCGACAGAGACAAGCACAGAGACAAGCACAGCGACAGAGACAAGCACAGCGACAGAGACAGGCACAGCGACAGAGACAGGCAGAGCGACAGAAACAGGAACAGCGACAAGCACAGCGACAATGACAAGCACAGCGACACAGACAAGCACAGCGACAGAGACAGGCACAGCGACAGAGACAGGCAGAGCGACAGAGACAGGTACAGCGACAAGCACAGTGACAAAGACAAGCACAGCGATAGAGACAAGCACAGCGACAAGCACAGCGACAGAGACAAGCACAGCGATAGAGACAGGCACAGCGACAGAGACAGGCAGAGCGACAGAGACAGGTACAGCGACAAGCACAGCGACAGAGACAGGCACAGCGACAAGCACAGCGACAGAGATAAGCACCGCGACAGAGACAGGTACAGCGACAAGCACAGCGACAGAGACAGGCACCGCGACAGAGACAGGCACAGTGACAGAGACAGGCACAGTGACAGAGACAGGTACAGCGAGATAGACAGGCAGAGTGACAGAGACAGACACAGCGACACAGACAGGTACAGCGAGAGAGAGAGGCAGAGTGACAGAGACAGGCACAGTGACAGAGACAGGTACAGCGAGAGAGACGGGCAGAGTGACAGAGACAGGCACAGTGACAGAGACAGGTATAGCGATAAGCACAGCGACAGAGACAAGCACAGCGACAGAGACAGGTACAGCGAGAGAGAGAGGCAGAGTGACAGAGACAGGCACAGCGACAAGCACAGCGACAGAGACAGGTACAGCGAGAGAGACAGGCAGAGTGACAGAGACAGGCACAGTGACAGAGACAGGCACAGCGACAAGCACAGCGACAGAGATAAGCACAGCGACAAGCACAGCGACAGAGACAAGCACAGCGACAAGCACAGCGACAGAGACAAGCACAGCGACAGAGACAAGCACAGTGACAGAGACAGGTACAGCGATAAGCACAGCGACAGAGACAAGCACAGCGACAGAGACAGGCACAGTGACAGAGAGAGGTACAGCGAGAGAGACAGGCAGAGTGACAGAGACAGGCACAGTGACAGAGACAGGTACAGTGACAGAGACAGGTACAGCGAGAGAGACAGGCACAGTGACAGAGACAAGCACAGTGACAGAGACAGGTACAGCGACAAGCACAGCGACAGAGACAAGCACAGCGACAGAGACAGGCACAGTGACAGAGACAGGTACAGTGACAGAGACAGGCACAGTGTCAGAGACAGGTACAGCGACAAGCACAGCGACAGAGACAGGTACAGTGACAGAGACAGGCACAGTGACAGAGACAGGCACAGTGACAGAGACAGGCACAGCGACAGAGACAGGTACAGCGACAGAGACAGGTACAGCGACAAGCACAGCGACAGAGACAGGTACAGTGACAGAGACAGGTACAGCGAGAGAGACAGGCAGAGTGACAGAGACAGGCACAGTGACAGAGACAGGCACAGCGACAAGCACAGCGACAGAGACAGGTACAGCGACAGAGACAGGTACAGCGAGAGAGACAGGCAGAGTGACAGAGACAGGCACAGTGACAGAGACAGGCACAGTGACAGAGACAAGCACAGCGACAAGCACAGTGACAGAGACAAGCACAGCGACAAGCACAGCGACAGAGACAAGCACAGCGACAGAGACAGCCACAGTGACAGAGACAGGTACAGTGACAGAGAGAGGTACAGCGAGAGAGACAGGCAGAGTGACAGAGACAGGCACAGTGACAGAGACAGGTACAGTGACAGAGACAGGTACAGCGAGAGAGACAGGCACAGTGACAGAGACAGGCACAGTGACAGAGACAAGCACAGTGACAGAGACAGGTACAGCGACAAGCACAGCGACAGAGACAAGCACAGCGAATGAGACAGGCACAGTGACAGAGACAGGTACAGTGACAGAGACAGGCACAGTGTCAGAGACAGGTACAGCGACAAGCACAGCGACAGAGACAGGTACAGTGACAGAGACAGGCACAGTGACAGAGACAGGCACAGCGACAGAGACAGGTACAGCGACAGAGACAGGTACAGCGATAAGCAAAGCGACAGAGACAAGCACAGCGACACAGACAGGCACAGTGACAGAGACAGGTACAGTGACAAGCACGGCGACAGAGACAAGCACAGCGACAGAGACAGGCACAGTGACAGAGACAGGTACAGTGACAGAGACAGGTACAGTGACAGAGACAAGCACGGCGACAGAGACAGGGACAGCGACAGAGACAGGCACAGTGACAAGCACGGCGACAGAGACAGGCACAGCAACAAGCACGGCGACAGAGACAGGCACAGCGACAGAGACAGGTACAGTGACTGAGACAGGCACAGTGACAGACACAGGCACAGTGACAGAGACAGGAACAGCGACAAGCGCAGCGACAGAGACAGGCACAGCGCCAGAGACAGGTACAGTGACAGAGACAGGCACAGTGACAGAGACAGGCACAGTGACAGAGACAGGTACAGCGACAAGCACAGTGACAGGGACAAGCACAGCGACAGAGACAGGCACAGCGACAGAGACAGGTACAGCGAGATAGACAGGCAGAGTGACAGAGACAAGCACAGCGACAGAGACAGGTACAGTGACAGAGACAGGTACAGCGACAGGCACAGCGACAAAGACAAGCACAGCGACAGAGACAGGCAGAGTTACAGAGACAGGTACAGTGACAGAGACAGGTACTGGGAGAGAGACAGGCAGAGTGACAGAGACAGGCACAGTGACAGAGACAGGTACTGCGAGACAGGCAGGCAGAGTGACAGAGACAAGCACAGCGACAGAGACAAGCACAGCGACAGAGACAAGCACAGCAACAAAGACGGGCACAGCGACAGAGACAAGCACAGCGACAGAGACAAGCACAGCGACAGAGACAAGCACAGCAACAGAGACAGGCACAGCGACAGAGACAAGCACAGCGACAGAGACAAGCACAGCGACAGAGACATTCACAGCGACAGAGACAAGCACAGCGACAGAGACAGGCACAGCGACAGAGACAGGCACAGCGACAGAGACAGGCACAGCGACAGAGACAAGCACAGCAACAGAGACAGGCACAGCGACAGAGACAGGCACAGCGACAGAGACAAGCACAGCAACAGAGACAAGCACAGCGACAGAGACAAGCACAGCAACAGAGACAGGCACAGCGACAGAGACAAGCACAGCGACAGAGACAAGCACAGCGACAGAGACAAACACAGCAACAGAGACAGGCACGGCGACAGAGACAGGCACAGCAACAGAGACAAGCACAGCGACAGAGACAAGCACAGCGACAGAGACAGGCACAGCGACAGAGACAAGCACAGCGACATAGACAAGCACAGCGACAGAGACAAGCACAGCAACAGAGACAAGCACAGCGACAGAGACAAGCACAGCGACAGAGACAAGCACAGCAACAGAGACAGGCACAGCGACAGAGACAGGCAGAGCGACAGAGACAGGAACAGCGACAAGCACAGCGACAGAGACTGGCACAGCGACAAGCACCGCGACAGAGACAAGCACAGAGACAAGCACAGCGACAGAGACAAGCACAGCGACAGAGACAGGCACAGCGACAGAGACAGGCAGAGCGACAGAAACGGGAACAGCGACAAGCACAGCGACAATGACAAGCACAGCGACACAGATAAGCACAGCGACAGAGACAGGCACAGCGACAGAGACAGGCAGAGCGACAGAGACAGGTACAGCGACAAGCACAGCGACAAAGGCAAGTACAGCGACAGAGACAAGCACAGCGACAAGCACAGCGACAGAGACAAGCACAGCGATAGAGACAGGCACAGCGACAGAGACAGGCAGAGCGACAGAGACAGGTACAGCGACAAGCACAGCGACAGAGACAGGCACAGCGACAAGCACAGCGACAGAGACAAGCACCGCGACAGAGACAGGTACAGCGACAAGCACAGCGACAGAGACAGGCACCGCGACAGAGACAGGCACAGTGACAGAGACAGGCACAGTGACAGAGACAGGTACAGCGAGATAGACAGGCAGAGTGACAGAGACAGACACAGCGACACAGACAGGTACAGCGAGAGAGAGAGGGAGAGTGACAGAGACAGGCACAGTGACAGAGACAGGTACAGCGAGAGAGACGGGCAGAGTGACAGAGACAGGCACAGTGACAGAGACAGGTATAGCGATAAGCACAGCGACAGAGACAAGCACAGCGACAGAGACAGGTACAGCGAGAGAGAGAGGCAGAGTGACAGAGACAGGCACAGCGACAAGCACAGCGACAGAGACAGGTACAGCGAGAGAGACAGGCAGAGTGACAGAGACAGGCACAGCGACAAGCACAGCGACAGAGATAAGCACAGCGACAAGCACAGCGACAGAGACAAGCACAGCGACAAGCACAGCGACAGAGACAAGCACAGCGACAGAGACAAGCACAGTGACAGAGACAGGTACAGCGATAAGCACAGCGACAGAGACAAGCACAGCGACAGAGACAGGTACAGCGACAAGCACAGCGACAGAGACAGGTACAGCGAGATAGACAGGCAGAGTGACAGAGACAGGCACAGCGACACAGACAGGTACAGCGAGAGAGACAGGCAGAGTGACAGAGACAGGCACAGTGAGAGAGACAGGCAGAGTGACAGAGACAGGCACAGTGACAGAGAGAGGTACAGCGAGATAGACAGGCAGAGTGACAGAGACAGGCACAGTGACAGAGACAGGTACAGCGAGATAGACAGGCAGAGTGACAGCGACAAGCACAGCGACAGAGACAGGCACAGCGACAAGCACAGCGACAGAGATAAGCACAGCGACAAGCACAGCGATAGAGACAAGCACAGCGACAGAGACAGGTACAGTGACAGAGACAGGTACAGCGAGAGAGACAGGCACAGCGACAGAGACAAGCACAGCGACAGAGACAGGTACAGTGACAGAGACAGGTACAGTGACAGAGACAGGTACAGCGAGAGAGACAGGCAGAGTGACAGAGACAGGCACAGTGACAGAGACAGGTACAGTGACAGAGACAGGTACAGTGACAGAGACAGGTACAGTGACAGAGACAGGTACAGTGACAGAGACAAGCACAGCGACAGAGACAAGCACAGCGACAGAGACAAGCACAGCGACAGAGACAGGTACAGTGACAGAGACAGGTACAGCGATCGAGACAGGTACAGTGACAGAGACAGGTACAGCGACAGAGACCGGCACAGCGACAGAGACAAGCACAGCGACAGAGACAAGCACAGCGACAGAGACAAGCACAGTGACAGAGACAGGTACAGTGACAGAGACAGGTACAGCGACAGAGACAGGTACAGCGACAGAGACAGGTACAGCGACAGAGACAAGCACAGCGACAGAGACAGGTACAGTGACAGAGACAGGTACAGCGACAGAGACAAGCACAGCGACAGAGACAAGCACAGCGACAGAGACAAGCACGGCAACAGAGACAGGCACAGCGACAGAGACAAGCACAGCGACAGAGACAAGCACAGCGACAGAGACAGGCACAGCGACAGAGACAAGCACAGCGACAGAGACAGGCACAGCGACAGAGACAGGCACAGCGACAGAGACAGGCACAGCGACAGAGACAAGCACAGCAAGAGAGACAGGCACAGCGACACGGACAGGCACAGCGACAGAGACAAGCACAGCGACAGAGACAAGCACAGCAACAGAGACAGGCACAGCGACAGAGACAAGCACAGCGACAGAGACAAGCACAGCGACAGAGACAAGCACAGCAACAGAGACAGGCACAGCGACAGAGACAGGCACAGCGACAGAGACAAGCACAGCGACAGAGACAAGCACAGCGACAGAGACAGGCACAGCGACAGAGACAAGCACAGCGACATAGACAAGCACAGCGATAGAGACAAGCACAGCAACAGAGACAAGCACAGCGACAGAGACAGGCACAGCGACAGAGACAGGCAGAGCGACAGAGACAGGTACAGCGACAAGCACAGCGACAAAGGCAAGTACAGCGACAGAGACAAGCACAGCGACAAGCACAGCGACAGAGACAAGCACAGCGATAGAGACAGGCACAGCGACAGAGACAGGCAGAGCGACAGAGACAGGTACAGCGACAAGCACAGCGACAGAGACAGGCACAGCGACAAGCACAGCGACAGAGACAAGCACCGCGACAGAGACAGGTACAGCGACAAGCACAGCGACAGAGACAGGCACCGCGACAGAGACAGGCACAGTGACAGAGACAGGCACAGTGACAGAGACAGGTACAGCGAGATAGACAGGCAGAGTGACAGAGACAGACACAGCGACACAGACAGGTACAGCGAGAGAGAGAGGCAGAGTGACAGAGACAGGCACAGTGACAGAGACAGGTACAGCGAGAGAGACGGGCAGAGTGACAGAGACAGGCACAGTGACAGAGACAGGTATAGCGATAAGCACAGCGACAGAGACAAGCACAGCGACAGAGACAGGTACAGCGAGAGAGACAGGCAGAGTGACAGAGACAGGCACAGCGACAAGCACAGCGACAGAGATAAGCACAGCGACAAGCACAGCGACAGAGACAAGCACAGCGACAAGCACAGCGACAGAGACAAGCACAGCGACAGAGACAAGCACAGTGACAGAGACAGGTACAGCGATAAGCACAGCGACAGAGACAAGCACAGCGACAGAGACAAGCACAGTGACAGAGACAGGTACAGCGATAAGCACAGCGACAGAGACAAGCACAGCGACAGAGACAGGTACAGCGACAAGCACAGCGACAGAGACAGGTACAGCGAGATAGACAGGCAGAGTGACAGAGACAGGCACAGCGACACAGACAGGTACAGCGAGAGAGACAGGCAGAGTGACAGAGACAGGCACAGTGAGAGAGACAGGCAGAGTGACAGAGACAGGCACAGTGACAGAGAGAGGTACAGCGAGATAGACAGGCAGAGTGACAGAGACAGGCACAGTGACAGAGACAGGTACAGCGAGATAGACAGGCAGAGTGACAGCGACAAGCACAGCGACAGAGACAGGCACAGCGACAAGCACAGCGACAGAGATAAGCACAGCGACAAGCACAGCGATAGAGACAAGCACAGCGACAGAGACAGGTACAGTGACAGAGACAGGTACAGTGACAGAGACAGGTACAGCGAGAGAGACAGGCACAGCGACAGAGACAAGCACAGCGACAGAGACAGGTACAGTGACAGAGACAGGTACAGTGACAGAGACAGGTACAGCGAGAGAGACAGGCAGAGTGACAGAGACAGGCACAGTGACAGAGACAGGTACAGTGACAGAGACAGGTACAGTGACAGAGACAGGTACAGTGACAGAGACAGGTACAGTGACAGAGACAAGCACAGCGACAGAGACAAGCACAGCGACAGAGACAAGCACAGCGACAGAGACAAGCACAGCGACAGAGACAGGTACAGTGACAGAGACAGGTACAGCGACAGAGACAGGTACAGTGACAGAGACAGGTACAGCGACAGAGACCGGCACAGCGACAGAGACAAGCACAGCGACAGAGACAAGCACAGCGACAGAGACAAGCACAGTGACAGAGACAGGTACAGTGACAGAGACAGGTACAGCGACAGAGACAGGTACAGCGACAGAGACAGGTACAGCGACAGAGACAAGCACAGCGACAGAGACAGGTACAGTGACAGAGACAGGTACAGCGACAGAGACAAGCACAGCGACAGAGACAAGCACAGCGACAGAGACAAGCACGGCAACAGAGACAGGCACAGCGACAGAGACAAGCACAGCGACAGAGACAAGCACAGCGACAGAGACAGGCACAGCGACAGAGACAAGCACAGCGACAGAGACAGGCACAGCGACAGAGACAGGCACAGCGACAGAGACAGGCACAGCGACAGAGACAAGCACAGCAAGAGAGACAGGCACAGCGACAGAGACAGGCACAGCGACAGAGACAAGCACAGCAACAGAGACAAGCACAGCGACAGAGACAAGCACAGCAACAGAGACAGGCACAGCGACAGAGACAAGCACAGCGACAGAGACAAGCACAGCGACAGAGACAAGCACAGCAACAGAGACAGGCACAGCGACAGAGACAGGCACAGCGACAGAGACAAGCACAGCGACAGAGACAAGCACAGCGACAGAGACAGGCACAGCGACAGAGACAAGCACAGCGACATAGACAAGCACAGCGATAGAGACAAGCACAGCAACAGAGACAAGCACAGCGACAGAGACAAGCACAGCGACAGAGACAAGCACAGCAACAGAGACAGGCACAGCGACAGAGACAGGCAGAGCGACACAGACAGGAACAGCGACAAGCACAGCGACAGAGACTGGCACAGCGACAAGCACCGCGACAGAGACAAGCACAGAGACAAGCACAGCGACAGAGACAAGCACAGCGACAGAGACAGCACAGCGACAGAGACAGGCAGAGCGACAGAAACAGGAACAGCGACAAGCACAGCGACAATGACAAGCACAGCGACACAGACAAGCACAGCGACAGAGACAGGCACAGCGACAGAGACAGGCAGAGCGACAGAGACAGGTACAGCGACAAGCACAGTGACAAAGACAAGCACAGCGACAGAGACAAGCACAGCGACAAGCACAGCGACAGAGACAAGCACAGCGATAGAGACAGGCACAGCGACAGAGACAGGCAGAGCGACAGAGACAGGTACAGCGACAAGCACAGCGACAGAGACAGGCACAGCGACAAGCACAGCGACAGAGATAAGCACCGCGACAGAGACAGGTACAGCGACAAGCACAGCGACAGAGACAGGCACCGCGACAGAGACAGGCACAGTGACAGAGACAGGCACAGTGACAGAGACAGGTACAGCGAGATAGACAGGCAGAGTGACAGAGACAGACACAGCGACACAGACAGGTACAGCGAGAGAGAGAGGCAGAGTGACAGAGACAGGCACAGTGACAGAGACAGGTACAGCGAGAGAGACGGGCAGAGTGACAGAGACAGGCACAGTGACAGAGACAGGTATAGCGATAAGCACAGCGACAGAGACAAGCACAGCGACAGAGACAGGTACAGCGAGAGAGAGAGGCAGAGTGACAGAGACAGGCACAGCGACAAGCACAGCGACAGAGACAGGTACAGCGAGAGAGACAGGCAGAGTGACAGAGACAGGCACAGTGACAGAGACAGGCACAGCGACAAGCACAGCGACAGAGATAAGCACAGCGACAAGCACAGCGACAGAGACAAGCACAGCGACAAGCACAGCGACAGAGACAAGCACAGCGACAGAGACAAGCACAGTGACAGAGACAGGTACAGCGATAAGCACAGCGACAGAGACAAGCACAGCGACAGAGACAGGCACAGTGACAGAGAGAGGTACAGCGAGAGAGACAGGCAGAGTGACAGAGACAGGCACAGTGACAGAGACAGGTACAGTGACAGAGACAGGTACAGCGAGAGAGACAGGCACAGTGACAGAGACAAGCACAGTGACAGAGACAGGTACAGCGACAAGCACAGCGACAGAGACAAGCACAGCGACAGAGACAGGCACAGTGACAGAGACAGGTACAGTGACAGAGACAGGCACAGTGTCAGAGACAGGTACAGCGACAAGCACAGCGACAGAGACAGGTACAGTGACAGAGACAGGCACAGTGACAGAGACAGGCACAGTGACAGAGACAGGCACATCGACAGAGACAGGTACAGCGACAGAGACAGGTACAGCGACAAGCACAGCGACAGAGACAGGTACAGTGACAGAGACAGGTACAGCGAGAGAGACAGGCAGAGTGACAGAGACAGGCACAGTGACAGAGACAGGCACAGCGACAAGCACAGCGACAGAGACAGGTACAGCGACAGAGACAGGTACAGCGAGAGAGACAGGCAGAGTGACAGAGACAGGCACAGTGACAGAGACAGGCACAGTGACAGAGACAAGCACAGCGACAAGCACAGTTACAGAGACAAGCACAGCGACAAGCACAGCGACAGAGACAAGCACAGCGACAGAGACAGCCACAGTGACAGAGACAGGTACAGTGACAGAGAGAGGTACAGCGAGAGAGACAGGCAGAGTGACAGAGACAGGCACAGTGACAGAGACAGGTACAGTGACAGAGACAGGTACAGCGAGAGAGACAGGCACAGTGACAGAGACAGGCACAGTGACAGAGACAAGCACAGTGACAGAGACAGGTACAGCGACAAGCACAGCGACAGAGACAAGCACAGCGACAGAGACAGGCACAGTGACAGAGACAGGTACAGTGACAGAGACAGGCACAGTGTCAGAGACAGGTACAGCGACAAGCACAGCGACAGAGACAGGTACAGTGACAGAGACAGGCACAGTGACAGAGACAGGCACAGCGACAGAGACAGGTACAGCGACAGAGACAGGTACAGCGACAAGCAAAGCGACAGAGACAAGCACAGCGACACAGACAGGCACAG
Source organism: Tenodera sinensis (assembly GCA_030765045.1). Taxonomy (NCBI): domain Eukaryota; kingdom Metazoa; phylum Arthropoda; class Insecta; order Mantodea; family Mantidae; genus Tenodera; species Tenodera sinensis. The sequence goes on from CM060966.1 coordinate 145,805,123, forward strand.
TGACAGAGACAGGTACAGTGACAAGCACGGCGACAGAGACAAGCACAGCGACAGAGACAGGCACAGTGACAGAGACAGGTACAGTGACAGAGACAGGTACAGTGACAGAGATAAGCACGGCGACAGAGACAGGGACAGCGACAGAGACAGGCACAGTGACAAGCACGGCGACAGAGACAGGCACAGCAACAAGCACGGCGACAGAGACAGGCACAGCGACAGAGACAGGTACAGTGACTGAGACAGGCACAGTGACAGACACAGGCACAGTGACAGAGACAGGAACAGCGACAAGCGCAGCGACAGAGACAGGCACAGCGCCAGAGACAGGTACAGTGACAGAGACAGGCACAGTGACAGAGACAGGCACAGTGACAGAGACAGGTACAGCGACAAGCACAGTGACAGGGACAAGCACAGCGACAGAGACAGGCACAGCGACAGAGACAGGTACAGCGAGATAGACAGGCAGAGTGACAGAGACAAGCACAGCGACAGAGACAGGTACAGTGACAGAGACAGGTACAGCGACAGGCACAGCGACAGAGACAAGCACAGCGACAGAGACAGGCAGAGTTACAGAGACAGGTACAGTGACAGAGACAGGTACTGGGAGAGAGACAGGCAGAGTGACAGAGACAGGCACAGTGACAGAGACAGGTACTGCGAGACAGGCAGGCAGAGTGACAGAGACAAGCACAGCGACAGAGACAAGCACAGCGACAGAGACAAGCACAGCAACAAAGACGGGCACAGCGACAGAGACAAGCACAGCGACAGAGACAAGCACAGCGACAGAGACAAGCACAGCAACAGAGACAGGCACAGCGACAGAGACAAGCACAGCGACAGAGACAAGCACAGCGACAGAGACATTCACAGCGACAGAGACAAGCACAGCGACAGAGACAGGCACAGCGACAGAGACAGGCACAGCGACAGAGACAGGCACAGCGACAGAGACAAGCACAGCGACAGAGACAAGCACAGCAACAGAGACAGGCACAGCGACAGAGACAGGCACAGCGACAGAGACAAGCACAGCAACAGAGGCAAGCACAGCGACAGAGACAAGCACAGCAACAGAGACAGGCACAGCGACAGAGACAAGCACAGCGACAGAGACAAGCACAGCGACAGAGACAAACACAGCAACAGAGACAGGCACGGCGACAGAGACAGGCACAGCAACAGAGACAAGCACAGCGACAGAGACAAGCACAGCGACAGAGACAGGCACAGCGACAGAGACAAGCACAGCGACATAGACAAGCACAGCGACAGAGACAAGCACAGCAACAGAGACAAGCACAGCGACAGAGACAAGCACAGCGACAGAGACAAGCACAGCAACAGAGACAGGCACAGCGACAGAGACAGGCAGAGCGACAGAGACAGGAACAGCGACAAGCACAGCGACAGAGACTGGCACAGCGACAAGCACCGCGACAGAGACAAGCACAGAGACAAGCACAGCGACAGAGACAAGCACAGCGACAGAGACAGGCACAGCGACAGAGACAGGCAGAGCGACAGAAACGGGAACAGCGACAAGCACAGCGACAATGACAAGCACAGCGACACAGATAAGCACAGCGACAGAGACAGGCACAGCGACAGAGACAGGCAGAGCGACAGAGACAGGTAAAGCGACAAGCACAGCGACAAAGGTAAGTACAGCGACAGAGACAAGCACAGCGACAAGCACAGCGACAGAGACAAGCACAGCGATAGAGACAGGCACAGCGACAGAGACAGGCAGAGCGACAGAGACAGGTACAGCGACAAGCACAGTGACAGAGACAGGCACAGCGACAAGCACAGCGACAGAGACAAGCACCGCGACAGAGACAGGTACAGCGACAAGCACAGCGACAGAGACAGGCACCGCGACAGAGACAGGCACAGTGACAGAGACAGGCACAGTGACAGAGACAGGTACAGCGAGATAGACAGGCAGAGTGACAGAGACAGACACAGCGACACAGACAGGTACAGCGAGAGAGAGAGGCAGAGTGACAGAGACAGGCACAGTGACAGAGACAGGTACAGCGAGAGAGACGGGCAGAGTGACAGAGACAGGCACAGTGACAGAGACAGGTATAGCGATAAGCACAGCGACAGAGACAAGCACAGCGACAGAGACAGGTACAGCGAGAGAGAGAGGCAGAGTGACAGAGACAGGCACAGCGACAAGTACAGCGACAGAGACAGGTACAGCGAGAGAGACAGGCAGAGTGACAGAGACAGGCACAGCGACAAGCACAGCGACAGAGATAAGCACAGCGACAAGCACAGCGACAGAGACAAGCACAGCGACAAGCACAGCGACAGAGACAAGCACAGCGACAGAGACAAGCACAGTGACAGAGACAGGTACAGCGATAAGCACAGCGACAGAGACAAGCACAGCGACAGAGACAGGTACAGCGACAAGCACAGCGACAGAGACAGGTACAGCGAGATAGACAGGCAGAGTGACAGAGACAGGCACAGCGACACAGACAGGTACAGCGAGAGAGACAGGCAGAGTGACAGAGACAGGCACAGTGAGAGAGACAGGCAGAGTGACAGAGACAGGCACAGTGACAGAGAGAGGTACAGCGAGATAGACAGGCAGAGTGACAGAGACAGGCACAGTGACAGAGACAGGTACAGCGAGATAGACAGGCAGAGTGACAGCGACAAGCACAGCGACAGAGACAGGCACAGCGACAAGCACAGCGACAGAGATAAGCACAGCGACAAGCACAGCGATAGAGACAAGCACAGCGACAGAGACAGGTACAGTGACAGAGACAGGTACAGTGACAGAGACAGGTACAGCGAGAGAGACAGGCACAGCGACAGAGACAAGCACAGCGACAGAGACAGGTACAGTGACAGAGACAGGTACAGTGACAGAGACAGGTACAGCGAGAGAGACAGGCAGAGTGACAGAGACAGACACAGCGACACAGACAGGTACAGCGAGAGAGAGAGGCAGAGTGACAGAGACAGGCACAGTGACAGAGACAGGTACAGCGAGAGAGACGGGCAGAGTGACAGAGACAGGCACAGTGACAGAGACAGGTATAGCGATAAGCACAGCGACAGAGACAAGCACAGCGACAGAGACAGGTACAGCGAGAGAGAGAGGCAGAGTGACAGAGACAGGCACAGCGACAAGCACAGCGACAGAGACAGGTACAGCGAGAGAGACAGGCAGAGTGACAGAGACAGGCACAGTGACAGAGACAGGCACAGCGACAAGCACAGCGACAGAGATAAGCACAGCGACAAGCACAGCGACAGAGACAAGCACAGCGACAAGCACAGCGACAGAGACAAGCACAGCGACAGAGACAAGCACAGTGACAGAGACAGGTACAGCGATAAGCACAGCGACAGAGACAAGCACAGCGACAGAGACAGGCACAGTGACAGAGAGAGGTACAGCGAGAGAGACAGGCAGAGTGACAGAGACAGGCACAGTGACAGAGACAGGTACAGTGACAGAGACAGGTACAGCGAGAGAGACAGGCACAGTGACAGAGACAAGCACAGTGACAGAGACAGGTACAGCGACAAGCACAGCGACAGAGACAAGCACAGCGACAGAGACAGGCACAGTGACAGAGACAGGTACAGTGACAGAGACAGGCACAGTGTCAGAGACAGGTACAGCGACAAGCACAGCGACAGAGACAGGTACAGTGACAGAGACAGGCACAGTGACAGAGACAGGCACAGTGACAGAGACAGGCACAGCGACAGAGACAGGTACAGCGACAGAGACAGGTACAGCGACAAGCACAGCGACAGAGACAGGTACAGTGACAGAGACAGGTACAGCGAGAGAGACAGGCAGAGTGACAGAGACAGGCACAGTGACAGAGACAGGCACAGCGACAAGCACAGCGACAGAGACAGGTACAGCGACAGAGACAGGTACAGCGAGAGAGACAGGCAGAGTGACAGAGACAGGCACAGTGACAGAGACAGGCACAGTGACAGAGACAAGCACAGCGACAAGCACAGTGACAGAGACAAGCACAGCGACAAGCACAGCGACAGAGACAAGCACAGCGACAGAGACAGCCACAGTGACAGAGACAGGTACAGTGACAGAGAGAGGTACAGCGAGAGAGACAGGCAGAGTGACAGAGACAGGCACAGTGACAGAGACAGGTACAGTGACAGAGACAGGTACAGCGAGAGAGACAGGCACAGTGACAGAGACAGGCACAGTGACAGAGACAAGCACAGTGACAGAGACAGGTACAGCGACAAGCACAGCGACAGAGACAAGCACAGCGACAGAGACAGGCACAGTGACAGAGACAGGTACAGTGACAGAGACAGGCACAGTGTCAGAGACAGGTACAGCGACAAGCACAGCGACAGAGACAGGTACAGTGACAGAGACAGGCACAGTGACAGAGACAGGCACAGCGACAGAGACAGGTACAGCGACAGAGACAGGTACAGCGACAAGCAAAGCGACAGAGACAAGCACAGCGACACAGACAGGCACAGTGACAGAGACAGGTACAGTGACAAGCACGGCGACAGAGACAAGCACAGCGACAGAGACAGGTACAGTGACAGAGACAGGTACAGTGACAGAGACAGGTACAGTGACAGAGATAAGCACGGCGACAGAGACAGGGACAGCGACAGAGACAGGCACAGTGACAAGCACGGCGACAGAGACAGGCACAGCAACAAGCACGGCGACAGAGACAGGCACAGCGACAGAGACAGGTACAGTGACTGAGACAGGCACAGTGACAGACACAGGCACAGTGACAGAGACAGGAACAGCGACAAGCGCAGCGACAGAGACAGGCACAGCGCCAGAGACAGGTACAGTGACAGAGACAGGCACAGTGACAGAGACAGGCACAGTGACAGAGACAGGTACAGCGACAAGCACAGTGACAGGGACAAGCACAGCGACAGAGACAGGCACAGCGACAGAGACAGGTACAGCGAGATAGACAGGCAGAGTGACAGAGACAAGCACAGCGACGGAGACAGGTACAGTGACAGAGACAGGTACAGCGACAGGCACAGCGACAGAGACAAGCACAGCGACAGAGACAGGCAGAGTTACAGAGACAGGTACAGTGACAGAGACAGGTACTGGGAGAGAGACAGGCAGAGTGACAGAGACAGGCACAGTGACAGAGACAGGTACTGCGAGACAGGCAGGCAGAGTGACAGAGACAAGCACAGCGACAGAGACAAGCACAGCGACAGAGACAAGCACAGCAACAAAGACGGGCACAGCGACAGAGACAAGCACAGCGACAGAGACAAGCACAGCGACAGAGACAAGCACAGCAACAGAGACAGGCACAGCGACAGAGACAAGCACAGCGACAGAGACAAGCACAGCGACAGAGACATTCACAGCGACAGAGACAAGCACAGCGACAGAGACAGGCACAGCGACAGAGACAGGCACAGCGACAGAGACAGGCACAGCGACAGAGACAAGCACAGCGACAGAGACAAGCACAGCAACAGAGACAGGCACAGCGACAGAGACAGGCACAGCGACAGAGACAAGCACAGCAACAGAGACAAGCACAGCGACAGAGACAAGCACAGCAACAGAGACAGGCACAGCGACAGAGACAAGCACAGCGACAGAGACAAGCACAGCGACAGAGACAAACACAGCAACAGAGACAGGCACGGCGACAGAGACAGGCACAGCAACAGAGACAAGCACAGCGACAGAGACAAGCACAGCGACAGAGACAGGCACAGCGACAGAGACAAGCACAGCGACATAGACAAGCACAGCGACAGAGACAAGCACAGCAACAGAGACAAGCACAGCGACAGAGACAAGCACAGCGACAGAGACAAGCACAGCAACAGAGACAGGCACAGCGACAGAGACAGGCAGAGCGACAGAGACAGGAACAGCGACAAGCACAGCGACAGAGACTGGCACAGCGACAAGCACCGCGACAGAGACAAGCACAGAGACAAGCACAGCGACAGAGACAAGCACAGCGACAGAGACAGGCACAGCGACAGAGACAGGCAGAGCGACAGAAACGGGAACAGCGACAAGCACAGCGACAATGACAAGCACAGCGACACAGATAAGCACAGCGACAGAGACAGGCACAGCGACAGAGACAGGCAGAGCGACAGAGACAGGTACAGCGACAAGCACAGCGACAAAGGTAAGTACAGCGACAGAGACAAGCACAGCGACAAGCACAGCGACAGAGACAAGCACAGCGATAGAGACAGGCACAGCGACAGAGACAGGCAGAGCGACAGAGACAGGTACAGCGACAAGCACAGTGACAGAGACAGGCACAGCGACAAGCACAGCGACAGAGACAAGCACCGCGACAGAGACAGGTACAGCGACAAGCACAGCGACAGAGACAGGCACCGCGACAGAGACAGGCACAGTGACAGAGACAGGCACAGTGACAGAGACAGGTACAGCGAGATAGACAGGCAGAGTGACAGAGACAGACACAGCGACACAGACAGGTACAGCGAGAGAGAGAGAGGCAGAGTGACAGAGACAGGCACAGTGACAGAGACAGGTACAGCGAGAGAAACGGGCAGAGTGACAGAGACAGGCACAGTGACAGAGACAGGTATAGCGATAAGCACAGCGACAGAGACAAGCACAGCGACAGAGACAGGTACAGCGAGAGAGAGAGGCAGAGTGACAGAGACAGGCACAGCGACAAGCACAGCGACAGAGACAGGTACAGCGAGAGAGACAGGCAGAGTGACAGAGACAGGCACAGCGACAAGCACAGCGACAGAGATAAGCACAGCGACAAGCACAGCGACAGAGACAAGCACAGCGACAAGCACAGCGACAGAGACAAGCACAGCGACAGAGACAAGCACAGTGACAGAGACAGGTACAGCGATAAGCACAGCGACAGAGACAAGCACAGCGACAGAGACAGGTACAGCGACAAGCACAGCGACAGAGACAGGTACAGCGAGATAGACAGGCAGAGTGACAGAGACAGGCACAGCGACACAGACAGGTACAGCGAGAGAGACAGGCAGAGTGACAGAGACAGGCACAGTGAGAGAGACAGGCAGAGTGACAGAGACAGGCACAGTGACAGAGAGAGGTACAGCGAGATAGACAGGCAGAGTGACAGAGACAGGCACAGTGACAGAGACAGGTACAGCGAGATAGACAGGCAGAGTGACAGCGACAAGCACAGCGACAGAGACAGGCACAGCGACAAGCACAGCGACAGAGATAAGCACAGCGACAAGCACAGCGATAGAGACAAGCACAGCGACAGAGACAGGTACAGTGACAGAGACAGGTACAGTGACAGAGACAGGTACAGCGAGAGAGACAGGCACAGCGACAGAGACAAGCACAGCGACAGAGAAAGGTACAGTGACAGAGACAGGTACAGTGACAGAGACAGGTACAGCGAGAGAGACAGGCAGAGTGACAGAGACAGGCACAGTGACAGAGACAGGTACAGTGACAGAGACAGGTACTGTGACAGAGACAGGTACAGTGACAGAGACAGGTACAGTGACAGAGACAAGCACAGCGACAGAGACAAGCACAGCGACAGAGACAAGCACAGCGACAGAGAAAAGCACAGCGACAGAGACAGGTACAGTGACAGAGACAGGTACAGCGACAGAGACAGGTACAGTGACAGAGACAGGTACAGCGACAGAGACCGGCACAGCGACAGAGACAAGCACAGCGACAGAGACAAGCACAGCGACAGAGACAAGCACAGTGACAGAGACAGGTACAGCGACAGAGACAGGTACAGCGACAGAGACAGGTACAGCGACAGAGACAAGCACAGCGACAGAGACAGGTACAGTGACAGAGACAGGTACAGCGACAGAGACAGGTACAGCGACAGAGACAGGTACAGTGACAGAGACAGGCACAGCGACAGAGACAAGCACAGCGACAGAGACAGGTACAGTGACAGAGACAGGTACAGCGACAGAGACAGGTACAGCGACAGAGACAGGTACAGTGACAGAGACAGGTACAGCGACAGAGACAAGCACAGCGACAGAGACAGGTACAGTGACAGAGACAGGCAGAGTGACAGAGACAGGCAGAGTGACAGAGACAGGCACAGTGACAGAGACAAGCACAGCGACAAGCACAGTGACAGAGACAAGCACAGCGACAAGCACAGCGACAGAGACAAGCACGGCGACAGAGACAGGCACAGTGACAGAGAGAGGTACAGCGAGAGAGACAGGCAGAGTGACAGAGACAGGCACAGTGACAGAGACAGGTACAGTGACAGAGACAGGTACAGCGAGAGAGACAGGCACAGTGACAGAGACAGGCACAGTGACAGAGACAAGCACAGTGACAGAGACAGGTACAGCGACAAGCACAGCGACAGAGACAAGCACAGCGACAGAGACAGGCACAGTGACAGAGACAGGTACAGTGACAGAGACAGGCACAGTGTCTGAGACAGGTACAGCGACAAGCACAGCGACAGAGACAGGTACAGTGACAGAGACAGGCACAGTGACAGAGACAGGCACAGCGACAGAGACAGGTACAGCGACAGAGACAGGTACAGCGACAAGCACAGCGACAGAGACAGGTACAGTGACAGAGACAGGTACAGCGAGAGAGACAGGCAGAGTGACAGAGACAGGCACAGTGACAGAGACAGGCACAGCGACAAGCACAGCGACAGAGACAGGTACAGCGACAGAGACAGGTACAGCGAGAGAGACAGGCAGAGTGACAGAGACAGGCGCAGTGACAGAGACAGGCACAGTGACAGAGACAAGCACAGCGACAAGCACAGTGACAGAGACAAGCACAGCGACAAGCACAGCGACAGAGACAAGCACAGCGACAGAGACAGCCACAGTGACAGAGACAGGTACAGTGACAGAGAGAGGTACAGCGAGAGAGACAGGCAGAGTGACAGAGACAGGCACAGTGACAGAGACAGGTACAGTGACAGAGACAGGTACAGTGACAGAGACAGGTACAGCGAGAGAGAGGCACAGTGACAGAGACAGGCACAGTGACAGAGACAAGCACAGTGACAGAGACAGGTACAGCGTCAAGCACAGCGACAGAGACAAGCACAGCGACAGAGACAGGCACAGTGACAGAGACAGGTACAGTGACAAAGACAGGCAATGTGTCAGAGACAGGTACAGTTACAAGCACAGCGACAGAGACAGGTACAGTGACAGAGACAGGCACAGTGACAGAGACAGGCACAGCGACAGAGACAGGTACAGCGTCAAGCACAGCGACAGAGACAAGCACAGCGACAGAGACAGGCACAGTGACAGAGACAGGTACAGTGACCGAGACAGGCACAGCGACAAGCACGGCGACAGAGACAAGCACAGCGACAGAGACAGGCACAGTGACAGACACAGGTACAGTGACAGAGACAGGTACAGTGACAGAGACAAGCACAGCGACAAGCACGGCGACAGAGACAGGGACAGCGACAGAGACAGGCACAGTGACAAGCACGGCGACAGAGACAGGCACAGCAACAAGCACGGCGACAGAGACAGGCACAGCGACAGAGACAGGTACAGTGACAGAGACAGGCACAGTGACAGAGACAGGCACAGTGACAGAGACAGGTACAGCGACAAGCACAGCGACAGAGACAGGCACAGCGACAGAGACAGGTACAGTGACAGAGACAGGCACAGTGACAGAGACAGGCACAGTGACAGAGACAGGTACAGCGACAAGCACAGTGACAGGGACAAGCACAGCGACAGAGACAGGCACAGCGACAGAGACAGGTACAGCGAGATAGACAGGCAGAGTGACAGAGACAAGCACAGCGACAGAGACAGGTACAGTGACAGAGACAGGTACAGCGACAAGCACAGCGACAAAGACAGGCACAGCGACAGAGACAGGCAGAGTGACAGAGACAGGTACAGTGACAGAGACGGGTACTGGGAGAGAGACAGGCAGAGTGACAGAGACAGGCACAGTGACAGAGACGGGTACTGCGAGAGAGACAGGCAGAGTGACAGAGACAGCACAGTGACAGAGACAGGCACAGTGACAGAGACAAGCACAGTGACACAGACAAGCACAGTGACAGAGACAGGTACTGCGAGAGAGACAGGCAGAGTGACAGAGACAGGCACAGTGACAGAGACAGGTACTGCGACAGAGACAGGCACAGCGACAGAGACAGGCACAGCGACAGAGACAAGCACAGCGACAGAGAAAAGCACAGCAACAGAGACAGGCACAGCGACAGAGACAGGCACAGCGACAGAGACAAGCACAGCAACAGAGACAAGCACAGCGACAGAGACAAGCACAGCAACAGAGACAGGCACAGCGACAGAGACAAGCACAGCGACAGAGACAAGCACAGCGACAGAGACAAACACAGCAACAGAGACAGGCACGGCGACAGAGACAGGCACAGCGACAGAGACAAGCACAGCGACAGAGACAAGCACAGCGACAGAGACAGGCACAGCGACAGAGACAAGCACAGCGACATAGACAAGCACAGCGACAGAGACAAGCACAGCAACAGAGACAAGCACAGCGACAGAGACAAGCACAGCGACAGAGACAAGCACAGCAACAGAGACAGGCACAGCGACAGAGACAGGCAGAGCGACAGAGACAGGAACAGCGACAAGCACAGCGACAGAGACTGGCACAGCGACAAGAACCGCGACAGAGACAAGCACAGAGACAAGCACAGCGACAGAGACAAGCACAGCGACAGAGACAGGCACAGCGACAGAGACAGGCAGAGCGACAGAAAAAGGAACAGCGACAAGCACAGCGACAATGACAAGCACAGCGACACAGATAAGCACAGCGACAGAGACAGGCACAGCGACAGAGACAGGCAGAGCGACAGAGACAGGTACAGCGACAAGCACAGCGACAAAGACAAGCACAGCGACAGAGACAAGCACAGCGACAAGCACAGCGACAGAGACAAGCACAGCGATAGAGACAGGCACAGCGACAGAGACAGGCAGAGCGACAGAGACAGGTACAGCGACAAGCACAGCGACAGAGACAGGCACAGCGGCAAGCACAGCGACAGAGACAAGCACCGCGACAGAGACAGGTACAGCGACAAGCACAGCGACAGAGACAGGCACCGCGACAGAGACAGGCACAGTGACAGAGACAGGCACAGTGACAGAGACAGGTACAGCGAGATAGACAGGCAGAGTGACAGAGACAGACACAGCGACACAGACAGGTACAGCGAGAGAGAGAGGCAGAGTGACAGAGACAGGCACAGTGACAGGGACAGGTACAGCGAGAGAGACGGGCAGAGTGACAGAGACAGGCACAGTGACAGAGACAGGTATAGCGATAAGCACAGCGACAGAGACAAGCACAGCGACAGAGACAGGTACAGCGAGAGAGAGAGGCAGAGTGACAGAGACAGGCACAGCGACAAGCACAGCGACAGAGACAGGTACAGCGAGAGAGACAGGCAGAGTGACAGAGACAGGCACAGTGACAGAGACAGGCACAGCGACAAGCACAGCGACAGAGATAAGCACAGCGACAAGCACAGCGACAGAGACAAGCACAGCGACAAGCACAGCGACAGAGACAAGCACAGCGACAGAGACAAGCACAGTGACAGAGACAGGTACAGCGATAAGCACAGCGACAGAGACAAGCACAGCGACAGAGACAGGTACAGCGACAAGCACAGCGACAGAGACAGGTACAGCGAGATAGACAGGCAGAGTGACAGAGACAGGCACAGCGACACAGACAGGTACAGCGAGAGAGACAGGCAGAGTGACAGAGACAGGCACAGTGAGAGAGACAGGCAGAGTGACAGAGACAGGCACAGTGACAGAGAGAGGTACAGCGAGATAGACAGGCAGAGTGACAGAGACAGGCACAGTGACAGAGACAGGTACAGCGAGATAGACAGGCAGAGTGACAGCGACAAGCACAGCGACAGAGACAGGCACAGCGACAAGCACAGCGACAGAGATAAGCACAGCGACAAGCACAGCGATAGAGACAAGCACAGCGACAGAGACAGGTACAGTGACAGAGACAGGTACAGTGACAGAGACAGGTACAGCGAGAGAGACAGGCACAGCGACAGAGACAAGCACAGCGACAGAGACAGGTACAGTGACAGAGACAGGTACAGTGACAGAGACAGGTACAGCGAGAGAGACAGGCAGAGTGACAGAGACAGGCACAGTGACAGAGACAGGTACAGTGACAGAGACAGGTACAGTGACAGAGACAGGTACAGCGACAGAGACAGGTACAGTGACAGAGACAGGTACAGTGACAGAGACAAGCACAGCGACAGAGACAAGCACAGCGACAGAGACAAGCACAGCGACAGAGACAAGCACAGCGACAGAGACAGGTACAGTGACAGAGACAGGTACAGCGACAGAGACAGGTACAGTGACAGAGACAGGTACAGTGACAGAGACAGGCACAGCGACAGAGACAAGCACAGCGACAGAGACAAGCACAGCGACAGAGTCAAGCACAGCGACAGAGACAGGTACAGTGACAGAGACAGGTACAGCGACAGAGACAGGTACAGCGACAGAGACAGGTACAGTGACAGAGACGGGTACAGCGACAGAGACAAGCACAGCGACAGAGACAGGTACAGTGACAGAGACAGGTACAGCGACAGAGACAGGTACAGCGACAGAGACAGGTACAGTGACAGAGACAGGCACAGCGACAGAGACAAGCACAGCGACAGAGACAGGTACAGTGACAGAGACAGGTACAGCGACAGAGACAGGTACAGTGACAGAGACAGGTACAGTGACAGAGACAGGTACAGCGACAGAGACAAGCACAGCGACAGAGACAGGTACAGTGACAGAGACAGGCAGAGTGACAGAGACAGGCAGAGTGACAGAGACAGGCACAGTGACAGAGACAAGCACAGCGACAAGCACAGTGACAGAGACAAGCACAGCGACAAGCACAGCGACAGAGACAAGCACGGCGACAGAGACAGGCACAGTGACAGAGAGAGGTACAGCGAGAGAGACAGGCAGAGTGACAGAGACAGGCACAGTGACAGAGACAGGTACAGTGACAGAGACAGGTACAGCGAGAGAGACAGGCACAGTGACAGAGACAGGCACAGTGACAGAGACAAGCACAGTGACAGAGACAGGTACAGCGACAAGCACAGCGACAGAGACAAGCACAGCGACAGAGACAGGCACAGTGACAGAGACAGGTACAGTGACAGAGACAGGCACAGTGTCTGAGACAGGTACAGCGACAAGCACAGCGACAGAGACAGGTACAGTGACAGAGACAGGCACAGTGACAGAGACAGGCACAGCGACAGAGACAGGTACAGCGACAGAGACAGGTACAGCGACAAGCACAGCGACAGAGACAGGTACAGTGACAGAGACAGGTACAGCGAGAGAGACAGGCAGAGTGACAGAGACAGGCACAGTGACAGAGACAGGCACAGCGACAAGCACAGCGACAGAGACAGGTACAGCGACAGAGACAGGTACAGCGAGAGAGACAGGCAGAGTGACCGAGACAGGCGCAGTGACAGAGACAGGCACAGTGACAGAGACAAGCACAGCAACAAGCACAGTGACAGAGACAAGCACAGCGACAAGCACAGCGACAGAGACAAGCACAGCGACAGAGACAGCCACAGCGACAGAGACAGGTACAGTGACAGAGAGAGGTACAGCGAGAGAGACAGGCAGAGTGACAGAGACAGGCACAGTGACAGAGACAGGTACAGTGACAGAGACAGGTACAGTGACAGAGACAGGTACAGCGAGAGAGAGGCACAGTGACAGAGACAGGCACAGTGACAGAGACAAGCACAGTGACAGAGACAGGTACAGCGTCAAGCACAGCGACAGAGACAAGCACAGCGACAGAGACAGGCACAGTGACAGAGACAGGTACAGTGACAAAGACAGGCACAGTGTCAGAGACAGGTACAGCGACAAGCACAGCGACAGAGACAGGTACAGTGACAGAGACAGGCACAGTGACAGAGACAGGCACAGCGACAGAGACAGGTACAGCGACAAGCACAGCGACAGAGACAAGCACAGCGACAGAGACAGGCACAGTGACAGAGACAGGTACAGTGACAGAGACAGGCACAGCGACAAGCACGGCGACAGAGACAAGCACAGCGACAGAGACAGGCACAGTGACAGAGACAGGTACAGTGACAGAGACAGGTACAGTGACAGAGACAAGCACAGCGACAAGCACGGCGACAGAGACAGGGACAGCGACAGAGACAGGCACAGTGACAAGCACGGCGACAGAGACAGGCACAGCAACAAGCACGGCGACAGAGACAGGCACAGCGACAGAGACAGGTACAGTGACAGAGACAGGCACAGTGACAGAGACAGGCACAGTGACAGAGACAGGTACAGCGACAAGCACAGCGACAGAGACAGGCACAGCGACAGAGACAGGTACAGTGACAGAGACAGGCACAGTGACAGAGACAGGCACAGTGACAGAGACAGGTACAGCGACAAGCACAGTGACAGGGACAAGCACAGCGACAGAGACAGGCACAGCGACAGAGACAGGTACAGCGAGATAGACAGGCAGAGTGACAGAGACAAGCACAGCGACAGAGACAGGTACAGTGACAGAGACAGGTACAGCGACAAGCACAGCGACAAAGACAGGCACAGCGACAGAGACAGGCAGAGTGACAGAGACAGGTACAGTGACAGAGACAGGTACTGGGAGAGAGACAGGCAGAGTGACAAAGACAGGCACAGTGACAGAGACAGGTACTGCGAGAGAGACAGGCAGAGTGACAGAGACAGCACAGTGACAGAGACAGGCACAGTGACAGAGACAAGCACAGTGACACAGACAAGCACAGTGACAGAGACAGGTACTGCGAGAGAGACAGGCAGAGTGACAGAGACAGGCACAGTGACAGAGACAGGTACTGCGAGAGAGACAGGCAGAGTGACAGAGACAGGCACAGTGACAGAGACAGGTACTGCGAGAGAGACAGGCAGAGTGACAGAGACAGGCACAGTGACAGAGACAGGCACAGTGACAGAGACAAGCACAGCGACAGAGACAGGTACTGCGAGAGAGACAGGCACAGTGACAGAGACAGGTACAGTGACAGAGACAGGTACTGCGAGAGAGACAGGCAGAGTGACAGAGACAGGCACAGTGACAGAGACAGGTACTGCGAGAGAGACAGGTACTGCGAGAGAGACAGGCACAGTGACAGAGACAGGTACAGTGACCGAGACAGGTACTGCGAGAGAGACAGGCAGAGTGACAGAGACAGGCACAGTGACAGAGACAGGCACAGTGACACAGACAAGCACAGTGACAGACAGGTACTGCGAGAGAGACAGGCACAGTGACAGAGACAGGTACAGTGACAGAGACAGGTACTGCGAGAGAGACAGGCAGAGTGACAGAGACAGGCACAGTGACAGAGACAGGTACTGCGAGAGAGACAGGCACAGTGACAGAGACAGGCACAGTGACAGAGACAGGCACAGTGACAGAGACAAACACAGCGACAAGCACAGCGACAAAGACAAGCAGAGTGACAGAGACAGGTACAATGACAGAGACAGGTACTGCGAGAGAGACAGGCAGAGTGACAGAGACAGGCACAGCGACAGAGACAGGTACTGCGAGAGAGACAGGCAGAGTGACAGAGACAAGCACAGCGACAGAGACAGGTACTGCGAGAGAGACAGGCAGAGTGACAGAGACAGGCACAGCGACAGAGACAAGCACAGCGACAGACAGGCACAGTGACAGAGACAGGCACAGTGACAGAGACAGGTACAGCGACAAGCACAGCGACAGAGACAAGCACAGCGACAGAGACAAGCACAGCGACAGAGACAGGCACAGTGACAGAGACAGGCACAGTGACAGAGACAGGTACAGCGACAAGCACAGCGACAAAGACAAGCACAGCGACAGAGACAGGCAGAGCGACAGAGACAGGTACAGCGACAGAGACAGGCACAGCGACAGAGACAGGCACAGCGACAAGCACAGCGACAGAGACAGGCAGAGCGACAGAGACAGGCACAGCGACACAAACAGGCACAGCGACAGAGACAGACACAACGACAAGCACAGCGACAGAGACAGGTACAGTGACAGAGACAGGCACAGCGACAAGCACGGCGACAGAGACAGGTACAGCGACAGAGACAGGTACAGCGACTGAGACAGGCACAGCGACAGAGACAGGCACAGCGACAGAGACAGGCACAGCGACAAGCACAGTGACAGAGACAGGTATAGTGACAGAGACAGGCACAGCGACAAGCACGGCGACAGAGACAGGTACAGCGACAGAGACAGGTACAGCGACTGAGACAGGCACAGCGACAGAGACAGGCAGAGCGACAGAGACAGGTACAGCGACAGAGACAGGCAGAGCGACGGAGACAGAGAAAGCGACAGAGACAGGCACAGCGACAAGCAGAGTGAGAGAGACAGGCACAGCAACAGGCAAAGCGGCAGAGACAGGCACAGCGACCGGCACAGCGACAGAGACAGGCAGAGCGACAGAGACCGGAATCGCGAAAGCGACAGGCGCTGCGTTTGAGACAGGCACAGTGAAAGCGTCAGGGAAAGCAAAAGCGACAAGGGCAGGCACAGCGTCCGCAACAAGGACAGGCACAGCGACAGATAGACATAGCGACAGAGACAGGTAGAAGGCAGCGACAGCGATAGAGGCAGGCACAGCGACAGAGACAGGCAGAGCGACAGAGACCGGAATCGCGAAAGCGACAGGCACTGCGACAGAGACAGTCACAGGGAAAGCAAAAGCGACAAGGGCAGGCACAACGTCCGCAACAAGGACAGGCACAGCGACAGATAGACATAGCGACAGAGACAGGTAGAAGGCAGCGACAGCGATAGAGACAGGCACAGCGACAGAGACAGGCACAGCGACAGAGTTAGGCACAGCGAGAGGCACAGCGACAGAGACAGGCAAAGCGACACAGTCAGGCACAGCGATAGAAACAGGCACAGCGATAGCCAGAGACCGGCACAGTGACAGAAACCGGCACCGCGAGAGGCATAGCGACAGAGACAGGAAGAGCGATAGAGACAGGCACAGCGATAGCCACAGAGACAGGCACAGGGACAGCGACAGTACGAGCGAAAGCGACAGGCAATGCAACAGCGACAGGCAAAGGGACAGATGCAGGTACAGCGACAGAGAGAGGCACAGCGACAGCGGACATGCACAGCGACGGAGACAGGCACGCACGGCAATAGGGACAGGCACAGCGACAGGCACAGCGATAGTGACAGACACAAAGACAGAGAAAGCGACAGAGACACAGACAACAACAATGACAGAGTCAGGCACAGCGACAGAGCCAGGCACAGCGACAGAGCCAGGCACAGCGACAGAGCCAGGCACAGCGACAGAGCCAGGCACATAGACATAGACAGAGACAGCGACAGGCACATAGACATAGGCATAGACAGCGACAGGCATATAGACAGAGACAGGCACAGAGACAGACACATACATAGAGACAGGCAGAGACCGAGGCAGGCGCATAGACAGAGGCAGAGGCTGACACAGAGACAGGCACAGAGACCCATTGACCGAAACAGAGACAGGCAGAGAGACAGAGACAAGCGCAAAGGCACGCACATTGACAGAGAGAGGCAGGCAGAGAGACTGAGACAGTTCCAGAGACAGGGACAGGCACAGATACCGGCACCGAGACAGAGACTGGCACAAAGACATTGTTAGAGACAGCGACAGGCAAAGAGGCATAGACAGAGACAGATACAGGGACATAGACAGAGACAGGCATATAGACAGAGACAGATACTGGGACATAGACAGATACGGAATCAGGCACATAGACAGAGACAGGCAGGTAGACATAGGCAGAGACCGAGACAGGCACATAGACAGAGACAGGGACAGGCACATAGACAGAGACAGGCCCATAGACAGAGACAGGCACATAGACAGTGATAGAGAGAGGCACATAGACAGAGACAGAGTCAAGCACATAGACAGAAACAGGGACAGGTACATAGACAGACATAGAGATAGGCATATAGACAGAAACAGGGACAAAGACAGGCACATAGACGGACATAGAGACAGGCACATAGACAGAGATAGGCACATAGATA
Organism: Tenodera sinensis; assembly: GCA_030765045.1. NCBI lineage: Eukaryota > Metazoa > Arthropoda > Insecta > Mantodea > Mantidae > Tenodera > Tenodera sinensis. Next base: position 145,823,307 of record CM060966.1, read on the forward strand.
GAGACAGATACTGGGACATAGACAGGGACAGGCATATAGACAGAGACAGATACTGGGACATAGACAGATACGGAGTCAGGCACATAGACATAGACAGAGACAGGCACATAGACAGATATAGAGACAGGCAGATAGACATAGGCAGAGACCGAGACAGGCACATAGACAGAGACAGGGACAGGCACATAGACAGAGACAGGCCCATAGACAGAGACAGGGACAGGCACATAGACAGACATAGAGATAGGCACATAGACAGAAACAGGGACAAAGACAGGCACATAGACGGACATAGAGACAGGCACATAGAGAGAAACAGTGACAAAGACAGGCACATAGACAGAGATAGGCACATAGATAGAGACAGAGACATGCGCATGGACAGAGTCAGGCACAGAGAGAAGCACAGGCAGAGAGGGGCACATAGACAGAGACAGGCACAGAGAGAGTCAGATAGACAGAGACAGAGACAGGCATAGGGACAGGCATAGATACAGATTCAGGCACAGAGATAGGCACATAGACATAGACGGAGACAAGCACATAGACAGAGACAGGCCCATAGATATATACAGCGAAAGAGACAGGGACATAGACAGGGACAGAGACAGGCACATAGACCGAGACAGGCCCATAGATATATAAAGAGAAACAGACAGGCACATAGACAGGGACAGAGACAGGCACATAGACGGAGACAGTGACAGGCACATACACAGAGACAGGAACAGACAGAATCAGGCACATAGACATAGACAGACAGGCACATAGACATAGACAGACAGTCACATAGACATAGACAGAGATAGAGAGAGGCACAAAGGCAGGGAGAGGCACATAGACAGAGACAGAGACAGGCACAGAGACAGAGTGAGGCACATGGACAGAGACAGAGAAAGGCAAATAGAAAGACAGAGAGGGGCACATAGAAAGAGACACAGACCAAGAGAGACAGAAACAGAGACACGGGCAGAGACAGAGAGAGGCACATAGACAGAGACAAAGAGAGACAGAGACACGGGCACAGAGAGACACAGAGACAGCGAGAAACAGAAAGACGCTGGGACACAGAGAGAGACAGAGACACGGGCACAGAGAGACACAGGAAGCCAGAGTCAGAGAGACACAGGCACAGTGACAGAGAGAGACACAGAGTCAGAGAGACACAGGCACAGTGACAGAGAGAGACACAGAGAAGTATAGACACATAGAGAGAGACAGACACAACGAAAGAGACACACAGAGCGAGACGGACACAGAGAGATGGAGACAGAGAGACAGAGAGAGAGTCAGAGAGGCAGAGACACAGAGAGAGATATACAGGGACACAGTGTGAGACAAAGATATAGAGACTGAAAGAGACACAAACACAGAGATAGCGAGACAAAGAGGGACACAGAGCGACAGAGAGTCACAGAGACGGAGAGACAGAGAGAGACGCGCAGATAGTCAGAAAGTCACAGTGACAGAGCGAGATACAATGACAGAAAGAGGTACAGAGACAGAAAGAGACATAGATAGAGAGTCACAGAGATATAGAGACACAGACACAGAGAGTGACACAGAGACAGACAGAATTACATAGACATAGAGAGAGACAAAGAGAGAGAGACAGATACAGAGACACACAGAGAGGCAGACCCAGAGACAGAGAGAGAGACACATAGAAAGTGACACAGAGACAGAGGTAGACGGAGGGCGACACAGAGACAAAGACTGGGAAAGACACAGACACAGAATCAGAAACACACAGACACAGTGACAGAGAGAGACACAGAGACAGACACAGAGTCAAAGACACAGAGAGACAAAGACACGCACGCACAGGCTCAGAGAGACACAAGCTCAGAGACAGCGTGACAAAGACTGACACAGACAGAGCGACAAAGAGACACAGAGAAAGTCACACACACACACACAGAGATAGAGAGACCGAGAGAGACACAAACACAGAGACAGCGAGAGACACAGACACAAAGACTGAGAGAGAGAGACAGACACATAGACAGAGAGACACAGACAGATAGAAACACAGAGACAGAGATACAGGGACACACAGACACAAAGAAAGCACAGACACAGAGACTGACAGAGACAAAGACACAGAGAGAGAGACAGACTCAGAGAGACACAAAGACACAGAGAGTGAGACACAGAGACACAGATTCACAGAGAGAGATAAAGAGACAGAGAGAGCTACAAAGACAGAGAGAGACACAGTAACACACAGAGAGACACGGAGACACGGAGACAGAGACACAGAAACAGAGAGAGACACAGAGGCACAGAGAGAGACGCAGAGATAGGGTGAGACACAGAGAGAGACGCAGAGATAGGGTGAGACACAGAGAGTGACACAGAGATAGGGTGAGACACAGAGAGTGACACAGAGAGACAGACTCTCTCCTTCTCTATGCCTCTCTCTGTTACTGTGTGTGTCACTCTGTGTGTCTGTCTCTCTGTGTCACTCTCTGTGTCTCACTGTGACTGTCACTCTCCCGCTCTGTCTGTGTCTATATGTCTCACTCTGCCTGTGTTCACTTCGGTGTGGTTGTGCTCCTACTCCTGCTGGTGCTCCTCCTGCTCGTGGTTTTTTTTTCCCCTTCCTTTTTACTTTTGTACTGCCTGGGCTTGAACTCGGGTCCTCTCGTTCCACAGTCGGTCACGCTTCCACTACGCTATGCTGTCGGTGCATGCACTGCTCGTCCGTCACAACTTGTGGTCGCGAGATAGCGGCCGGCCTGTGACGTAAACTGCTCTACGCATGTGTTATTTCGAATACAAATAGTACAAAACACGTCAATTTAATAGATAAACTAGAAACAAAAATTTTAACATTTGTTCCATCGAAAGCAACTGGATCATAAGCACACAAATTATGAAACCCTCTTGAAAAAACTTAAAAGCTCTAAGCTATAGAGATACGTGGAATAATTTGACTATCATCAATAATCAAGTGTAAAACTTGATACAAAAGCATTAACCCTGTAATGTCTCTTTGACGTGATGCACGAGCAATGTATGCATTGACAGCATAGCGTAGTGGAGGCCTGGCTGTCTGTGGAGCGAGAGGCCCCGAGTTCGAGCCCAGGCACTGCAAAAGTAAAGAGGAGAAAAAGCCACCACCACAACCAAGAGAGAGAGGCCAGGGAGACACAGAGAAAGAGAGAGATACAGAGAGACAGGGGTAGGAATGAAGAATTACAGTAGCAAATTACATACAGCTTACCCTCAAAATTCTTGCAAACATACTTTTCTAATAATGATGATGGTAAGAACAATTACAGACAAAAACTAGCAGATGTAAAAAATGGGTCTTTAAGACGACTGTAAGTACATATACAAAACTGCAAGAGAAGTAAAAAAAAAATGACAAAATTTTAGAGAAAATATCTGGTATATTGCACTCACAAAACTTTCTCTACTCTTGCACTAACCCTTCTCACAAGCTCTTATGCTTCTTCTTCGTGTTAGTTGAGATAAATTTTTACTGAAATTATTTTATTGCTCGTTTTGTTGCACGTGCAACGGAAGTATGGGAATACAGTAGGCTAGGTAGTCAAATCTTCCAAAGCTTTCAGTTCCGTTCTCTTTGCACGGTTAAAAAATGAATAGCGATATTCTATTTTACAGAAGTGTAAGTTCTCCAAAACTTCTTCACAGTAAATAAGACTTTCTGGACTGTAGCCAGAAAATCCAAGCGTATTTTCTTTGTCATAAAAACATCTCAAACATCTGGCACTTCAATCAAAAGCGTTAGACCCATTTTCAAGAAAATCAAAACTTTCGAAAAATTGTCAATGTAAAGGTTAGTTTAGGGATGAGGAATTTCCTTCAAAATCTTCGCGTCGCATCCTTGAACGACATCAGTTAAACTAATGGAGAACAGAGAACGTGGTATGTTCATTGCTGAGAAAGCAAAGTATTAAACTCCTCCTGGACTCAGTTAATCTTCCAGTCAATGGTCCATATCGGCAGTTAACGTTCAATGGCTTGGCCCAAAGAAGTTTTAAGGACTTTAAAAGATACTTTAATCCACGGGGAAAACAGGAAGCAAAGTTGTGGCTACAAGCAAGACTGCCTCCTTAGGAACCCTCAGGTCAAGGGCAACCCCTGCAGAATTGCATCCCTCACCTTCCGTACATCAGGGGTGTGCCATAGTGCTGTTTTATACGTAAACTCGTATTTTGGCTTAATATTGTGATTAATTTAAAACTATTTTTCCGTATTATAATTTACACATTTTGGGAGGATTGATGTCAGTGTTATTGAAGTATACGATTAAACGGTATCTAATATAGCTTCTTTGTTATTTTCATTTTCTGGCTTAACCACTTCTTTTCACCACAATTTAGCATTTTCTATTATGCAAATAGAAAACTGTGGTTAATGGAGTGACCCTATTTGACCGAGTAATTTACCAGAAAACTTTTCTGTGTGAAGTTAAAAAAAAAAAAAAAAAAAAAAAAAAAAAAAAAAAGTGATTTCACCGGAAATATACATTTTGAGACCCCTGAATCAAAAAAAAGGGGCCGTGTATGTGTGTGCGTGCGTGTGTCAGCCTGTGGATAGCATAACCCAAAACTGAAAGGTAGGTTAAAACCCAAAGTTTAATTTAGTATATTTCTAGGATGCGACACAAAGATTTTTAAGAACACTGCTCTGCCCTAAACTACCCTTTACATGGAAAAGTTTCGAAAATTTGAATTGTCTATAAAATCGTTGTAACGGTTTTGATTAAAACGGCATATGTTCGAGATACTTCTATTGCAAATGAAATGTAGGTATAGTTTGAATTTTCTGCCTATAGCATATGTAGTCCTGTTTACTCTGGATTACGTTTGCATAACTGGTAAACGTAAGAGATAGACCAAATCTTACTGCCCAAAAATGTAGACGTTACTAAAACACACAATTTAAGTCCGCATAAACTTTTTTGTATAGTGAACCATTTCAAAGATATTCCTTGTTATTTGTGTGAGTTTTGGAAAACACTTTTGTAGAATGGAATATCGTTGTTCATTTTTTTACACGTTAACCCTGCAAAGACAACGAAGACTCAAAGCTTTAAACAATTTTACTATCGCTACAAGTATTCCCATATTCCCCTTGCACCTACAAGGAAATGAGCAATAAGATAATTTCTATAAATGTTTGTCTCAATCACTGCAGTTGTAAGTTTCGGAGCATTAAGGTTAATGATCAGTCCGTTAAAAAAATCAGATGTGTTTCACTCACATAACTTTCTCTATTCTTGTACTATTATTACAAATTCTTATTTCTCTAAAAAGTGATTATGGAACAGTTGGTGGAATGATTGTGTGGGAAACCAGAGAACCTAAAGGAAAGCCCATGCAGATGCAGCTTTGTGTGCCACAATTCCTACAGGTGGCCCCTTGGGATTGAACCCAGGCCCCCTTAGTGAGAAGTGGACTGTATACCAACTGGAAGGTTGGTACTTAAGCCATAGGTTAACCAGGGATTCCGCATGATGAGTGCAACAAATGTGCATAATACGGTTATTGTCAATAAAGAACTTTCACTGAAGGAAATAATTTGTGTCAAATATTTGGAGCCATCTAGCCTCTTGACGAATGGATATGGGTGGTTTATTGTTTCACTAAGTGTCGTGCAAACATTGTGTGAACAAAGTTGTAATGCATTTTGTGTCTTAATTCAAATCAGCCACAACTAAAGTTAAAATGTCATGCAAAGTTGAATTTCTAAGGAAGACATGGTAACATCATGTTAACTTTAAATTATGACTAAATTCATTCAAATTGAAATAAAAAGACATTACAACATTGTTCACAAAGTACTTGCACGACAGTTAAGTGAAATAATAAACTATTTGTGTCCATTTGCCAAGAAGCTGGATGGCTCTGTAAATATTTTACTTTTTTTTTTTTACTCAGGGGTCTCCGTCTAGGGGATATGTGAATGGCGACCACAAGGTACCCAAGCTGAGCAGAACATTACTTCCACTTACTGGTGTTTTGCTGCTCACTGTAACTTTTCTATCTGACCTTACCTTGGTCATCTCTTGTTCTCTTCCGACCCCGATGCTATTAGGGTTCCCGAGGGCTAGGGAGTCTTTATTTTTCCAACCTCTCCATTTCTCTATAAAACCTTAACCCTTAACATGCTGACCTGTCATGGCATGTAATACGTCCTCTGATTGGTGATCAGAGGATATGGTCGGTGAATTTATTTTGATAATTCTCCTGGTCAGGTCGGTGAGACCCGTAAACCAACGACAGGTGTGGTCCTCCAGACATTCTGGGGGTTGTGAGAGAGCGATGTGACCGCCAAAACATAAAAATATGGTGCTCTCTAAAAAGCGGTTACTATTACTGCTATTGCTCTCTTCAATATAAGTGAAAAATATTGGAGAGCAAGAGGATTAATGACTTCATTGTCAGAAATCCAGCATTAGCTAACAACTATTTTTTCACGTTAGTCAAGATAAACGTTTACAGAAATGATCTTATTACTTATTTCCTTGTAGGAGCAAGAAAAATATGGGAAAACAGTAGACTTTGAACGATAGTTAGATAATTTGAAGGTTTCAAATTCCTTTCTCCTTGTAAGACTAACATGAAAAAATAAATAACGATGTTCCATTTGACGAATGTTTTTCCAGGCATAAACACAGCTATCCGAAATTATATTATTTCCTATGTGCACGTATTTCTAAGATTTTTGCATTCTTTAACATAAATGTTTGTTCCTGCTTTATTCAATTATATGAGATAATAGGATTCATATTCCACAGAATTATTTTTATTATCATCTCAATGGATATTGAAATCTCCTTTATACAGAGGATGGGAAATAAAATATTTATGTATGAGCTATTAATCCAAACCTCCGCCAATATGGACGCTAAAAGCTTTTTTAAATATCAGTAAGTAACGGGTTTCCACAGTCCATCCAGCTACATGATGGCCAGAGAACCCTCCAATGGCAGTTGTGCCTTTTACGTATTCATAGATGGTATGCAGAGTGCGCACTACGGATTCTCTGTTTTCATAATCTAGTACATTAAGAGCTTTTATCTCCTTCATCAAACATTTACAGTCAGATATGTCTATCGCATTCTGGAATGTACGTCCGAATATTTCAATACTCCCCGCAAGAAAATATATGCTGCTTACATTCTAATATTTAATATCTAATATTTAAAGATAATATGTCTTTTTCCATTTATTACGGATTCTCACATTTCGTATCACGATATTTAGATTGTTTCTTTCTAAGTGATCAAAGGAAAATAAAAAGGTGAATAGCAATGTTTGTATATATCAAATGTAATATATTTAAATCTAAAACACAAAACTAAATTATAATTTATCAAGCCGTGTTTATTTCAAGAGTACTATAAATAATTTTAAAATAGAAGAAATACGGGTCCTCGGCGCTTGTCGTCGACTGCCGCTGTCATAGAACATCGCGTATAAAACCAAATAACATTTTTAAAACAACTCTTAAAGGGTTTACTTAGCAATATTGCCAGCTTTACGTCAGCGTCACCGCTGTGCCGGAATTTGTCCCGCAGGAGTTCTTTTACATGCCAGTAAACTTACTGACATGGAGCTGTCGTTTTTAAGCACACTTAAAACCACCGATCTGGGCCACATTTGAACCCGCGACCTTGGGATCAGTAGGCCAGCATCTAACCAACTGAGCCACCCAGACCGACACAACAATTTCAAGCAAGTACAACTGAGTATAAACCCGGCACAATTAGAAGTAAAAAGGTAAAGAACTGAGATCCTGGCAAACCTACCTGCTAATTATTGCGCCACAAAATATAAATAGTTTCAAATTGCACTCCAGTGGAAAAAAAATACATGCTTGTTTCAATATAAAAATTTAATCTATTGTTACGTTTTTCATTATTTTAAGGTAATTAATACGAACTCATTTATAAAAACGCTCGACAGTCACAAATCCGATACAATTCTTTTCAATAGACTAGGGCTTTCCAGAAATATAGTACAACAAAGACCAGAAATATGCAAAGCACAGGGTGTGAAAGGTGCGGAAGAAATTAATTAGACGGACTGAGGTATTGCCTTAATATTTCCAAAGCATGAGGATACACCGACTATTGACGGCACAGATAAGAGCAGACCTTGATCACCACCCGTCACTACACGTCCCTCAATCTCCTACTGTCTTCAAACGGCACGTGTCCATAAGTATGCGTTTCAATCGGGTTGTTTTTGTGTCTTAGTAAAAGTGTTTGGGAATTTAATTCAGTGGAAAAGTTTATAATGGTATCAAAGTAAAAGAAAGTCGTGGTTTGAATGGATAAAAATTTGGATGTTATAATCGAATTGATAAAGGACAAACATTGAAGAAAATAGCTATTGAATTGGTAGTTGCTAGTTGGTCCCATTTAGTCCGTATAACAGAGGTTTTACTGTACTTTTGTGCAAGATTTTATGCAGCCCTTTATTCCAGCGAAGTATCTTTCCTAAAAAAGTTTCTCTTTCTTTTCTTTTTGGCTTGAAATAAAGTAAACTGAGTGAAATTAAAATTCAACCATGTTCACAAAAAATAATCCTGATAAACCTTTTGTTGAATTATTTTCTTGTTTCAAGAAACAATTAATTTAATTTAACTATCAAACTATTAAATATGGGCAAGAAGCATTCGCAATGAAATATCTCCTTTCCTGTAGGCAACCCAGTAAGCGGCCGTGTGCAGCATTTAGGCTATAGAGTAAGGCTAATCACTTAAAATTGTTCGAGTTACTGGTACACCCTTGACGTCAAAATTTCCCATCTCAAGCAACGTGTGAATGTAATTTCTGATCTATTTTGTTAGGGATTAACATTAAAGGGTCTGTTTCACCAAGAAAATAAAATAAATCGTTGCCATTATTATTTAATAACGACGGAGCAAAAATACTCTTCTTCGCACCATTATGAACAAACAGTTGAAGCAGAAACATTTCGAAATTGTGTGTTCTGCTTTTATGTTTCCTCTTATATTAGAATATAAATAAATTCAAAGGTTACTTCACTCATTCTAAAGTACACATGAAAGTGTTGGTTTTTGGTTTAATCCTTTAGGAGTGCGTAGTATAAAATGATAAAAATTGCCATTTTTTTATTTTAACAGTACAAAATGTGTGGTTCTTTCTAATTAAAAACATATATGGTTTATTGGTCATTAAAAACACTTAGCCATTTGAAAAGAACATTTAAATTGACAGTGCACCTCTTTAAACATTACAGTTCCACGCCCGTGTTTGCTGAAACGTTTATAATCTTGGGTATTATCAACTGAAAATGCTTCAATTAAAGAGGCCCAGATCAAAAGATGTGGAACAGCGAATCAAGAGGCAACATGGGATACAATTACTGATGACTGTTCCCAAGAAGGCATTTATGTTTAATTTTCAACTGCGATTATCTCAAAAACAACAAACATTGATAAGACCAAATTTTACACACTTATGTGAAATAATTTTCTACATAAACTGAAATACAAGTACATTTTTAAAAAAATTTGGGATGCTGCTTCCAAAAATTAAAATGTAAATTTATTTCTTTACAGACAAAAACAATTTTAGAACTACAAATAATACTGGCAGCTTAATTCTTCTTGTTCACTTGGATAAGACAGAATGTCTGCATATGTAGCAAGCTTTTCAAATCTCCAATTACACTGGTTTCTGAAAAACAGGAAACCACATTTCTATTCTTCAAATTCTAGCATCTAATGTATATATTAATTTTACTTTGAAGTAATAAAACCATAGCAAAAATTGAAGTGACGAAAACTGAGTTTAAAGGTTTGCATGCAGTTTAAGCAGAATAATAAGTTAGAGAAATTCGTAGAGGTGTCCAACTTTATAAGTAGATGTAAGACAACGAAGGTTTGCCAACGAGAGCTGTCTCGTTCTATTGAAGGTTACGTGCCATTTCTGTCATTTAAAACTTCACATCAAACCACCTAGTATTTTTGGTACTAATAAACACTGAACTTGAAATTCTGTAATTTTTGACCACATGTTCACTCTTTTCCCCCATTAATTTGAACTTAAGGCATCGACCTATTGTTGGAAACATGGAGATGGTGTTCTGCAGTGAGGATGGTCGGGTCAGCAGAAGTTAGATTATTAAAACCAAAAACCTGTGTAGAGATCATTAATGGCAGCTGCTACAGTTCCCAGCACTAATTGTACCTGATTATCGCCATCCAAACTTTCTCATTATCGCGTGCCTGCCTCTTCAGAGAGAACACGTGCATTCTCTCGACAGACAGACACGCAGCCAGCGCTTCAAACTTTGCACTGCATCTTAGGAAGGAGCAAGACAACTCCACAAACTTCTCCTTGCTTACTGAGTGGCAGGGAAATAAGCACTTTTTGTATCACGCCAACATTGGACACTCCGATTAGTACAGCAGCACAAAATGGAGTCAATTAGTCTGTTGCTGTGTTTAGCAGGAATGAAAGTTTATTATTGATGCAAAAAATGTAGATTCAACACGTATTTGTCAACTTCTTTACTCCCCTCTCTCATCCTTCCTTCTTGATTTATCAGGAGGAAGTATGACAGCAGTTTCCCTCCTCCTTTCTCTCCTGTCCTCCCTCCTTTTTACTTTCTCTACTGGTAAGTAGGGGAAGTATTGTATTCCACCCAAAAATTCGATCTCGAGATTTCACAGGAAATATATGGTATGAGAGCATTTTCAGAAAAAGGTCCGTGTGTGTGTGTGTGTGTCTGCCTGTGCATGTGCCTGTGTCTGTGTGTCAGGCTATGGACAGTATAACTCAAAAACGAAAACTAGTTTAAAAACCAAAGTTAGTATTTAAGTTTAATGTCTTTCAAGGATGCGACACAAAGATTTTGAAGAAAATAACTCCACCCTAAACTACCCTTTACATGGAAAATGTTTCGAAAATGTTGATTTTCTTGAAAATGGCTCTAACGATTTTGATTAAAATGCCATATGTTTGAGATATTTTTATGACAAATGAAATGTGTATCTTAAATTTTCTGGTTATAGCCCCTATAGTCGTATTTACTCTGAACGACTTTTGCATAACTGGTAAACCGTAGCAAATAATACTATACAAAATACGTAGATCTTGCTAAAATACACAAGTTATGTCTGAATAAATTTTCTTGTAGGGTGAACCATTTCGGAGATATTCCTTGTTATGTGTGTGAATTTTGGAAAGCAAAACATTCCTGAAATGGAACATCGTTGTTAGTGTGCAAAGAGAACGGAATCTCAAAGCTAGCCAACACGAAAAAGATATAGGAGTAAGACTTTGTAAGAATGGCTAATACAAGAATAGAGGAAGTCATGTGAGTGCAACACATCAGATTTTCCCTATCTTTATGTCTCTTGGCTCCCTCAATTTTCACTCTTCCAAAATTCCGTTCATATAAACATCAAATAAAATAGGAGGGAGTTCAAGTTTTGTGATAATCCTATATTAGTCATTGTGCTCAAATGTTGTGATTTATATTCATTTTTCATGATAATTTTGGTTTGATCATACAAAGACTTCATACCATTAATTAAACCAGATGTATCCTATACTCTTTCAATATGTTTCATAGTTTACATCTATTTACTGTAGTTTAAGAGGATGGTTAACTAAAAATCCTAGACTTCATAATGTTAAATTTAGGGCTTTCAAATTTTGAGTGCTGCTTTCTCATATTAATAACCTCATTTGAGACTTACAACACATTCACACAATTTCCTCTACACACTTTTCTTTTAAGAAACACTCGCATTTCTTGCTCCCTCTTATACAAAGAATTCATGCCATTTTCTATATAATTGACATAGAAATGCAATACATTCATATAGCTTTCTCTGCTCACCTTTTTCCTGTGGTATTTGCGGTAGTTCAACGCTTCTTTCCCATAACATTTTCCCTGTGTTTTTATTTACCTATTTTGTTTATTTTGGGTTCTTTATAGCATCCAACGTAATTCTAAATGTAGGCATAACCACGGAAACGTCGAGTACATCTCGCTGCACTATTATTACTATTATTATTACTATTACTATTGTTATTATTATTATTATTATTATTATTATTATTATTATTATTATTATTATTATTATTATTATTATTATTATTATTATTATTATTATTATTATTATTATTATTATTATTAATCATCATTATGAACCTTAGTATTAAACAGCAAATAAATATTAAAACACACCTATAGATTTCTTTTGATTAACCTATATTTGAACCTCAAACATTAAGTATTCTGCGTATGTTTATCTTATAGAGAAGACTAATTTAGTTCTTACCTATAAAAGTAACTCGTTCTTCTTATTACGGATAAAGCGGGTCAAGCACTATAAAATCAGCTATGGCTAACACAAAATTTAATGGCAGGTGGCTCAATACAGCTTCCAATCAGAGGCTTCTCACGCCTTGCGGTGTATAGTTAAACACCTGTAAAATCACGATGTAAGGCCGTGAGGTAAATATAATTTGTCAGCTACCAGCCGTCATTAAATTTTATGTCTGGCATAGTAACACACAGTGAATGCTATAGGCGTTTACGAGCAGCGAGTTCATTGTCGGTCCGTTCTCTGCGCATGCGTAAAGCGTGTTCCCTATATTTCGACATCGCTGAGCACGCGCCTAAAGCGCTTTTTTCCGCAATACCAACTTCTATGTTGCTGTAAATATTCAAGGCGGACAGTTATTTGATTGGGTTTCTCAAACAAAAACAACAGCCGAACCGACACATCTCTCCTTTACACCCCGGCATCCCCTCCCTCGCCCCAGCCAAAATCTGATATGTGGTGTAGTGATATATTGTCAGGGGGTCCTCGCCCAAGACGTATAAGACAATTTCGGTATGTATGCAATTTTAAGCCGCGTCTCACCCTGTTTCCACAGCGGGTAGAGGGGCCCACGTTTGGCGCAGCGGGAGCCAACCAAAACAAACAAAAGGGGGCGTGGCGGGATGGAGCAGAGATGAATATTTGGTAGGAGCGCGCACACACACACACACACACACACACACACACACACACACACACACACACTAGTGTCGAGAAAAGGGCTTTTGTAATGCTCCTGTGGAAATTGCTTTGGCTCGTTGTTTATGCTTTAGTTTTATTTGTATTAGAAAAAGCCCGAAGTTAGTTATACCACGTCAAAATATAAATCAAGACATCTCACTTCCCCTGCTTTATTTTTCTCCCCCTCCTATTTGTTTCTCTCTATGGTGGCATATGTGTGCGCCCAGTATGCGCTGGGGCAATAAAACAAACTTTTCCACCAAAATGGGCAATGATTGAAAATGGCTGTAGGATAAGCACTGACCTTCCACTCTTTTGTTATTTATACACACACAACTTTTGACTTCTGCGTTTTACTTCTGCATGATCAAAAACGTTTTGAGATCCTCTGAACCCACTAATATATGAGAGTAATTTGATAAGTCCGTGACTTTAACAAAAATCTGATGTGTTGCACTCACATGACCTTCTCTACTCTTGTACTAGCCATTCTTACAAACTCATTCTTCTATCTTCTTCGTGTTTGTTGAGATAAACATTTGAAGAAATTATCTTATTGTTTATTCTCTTGCCGGTGCAAGAAGAATAGGGGAATACAGTAGGCTTTGAGCGATAGTCAAATCTTTTAAAGCTTTCAAACTCCGTTCTCTTTACCCATATAAAAATTAATAGCAATGTTTTATTTGGCAAAAGTATGTTCTCCAAAACTCACACAAATAATAAGGAATGTCTCCGAAATGGTTCACTCTACAAAAATAGTTATCTCTATCTCTTAGGGTTTGCCGGTTATACAAGTCATGCAGAGTAAATAGGACTTCATGGGCTATAGGCAGAAAATTCAAGATATACATTTAAGTTTTCTTAAAATTATCTAATCAAAATCGTCATTTTCAAGCAAATCAAAATTTTCCATGTAAAGGGTAGTTTAGGATGGTGCTATTTTATTCAATATCTTCGTGTTGCATCCTTGAAAGACATTAAGCTTAAATACCAACTTTGGTTTTTAACCGACTTTTCGGTTTTGAGTTATGCTGTCCAGAGGTTGACAGATACACTGTCATACATACACACACGGACCTTTTTCTCCTGTTGACATCAACCGGTGTGCTCGGCAGTCCTCATGCTCGAATGACCACCTCGAAATTCTAGGAATCACTTGTGAACCATGCCATGTGATGGAGCAGAGTCCACATAAGAATGTGTCAGAATTTCTTCCGTTTATTTATTTATCTACTTCCCCCTTGAGGAGGCTTTCTCAAGGACTAAGCATACGAAGAGAAAATTATGTAAGATGAACATAATTTACCACGCAAAAAATAATGTTTTTTTGCGAATACGAAATTGACTTCCAAGAATGGCTGTCTTTCTCGTTTCATTGTCTTCAATTGCGATGTTTTTCTTGTATTAATAAATGATGTGCATGGGTAAGTAGAGGCGGAGTCTTTGTCGATGTGCGCGGACTATTGATTCTCTAATATTACAACTTCTGATTAATAAACACCAACCTGAACTGTTATGTATACAGGAAACTAATTTCCGAGATAATTACGTCTGCAAACTACAAAACAGTTCAAGATATTTCTCAGAAATAGAATCAATATCAGTCATGCAAGCGAAGGAGTAGCAACTTAGGTGAAAAGTGATTCATATCACAGAGAAGCAGCATTAAACACTGAATTAGAAGCAGTGGCACTTTAAGTAAATCTATCATTTCATATGGCAACCATTGAAACCTTTTAAAACAGGACCTACCGTCAATCTATCAAAGATTAAAGTACAACGGACTCTCAAGCATTTAACACTTGATTGCCTCAAATTAATTGAGTTCTTAAGTATCAATTTGTATAACAATATATGTGTTCTAATTCCAATGTTAAATGTATAAAATTTTAAAGTCGCTGAGAAACTTCCACGTCTTACTGAAGCAAAAACAAAAGTGGGGATTTTCAAGGGTCCCCAGATGTGCAAGCTGTATAAAGATGAGCATTTAAACACCATCCTGAAAAGTGATGAAGTTAAATTGGGATGCCTTTGTTAAAATGTCAACAAACTTTCTAGTAAATAAGGGGGCAGAAAATTATAAGGATGTGGCAAATGGTCTAGACCGGGGTGCAATATATTAAAGTTACATTTCATAGATTCCCGCTTGGAACCATTCTTACAAACTCTTATCAATATATGTTCTTCGTGTTAGTTGAGATAAACATTTGTACAAATTATCTTATTGCTTATTTCCTTGTAGATGCAAGGGGAATATTAGAATACAGTAGGGTATGCGCGATAGTCAAATCTTTTAAAGCTTTGAGATTTCGTTCTCTTAACATATACAAATGAACAACGATGTTCCATTCCACGAAAGTTTTCCGAAACTCATACACTTAACAAGGAATATCTCCGAAATGGTTCACCCTATAAGAAAATTTATTCAGACATAATTGTGTATTTTAGCAAGCTCTACATTTTTTGTATAGTATGATTTGGTCTATCTCTAACGGTTTATTAGCTATGCAAAAGTCGTCCAGAGAAAATACGACTACAGGGGCTATAGCCAGAAAATTCAAAATATACATTTCATGTCAAATATCTTAAACATATATTTTAATAAAAATCATTAGAGCCATTTTCAAGAAAATTAAAATTTTCTAAAAACTTTCCATGTAAAGGGTAGTTTAGGGTGGGGCTATTTTCTTCAAAATCTTCGTGTCACATCCTTGAAAGACATTAAACTTAAATACCAACTTTGGTTTTTAACCAACTTTTTTTTTTTTTTTTTTTTTTGATTCAGGGGGCCACAAAACATTTATTTCCGGTGAAATTCCGACATCGAATTTTTGGGTGAAATACAATATTTCCGCTACTTAACAGTAGAGAAAGTAAAAAATAGTGTAATATATGAAGCTTCGTTATATTAGTGTATCTAAAACAAGAAACGTGGGCATTTTAAAACCGAAGATAAATACTTGCCTGTGTTTGAGTACAGGAAGGTTTGATGGAATACCGCTGCTGGCCAGGAATATATGCGGAGTAATGATAAACCACGAAATGACGAGAGTAGCGTTGGTTTCGACAGTAAGAGATTCTGACAGCTGGCGCATTTCCATGTAGTGTTATAATTAACGGCGCCCTTTATGTCTTAACTAATGAGTGTACCCAAAGGGAAATGAAATCGCGTTGTTAGCATAACCTGTTGTTTGGAGAGACAAGTTATTAACTTACAACATCTGTCAAATAAGATTCTGATGCTGCTGTGTGCAATGTCAGTTCGAACACACAAATGTCATTCTGTCTAGTAATTGGATGTGATAGTGGCACAAAACCTCAATTTACTGACCAGCTGTGCTTTCACCTACCGTCCTTTTACTCAGCGTTTTCAATTTCACATTTCTATGTTCAAAAGCTCTTACATGTAACAATCACATCTCACGTTCTACAGATAATGATTTCATTCTAATCTCCTAATTGGAATATTCATACCAAAGTTAATTATTTCGTCCATTTGTTAACTAATAAGTGATGTTTTTCCTCCCAGATATTCCGTATCGAGGCTGGTTTAAGGGAACATGATTTTAGCTTGCTTGGTCAAACAAACCGAATTTTGGATTTTTATTGTAAAAAGTGCACCATAGAGGGACGTTTTAATCCTCTGGAGAGGGGGGAGCACATCTTTTGGGCGCCATTTTTAAAGAGCTGCACCTCTGCCTTTTAAATGGGCATGCCGACACCATCCATTTCAACTTTAAACTCATTTTTTTCAAAAGCGATTTTTTGGAACTTTCTCATACTCAAAGTCTTATCTTCTGCCACAAAAATCTAGCTAGAGATCTAAACCTTTTTTCCAGGTTAGTTCAAAATATGGGTTATTAATTCCCCCATTGGAATTTTGATGTTCCTTATAACTTTTTAATAAAAAAAAAAATAATAATTCATGTATTAATGCGCTGTTTTATGAGATTTTTACACTTTGGGGCATTAAATTTTTTTAAGAAAAACTATTCATTATATCTAAATATCCTTTAAATTTGTTAAAAATGTAGTCAAAAATACAATTTAAAAAAATAAACTCTGTTGTTCAACATCTGTTGGGGGAGAGAGATATTAATTAGAATTAATAAAGTTAACTAAACTAAACCCCAGCGCAATAGCTTATGAAGAACCAAGGCTTGCCGCTTAGTCGCTGCGTCCCCCACCTCTGGCCACTTGAAGCCGAAATAATGATACTACGAAATAATAAGAAAGTAATCAAAAATAACAGTTAAAGAACATAAATAATAGTAAAACAGAAGTATTAGGAATATGTGTTAAAATAGAAATACATATGACGAGCTGGTTAACTCGTAAGTGAAAGGGCCCGTAAGTGAAAGGATCGTTGCTAGCATACATGTTTTGAACCATGTCATTAGGCTAATCGATTTTCCCGACCCAACTTGCAAAAGTCATTAGCGACTGTGCCTACGTGACATAAAGCCAGCGTTACTCTGGTTAAAATTCCAGGGAATACTAGGATTATCTACTAGATGAATTCTACGAATTAGCACGCGGTCGAAATGAGGACTCGCTTTCCGAAAAGTAAAAGGCGGGTCGCGTATATGGTGAGGTGCTCAGGTGGACTCCCTCAGCGACAGGTCTGGCAGCGACACAGTTGCGTCTTTTTACAGCGCGGTCAGAATTATCTGCCCGCCACGTGCAAACTGGAAACTTGCATGTATTCTCCGGTCTACAGGTGCGCTACCAACTGCGCTACGGAGGCGGTCATACCTAATAAAATTTATATAACAATGTACCATGAATGTGCTTAAATATTGGAATGATATTTGGTACACACATTTCTTTAGTTGCTAGTAATGCCTGTGCAAAAAATTATATCTCTAATGTTAATATTTTAGAAAATCACCTTTTTCACTTCGGTGCACCCTAAATGGCACTAGCTGGTCGAGATACTTCAGAAGCTAGATCAGGGATGTCCAACCACGTCTCTTTAAAGCAAGATCTACATTTTCGTATAGTAAGATTTGGTCTATCACTTGCGGTTTACCGGTTATGCAAAAGTCATTCATGGACTACATCGGCTATAGCCAGAAAATTCAAAATGTATATTTCATTTGCCATAAGAAATCTGAAACTTATGACACTTTAATCAAACTTACAGCCATTTTCGAGAAAATCAACATTTTAGAAAAATAGGCCTTCAAAATCTTCCTCTCGCATCCTTAAAATATATTTAATTTAAATATCAAATTAGCTTTTTAACCGACTTTTCCTTTTTTTGAGGTATTCTATTCACAACAGCCACACACATAAACACATACACACACACCTTTCCCTAAAAATGTGTATTTTTTATTCAGAGGGCCTCAAAACATGTATTTCCGGTGAAATTTCGACAGCGAATTTTTGGATGGATTGCAATACTTCCTCTACTTATTATACGTAGTAGAAAAAGTAAAAATGATATACACAAAGTATAAAATGGGTTTTCTTTTTGTATATTAAAACTAGAAGCCCTTCAGTTATTTTGGCTGCTAGAATATTTTAAAGACGAGATGAATTGAATATACGGAACGCACTGAATTGGTGATGAGTAGGGAACAAGTTTTGGGATGACCCAAAGCCAAAAAGTGGCATTTATTAAAAACTGGTAGCACATGCGTGGGAAAGGCGTAATCTAAAAGCGCAATTGAGTAGTTATCTACTAGCATTTGTCGGTGCGGAAGTTCTGCCGCGGAACTCGAATCCAAGACCTCCCACATGCAAGCTTCACACGTTACTGCGGAGCCATCTCAGTCGGTGAAACTTGCCATGCAGCGTATTATTATCATTATCATTATTATTATTTAAATACTCACTTATTGCTGATTCCTTTGTACCCCAAATGCCGTGAGAGATACCAGTACTTTCAAATATAAAATCTAAGCCCCATACTTCTACCAAATACCCCAGTCACCAGTCGAATGCTGGGAAGAATAATTATATCTGCCGAATTTCATTTCAATCGGTCGTTCAGGATCAAAAGTGTTGGGGATGGGCAAGTTTGGCGCTGCTGTGTGGGCACTTTGCGAACTGTAACTGCTGTTCTTGGTGGATGGGTGACGTTGCTCTCGGTTGATCAGCTGGGGTGAGACGCCAGCGAAGCCTATGAAACTGGTGGTTGCTTGGTGAAACCTAGTATCGAGGTGAAGAACCTCCAGTACACGTTAGGGACCCGCAGGCTGGGTCCTGCCACTCGCTCGGGTTCCAACACGGCTGTAAACCTCTCTCATGTCATCCAAACACATTAAACAAATATCACACGAAGGATTGCATAATATACTAATGATAAGAATGTTTGTGTGACTCGTTCTCGTTGTTCTCGTTCTTCTTCTGTATACGATAATATCCTCTTCATTTCGCCTTTTATTTCTTGGATGAGTTACAAATGCTGTCAACCCATCATCTCCTAGCGGGTATACCTCTTGTTCTCCTGTCCGAGGTTTTACCATGGGGACTGCGGACAATGTGAAATTACCCCTTGAAATGGATTGCTAGCTCTTTACCAAGGTGGGTTTTTGTTCGAAATTTCCTCCCTAGGCTGACTGCCTTCGGAGCTCAAGCTACCCCCGTTTAATTTTGATGTGTTCTCTCTTAGATGAGTTGTCTTCCTGAACTTTTGTGCCCCATCAGCCTATCTTTTTTTCAGGGTTCTGTCCCTTAGTCTTTGAAGGTTCACCTTCTCCACAAAGCAGTGGTTCTTTATTACCACTAAGAAAGCACGTCGCCTTTTGCGTCAGTTTCGCCGTTCCGAGGATCTCCCTCATCGCCGATTCTGCCGTTGAAGTCTTCGCTGTACCCTAGCAAGCGGCCCTCACTGCATACTATCATCCTGGTCAGATGAAACCAGTTTTTTGTCTTCTTCAATAGATTAATGAATCAAATATGGTAAAAATTATGAAATTGAGGACTGTGACATAAATTATGGCCACAACTATAGGCGTACAGAGCAATTACTGTCCGACTCAAACAATTCCTCCAAGTACTCAAGACTCAAACAATTTTTAGTTTGTGCTGGTTTAACCTGCCTATATCTCCGTAAACTGAGTTATCCCCTCCTAGCTTTTGTTCAGTGAGCAACCGTATTTGTTATATGCAACACAATACAAGATTCACTTAAGTAATACAGGAAATGCAGAAACTTTTAAGGATACTCAAACACATAACGATGGTACTTCTAAAAACTAGTATAACTGAAATCCAAACAATTCTAACGAATGAAAGATAACCTCAGGACAGGAAAAACTCCTCTAGGTATCAAGGAAGGAACATCTGCATGCATAAAAAACTGACCAAGCCTGGGGAGATATATTAACGACCCGTAAAACTTCTCTGTGTTTGTATAAAGGTATAAACTTTTGCTTCTTATGGAGTATCATGAAAAACTACAGCTTCATATATTTGGCAGTGTCAACGGAGTCACAAACATGCGAGCCTGCCGCAAGAAGTCACCACAATTCTCTCTGGGAAAA
The DNA here is from genome assembly GCA_030765045.1 of Tenodera sinensis. Classification (NCBI taxonomy): domain Eukaryota; kingdom Metazoa; phylum Arthropoda; class Insecta; order Mantodea; family Mantidae; genus Tenodera; species Tenodera sinensis. Next base: position 145,843,835 of record CM060966.1, read on the forward strand.
GAATTAGTTATAAAGTAATTCCATTTTACCAAGTTAATTTCCTACATAACTCTGCGGAAAAGTTTCCGTGCCTCTGGTGCTTAATAATATAGGGACAGAGTTGGAAAAGGAACTGAAAAAATGGGGGAATAACGTAGATTTCTGACAGCAGAGAATTAAGTCTTGGAACCGTACTAATAACATACTCTTCGTTTGTGATGTAACGAACAAATTTTCACCGAGTCTTCTAGTATCATTTCAATGAAATACTACTGTCCAGCACACTTTACAATAAATCTAGTTCCTCGTCGCCCAACTTTTGTTGTTTAGTAGAGATATGAGACCTTGTAAAATAGATTTTTTCAGTTAAAATAATTAGCAGTTGTAAACAATGAGATAAATATACAATAGAGTGCTGTAAGTACTTCAAACTTTGATAATATTTTAAATACTTAGCTCATTTGTATGTTCGTTATCTGTTCTTTCGTGGAGTAATAATTTAATGTGTTTGTATGTGGTACAATGCTTATTTTCTTACCTTTGTTTCTAAGGTGGTGTCACTGTTCCTTTTTGCTGCTTGTTGTTCCCGATTCTAACTCAGTCGATATTTGCATAAAAACTCTTATCTGCAGAGTTGCGACAGAAGAACTACCATTGTATACAATGACAAGACTTAATCTTTATAGGTATCTATTTTATTCTGATTTACAACTATTTTAGTGTTCTTGAAGTACAATATAGGTGGGCCAGGCCGAGCGTCCAGGGTTCAATCCCATGGACCCGCATACAGTGGACGAAGTGGTGTCTGGGCGGGTTTTTTCCACCAATTGCTCCATCATCACGTTTCCATTCATCGATTTCGCCTGCTTTTCATATCATCCTCTTCCTCACTCTCATACATGGTGCGGGCTGACCACCTGCTTCCAGGTTTTCAGTCTGTCCAGTGCATAGGTTCCTGTACTCCCCGACAGGTGTCTGACCCCAGGCATTGGCTTATAAGTCCTAGGGGGTGTAAGTCCTACGTAAGGGGAGCGTAATCAGGTAAAGAAGAAGAAGAAGAAGAAGAAGGCATATCTAGTGAACCGCGTGCTCCGGCTGCAATCAAATTTAACAATGAGATATCGCAGACGCAAACTGGGAAATTTTGTTATTAGATCCATGGAATTCCAAAACCTGTATTTCGGTGAAATCTCGGTAGCAAATTTGGGTGTACTTATTTTTCTGTACTTACTCTAAGTAGGTAGCTGAAAAATTAATAATGTCATAATTTGAAAGAAGACAAATCTATGTTTGTTTAGATATAAATAAGTACTCTAAGGAGTTTTTGAGGTGGGTACACTACACCACCACAAGATGTGAAGAGAAAACTTGTAGCAGCAAGGATAAAAACATACATACATGCTCTACTCCTATGCTAAGTGAAGGATATTTGCCTAAAGCATGAGCTACGCAAAAATCAGGGGATCCATTCTGGAAGCCCTGCCTTTAATCAGCACTTCCCGCTGAAACTTCAAAGGCTGAAATAATCTTGGAGATGGAAGAGGCTGTGAAAGGTCACGTTTGAGATGTTGTTACGGAGCTACTTTTTTGTGCGGAGGTGCGGGGTGCATCTCGGCTTTCCCTCATGGAAGATTTTTAATTCAAGATAGACTCACCGACAGGCTTCCGTTTGACGGATCGGGTCCGGCCATTACCGCGATATCGGAGGGCGTGATCTAGACCTGAGCTGACCCTCAACAGGGGTGTTCAAAAAGAACGGTGCTCATGGAAAAGCGGAAGTACGATGTTTTACACACCGACTTAGTCGCCCATACTATTATGGGTTTTATAAATATATGACTTTAATTAGCTTTCTTATACCTTCTCTAAATATTATGTTATGATGTTTGCAGAAGATGCAGGTGAACTTCCATGTTGTAATTGGAGCATCTTAATCTAGACTCAACGACTAAATTTATATCATTTAAACACAGTATCTTTGACATTGAAGATACACAGTATACAGAATGTTAGCAATAGTAGGGCAGATGTTAATAATTGACATCTTAATGGCATCCAGTTCGGTATGTTAGTTGTTTTTTTCTCTTGCTGTAACACTTTTCACAAAAACCAATCACAAAGTTTACTTCATGATTTCTTTTGCATGGCCATAATTGCGCCATGAAATGAACAACGTTTGTAGTTTAGAATATCCGTTTGGATTCACACCTTAACAAGCACGTACTGGTCTAGGTACTCTGAGGTGATTGACCTTTCAGAAAGCATTGGTACTCGGTTCTGTAACAGCATTTGTTATCGCGAGACCGGTCCACTCTGTGCCATGCCCTCTCTGCTACGTCTAAATAGAAGTACTAGTCAACCTGAAAACATAATACTCTATAAGCAAAATTACAACCCCGTAAATGAAAAAATATTGATGTAGTGTTGTTCATTACACTGTCAGTAAATTGCCAATGAAAGTTCTGTATTTACCTATACCCCTAATAGCCTGTATAGGAACATTTATGTTCATATAATTGCATTATGGCAATAATTACTTACGAAAAAGAAATTGGACAAAGTTGAAACATATTCGCAAAGAGTCAATATAACATGTAAGAATGTAAAGATTAACTTTGATATCGAAAACAACAATACAATAACGTCCTTAAACACGAATGAAGATCATCATTCCTTGAGACAGTAAACCAGTGTTCCTAAACACAGAAATATTGTAGACATATATTTACGAATGTCCAATATTTTGCTGTGTTCTGTCTGTGATGACCCGAAATGTATGTGAAATTTCCTTTAAAAAATTGTCCTAATTTATTATTACACAAAAGAAATATCTTGAAGGGATGCTGGATTTCAGAAAGCTCCAGCATGCAGTCCTCAAATGGGGGGGGAAAGAGAGGGAGAACTTTGGAACCTCTCCAATTGGAGCATGAGGTACTAAAACTTCAAAGGCAGGCGCGCTTTCAGGAATTGGAATAAATGTATTAATGTATAATTATTGTAATATAAATAGTGGGATACTGTTTAATTTCAGAAAATGAAAACCTATCTATATAATTTCTCCAGCCATGTGTAAATTAGCACGGCTATTCAAAATACTGACCTCTTGCCAAACCAACGGTACGTGAAACTATGTTCTACAGAATTTCGTAAAAAGTATTAGCAAGAATGCAAACGGGATGTTGTGAGCAGTGTGGATGTTTACGGACCTGAGAAAAATCCGAATGGAGGAGATATCGTGAAGCTGGGCAACCCTGGATTTGATTTAGAAAGGTGAGGTGATTGGAAAGCCATCAGGTAATGGAACTCGCACAAGTCTGACCTGACACCAAGGGGGTTGGAGGTTAGGAAAATGAAAAATGGGCGTGTTGCTGCTGCTGCAGAGACCGGCATGGCGCCAGATTGGGGGCGGGGGGGGGGGGATAGGAAGCAAACAAAATGACGACCTTTGGAGATGTTGGAACAAAAGATACAGATGCCGTTATCCGCTGCTTTCTTTCCGTTCTTGCCGAAACTAGGAAAACTGGATAAACAGAGGCAGTTGTGAACCCGTTATCTTGTCATAACTTGGCTTTCCACATGAATGGAATGAGCTTACTTTATGTTTCATGTGCCAGATGCCATCAGCTGGAATACACAACAATGCCTCTAGATTGCATTGTGAAATTCACAATATCTAGCTTACCCAAGGGTGAGTTTCTAAATCTCAAAGTGGTAGTACGTTTATTAATCTTTTGGATGAAAAAAATACGTGGAAAATCTTTGCCATATTCACCATACGAAGTCACGTCATCATACACAAAATTCACTTTAAGAATGGTAACCTATGTGATAATTCATCCATTTGGACCCTATTTCAAATATTACCTATCCTAAATAATATTTCATTATTGCGAATAGAAGCCAAAGTGATCTTTATGAAAATTTCTACCTTGTTTCTAGAAGATGCGATAGGATTTACGAAATATTTAATCCCAGCGTTCAAGAACAGGTCACCTTGTTCATCTGGGTGGAATGTCAATCGCCCCTTAACGAGGCTTTATTTGTGCATTAAAGCAGCGTTTTTGGAGCCCCAGACCCGTCCTGGTGGAGACCGTCTGGCATGCAGAGCCGTGCATCTACATTCCATTGAAGGAATTGTCTCATTCTTAGCTATGTGTTAGTGCATAGGTGAATTGGATCCCGCATAAGCACCACTGTTAGTCCCGTAATGTTTTGCTGGCATTCGATGCATGTGAGCCCGTCAAAAGATGAGCTCCCAGGCTGAAGTCGTAAGCAAGTTCTAAGTGCACCTGTGGTGTGAGAAGTATTTGTAGCTTTCCAGTTAACTTTAATAGTATTGTTGATATTAGGTTACATGTACTGGTTACTTACGTTACATGTGCTCATGGGTGGTGAGTTTCCAGTACATAATACAGGTTGACAGTATAATCGAGACCGGATTGGCTATATAGGATATGAGATGAAAATCTACCGTCGGTAACATAGTGCTCTGCAGCTTGTGAATGATGGTTGAGGCGCTGATCTCCAGATCTTGTAGCCATACAGACTTAGGGGGGGAATAATCAACCGGTATAGGAGTACTTTTAGCTATGTAGGCATGTTGGTTCTAACATAGGGAAGAACTGGAGAGCGATTTGACTGAGTGTTGCCTTCGCTCATGCAGTGAAACTCAGTCTGGGTCGAAGAGGACACCTAGGTATTTCGCGCTATTTTGAGGTAATCCAGAGGATTATCTTCTACCGCAGCCTAAGAAGCCGCTTCGGCCGCCAGCGACGGACTTTTACCAGGAGAAGAGCAAAGGTGTTCCCTGAACTGGTGGCAATTCTTCAGCATACACTTTACCGGTCAATGTCCCAGAGGTATCGCTGCAGTGGGGAGAAACAGAAACGTGTGCTGGGAGAACGTCATCCACACACTGATACGTGACAGTCCTGGCTTTCTTAGGTCAGACATTTATTCATAAAAGAGAACGAGACGCTGTCTTGAGAGACTCCAGTAACTATAGGTCTGACTGTTAAAGGGCTTCGTTCTGCTGTCAGCCTGAATGTGCTTACACTGCGAGATAGGGGAGGAATGTGTGCTTTATTGAGTTTGCGACACGATGCCAAAGGCATTCTGTATGTCCAGCAGAATAGCAATTTTCTTGAAGTATTCCTGAAAACTCAGAGCCTTCTGGGTCAATCGCAGTAGCTGCAAGGTCGGGAGTGTCCATGGCAAAACGAAATTGTCAATCCCAAGAGTACATTGCATAGTAAATAGAAATACCCTAGACGTTAGAATTACCGTCAAGCTGAAATGTACCGCTAGATAGCAGAACAGTCGGCGACGATGCTATAAGAGTCATAGCCAGGTGATGCTCAATTCTACTGGGTTTGATAGATGGCAGGGCCATCAGTATCCCCTCCTTTTGTAATCAATTCCTCTACGTAGAGGAGTCTAAATCAATTGTTTAATTGATTTTCATATATTAATATACTCTTTGTTGGAAGACAGTTTCAACTATTGTACTACTCGTGAAGTTTACGGTAAATACCTAAAAAATTCAACCCCCAGCGCAACAGCCCATGAAGGCTTGCCGTCCGGCCGCTGCGTCCACCCCCCCACCTCTGTTCACTACAGGCGTCATGAGTGGGGTGCAGTCATGGAGGGTGGAAGGTGGTCAGCGCCCCCCCCCCCCCCGAGATGTTAGTACCTATATTACTGAATTTAAAGTTGAACTGTTGGATTTATGTACATTTATAATACTATAATTTTAATTATGTACTAAAGAAATGTGAACTTTAGTATCCTAAACTAGGTTTTGAATATTAATTACTACATCTAAATAGGACCTCCAAAAGACATTTTCAAAGACTACATAATTCATGGCTGTTTATTCGAAGTAAAAAGTCTATCTGGCAAGCTTTGGTGCACCATGCATAAGGCTGGTATAGAGCGGCGATGAAGCGAGAATCTGAAGAATGCTAAAAGAATAGAAACTTTTGAAAGTTTCTGAAAGACAGAAATAAAAATAACCAACCTACTTAGCTCACTGAAGTATAAACTTTATGTCCTCACACTATCATGAACAGAAATTTAATTAATGCATTTCTGTGAAAGAGCTTACCAGCATTGCCAATATATTTTCTTTACAATCCTCAATTTGTGTTAAGTTTTGCTGGCAGTGAAGTTGCGTTATTTTTGCATCACTAGGCTATATATTTCACACTTAGTGAGTGGGCAACCCGCGGCGCACAATGCCACATTCAACAAGCACGCATGCATGCCCATTAATCTGCATGAAAATAGCGAGGCGGACAAGATAAAGTTCATACGATATTTCTGTACAAGGTGAGACAGACTCGCGCCCTACTAGATAACTTCCACTGCAGTATGTGTTTTAAATTCTCTCCACTTATTCTACATCTCATTTACAACTGATGCATTACTTCACATTCCCTTTCTAAAACTTTTATGTATGGCTGAACAGCTGATGAGATAACTAGCACACAAAACCAGATTTAGCAGTGTGCCGATTTATTTGATTATTTCCTTCAGCATTATTTTCTCACTTACTAAGAATATAAATTGAGCGTTACATTAATTTTATTCTCTCTATCCGGTCTTTCCAGGTTGCAAGAATCAGTGGATTCCTCAGGCTGCACTATGGTAGTGCTTGTGCTCTGGTAATACGGTTCTTGATTGAGGAGAGGCGCTGTAGTTGGCCGACCGCCGTCCAAGGAGGACTGATTGCTCAGCCGGAGCTGGCTGGTGACGAGTGACCTGGAATTCTGTCGGGCCGAAAGACTGCCTGCACCCGATAGGGACCCTCTGTAGTTGTAGTTGCGCCTGTTCTGGCCACCTGTAAAGTACTTTCATAGCATCCTTTCTTCTAGGGTCTGACGTGCCGGAATCTCTACCGTGACGGACAGACTAAGTATATAAAATGAAGTACATACACACTAGACAACGTGAGTGCTATTATCTAGATTATGGAATTTAGGAACACCTCATTCATATTTAAAATGCGGTATTAAAAGGTTAAAACTGCAGAGTTGAACAGTGCACGAGGGTGACAACCCTGACTTTCTTGTAAGTGTTCTTTGAAGCGATGAATGCTATTTCAGCAACTATGCCACTATGAATGACACAACATACACTACTGGGCCCCTCACTATCCTCACTGGGTACGAACAATTTTGGTGTGGTATTCTTGAGGTCTTCTCAACTATATCCTGCTGCACAAGAACTGTAAATCTGTTAAGGCACACAATTTATGTAAAATGCAGATTTTGTACAGTTAACTCCTTTATATTGGTTTGCATTTTCAAATACTTATACTTTGCTCAAATGGGAAGTTGTTATTCGATTTGTACTTGGTATTTTTTGCTTTATAGTGAATACTATAAGCCGCCACGTGGCCGAACGGTTAGACCGCTTGACTTTCACCAAAGCGACTCAGCTTCGATCCCAAGCGTGGGCAAGTAGGATGTGTGGTGGATAAATCGGCGCAGGGGTGAGTTTTCTCTAGGTTCTCCGGTTCCAGTGCCACCCTTCCAGCAATTGCTCCATCACTTCCTTTCCTATCATGTTTCGGCATCATTTTATATCATCCACTTCCTCGCTCTCACATCAGGCTTCGGGCTGATCACTCATCCTAGTTTCCCCAGAGGTGGGGAATCCAGCGGCCGGGCGGTAGGCTAAGGCTACACTCAAAGGGTTATAGGACAGACAGCGAAGTACTATATCCTCCGTATATTGAACAAGGGAAGTATGATATTTGATACAAAAATTTGATATTTTGATGACAAATGAAAGATACCTGGAATTTTCTGGGAATATCCTTTCACTATGGATGACTTTCGCATAATTGGTAAAGCGAAAGAGACATAAAATTTTACTACACAAAAATGCAGATCGTTAAACAACATTGTCTAGATATTTGTTTCTTTTTTGTGTAGAGTGAACTATTATATTTTATTTATCTGAATTTTCCAAGACGTATACTATTCTCCACTTCTCTTAAAAAAAATTGATTATCGCTTGAAGTCTCGTGTGCTCCCAATTGCCCTTGTACCTTCAAGAATATTAGCAATAAGACACTTTCTTCAAAAACTCTTCTTGTTTAAGGGTGAAAAACGTGATTTTCTAAAGTATTAAAGTTCAAGAGTTAATTTTTTGCACAGGCATTAGTAGCAACCATGGAAATGTGTGTACCAAATTGCTTTCTCACTAAATCACATTCTTGAAATATAAATTCATATCAATTTGATTGTATAGTATCAAAATCTATCTCTTCCAACAAATGTTGAACCACAGAGTTGAGTTTTTTTAAATTTTATCTCCTATTACCTTTGTAACAACTTAAAATATGCAAATTTTGATAGTTAATAGTTTTTCTTAAAAAAGTTTTAATACTGCAAAGTGTAAAAATGCCATAAAAAGAGCGCATTATTACATTATTTTCTTTAAAAAAGTATAAGCAATGTCAAAATTGCAATACTACATTTTATTATCCTATTCTGATCTATATTGGAAAAAAAATTAATGTCTAAGAATATTTTTGTGGGAAAAAAATTGTTTCCGAGAAAAATTAATTTAAAGTTGAAATGGAAGGCAGGGGCGCACCTCTTTTAAAGTGGCTTGAAAAACATGTATTCCCCCTTCCTAGGAGATTAAAACTTTGCAGAGAATTCTTTAAGGTACGGTTAATTTTTTAGCAATAAAAATCCAAAAATCGAATTCTCTGACCAACCAGGCTAAAATACCTCGTCTGTATTCCATGAAAAGACAATGGAATTTCAATCGTATAGCATCAGCTCATAAAAAATTTGTCTATCACTTGAAGCGTACTCTGATCCCAATTGCTCTTGCACCCACAAGAACATCAGCAATGACACTTTCTTCAAAAGTTTGTCTTGTTTAATATAAAGATGGAGGAATAACACTGTAAGAATATTTTGTACAAGATAGAGAATGTAATATGAGTGCAACACATTAGATTTTCTAGTTTATTATTAGGAATGTTATAAGATACGAGCTAGAAATAGACAATTATTTTCTTCCCCTGGTAAGTTAGACTTTAATGAGACATGGGGTGTTCATTCTCCGCTGACGATATGTAATTCTTTCACAACGAGGGAGAGAATTTGTAAACGCATCCCAAGGCACGTAACAGGCTAGGATTAGCATGCTTAGAGGAAAGAGGTGTTAGTTTGACAAACGGAAAAAGTAGGGACGGCGCAGGGAAACGGAGAGGGAAAAAGAAATTTCTAAGCGGATAAGCCACGAGGTATGAAAAATTGGAAAAGTTCCTTAAGTAGGAATAGGGTCGGGGAACACCATGCTCGCACACGCACGCACGCACGTACACAAACATGCGGAGAGCAACTCCATTTCACAACTTGCAGGAAAAAATGCCGCATTACAAACTTTCAAATCCGGCGTGCCTTCTCCTGTATTTCATTCCTCGTTGTGAACTTCACTTCCTGGCGGCATATCTTCGCGTGTTTTTGTGCCTCAGCGCTGATACCACCAGGTTATTAAAACCTGTGTTCTTCCTTTACAAAGGATCCCTATCCACCATCATTACATTTGATGTGCTACACTCACATGACTTTCTCTACTCTTGGACTAACCATTCTTATTCATATTCCTATATCTTCTACATGTTAGTTGAGTTAAACACTTCCACTTGATGACAATAACATGGCCAATACGAGTAAAATGGAGCAGCCAGTGTTTCTGTCTAGTGTTGTTATGAAATTAGCACCTTGCAGATCACAACCTAACATTACAAAGTTCTCATGTATAAGATGCTAAAACTGATAAACTTGTTAAAGAAAAACCAAACAGAAACTGTCAGAAATGTGCACGTGATTTTGTTCTGTATGGTTCTTTTAATTTGAAGAAAATGACGTAATGTTCTGTTCTATTGACTTTATAACATGGACTGTCTTTAAAATTGTTTATTTTCACGTAGTATAGAGCCAAAGTGTAATGGTTTAACCTGTGACCAATTGTGAATTAAAACAGTATTTCACTTACCCTTTAAGAGCATGATGACGTCACACGCTGAACTCGTCTTCAGTGCAAGCATGTTCAGCGGTGTGAACAACGTCACACCGGCACTATCTGTCCTCCCTTGCTTATATCATTTAAAAGAGTGCTAACCAATAGTATTTCACAGCGTCTGTTTAATTACTTCATAGATTCTGAAAACATTAAGGCGAGGAGATTTACATCATGTATAATTCTTGAATTTATTCCACTTAATTTATCTTCCCTTCTTCAGTTACCCTTTTTCCTGCTTTTAATCCTGAAAAAAGGAAATTAGGCGAAACTATTTTATAAGTTACGTCTATGGAGATAAATTAAATTAGCTCAAGTATTGCAAATTTCTTCTCGGGGCACAAACCACGAAGAAAACATCTCTTGTGGGGGGGTTACATCGATTGACTTCACTTAACTTTCATAACGGATCAAGGTTCTGGGAGGGCGGGTGACATTGATTGATTAGGGCGTGAAAAGTATTAGAAAGGCGATGATAGATAGCTCTGGGTTTCCGCTCCTGTGTCGAAAAGACGATTTTTCCTCCTCTGGAGTAGAAACTTGGTTGTGGTAGCGAAAACTTATCCAGCGACGGAGTTTCTCATTTGGTTGGGCATTAAAGTACTTGCTTTCCTACTCTTAAGCAAATACCGTCTCTTCCTACTTTGCTTCTAGAGTATGAAAAATTGTATTTCTACAAGATATACCTATGTTTCAAAATATAGTGGAATCTCGATAACTCCACTCTTTATAACTCGACATTCCGTGTAACTCGACCTTTTTTATACTAAAGCAGAGAAGGTATTGTATTCCAACCAAATATTCGATATCGAGATTTCACCAAAATATACGTTTTGAGGCCCCTGTACCAAAAATAAAGCATTTTTAGAAAAAGGTCCGTGTGTGTGTCCGTCTGCGTGTGTCTGTGTGTCAGCCTCTGTGTCTGTCAGTCTATGGACACCATAACTCAAAAACGAAAATTCTGTTAAAAACCAAAGTTGATATTTAAGTTTAATACCCTACAAGGATACGACACGAAGAAAATTCCTCCACATTCCTACCTTTTACATAGAAAATTTTTCAAAAATCTTCAATTTCTTAACAATGACGATTTTGATTAAAATCTCATTTGTATGACAAATGAAATATATATTTTGAATTTTCTGGGTGTACCCTATATAGCCCTGTTTACTTTGGATATATTTTGCACTCGTAAACCGTAAGACATAGATCAAATCTTACTTTACAAAAAAATTAGACCTTGCTATAACACATTTATATATATATATACCATTTTGCAGATATTCGTTAAATTTTCTTCAAATGCAACATCGTTATTCATTTTTATATGTTAACCGTGCAAACAACGGAACTCCCCTATTCTCATATTTTTATTTTTTATCTTTAAATTTGAATGTAATAATTTCTATAATCTATTATACGGTATGAATAGCATGATAAATGTTAATTATTCAAATTCGAGTCAGAACATAAGCAGTGTCACGACATCAAAAGCTTTCCACCGTGGATGCATAGCACAAACACTTGTTAGGAAGGTTTGAATGTTTATTGCTTTACCCAGTACGAAGACATCTTTTACATGTGATGAACTGCGCAGTAGTTTATGATCGACTTCACTTTTGTATTTATAAGACCATAGGGGTGTCAGGTTATCTCTCCGACTTCTATGTAGTGCACAAAAATCGCGGACGGTGCGTAATTAACTACAGTGCCCACAATTATTAGTACTGTCTTGTTTATTTCAAGGAAGCAAAACAGGAACGTTATGGCATCATCAATTTCCAGGACGTCACTTGCGCAGATCCTAACAAGGTCACTCGCCACTACGTACGTGGTAAGCTAAACTTTCAGTTACGTATTTCTAGTCAAATGGAGCTTCCAAGATTTCACGCTTATTGTTAGTGTTGTGTTGAGTTGTTTGTGCCACTGCGTGTCGAGCGAGAAGAAAAACCACAGGTTAATGGCAATTAAATTCTATGTGTTAAAGAGACCGGAAAAGGGGGAACATATTAATATGTAATACATTTTGGAATATGTTATTGTTGTTTCCTATATTGTGCTAGAACATGTGTATATGTAATATGTAGTATATTATGAGTTGTGAATAACACGCACCATATTCAGTAAAACTCGACATTTCGGTAACTTAACAGCCTCTCAGTCCACATTTGATCGAGTTATCGGGATTCTACTGTAATAGACAGACCAATAATGTAAATAGAAGGTAGGACAGACGCGGAGGGGGAGTTCGGCACTTCGACCTCAGAGATCTTTTGTGCCTATGACCTGAAGGGGCGCCCCCCAGAGGGAGGGGTGAAGCGAGGGGAGATAGAGAGCTGCCAGACCACAGGAGAGCAGGGACCCTACATTCTCCCAGTTAGAAACTCCCTGACACCAGCCAGTACACTGGTCTCGCCGGTTCGCGCAGAGCGCCACCTACAGGGCCCCCACCGAGTCAGCCAGTACACCAGTCTCGTCGGTTCGCGCAGAGCGCTACCTACAGGGCCCCCACCGAGTCTCAAGAGCTCGGCCACACTGACAGGAGACGGAGTCACTCAGAGCATTTCATTCCACTATGCTGCACCGGAACGCCTGCTGACACTTTCGACCATGAAAGACACCAAACGGATGAAAGGATGAACGACATGCGTAGGGAAGTGAAACGGAGGGGGCAATTGGTGGAATGTTGGCAGGGGAAACCGGAGAACCCGCAGAAAACCCGCTCCTGTGCCGGTGTGTCCACCACACATCCCACATTCGGACGCCTGGGATCAAACCCGGGTCGCTTTATTGAGAGTCAAGTGGTCTAACCGCTCGGCCACGGCGCGGCTAATAATGGAGTACCAAGCGGCGAGGCTCAGTATGGTAATATAAGAAAAAGTACGAAAAACTCGGGAGGTCAATAGGGTCACCAGTAAAACGATGGCGAGAACAACTTGATGGGGACGGAAACGACCGGAAGTCTAAGTGTTGAAGAAGAAGAAGAAGAACAACAACAACAACAACAAGTGACAAATTGCAAGTCCAGTTACTTTTCTCGCTTTATTTCTCTTCGGAAACTGAATCAGAAAAATACAGTTTCTTTTTCCATCGTTAACACAATCTAGGATTTGTTGTGATGTTACACGTCACAGCTGGTCTGTCCTATCGTAACTTTGAGACAAAACCGGTTTACACTCTCTGTCTAACAAACACCTGCTTCCAATGATGCACTCACTAAAACTGTTTCACACAACAACAGCTCGGACTCAACGATAAAATATCTAGACGCTCTCAAACTCTTTCAACATTGTTGTACGCAATACAAGCTCCAGAAACTAAAACCTCTGCCCGTGCTCTCTCGCTTTTTACAGTCCAGGCGAACTCTGAAAAATACACCTTTTCATAAACAAGCCAACAATCGAAAGTCTTCGATCTAGCTCTTCTACTGTAGTCCTTTTTGTCCGCCGCACGTAGTGGTGTGAGGTACTTGACCTTGAACGTGTATTTGACAAGCGGCCGGCGTCGCAGTAATGTAGTCGTTGGCTTACCTGAAATTTACGGTTACATTCTGTAAGTAAGGGGTGATTTTTGACAATCATGAATAGACTACAAACTTCACTGGTATGAGTATGGTACCGAGCAAGATGGCTCCGCGCTAACGTGTGAGGCTTACATTCAGGAGGTCGCGAGTTCGATTCCTATGGCCAACCTTCCTCATCCATGGATTTTTTGGGGGTTTCCTCGGTTCACAATGACAATGCTGCAAAGGATGGTCACATCCTTCAAATTAACTGTCCCTCTATTTCACCTCGCTTCTCACCTCACTTCACCTTTCATCTGGTTGGCTGTTTCAGGGTCGTAAGAGTAGGCAGGAGTTTGGTCTCTGTAAATCCTTGTCCTACGGATTGGGAGAGGTTTTCGATTCCTGAGTAGAACAGAATACTTTCTCAGGCCAGTCCTTTGTATCTCTGTTGCAGCGTCTGAACTCCAGTGGGAACTATGGTTGATATTCAAGCAATTTTAAATCGTGGAGGAACGAGATAACTATGGACTAAAGTAAAGGAGATGACTTATGACTAGGTCAGATTTCGTTTTTACACTTCAGCCTTAAAGGCCACGAGAATCTGGTATTTTCTCCGTTCTCTAGCTATTTTAATAAGACATATTTCGCCGTTTAATTGGCTTCAAGTTGTTTCTACGTATGAGAGATACTTAGTTTGAAAAGTTGAAAAAATGAAGCTTTTTCTATCATAAAATTATATTTTATTTATAGTATGTGATTATCCATTTTTATAACAATGAGGGATAAAGTAAGAGCCTATTTTACCATATACTTCGGTAAAACCAGTTTAGTCATATAAATATGTGAAGTAGAAAGCCACAAAATGTTAATAAACTGTTAATTTTCTCTTGCCCAATGTCTCAAATAGGTAAAATAAAGTATCTGTTTCCTTTTCTTAAATTTTTTATTTATTTATTTTTTCATTGGTCTCTCTATGATCAGTGATGAAATGACATTTCTGCGTCCTTTTATCCAGCAAAACGTACGCCCTTTAATAGTAAGTGTGTTGACAAATCGTACGAGTATAACAGATGGGATATTTTCTCTCCAGGAAGTGTCTTCCAAAATACACATATTCTTCTAAACTTTAAAGAAGCTATTTAATGCAACTGCCTATTTTATTAACCTTAATAAAGTTCATTTTTAGAATTGAGTTTCATTCAGAAAACAAAATTAATTTGTGCTGTATATGTAGAGGTTATGTCCGCTTGTTTCATCTGTATTTCCCCACGTAGATCACTGTTGATTTATTTGTGGCTGTTTCCCTTGGCGGCCGCATGTGGCGCTAGCAGGCGGCAGTATGAAAAGATTGAGATCTTTCCAGGCAGATTTTCCCCTCCCCGCGGGAACATCAAGTCATCTGTGTGTGTGTGTGTGTGTGTGTGTGTGTGTGTGTGTGTGTGTGTGTGTGTGTGTGTGTGTGTGTGTGTCTGTGTGTATGTGTGTATGTGTGTGGAAGGAAATGTGGGTGAATTTAAAACATCACTTGGGAGATATATGTACGCAAGAAGACATTTCAAATGATTTCGGTCATTATTTAGGGTATGCGTGTTGCATCACAGCCCCTCCCATGCATAATGAGGGATGTTTGGATTCGCGTGGAACGTGCACTTTGCGCCAGCTTTCCGTTAGTAAGACGGCATCGTCAGAGTGTTTGATTCTCAAAATATAAACGTATCTAGTAGTTTTACTCAAATTTTCACAATTTCAATTTTTGAAAATGACTTTTCGTAGTGCATATTAGGAAGCACCTAATTTTTATGAATATCCGAAACATATCTTTTTATACGCTTAAACTAAAAGAATCTCATGTAATATTTTCACGTGGTTTTCTCCAAGCACTGTTACTACCCTAAAAACGTCTTAAGATTTACGAGGTAGCTAGGCTTATTTCAGAGCATTAAAAACTCACATCAGCTTTTATTACAATACCTTAAAAGTAGGCTAGTTTAATAAAAAATATCTGAGCCATTTTTAAGATTGAAAACGGCGTGTCGTGAAGACAGATGATAGAAGTGAAACTTTTGTATTCCAGGGAAACGTTTTAATTATTTTTAAACTACAATCTGTCACACGCACAACACTTCAAACCGAATGGATTATTTACAAAATCTCTATTAAAAATATAAAAACCCGCTACTCTGTGTGGTCAAAAATGCACTGCTGTGTTGCACCCACATGACCTTCTCTACTCTTGTACTAACCATTCTTACAAACTCTTATTCCTATGTCTTCTTCGTGTTAGTTGAAATAAACATTTGTACAAATTATCTTATTGTTTATTTTTTGTAGGTGCAAGGGGAATAAGAGAACACCGGAGGGCTTTAGCGATAATCAAATCTGTTAATTCTTCGAAATTCCGTTCTCTTTTAACGGCTAAAATATAAAAAGATGAATAATGATCCTCCATTTGACGAAAGTTTGTTTTCAAAAACTCACACATATAACAAGGAGTATCTCCGATATGGTTAAGTCTACAAACAGATTTATTTGGAGACAAATTGTGTTTTACCAAGATTTACATTTTTTGTATAGTAAATTTTGGTCTATCTCTTAGGGTTTACCAGTTATGCAAAAGTCATCCAGAGTAAACAGGACTACATGGGGTATAGTCAGAAAACTCAAAATGTACATTTTATTTGTTACAAAAATATCTTAAACATATGGCATTTTAGTCAAAATCGTTAGTCATTTTCGAGAAAATTAAATTTTTTTAAAAATTTTCCATGTATAGGGTAGTTTAGGATGGAGGAGTTTTCTTCAAAATCTTCCTGTCGCATCTTTGTAAGGCATTAAACTTAAATACCAACTTTGGTTTTTAACCGACTATTCGTTTTTGAGTTGTGCTGTCCACAGACTGACAGATACATAGACTGACACACGCGCACGCACACACACCTGAACCTTTTTCTAAAAAATGCTTTTTTTTTATTCAGGGGATCTGAAAACATATTTCCGCTGAAATCTCGACATCGAATTTTTGGGTGGAATACAATACTTCCGCTACTTACCAGTAGAGAAAGTAAAAAAGTAACTAGGTTTCTAACGACATAACTATATTACTAATAAACAAATAATGTGAAACATATTAGTTAAGGATTTTAGACCTTATCACGGTCCAGTAGACAGCGAATCCCTACTGGATGTAATATCGGTACTGGAACATGCGCATGAAAACAATAACAAAAGAAGGACGGTGCACGTTTAATTCCACAAGTCATGTTATCTGCGAGGGTGCACAAACCACGTACTATGGTAATGAGCGCGGAAGTAGCAACAGAGTATTTATTGTGCGCCTCCCCATCTATCTGGGCCCTCCCGCGGGGAACAGATAACCCCCGCCAGGGGGTCGCTCCAGACACCTTGCCACTACGCACGTAGCTACCTACCTACTGCTATCATCTTGATATTTCTACTGTCTAGGGTGGGAGAGGCTACGATTCTATTTCCATTCTCGTGCTCAGGTTTGTGCTTTCCACAACACGAAAATCCCCTCTGAAAATAACTGCTCAAAACTCTTTATTTACAGAACAGGTTTCCCTTAATTTAGGCTGAAACTTTAGTTGACAAATGAACAATACAAGCTACACATACAAGACTTACTCTATTGTTGAACAAACAGCGTCAAAGAAGCTCTTCGGCGGGGGTCTTTTGAGGTGTATTCTGCACTTTACGTATCATAGAGCGTGGCGGCTTGATGACACGGCAATAAGGGGGAAAAGAGGGGAGGTTGGTGCCTTTTTTTTTTTTTTTTTTTTTTTTCTGAAAAATGTAACCGGTGTTACAAATTTAGTCTCTTTCTCTTTCCCTCTCTGACTCACATTACACAATTCTAATTCGCGATTCATATGGGCAATTGTTTTGTTGTTTTTTGGTTTTAGATGGCCAATATGAAAACCACCATTATTTGTCCATATGCTGTTTCCCTCACTCGCAAACAATAAGCACAGAAAACACCTTCCCTTCTAAGAATAAAACCGAAAGATTTGTCTCATTCAGTTTCACTATGCTATTCATTTCACACTTATATAGATTGAAACTTCCCTCTAAGAGCTGACACAACAGCACGCAATTTGCTGCCAGAAACACAAACATAATTGAAGTATTGGCCTTAGTAAATTACGACATGAAGAGTAATTATATACACTTATAATCGTTTAATAAAAATAGATGCAATTGTGTTTATAACCTTAACATAACTTTATTTCAGTATAGAAAATGGCTACATTATATGTAGATGCATCAAGTTGGCTAACTGCCTAGCAGGTTGATTGAAACTTCTGCTAAACGAGAGGGAGGAAAATGCTCGTAGCCAGGAAAACGGAGACTGTATTAATAAACATACATCCTATTTGATTTTCAACAAGGTATTGTTGCAAACACAAGCACTTAAGTGTAATAATTTCCGCCGCACCCCTTCTACACGCTTTGCACTAAAATTATGAGCCCATCTTGTTAGTCTACTAATATTTCTTATTTCCTCTTAGGGTTTTAGTTTATGAGATTTTATGTGCAGCGTAATTTAAATAGGTTAAAATTCTCTCTTTATACCATTTTTTAATCTAGTATTGTATATAGCGCGACAGATCTAAAAAATTTAATTTCTACCGTTTCAACTTTGTTTTGTGTATGGAGCGTTTCCCCTTCAGTCATACAGAAAACAAGCATTAGAGAGATCTGTTTTTGAGTTCCATGAATGCCGAGCCCCTCATGGAAGGGAGTTGTTCAGATTGGGTTGGACTCGGCCCATTGGAGATTGGGTACATCTGGCCTATATGCCCAGGTGTTGTGAGACACGCAATGGTCCTCCTGTACCAACCGATCACTGGCCACCCAATCAAGGTTATCGGAAGGATGCAGGTAAATGGCGTATCCACTTCCAGTCGTAATGGGAGACTTTTAAGAAACCAGGTATATACATCCTTGTGGAAAGCGGTGAGCAATCGATTGCCATGTTTTCATGTATTGTAGGGGAGTTTGACTCTGGTAGACCCTCGCCATGACACTACCATGAATGCGTCATAGTTTAGCGAAAAGTACGTGGAGGTAACTCTGCCTTCCCCTCTTTCTTATAAGGTTAGACATCAATGTCTAAGAGTATAGTCTTATACAAAGCGTACTTGCAGTCCTACTTTATTATACTGCAATTGCGATCAGTTTCCTAACCTATTTTATATTGCCTTTCTATTCCACAATTTTCTGCACACTGTTTTTCTGCGCTCTATAGTTGGTAGTCGGAGAGTTTTATACATAAAGGTAGGGTACGGACCAAGGGGATACCACAAATGAACCAACTATTGAGGTATGTCAGACCCCGCGAGGAAAGGATGAAGTGAGGAGGCTCTATTCACGCGTTGGAACCCGGGTAAGTAGCGCAAGCCTGCGTACTGTGCTGGAGATTCCTCATCTTTACACCAGGGTTCTCCAAGCAGCTACTACAGTGTCTACAATGCCACCCATCCGCCGAGAACAGCAGCTGCGCTTCGTAAAATCCTCACACAGCAGCGCCAATCTCGCCCATCGCGAAAACTTGTAACTCTGACAGACCAATCGAAATGGAGGAAGGGGAAATTCTGTTTTTTTTTTTTTTTTTTTAAATTATGTTGTTGTTTAACGACGCTTTCAATTGCGAGGATCATATCAGCGTTGCCGGTGTGCCGGAATTTCGTCCGGCAGGAGTTCTTTTACATGCCAGTAGATGTACTGACATGGAGCTGTCGTTTTTAAGCATACTTAAAAACCATCATTCTGAGCCTGATTTGAACCTGCAATCTTGGGATCAGTGGACTCGGAAAGACCAATAATGAAAACTTTGAAACAACTACGCAATTCAGTAGTTGAAACAGAATTGACAGTAACTATTAACTACATGGCTTAATCAAAAAATTAAAAGACACAATTTTAAAAATTGCAGGTGGACATAAAGTCGCCTCTCCTCGGTAATGCTAGGGTTAATACGCGTTCAACTCTAGCACAAGAACTTAACAACAGCAAGCAGCAAAAATTCTTTTTATAGGTTGTAACAGTGAAGTCGGAGTACATATATAAAATTTCATGCTCATCTAAGTCAATATTTAGCTTCACAATTCAGCAATACACGCAGCAGTTTAGCAGATGTAAAAAAACTAAGCACCAAGAAGGCGGGTAGCGAATACAAACAACGTCTAACCCCGCTCGCTCCCTCCACCATCACTTCAGGATCATAAAACTCAGGGCACACATCATAGAAAATTTTTACTGTCTCATCTAAAGCTTCAAGGAAAACACATAAACTTACAATACTGTCGATATTCCGACTCATTGTTATCCAACCCATGGAAGATGTTCACCCTGCCTGCCCCTTCCTCCTCGCCTCTACTGGAGACTTCTTTACTCCAGAATGCCATAAAAAGTCTCTCTTTTCGTTTTATTGTCTGGCATTTCCGAAAGTGACTTTGTTGTCGCGTAAACGCTCGACGTTCCACGAGAAAAACGTAAAATATGCAATGTATGGGAGACGCTGATCGTTTAAAAATAAACGTAGCCTACTTCAATGTCAGGTGTCACAAATACATGGTAAAACTTGAGAAAGTATGCTGACAAATTACGCTGTCTACAGACTGACACACACACACACACACTCACACACACACACACACACACACACACACACACACACACACACACACACACACACACACACACACACACACACCTAACTTTTTCTAAAAATGCTTTTTTTGGATTCAGGGGGTCTCAAAACATGTTTCCCGCGAAATCTCGACGTAGAATTTTTGGGTGGAATACAATACTTCCTTCTACTTGTCAGTAAAGAAAGTAAGAACCAACAGGGAGGTAAAGAGTAAGGTTAGAATGAAGGGGGTAGCATAAAAACAAATAATTTTAGGGAAAGGGAAAATATAAAGAGATTTTGTGAAGGAAGTTGCAAAGATTAGTAAAATAAATACACAACATACATTAAAATGTAAAAATGTATAAGCAATCTTGAGGGAGGGGTCCAAGTTGAAGGACAGGGCAAGCTGTAAATATCTCAGTACTCAATAAATGTAATTATTATTACTAATTCAATATAAAATATAGTGTTACTAGTAGACACTTTTGTTCTCCGGTGGACAGGTATTATTTTACTGTGTACCTCTGTTTGTAGCTAAGGCTATATTTATGTTAATGCACACTAAGGTTAAGCTGTATTGCATTGCTGTGTGAAGTCCAAAAATTAATAACAAATTGAACGTAGTTTGCATTTTCTGCAACTTAAGCAATAATCAGAGATAAGGGATACTACAGATCGGGCATGGCTATACGCTGATTCACGGGCTCCTGCAGTCAATAAATCACACTACACACGTATATATATATTTAAAATATACGGAAGGCCGTAACTCTCATACTTCCGGGGGTTGGAACAGCAGCAAATGGCCACTGTGGGGGAAAATAAAGTGGCTTCGTATATCTTCAGGCAAAATATTTGACTTGAACGATACACCAGGTTTCGCAACACGATAACCTCCTTGCATTCTCGCAACTGTGAGTATCAAGGGTCCCTGTTTTTCTGAAATGATCGTATGTTCTCTTCTATTCGAAGACACAATGATTTGAATATATTTATTTTGTTACAGAACCCCGCTAATCCGAATCCTGTAAATCAGAATTTCGGGATATTCTGAAAACAAAATCATAATTTAAAAGAAGATAAAGACTTATTTGCAGTAGAGAAAGAATTTTAGTTATAGGACTGACAAACTCATAATTGAAGAAGATTGTTTTACTACAACCTTAAAAAATGAAGATAACTATAAATGACGTCATCTACTGACTAGGTAAGGCTTGGGACAGATTGAATAAACAGTTACTATAACAATCTGGAAGAAACTGAGGACAAGTCTTGTATTTGAAGAAACACCATCAATTGTGACATCAAACAATGATGACATCGTTCAATTTATCCAAGAAATCCCTTGGAGCGTAAATGAACGAGAAAATTTCCTTCTTCAATGGATATCAATCTACGTTAATAGTCGTCAAGACATCAGTGATGAAGGCATTGTCTCTATGGTCCAAGGTTACTGTAGAATGACCACCAACAATGGCGAAACAAACTGTACCACCTGCATGCCGCCTATGTCACTTACAAGCGGCCATGTGCACAGGTCAGAAAAATGCATTGTCATTATGTTGAATACTTTGTCATGATATTGTGCTTGCTAATCGCAACTTATTACATGGCCGCGCCGTATCCGAGTGGTTAGACCATTCGCTTCTCACCAAAGCGGCCGGGTTCGATCCCAGGCAACCGCATGTGGGATGTGTGGTGGACGAAGTGGCACTGGGGCGTGTTTCTTCCGATTCTCACTCCACCGGTGCTCTATCTTCATTCCATGTATCATCAGTATCATCGCCTGTAGTGCCGTATATAGTAATATACATTATATACATTATTACATCATTTTAACGTACATTAGAGCTCCATTTTTGCAGCTTAAACCTTATTTACACCACAATTACATGTTGGCTTCTGGCATTAATTCTTCCCCATACTTCCAGCCGCCTTAGTAAGGCCCTGACCTACCCTACTGCACTTCCCTTCTATTGGTTTATGCCTTTAGTGAACACACCCAGCGCCTAAAAGTTTGGCTGTCACTTCAGCCCCCGAACCTTTCTTGTATCTACAACGAAATGTGTGATGAAAGTGTTCTTGTAAATGTGTATCTCTATTAATATAAATCAGAGAAGAATAAAGCTTTACAAGAATAGTCTGTGGAAGTTATAAAGCGAAACGACAAGGTGATCATAGCTTTAGATTTTTAAACCATTTTTTTCTAATTTTGCATGCTGCATCGTTAGCTAGAGAGGAAATATTAACAAACATTTAGAGACAATCCATCAGCTAACGTTTTTAACTTCATTTTTGACCGACTAAGAAACTGTGCAGATTACTGATAGATGTAAATAGCTTATAATAAAATTTAACGTGTTTACAAATATAAACATTATAATAATGCAAACGTTATTGAGATAAACTAAAAGAAATACCGGCGAAGACTAATAATAATAATAATAATAATAATAATAATAATAATAATAATAATAATAATAATAATAATAATAATATTAGTGTGAAAGTATGGTACTAAGAACCAGTTATGTGAAATCATTTCCTTCTAAATTACTTAGTAGATATTGTGGTAACTTTCTTTAAAGTCTGATTCTGTTATAATTTCTCATACCAATGCTGAGTGTGCGAGCCCCAGGAACTGTTAGTAGTGTGTTGAAAAATTATGTACAGAGAGTTCTGATGCATTCTTGTACAAGAATTCGAAACTCATGTTTCCTGCTTACCAAGAAGCATTTATCTCTTTTTGAAGGAATTTGTTTTGTGTAATTTGTAGGCGACAAGTATGCGTTTTTCTCTTGCCTCAAGAATGTTTCTTCATTATAGTTGTGAAGAGAGGGTTTTTAATTACTTTGAGTTATGTTTAAACCTGGCTTTATAGCGTGACATATTTGACGAAGCGAAAAACGAAGAAATTGTATTTTTAGCGTAGCAGATGATATGGGTATCACATAAAGAGGGACGCTTAATGACCATATCGGCAACAATGATCACAGAGAGAAAACCATATTACGCAGGTGAGCCATACAAACAACTTCAGTTCAAAGCCGATCAGCTATCGGAGTGATTGAGTTGCATATGGGTTTCTTTGATGTCGTAAATTGTGTTATTTGTGACATAAATTGCTAGCTTAGCCTTGTCTAATCCCTCAGCGCAGCGCCGTGATGGACATATAATTGTGCTTTGTGGAAAGCGATTTCTGAACTGCAATTATTCGTTCAGGATCACGTGATGTTTGAAGGATCGAACTGCGATAGATGCTCAGGAAGAGCAGGCGCGTTCGCAACCCGTAACTTTGTACTTGTGCTCCTTTGACTCAGTTTGGAATGGAGTTTAGGCGTTGCACATCCTTTGAAAAATTAAAAAGAAGGTTTCTATAGAGTTGGTTCAAATTAGGTGTTGCTGTGAATTTTTAAAAATAAGAACAATTAGAAATTTGTGATGAGTGTGCTTATGTGAATTCCTATAATGTATGTTAGTGAAGTATTCTTAGCAACCTAAACGCAGTTTGGCATGATTAAATATTGTGGCATTGATCGTACAAAATATACGGACGAGAGGAGGTTGTGTGGTCTGGAGCGGTTGTGTGTGCGTGGTCGTAGCGGCGCGATAACAAAAGGGGTCGAGAAGCTTCTCGTTGATTATCGTTGAGCCATTGTGCATGTGCAGATAGAAAAATCTCGAAAGGTCACGTGACGTCGTGTCCAGTATAAATAGGACCATACACAGCGCGAGGTAGCTTTTAGTTTTTGAGCAGTTTAGTTGAGTCTAGATTGAGTTGAGTTGTGTGGTTCTGTACGCCGTGTACAGTTACTTTTTAGTTACGAGAGTGAGTCGGTCAGCCTGTTAGCGAGTACGTATTGTCGTCAACTGATCGTATTGTAATGGTCAAGATATAAGGGACAGAGATACTGAGCAATATTATCAGTAGAGTCATTGTGATGGCAGAAGAAGTTATAAGCTAGTTAACAACGAGAAGAAAATTGTGCACTTCTAGTAAAATTTTCAAATAACTGATGCAAAGAGCATACTCTGTTCGCACGGGTCCTCCATGAACAGACTATGGGTAAACAAATGCACTGAATTAGAGCATCAAAGTGAACAATGCTTTAGATTCCAAAGAGTCGCGTGCAATTCCAAGTGCAAAATACCTAACATCAGAGACACATTTCTGTAGTTTAAATTTCATAAAGAATAACTTTTGTTGCTTTTCCAAAGACATAACCTGCTTAGAAACATCTCAGGAATACATGCCAAAGGCTATACGCGTTGTGGAAATAGTGTGTGTAAAATTAAGGAAACTAAAGCCGAAGAAGTCAGGAAAAATGTGAGCGATAAACTCCACAGTTTAAATTTAAATTCAGAGACAAATATGACAATTTGAAAAATTCCAGTTCTGACACCAATGAGACAAAAATGATACTTTCAGTTACCTTTTCTGTCACTTTATTTTTCTTCTAGAACTGAAGCACAAAGTATAGTTCTCTTTTATCGTTAACACAGTTTAGAACTCGCTTCTCCTCTCGCAAACTTGACACACTTTTCTGTCCTTCAGTTCTCTCTGCTTGTAACTGTTTACTTCGATGATCATACTCACTAAAACTGCTTCACACAACTGCAATTCCAACTAGACGACTCATGTTTACAACTGTCTGAGAATTCACACATTTTCTCAACAACTGTGCACACATACAGACACACACTGCCGTTCAACACCCACGACTCCATCACAAAAAATCGCTTCTCTTTCCGCCCCTCTCGCTTATGTGGGTCAGAATGACGTAGGACGGATTTTTCTCGAAATTCTCCTTTTCCCGAACCTCTTAACAAGCCGACAGCCCAAAGTCTCGCGAAGAGACTGGAAACCCTCTGTTCCGTCGCGCTCTTTTACGTCACGTATTCACAAGCAGTGATGCGATGTAGCTTGAGCGCCTTTTGATGCGTGCACTCGCGCCTAACGTGACAATATTGTGACATCGGGCTCGGCGCACAACAATGGCAGGATGGGGTCAAGCTGCTTCAAACCTCATGCCGTGCTGGCGAGCGGGCGAAGACGTATAGGGCCGAGCTAGCTCGCGCGACTGCTGTGTGTATATGACTGTAAACTGTCGAAGAGACTGAAACAAAAGGGGTGTCAAGAATATTCTAGAGAGTTCCAGCAGAGTTATTTCTAGTGCGCGTGTGTGGAACTCGAGAAAGGTCCGTGTGACGTAATCCCCAGTATAAAAGCAGGAACAGAGCAGCATGACCACTTCACTGGGCAAGTATGCTGCCCTTTGCGCCCACGGCATCAGAACCCGCCGCCTCAGCCGAGGGCTGTAGTCGACACTAGCCAACAGCCTGATGCCTGCCTACTGTCCAACACACATCAAACACTGTCGCTGAACTTCACAACACTTCTGCATCTGAAATCCTTCAAAAACTGGAAGTCGATGTGGTTGGCTCAGTTGGTTAGACGTTGACCTATTAATCCCAAGGAGGCGGGTTCAAATCCGGTACAGACCAATGGTTTTTAAGTGAGCTTAAAATGACAGCTTCATGTTAGTAGATTTACTGGCATGTAAAAGACTTCTTCGGGACGAAATTCCGGCACACCGGTGACGCAGACATGATACTGGCAATTGACAGCGTCGTTAAACAACAAAATATTTTTTCTAATTCAAAAGCTGGAGGATTTGCAGACAGAGATTCTAAATCTGTCAACGACGATTGCCACGCTAGAGGAGGAGTTATCCGACTCCAAGAGCGAACTGGCCTACCACACACAACGAATGTAAGTTCTAATGCCAACTAAACTCGATCTTGCTAGCCTTGCAACAGGTAATGCCCTCGACATCACACTAGACGAGCATCTCCTCTCTATCCGAAGGCTTGTCAAGGAAAACGTGGCAGCCATGCACACTTAATCACCTCTGCCACCTCACACCCAAGGGCGCCGCATTATTAACCCTCTGAATACTCCTTAAAGCCTTCACTCACTACTTCCTTTTAATACCACACTGAGTCTCCAAGGGTATAATCAGCACCTGGGTCATGTTTGCGCCCTGGCACCTTCTTTCGTCTAGTTTAGGCCCGTGTGGCCGGCCCATATGCCCTCTCCTTGAATCCGCAGGTGCAACAGCTGTACTTTCCCTCCCTGAATTCTCTCCGGTGGAGGTTTGTTGCTGAGTAGTGCCTTCGGCCGAAACCTACACTCGCACCTGTGCTGTCCCAGTACTGTCGGGGTAAGTCCATAAATGGATGTTTTGTCCATTTGAGGAATGAGTTGGTGAGTGTGTCAATGCGTGCAATATAACTATGCAGACACAAACACAGACCTGTGTAACGAGAGTAGGCGCGCAGGGTTTGGCTGACTTGTGCAACACGTAACTGCGATTAGTCATTCTTGCAGTTAAAGAAATAAACAGATAAAGTTGTCGCTCCAGAAAACAGTCAAGTGAGGTGTAATATTAGATGTTTAGTCAGACGGTTGCATAGGTGCGTTCGTCCGAAAAGTACTACGTTTAAATAAACGTAGGGGTCTCACAGGCCCTTCGCTATCAACGGAGGGTTAAGAAAAAACATCACATTTGTAGCTTTAAACTTGCAGAGATGCCTGCGTGCACTTAAGAAACGGCAAGTGTTCAAATGGTGGTGATTGAGAGAGGATTGCATGACAATGTAGGCAGTAGGTAGGTACCTACCACGTTTGGTATTATCATCTCGCGGCTGGCCAATATTTGCAACCGAGGACTGTGTTTCACTCATTAGTGGGGCAGGATATTGGGTCATAATGACAGCCACTGAGGGTTTTGGCTCTCATAATGAAGCAATATTCGCTTTCTGTGGAAATCTCGGCGGTTCATTTATTTTCACTTGCTACGTGGCAAGAATATATCTAGCCAGCTCTAATGATGTTATTTTGATGAATGATGGTCAGATGTTACCTTGATGAGATTATTAAGCTTTGTAAGCTCGGTTTGCTCATTTAATAAGCTCATTTAACTGCGGTACGCTAACGTGGTCATTTCTGATTATGACTATGATGTAGCTATGTAAATAATCCATAACACGGAAACCACACCTCTCCCGACATTTTATTGTTTTAGATAAATACTACAATTAAATTAAATAACTTCGATAATACAGCAGAGTTGCATTACAGGTGCGTTCGAAGCAGTAGCGAGAGAATTATAAACGGATAGCGGTATCAACCAGGTGCCAAAAATAGTTCCTACTGGAAATTAGACACTTTAGATATCACTAGAGGGTGTATCAGATGATCTGGTCAATGATTAATCACTGATACAGGGAGCACAATGTATTGACCGTGTTCGCTGGGTACAAATTCCGGGTATATAAATATACCGCAATATACCGTAAAAGTGTACAATGCTTTAGATTCCAAAGAGTCATATGCAATTCAAATTGCAAAATCCCTAATTGCAGTGGATCTTTGGGATAACTGAACTTCCATTAAGAATAAGTTTTGTTGCCCATCCAATGCCGTAACCTCGTTATAAACTTTTGAATTTTACCTAGCAAAGACTATGAACATATTGGAAGAAGTACGTAAACAAATTAAAGACATAAACACCGGAGAAGTTAGGAAAAATGAGAGCGATAAACTCAGCCTCTGTTAGAAAAAAAAATACTGGTTTTTCAATAATGTGGTTGTGCGAATAACTTAGCTATCCAGACCAAAAACTCTAAGAAATATATCAGACAGTGATATAGTGTACTATTCGCAAGCACCTAACCTCTTACGATGCTGAAAGGAGTTTCTTACGATATATGCTTTATATATGCTCTATGAGCACTGCAGGCACGCGCCAGTTGTTTACATCTTGACTCACCATCTCTCCTTCAGCATAAACTGTCTACAGCACAAAGTAATTCAATCTCACCGGCCTTGCTGATGCGCCCCTTAGTTATCAGTGTCGTCTGGTTAGTTCTGTTTCCATACGCAGATAAAGACAAACATTTTATTACTAAACGTAGTATAACTGCGGTTGATTTAGCTCACTTCCTCTGTGTACGCATTCAGCATTTCACTGTATGCTTTGAAAAACTCTGCGCTGAGATATATTGGAAATGGCCGCATCTTTAATTTAAAATATTTTGATATTGTTAATAGCATCCGTAGCTGATGTTTGGTCAACATTTTAAAAAATATGCACAAATTACATCTTATGTTAAAAATACCTTGACCTTCAGGTTGAATTACATACTACGGCCTTTAGTATCAGGGTCTATGTGATTATTTAAAAATGTAACAGTATACCAGGTGAGTCAGCTGCCCCTTATTCTTGCGTTTTATGCAATCCAAATTTTATAGACCAACATGAAAGCATCGACCCCATTACCAGGTTCTACCCGCGTATTTAACATGGATGTTAAACACTCGATGAAATTAGTACTAATATAGATGTTATCACATCGCTTTTTAATATATTCATAATTAGACAGCTGACATTTGCACTTCTGCAAATGTTCACTGGAACCAGCGAATATTACATCTTAAGCGGAATGTTTACCTCACACGTTACTAGGTAGCTCAGTTGGAACAGGCGCAAGACTCCGAAGTAATCTGTCTGCTGTGAAGGTGGTTCGAATCACCAGCATGCATTATTTTTTTTACCGTGCAATCCTCACAATTTACAAACTATTATTCTGAAAACTGTTATTATATTCATTTTTATTGTTTTATTTATGTATTATGACATTGTTTGATGTTTCTTTATTGGTGAACTACAATTATGTAGTTGTTTAAACACACCTATAGGTAAGTGCAATTGAAATAAGGATCATTCATACACATTTGAACACAGAAAGCAAGGAAATTACATTGTCAGAGTTTAACATGGAAGTTAAACTCAATTTTGCACACAATGAATTATTGTGCTATTAAAAATGCAGACAACCAAAAACTATTTAAATTACAATGTCCTAAACCCTCAGGGACTTCATAATTAGATTACTGTGAATTTAGTTTCCAAGTTTTGATGAACATAAAAAAAAAATATTTACAATGCTGAGACTCGAACCTGTATCATTAGGGGTTAAGCACAGAGGACCCGTCACAATCCTATTCAGCTATTTCGAGACTTCCTGAAAGCACGTACCACATCCAATAGTAGGACTTGCATCCCTGGCGCTATGCTATTGCCACCTCGCAAGTTTTCGGGCTTGATTTAGCCTTTTAAGACAGTTTTAATCACTTACTGGGCGTTTTAATATTATTACTTAAGTGGCAAAAGCTGTTATGCATATTAAATGAGATGCACGAGGCGTAGTTCACGCAAAAATGCAAATAAAATGTTGTTTAATAATATGTCCATCTTGACTGTACGGGTCCATGATGGATGAGGCGTGTCTAAATTTTTCCTAATTTTTGGCAGCCAATCCCTGCTCTAAGTACAAGAATCCACCATTTTCTTTTTAGCTGACGTTGTTAGTGTACTCATATGATAGGTCCATTTTTCCCGAGGCGTTTACTGAACTGCGTTGCTATGTATACTCTAATAAAAAGTTTGTAAAATCGGCTGGAAACCGGAATTCGCTCTCAGTAAACGAGTCGTATGTTTTTGAGGTGTACTTTAGCGAGGAGTACGTTCTATCCCTTAAAGCACTGTTGCTCTCAATTTTGCGCATTCCTCTCTTTAAGAACGTCAAGTAATACATTTTAGTAAGCGCAAAACTGGACTAAGGCGCACATGCCGTTAGATGGGTGGCCTACCTACCAAAAAAATAAGGCGCGACTGACTCACCTGGTATAGCCTATAAGCTGTAGATATGTATCTACTTCCAATACCCTTTATTCTACTTTCATTTTGCTTACATTTTTGTCCATTAAAACGTTCCATACGAAGTTTTAAGTATTTTATGTTGTTGGTATTCTCAGCAGAAACTCAGAGTTAAAACGCTTGCATATGTGTTGTGCTACAATTGTCATACATTGTTGCAAAATGATAATGAAGCACTTAGCACCTGAGGGAAACCACGAAAAAGACCCAGTGAGATGCTTGCACCGGAGGGTTTAATCCGCAACCTCCCACGAACTGCCGAAGTATGTCTCTCAGTCGAACGTTAATGCAAGTACATATTAAAGTGGTTGCCAAAATGTCCGATATAATATGTAGTTATGATGATCTCTACTGGCTGCAGTTTCATCTCTACTGGCCGAATAGCGCGTCCCATTTTCGTTTCACTCCGCAGTTGGAGAAATGAGTGGCATGGGAAACGTTAACTATGCCATGGAAATCTGCCCAGATAGCACTTTATCGGTCATAAGTTGCAAGTCTGCCCTTTGGGATCGAACTCGGCTTGCCTAAGTGGCTAGCGAATGGCCTGAGCACTTAACTACTGAACGTCATTATCTCTGGAGCGGCGGCAATAAAAGCACAAATCCTCTGGATGAGTTTAAACCGCAGCACTTTGTGCATTTTTGTTTATATTGTTTTTAAACTAAACAGAACAAAGCAGCCCTGTGTAAAATATGCGTTGCCGAATTTCTCTGTAGCGGAAACAACGCTCGCTTCAGGCGGAGGTGCAAGAGATGAACTGTAATGGGTATATGAACACCACAATAGTAAGTAGTAGTAGTCAGATGCAACATGGAACATATACCAGCGTTCCTTTTATCAATTAGCAGTCTATTCGCCACCAGGTGGGGTAAGGAATGGAAGAACAGGTCCGTGCAGCAAGCGGCACATGGCGGCTACATGGAAGAAGTTTAAAAAATTTTTATTTTCTTGAAAATGTCTCTAACGATTTTAATTAAAATGTCATATGTTTAAAAACCTAAATGAAATATAGGTTTTTAATTTTTTCGATATAGCCTATGTAGTCGTGTTTATTCTGAATGACTTCTGAATAACTCGTAAACCGTAAAACAGACAAAAGATTACTCTGCAAAAAATGTAGCTCTCAATAAAACCCAGAATTTATATCTAAATAACTTTTTTGTAGAGTGAACCATTTCGGAGATATTCCTTGTTATTTGTGTCAGTCTCTACTGGTAAGTAGGGGAAGTATTGTATTCCACCCAAAAATTCGATGTCGATATTTCACCGGAAATATATGTTTTGAGGCCCCCTGAATCCAAAAAAAAGCATTTTTAGAAAAAGGTCCGTGTGTGTCTGTGTGTCAGTCTGTCTGTCAGTCTGTGGACAGCATAACTCAAAAACGAAAAGTTGGTTAAAAACCAAAGTTGGTATTTAAGTTTAATGTCTTTCGAGGATGCGACACGAAGATTTTGAAGAAAATAGGCCCACCCTAAACTAGCCTTTACATGGAAAATTTTTCGAAAATTTTGATTTTCTTGAAAATAGCTCTAACGATTTTCATTAAAATGTCATATGTTTGAGATATTTTGATGCCACATGAAATGTATATCTTGAATTTTCTGGCTATAGCCCCTGTAGTCGTATTTACTCTGGACGACTTTTGCATAACTGGTAAACCGTTAGATATAGACCAAATCATACTATACAAAAATGTAGATCTTGCTAAAATACACAATTTATGTCTCAATAAATTTTCTTGTAGGGTGAACCATTTCGGAGATATTCCTTGTTATGTGTGTGAGTTTCGGAAAACTTAAAACTTTCGTGAAATCGCTCATCGTTGTTCATTTTTTATGTTAAGTATGCAAAGAGAACGGAATCTCAAAGCTTTAAAAGATTTGACAATAAGATAAGCAATAAGATAATTTGTACAAATGTTTATTTTAACTAACACGAAGAAGATATAGGAATAAGAGTTTGTAAGAATGGTTACTACAAAAGTAGAGAAAGTCTTGTGAGTGCAACACATCAGATTTTTTTATACGTTAAGCGTGCAAAACGAACCGGATCTCAATGCTTTAAAAGATATGACTATTGCTCAAAGCCTACTGTATTCTAATATTCCCCTTTCACCTACAAGGAAATAAATAAATAATTTGTATTGTGGGTATCATGGCATTATATTTGGCAACGTCTTTCCATAACGAATTGCTTTCTATACTAACACAAAGAGGACTGAACAAACTCCCGCTGCACCATCATAATATTTCCACCCAATAAATTTCTATCCTGTTCGCAGCGCAAATGGAGCTTCCCTCTATCCGGATGCGATTGTTATTACTGTGTAGGACTGAACTAGCTCAGCGTATGAAAACGGATCACGGGGCACGATGGGAAATAACGCGCTGCAGTGGTGCATTCTGTCGGCGGGACGACGAAACAGCAGCGAGTGATAAAGGTCATGTAATAAACAAGCTGAAAGCCTATCACACCGCATTTCTGATTCATTAAACATTGGAAATTTTCCCTGACTTGAAATATACTCTTATATAAAGTATATGATTACCAGTTAGAGCAAAGGTAGAAATAAATAATTTATATTACTAGCTTTATTAGAAGTTATCAACTTAAATTATGTGACCTCGATCAGCTCTGCAGATTAACATACACTTAGTTTAAATATAAATGCATATAATTTTAACAAAGAAAACAGGTAGATCTTTCATGAAACAATCAACAGCTTTTTTATGAAACTAATTATAGTCCTTTGTAAGTGGTAAAAGTTTGGTAAATAATAAAGAATTAAAATCTAAAGCTACTAAAAACAATTTCACTTTTACAAGTACAATTTTCAGGTATTTGTTTAAATGCCTTAAACTGTTAAAATTATCTAATTGCAAGTTTCACATACAGTCGTGGAGAAAATGGTTGAGCGCATTAGAAGAGCACAATATTTCTAAGTCTCACGTCGTGTTGCAGCGTGGTTTACACAAGTCGATATTTCCTACATGCAGCTAGGTTGTTGATAATCTCTGCTCCATGTGTTATCATCTGCGGGACAGAGCTTATTGTGAAACTAATCATAAACTCGATTGTAAATGATAAATCCATGGTCAATTTTAAGATATTAATACAGAAAAGAATTAAAAAGCAATTTCATTTTTACAAGTACAAGTTTCAGGTACTTTTTAAATAGTTTTAAAACTATTTCATTGCATATTTCACTGAATTAAACACCCAGGTAGTCGAGTCACTCAGGGGTTTGGCTCTGGCCTACTGATTTCACCTCGCGGGTTCAAATCCAGCCCAGACTGATGGTTTTTAAAGTGCTTAAAAGCAACAGTTCCAAGCCAGTATATTTAATGACATATAAAACAACTGCGGGACGAAACTCCGGCACACCGGCTATGATGTAATCCTGACAATTAACATACAAAATATTTATTTTATATTTCGAGTATCCCATAACAATAGGTGATTGACTTTGTAAAGCGCTTTTGGCAAATCTATAAATGCTAAATCAAGATTGAATTCTCTTCACTTTTCTATTATTTATTTCATTGATATAATACTTAAAAAGGGATAACCATTACACTTGGTTAAAATTATTCAAATTTCATATAAAAACACAAAACTGGAAATGCAGGGGAAAATAACAAAAGAAATTGAAGTAGGTAAATAAAGGATTGAAACCGGGATGTTCCTTTTAATATATAATATAGACTAAATTTTAATAGAATGGAATCAAATTCTTTATATTCTTTATTCATTTTAATAGAATGAAAAAGTGCTACATGAGGGGATAGGTTAGGATAACCAAGAGCGATAAATGCCCTTCTGTTTGTTGATGATCCAGTTTTAATTTTTGACAAGGAAGGGAGACCCAACATCTCAGCAGTTGCTGCGTGTGGTGGAGGCTGCCGCCCTGGGTTTCCAGGACAAAGCCTATACCGCCGCGGTCTCTCTAGATGTTGAGAAGGCCTTACGACCTGGCTCTACGACCTGGCATGCCGGTCTTCTCCGGAAACTCATCCAATTGGAACTACCCACACGCCTAATACACCTGCTGCACTCATACCTAAAACACAGATCCTTTGTGGTCGCAGTTGCGGGAACCAAATCTACACGAAGGCCAATCAGAAGCGGAGTCGCTGAAGGTTCTGTGTTGTTTAGCGTATATGTGACCGACATTCCATCCGAGCAGCACGTTAACATAGCCCAGTATGCTGACGACGTGCTGCTATACTGTACAAGTAAAAACCCTCGCAGAACCTTTCTCCCCATACAGCGACACCTCCGCCTCATCCAAGAGTGGTGTAGGCGTTGGCGATTGTCCATCAACCCGGAGAAAAGCCGCGCCATACTTTTCACCAAACGCCGCTTTCCCGCCAACTTCCCCACATTTACATACCTTCGCCGAAGGATAGAGTGGGTAGATTCCCTTACCTACCTGGGAGTGAAGCTCGACAACGGCCTAACTTTTCGGGAACA
This sequence comes from Tenodera sinensis, assembly GCA_030765045.1. NCBI lineage: Eukaryota > Metazoa > Arthropoda > Insecta > Mantodea > Mantidae > Tenodera > Tenodera sinensis. Next base: position 145,878,279 of record CM060966.1, read on the forward strand.
CATCAACGACCTATCAGTGCGGACCAGCGGGGCAATTGCCTCACTGTACCCCATGCTGCGGTCGGGGATGCCAATTCCCTTAGAGCTACGCCTCTTCCGGGCTCTCATCATCCCTATCCTCCTGTCGCCTGCGAAATCTGGGGCATGGCTGCAGACACCCATCTCCTGCGTCTACAGCGTATACAGAATAGAGGTCTTCGTGTAATCTATTCCGTAGATTTCCTACTAGACTACTGCACGAAGCCTCGTCCCTCCCGTACGTGGAGGACGAAATTAGGCGCCGGGCAACCAAATTTTACGACCAGTTTCCACAACATAGGAGCGCCCTGGTTAGGTCTCTTGGGGACTATATCCCTAGAAAACGCACGCTTGTGCGACACCGGGTTCCCCGCATGGTTTGCGGGCACCCCCGGTAACACAGGAGCTACCCCATCAACAGCGCAAGCTGAGCTCCTTACAGTCCTTGCAAGAGAAGATTGGAAGTCAAAATTTTCGCCAAATATCCATATTTGGACCACTCATCAGCAGTGCCCAACGGTAGCTGCACACTGAAACTATCATCTGACGAGGAGCATAAACCTATGCTACCTCCTAGCAACCCACAATCCCCATTCTTCACCAGCCATCCTACAATATCCTAATCCCGTCATACAGTGGTTAAGCCCTAAAAGAGCAGGTACACGAATGACACACCTCGGGCTGTTCTCAGCCTGCCAACTGGTAGTCTAGTCTAGGGAGACCACAGAAGTCAGTATATCAATTGAACAAAATGTGTAAGAAATAGGATATGGCTATTTCAAAGTCAAAACCGAAGTAATGGCATTCCAGGAAAATATCCAATAAGAACGAAAATTGTACAAGAGGAGAATATAGTCGTATTACAGAAGTATCACATTTTCAATACTTTGGCTGCGATGTAACCTATGAATTGGATTGGGATATCTAAACTAAAATACAAGCAGTCTATGGAAATATTAAATCAACCTTCAAGAACAAGGCAAAGAAAGAAACACAAATAAGATTTTATAACGTTATAGCAGAATGGAAGTGAGGCACCCACTCTAGTCGGCCCTCGGGTAAGTGAGTTAAGAGAGTTGCAGAAATCACAGGCGTAAATCCAGCCACTGACATGTGTGAACTTTGTTCTGCTTGTAAGAAAAGCCCAGCAGAGGAAATGCCCAGGCATCAACTACCTTGTGCAGAGCCTGATAATAGAGAGGAACAGTCTTAGAATATTTCCTCCTCACTTAAAAGACTTATTTTCCAGGGAATGAACTCATTCATGTTTATGCTACTATTGTCTATCATTAAAATGTGCACGGATTTCAACATTACGCCGCAGCACAACTTTTAGAGCGACTGAAATAGTGAAGCGTGAATTCGCAGAGAATGCGTTTAACTTTTTCTTTTAACGTTGCGACATCCTGACTGTGAAAGACGTAACCAAATAGACGCCTGAAGCAACTGGTGTATCTGTGAACACTGTTTCAAATGTGAGAACGGAAATGAGACAGACAGGAACTGTAAAACCCCTAAAAATAAAGGACTCTAGTGTTTTAGGGCAACTGGGTGTTTTGTTGAAAGTGCTATTCGCTTTGATGTGGATGGTGTCTTTTTAAACAATGATCTTCCTACCATAAATAAGCTACTTTCTTTAGTGAACCTATCCTCCACACTTTGCTGAAAGACATTGGGTTTGAGTTTGCAAAAGGAAATAAAATTAATGATAATTGATCGGGAAGATATTGTGATGTGGAGCAGGCATTTACCTGAAATCTCAGGGTGCCCGCACCTCTGTCGACTCAAATTAGCGTAAGTTGTTACTCAAAAAATTATATTTCATAACTTTTCTTAGCCACTTTCTATAATAAGATTTTTTTTGGAATATCCTCAGAATTCCTCTTCGTTTTTTATAATTGCTGCTAAACTGGTACTCAATAAGAGACAAAATCTTACGATACACATGATCCACAATTTATGTCAAATACATTTTTGGGGGGTGCAGTGGATCATTTGGGTGATATTCTTTATAATCTGTCTGAATTTTCCAATACTTATACTTTTTTCAAATAGGAATGTATTATTTGTTTATTTATCCCCTGGCCACGCAAAGAAAATGGACTTTCAAAGATACAACAGCGACGAACTTCAAAATAGTTTGCTGTCTTTTAACATCTAACATTTTGTCATATTCCCCTTGCATCTACAAGAACATTAGCAATAAGATAATTTCTGCAAATGTTTATCTTGATTAACATGAACTAGATATAGAAATAGATGTTTGTAAAAATAGTTTCTAAAGAGTATAGAAAGTTTTGAGAGAGCAACTGTACCCTTGTCTTTGTGACGGGCAGATAGCATGAAGATGCCATCCACCTATCTGTTTTCATTATCGGTTGATAGACAGTCATAATTTCGTTATTTAAGTTATACACCTGTATATTACCTGTTCTCTAATAGCTTTGCTTCGCATATAATCTGTGACGAAATATCCAACAACGTTCTATTCATTGACCAATTCTTTGAGCCATAACTCAAAATAGGTGCTGCTATTAGATAAAGTCGCACTAAGCGGCTAGGTGCTGTGCAGATAAACATACCGTACAGGAGAACCTGTACGTCCAGTTCTCCAATGCTGGAATGCCATTGGCTTATAAAATATTAGGATTGTTTCTTTCTGTGTTTTATTTCTTAACGCTCTCTTAATAGTTCCACATAGAGTTTGAAATTTATAAATTTTATTTTCAAATCTTTGTCATAATGAAACGAAACATCACAACCTAATTAATTGAAATTTTGTACCTGTTCTATAGTTTTATTATCGATCACTATCTTAGACTTTATTGGGTATTTTCCCAGTGATGCCATTACTTTTGTTTTCGCTACCGATATATTTAAATTGTAAGTTTGCATGTCTTGTCTGAAATGTTGCTGCTTGTAGCACATTTTCATTTTCTGCCAAAATAATCTAATAATCAGCAAATAGGGTATTATTTAAATTATTTTATTAATTTTAAGTATGGAAGCATGAGGCGTCATGGCTAAGCTTGTACTTTACAATCTGTAATGTTAGACTATAGCATCATATACAGGAGTGAATTTATTCCCTGGAAAATAAATATTCTGTAAGTAAGTGAGACCTTTTCGGCTGTTTATACTGTTATTGTCTATTATCACGGACTACACGCGCTAGTTCAACTGCCTCTCACCCCACGCCTTCACTGAGAGGCAGAACACGCCACTGCTGTCTCTATGGCTAGAATCACGCCGAAGAATTCTGCAATTGTTTTAACACATGAAGGGTTATGTACTTACGCCGATATTGGATGAAGTGGGCCACCTGGTGTATTACAAATCTATGCGTGCCGAAAGGAAAAGGGTATGCAAATAAATTGGTACAAGTACGACATTCTGGTACAGAAAATTAAAACACATAAGCAAATAATCTTACTATAAATTGCACATCCAGCAATTTTTATTGCTTTTCCGTCGCCTTCTATTCATTTCGCTCTCTACAGAGGCATTATTACCGGAATAAAGGAACACTAGAGCACAAAAGTTATTGAGGCATCAGGATGTCGTTTTTATGCAAACTACGCAGTATATTTCCATGTGTATAGAGCTTCCTGTAAGAGTCCCCTTATTCCCATTAATACTCAGGGAACACTAAAATCAACACCCGTTATCGGAATCTTCCCAAACAACCACTTGCTGTACAGCAAAACCTTCTCGCGCCGGAACCGCTTTAAATGATAGTCGAAGTCACGATACTGCTGCCATCTCACGACAAAAGGCAATAATCAAACTATTTTCTCCCTCGCCCTCCCGCGGTATAAACCAGAACATCCAATAAAATACGAGCTGCAAGAGAAATCTTGGTGCCTACTTCCTTCACAACCTGTAATTAAAGCTTCGTATTTTAAAAGCAGAAGTCGTTCGACTTCGGAGGAAAAGGCACCTGTGTCAGAAATAGCAGATTTACTGTTGTTTCAGAATGAATATGCGTAGGTATACTTATTCTTTATTGAGGAATATTTTCATGAAATTATGAAACCGTTGTTCATCGATAACGTAAACAAAGGAATAGAGACTGTCATGGCGGTAGTGTTCACCTTTAAATCAATTGTGAGCTATTAGCGTACAGCACAAATATACAGACTGCGAACAGCGTAAGTGCAGACACATGCACTGGTAATTCAGGACAGCGTAATGAACAATATGGCTTCCATATTTTAGTTATTTTTGAGTAGTGTTTCCAGGTTGGTTAGTACCTACCCTTAAAGTAGGCGTGCCACAGAAAACATGGCACAGAATGGCTGTAACGTGGTAAAAGTTTGAAAGCTTTGTGTAAGGCCATTGACGTCGCATTATCTGGGCCAGAGGGTCACGCTTGAGGTGTGAAGCAAAACGGATGGTCTATCTCACAGACGTTGTTCATTTCACAGCGCATTTACCACAATCCAAAAAATATCAGGTAGTTAACATTGCGATTGGCTTGAGGGAAAAATAAAATACGAAGAGAAAAAACAACCAACAGGTAAAGTGTGTAAACATTAAGGTACGATTTAACAAAGTGTCTGCACTTATACTTTTAACACCGAATCTGTTGTTCACACTTCAGGAAATCTGTTAGTAAAAGGCCTGATTGATATTTCACGCAGCTCTTGAAATCTTATTTTGAGTTATTGAAACTCAGCTCGGATGCCCACAACTATATCAAGGCTTGACGGAGGATGATTTCGACAATCCAGTTGAATTTTCTAAATGATTTGAAATATACAGCTAGGGAGAACGTAATTTTCAAAATCGCATTCTTTGGGCGCTTTAAACTAAATTGACACAACACTATACTGGAGTGACACAAATTGGCGCGAGGTACTTCAGCAAGAACTAAATGCTAAATGTTCGCCGGATTATTGGTTTATCTTATGTGATGAAGTGCAGTTGGTGATTCGTATCTGGACTAAAATACCACCTTTGTTTGATTTAATTCGGCTATCAGCTATCGCTCCACCAAATTATACCAGTAAGCTTTTCACAAATAGGTTCTGTTGAGAGGTGCAGTTCAACTGATTGGTCTCCGAGGGAATGTGAATTTGAATTTTCACTCACGGGGAATTTTTAAAAATAGACTTTTTGGTAAACGCTTACAAATTTGGAACATGTAAGGTCAAAATAATTTAGTTAATAATGTAAAACAACGATGTGGAGAATGTATGGAAAGCATTTCCATTAACTCTTCTAAGTTTGGTGTTTTGGGTAATTAAATAATATTCAAATTAACTATGCAAATGTTGCGTCCTTGGCTTAGTAGTTTGTCATTTTGAGTTTGGGGCACTCTGTGTTGATTGACATTCATAATGGTGTTAAGCAGAATAATTTGACCATGGAGTTTAATTTGCACAAAAATATTAGACGCTCGAATATGTTTTAAATTAGCAATAGGTTTTTCAATACATGTTTCCCAGTTTCGAATAAATTATTTTCCTTGTGCAGGAGCAATGGATATTAACTGTGACACTCCAACACATTCGTTTGTTGCTGGTCATGTTTCCTTTGTTTAACCACATATGAAAATACCTCAAGATTAATTAAGTTATTTCAAGCTAACCGTCTCTTATCTGCGCGTTGCTCGTCGCTTTACACCGCTCTGTCAGTTGACATCGAAAAAACAATTTATTACATTTTATTCAACTGTTCCACAAGAAGTTGACAGTTTTCCTTTTATTTGTACTTCATTCTGTTTTCCCGAATGCAGAAACAACAGAACCTGCCTCATAAAATAAATTGAAAATAGGCTTAAAAGACAAATCACCGGTTAATATGTCTGAAGCTTGACAGTATGTAACACTCTAAACAAACAACGTATGTAGGTTACCAAGGAACACAGTTTCTCCTCTTATGTGCCCTGCTAGCAATAGCAGTAGAGGTTAATATACAATACATATGCTGAGTAGGCTAACAGCATCCTTACCTTAACTTTATTTTCCACTCTTACTTTAACATATTTCCTGAGGTTAACATACCATGTACAACAAACTAGGCTAGCAAAACATTTCAACCGCAGGCGTTGTACTGAAAAAGAAAAAGAGAAAAAAAAATGTGTGGTCGATTGAACTCTATACGTAAAAATCACCCAATCACGTCATACACTAATGGAGCCCCGATATTGCACCATATGACCATGAAGCATCAATTTCGTCCCGTGGTCAATCTTCACGATCAAATCCATTCCAAGCATGACTTAGTCATTTAAAAACTCCTTCCAAATTGTTATCACTTACAGCACTTATTCCCTTTATATTCTGCCGTCTATTCGTATTTATATGACTACTTATCTACTTCTTATACATTTTAAAGAAGTCAATATCCATAGTTCCAGCTTCTATGTGCTTACAAGTAACATTTTAGATAAACGTTATACGAAAATTTATTTTAATGACCCATTAATATATGCCGCCTTTATCAACGAAGGTTATATCGGCGACTTTTAATCTCATTGCTCAATAACAATGCTTTACAGCCACTTAACAGTGGTTTTAAACTTCGCTTTCTATTTCGTACTTTGGTTTTTCTTTAAATTACTAAATTAATATTCACACACATTCACACTGCCGTTCACACTTCCAGACTTTAGGGGGGATGGGGAATAATCCTAGCCACGGAAAAGTTTCCATCCTTCCATGAAAAATGTACTAAAGGGAAAAATGTGTAAGTCTAGTTCAAGTATTCAGTTTAGAAACAACGCCTGTTACATTTCTGAAACCTAAGTCGTTTTCAGTTTATTTCGAGCTTTGAATTTACTTTGAAGCATCGTATATGCAACAATTTGTTACTGTGACATTATTTTGTTTTATTTTTCTTTTTTCGCATTAAAAACATTACACTTGATTAATAGTTATGCCTTTTGTGTATAAGCAAACCCCTGTCGTCAATTTTGAACTCATTTCAAGGTAAATATTTATCATATTAGCACAGGATGGAGAAGAATCACATTTAATATGAACAGAACAATATATACTGTGACACAGTAATAGGAAACAAAGTCATATGAGTGATATGCATACAATTTCTTACGTTTCGACCAGATGATAGGCGTTTGAGATGACTCGAAAAAGGATCTGTTCCCAAAAAAAAAAAAAAAAAAAAAAAAAAAAAAAAAAAAAAAAAAAAAAATTTCACTTCTTAAAACAACCAAGTGATGTTCAGTCTAAGTGGTTTCGTTGGTTAGACGCGTACCTACTGATCCGAAGTTCGCAGGTTAAAACCCGGCTCAGGCCGATGCTTTTAAATGTGGTCAAAACGATAACCTCATGTAGTACATTTACTGGTATGTAGAAATTCCTGCAGGACAAACTCAGTTAACTGAGAGTACTGAAATACTAAAATATTGTGCTCATTTAATATAGATAATCCTGATGAGTTTGAAGTAGACTATGCATGGAGGGGATTCCACACTGAAGCTACTCTATATTACTGGGAGGAAAGAATGAATTGAGAACACTGGCGTGAGTGAGCCAGCATGAGGGTCCCTAACGTGTGTTGGAGATTTTTGATTTGGACACCAGGTTTCGCCAAGCAGTCACCTACCTCGTGGGTTTCGGCAGCGGTGTATCCCAGCAAAACCTGAAGAACAGAACTGAAAATAAACGACAGTTGATACTGACAGTAACTCTGCTAAATATTGAAGAAGCGAAATCAGATCGGTTCGCTGAAAAGTACAATTAACGTTATCTCCTTGTGGAGGTACATAGAGGAAGTAGGCTAACAATGCAACTCACCCTAACGTGTGCCCTACTATAAATAGAGGTGCGGGGGTTACCATGTATCGGATGCATGGGCCAAGGAAGCCTCCCTGTGGAGTTTAATGGATTGCTTTGAGAGGATAAGCAAAAGCCTCGCGTGCATAGCAATAATGATACGTTATGCGCTTTGCCACTGTGGTGTAGATAGGGTCTTCCCAGACCGCACCCACCGCCAGATGCCCCTAACATTTTTATTTTTTGTGCCTACCGCCGCCGTGCCAGTTGTTTTTATTGGCTATGAGAAATAAAGCGTGGCAAATATTGTTCGGAAAAATATCTCACACGCACGGCGGATGTAACAAAGTGGTACAAATTACTCTTTAGCCTGCGAACGTCCTAGCACCGTCTCTTCTTAATTATACCTACTCCTATTATTTATACATCTAGTGCATTTCTGCTTATTCTTAGTTGATGATAACATTTTATAGCTTTGCAAATTCTTACGGCTGTTCTGATTCAGATTAGAATAATCAAGTATACGGTTTTAGTTTTTGTACTTCGTTAGTAAGCAGAAGTATTGTATTCCACTCAAAAATTCTATACCAAAATTTCATTAGAAATAAACAAAGATGGTAATTTCTTTTTTTTGGAAAAATCTGTGTGTGTGTGTGTCTGTGTGTGTGTGTGTGTGTGTGTGTGTGTGTGTGTGTGTGTGTGTGTGTGTGTGTGTGTGTGTGTGTGTGTGTCTGTGTGTGTAAGATAACTCGAGAAAATCCCAAACTTGACACTTTAGGTATAGCATTTTTCAGGTTAGTTCGCGCAACGTTTTATTTTCTCAACTACTTAGTAAGTCAAGGGGTTGAGTCAAAATGATGACCTCGATTTCAGATACATACTTATCACATGAAATCTAATGAACGCTATTGATATGTACAGATGCAACAAACCCATAGAGAAATTGCATCGAATTGAGTGAAGGTAAAACTTGTGTGACAAATATATACAAAACGTATATAATTATTATTATTATTATTAGTATTATTGTTGTAATTTTAAGTAAATGATAATAAATATAGAGAGAAAACGAATAGCTTATAAAAGTCAGAATGTCACAGAAGTAGGGAAATTCATAATAATAAATCAGAAATACAAGGGAATATGTTAGGGATAGTTATGAAAATATTAAAACAAAGCACTAAGACTTTAAGAGAAAGCCAGAAAGTTTTAAAGAAAAATTCAGGAGAAAAATTAGATAAAAGCAAGAAAGATTTAGAAGAAAGCAAAAAGAAATTAGGAGAACAGTTAGGAGAAAGCCTAGAAAGTAGTAATTATAAATTAGAGCTAGGACAACAAGAGCTATGAAAGCAGTTAGAAAGGCAACAGAAAGTGTTAAAAACATTCAAGGAAGAGATCACAGCGGATAAAGGTCAGGTTAAAAGCAAAAGATAAAATAGAGAACATGTGAAGGTGGAAATAGAAAATTCAGAAAAGGAAATATGTCAGCAAATGAGTGAAAAACCAGATAAGGAAAACATGAAACTAAGGGAGGAATTAGTACAGATATTAAATAAAGAAAAGAAAGAATTATCAGAAAGATTACATAAGGAAAATGAAGAATTAGCACATTAACTATATAAGAAAGGGAGGAAAGTAAGGTTAGATTTGACAGATCAGAATTAGAAAGTCGGAGGTAAGCTAGGAACTTAGAAGAAATTAGTGAAATTCAATGGAAAGAGGCATTAGAAAATTTAAGAATAAATGGAAAAGCGCCTAAGCCTAATCGCAGTAATATCAGTGATTTAGCTGTACGAAACGAGACAATGCCGAATTCAGTCGACATTTCAATGCAAAATATGGTTGATAGTACTTCCAGTTGAGATGTAAGAGTTAATATTTTAGGAGAGATGGCATACAATTAATGTGCAATTGCCTAATCATGTGTGGAATGAAATTGCATCACCAGTTCTTGAGAATGAGGGTTTTGATCATCCGAAGGCTTTCCTTGAGGGGTCACAGGAGTACTACCGAAGGTAATGGTTAGAAAAGTTTTCAAAGGGAATGCAGCAAATTGACTGCACTTATTTATGGGAAACAATAATGAGGACAGGGCCCTTATCAATGCGTTCCTAGCTAGATACTAGAGAGCGAACAGACAGGATAGAATTAAGTAACGGAAAATTCAGCCAAAGAACCGATCAATCGATGGTAATTTCTTTCATGAAAATAACTAGAATATCTAAAGTGTTAGATCCACCTATGAGCGAGAGAGATCTGTTTAACATAGGTAGTCATTACACACTTTCCTGAAACACTTGATACCAAAATTTATAGATACTTTAAAAAGGTTAATTATTTAAAAAAGGAACCCAACATTTAAAATAATAATAATAATAATAATAATAATAATAATAATAATAATAATAATATATTGTAATAATTTTAAATGAATAATGATAATAATGATAATGATAATGACCTAAAATCTAGGAGACTTGGATGAAGCTGACATGGTGTTAGAAAGCAGCCCCTTATATGAATTAATGGAATTTTCTATTGCAAAAAAAAAAGAAGTCAGGCTCATGTTAAAAATTGTTAGACACTGTAGTATTGCGAATATGTATTTCATAAAGTTAATTCTCAGTTTTCATCGTGCATATCATCAGTGTTCTATGTAAGCATCCTGAGTTAACACGAGCAAATCCAACCAATAGTTAATCCACTGCCAAACCTTCAGTGATACATCGCGGTCAGTCTCAACAATAAGTGATTTGTGGTGGGTGCTAGGTCATGCAACACTATGAGACTTGGTGGTAGGTCATCATCCGTTAGGAAGCTCCGCATGAAGAAATCACATATTACCAAATGGGGACGAAGTGGTCATCGAAGGCAAGGTTGATCCCGCAAAGATGCATGGCCTACACATAGGGGCTTACTATGTTTTGTTTTTTGTGAGGAGCACAGGACTTTGATCAAAGTTCAATTATCCATAAGACATAACATCAATGAACAGAAGAACTACTCAGGAAGAGAGCAAACATAGCAGAGGGATTATAACTGTAACTGGATGTCTTGTAGGAATCTGTGATAAATCATTTTCCGAAGAGTTTGTAATAAATATCCGTTTCTTCCGATAGAGGTGTGCTCACCATGTTCTCTGAGGGTCGAAGGTCTGTAAATTTCTACTCCCTGAATTTCTGTCAAGCTCTGCCCTAGTTCTTAGGTACCCATTTATTACGTTTGTCTAATTTTATCATAGCATGGCAACTGTGTTTTTGCGGTCATTATATGGTGACAAGGAAAATCTCTTTCCGTATGATCTTTTCACTAAAATCCGATCTCATAAAAAGCACCTGTAGATTTAAGATATTTACTATTTGGATAATAGCGGTTTTGCATTTATAAGGTAAGAAAAAAAATCTTGCATGGTCGTCTGTTGTTAGGTTTACACGGTGTGCTCTCACTACCACTAGGTCTGAGATCAAGTCCAATCTTGAGTGGTCCTCCGTGACGCCCCAAGTTTGAAGTTGTTCCTCCGGCAATCCTTATAACAATATTATTTCTTGTGAATAGGTTTTCTAAATAGTTTACCCTGTCCGTAGCCACTTATATCTTGCCTTCCATCGTATTTCAGACCTCTCCAGAAGTTTCACCACGGAATTAATAATTCTTATTAGTTCATTATGACCAACTTTATTGTCCACAAAACCATTTCTCACTTTACTCCTCAGCTTTACAAAAAAGCTTTTAATTTTGCCATATTTGATCAGAGCGGACCGAAAAAGACATCCAAGTCGAAGGACGGCCATTCGAATTTCGTTCACAAACGAAGACTTTTCTGCAAATGACAGAAGAAATCTTCATTAATTTTGTATTTTCTATTACTGGTAAACAAAACAAAAAATGATATAAAAATGTACCGAAAATACACGCGCGTGTGCTTCTTTGTGAACAGCAATTCTCGAAAACTAATTCAGTTAAACGCCAAACTTGGTGTTCCAAGTTCAGGTCTTTCAGTACTATTCTGACACTAAGATTTTCAAGAAATTCTATCCATGTTGCCTTTATATGAATTCTTATTTTGATTTTGTCAAAAATGCCTAATTTTGATTACGATATCATATATTTTAGATATGTGCATGGGTAATGAAATGTATACCTTGAATTTTGCAGGAATAACCTCTTCTCATTAAAAGCTGTGTATAATAGGTAAGAGATACACAAACTTTTGCCATATAAAAGATATAGATTTCTTTAAAGGGCAGAATTTATGTCAAATCTTTTGTTATTAGTTCGTATTTTCAAATACTTATACTTTTACTACTGGGAAGTCGGTATTCATTTTTTCTAGTGGTATTAAACTAAAACTAAACCCCGGCGCGACAGCCCACAAGGGGCCAAGGCCTACCGCCCAGCCGCTGTGTCCCCCACCTCTGCCCACTACAGGCGTCATTGGTGAGGTGCAGTATTGGAAGGTGGGACGTGGTCAGCGCCGCGAGCCCTCCCGGCCGGCTATGCGGTCTTTTAGACCTGGGGCCGCTACCTCTCTATCAAGTAGCTCCTCAATTGGTCCCCCCCGGGACCTAACGAGGCTGAGTGCACCCCGTGCCAGACCTCCCAGAGGGGATCGAACCCGGGTCCTCCGCGCCAGAGGCAAGCGCGCTACCAACTGCGCTACGGAGGCGGTCCTTCTAGTGGTATTGTAAACAGGAATTTATTTTTAGAGGTTGTACCGTTCATATCTACAACGAAGTGTGATAAAAGGCACGAGCTAAGTAAAAGAAAAATAATTTGTATAAGAGTGGGTAGGATAAGTGATATGAGGTGTGCAATGCAGGGGGAATCAAGCAAGTCCTTCATCACGTGGAATGCTACATTCAAGGGTCTAGTTAGGAACCACATAAGTTTGGAGGGAAACCACGTCAGATAACCGCAGTATGTCGACATATATCCTGCCTTAGCATTCTTGCCTGCATTGTTTTGGCAAGACTGAGGAAGTTAGCAGAAGTGGCCCCCGCTGTGCCGCGAAGACAGGGTGGGCGGAGTCTCAGCAAGACAAACAGGAACAGCATGCCTTCAACTGTTTCAGGCGCGATGCATCATGTGATAACGATCGTAATCAACAAGCCTACTTTACTGCTACTATCCATGAAATTATTTATTTTGCTATCTTAAGGGAAATCTTGAACATAATCAATAAAAGGATATAATAAATCACATCGATATGACTTTCCCTACGGATTACAATTTCAGTTGTACCACTTAGGGCTGGGTTTAAATTCCCGCTTAGGTTTAAACTATAGTTTTAGCCTTTATTTCTTTTATGAACGTTGATATTCAGTTGAATTTCAGTTTAACTTTGCCGGAGCCTCCGTCTGACTAAAGTTTAATGCTATGTGTAAGATGTTGGTCCCTGGTGTACATACAGATGCTGGAGAGGCACTTGAGGAAATGCTACTATGATATTTTTTTAATGTTCCACTTATATCGCCTTTATCATCGATATCCACGGCTTTTAATCTCTTAGAACAATCCTAATGGCGTCCACAACTTTATGATAAAGTTGAAAGACCTCGGGGACCCAAAATGTCTTTAAATAGACCTAACCACTTCAAGTGACCGCGAATGTTCAAACATATTCAGACTTACGAAACAGACAGCTCTAACCTAATTACGCCAAATTCGAAACTTGTTAGCTTCGATAAAATCGATTAAATCTTTATGGCATACCTTTAAAAACGTGACCTAGTTTTCTGGAATCTGTAACTCAGGGTATCCAAGTTTTATATGCTAGAGTTTTCATGCTGCCAATTCTGAGGTTAAGTGATTAGAGGGGGGGGGGGGGACATGTAAAATTATGGGAGATTTGCATGGATGTTAAAAGGAATTTATAATCTTAATATTTCTTATAATAGTGTGTTCTGCATTTATTGAACGTGGAGTGCTCAATATCTATAAAGTATGTCAAAAGCCACACCTTTCTTGAATTACAACTCATACTTGATATTTTCATTTCTGAGATGCTCTGTCAATTGGATGTAACACTACTAACAAACATAAGAGATTAGATCTCGTTATTTCCTTAAGGGAACCAACCTGTGAAAAATAGAGAACAGTTTTGAAATTATTAATTTTTGGATTTTTGTGCATATGAGTTTTGGTTTTAATTTTTTTCTCCGCCTCTGTAGCGTGGTGGTAGCTTGCCTTCCTCACCTCCAAGAGGTCACGAGTTCGAATGTCGCTTAGGGTTAATTATTCGGATAGTGTTTTTACCTAGGTTTCCCTTATCCTGAGCAGACGAATGTCGGATAACTTAAAGCTCTGTTGACCTCGGGCTCATTTGAGCATCATTTCACTCATTCACTGTCCGATATGACATTACATTGAAGGGTCGTTAAAAAAGAAATTGCTCCTTAAGTGCCTGTCACGTGACCATTTAAGTTATCGTGGGCAGAATGCTGACAGGCTTTTAAATCACTTAGAAACTTTCTCATAGTTTATTTTTTCAACGCATGGAAATGTTCAAAATGCTCCTTGCTGTTCTACTTACTACCAATGTGTTTGATTATTGCATGTTCAACCCTTACCATTAACATAAAAAGTTTTAGTTTTGAAGTTTACCCAAGTTAAATTCTTCATCTATGCAATCTCTAAAATATAGTGAATCTTTTTAACAATAATGTTAATTTATAAAGTAGAATTCCTGGAATGTAAATCTGAAGTTTTGGTACATTTTGGAACTAGCGCCTCAAGGTCCGTTTTTCTTCCTTTTTTATATCCTTTTTTCTGTAGCGCGGTTAAAAATAGTTTTTTTTTTTTACAAAAACTATGTCATACATTTATTTGAAAATTTGAGAAATAGTTGAATGAAATGTTAGTACTAATTGAGCTTATTGGTTAAAAAACATGGGATTTAAATTTTTCAAGGTTTGGGCCCCTTAAAGGAAGGAATTATTTTGCCTTTCTCCCTCTATCTTCATCTCTCCCTCACTCTCTCTTTCTCCCCACGTTATGTTTCATTCTCTCTCGCTCTTACCCTATGTTTCACAAAAGTGCTTGTAAATAAAACTACAACGTAATGGAAAGTTAAACAGTACACCAACTTGCGCCTTTATTTGATCTATTGAACGGTGGGGAGAACTATGCTAAAGTAAATGCAGAGTTCTTAAAGACTAAGTTTACCTAATATTTGTCTTCCGATAATGGAAAAAAAGCATGTAAAAACCCTTATCATAGGTAACTCACTCTAACTGAGATTGAAGCACCAAATATCTTAAATATGAGGCAGACATATGATTGAAACACTTGTCAGAAACATTGCAATTACAAATAGTTCAAAAATCCATAGTAAGTGAAATGTTCAGTTTTATCTAACCTAGACCACTTTCTTTCCTATTTTCCCCTTTTAAGAAAGCAAATAAGATGACCACCGTCGCACACACGTACAGACAAACGTTTCGAAAAGATGATTTTTCAATTTATGTAGTCTTTATTATGTATAATTTACTTTTATGTCTAAAAACGCAACATTTATTAGGTATAGTCAAATGTTAAGGCTACAAACAACATATTACATTATTCCTTACTCTAAGTTCGTTTTGCAGCAGATGAACGTTCTGTTACACCATGCTACAGTAGCAGTAACGAAACCCAAAATAAATCTCCACCCATAATGCACCGTGCAGCTATCAAAAGCATCGGGTGCAGTAAGTCATGGTTTTGGAAGGTCATGGCTGCACCTGCTTTTGTGGGAGATAACATCTGCTAGAACACCGCTGGCTAACAGGTTGTGCTGACAGCGATATCAATAATCCACGCAGTTCTTATTTTAACCTATAGATGTCGCTACCCTCTCTCTTCCTCCCGTGCAGCGTCGGGAATCACCGCTCCCTCCGTTTCTACAAAGACAGCTGACTGTCATTTCTGTGTTGAATACAAAAATGACAGAATTCGAAAACTATTTTAATACATAAACCACAAATTAAATGAAATAATTGAAGACATGTGCGTAAAAAGAGTAACTGCATTTTTAATACTGAGAGAAAATATAGTTTATATGGGGTGGCAAGAAACAGAGGAATACGACTTGCTTCTCCAAAATATCCGATTACAAAATAAGATATTTCTGGAAAAGTAGGTCTTAACACATATTTTTCAACAATAGCTACATTCTTTACTATTGAAGCAATCGCAATGGGTATAAGGTGAGATTTCTTGGAAAACTTGAACACCTTTTCTTAACAAAACCTCTCTCTCTCTCAGATTCCATGCTCAGTGGTAGAAGGGTGAATTTGCCCACACAAAGAAGTATTAGTTGGCACTATGTTATATTTTACTAGGGTTGGTGTTAAAGCACACACCTCAAACCTGTTTGTCATGAATCCAAAGTATTTTTTATCTTTATTGCACTTATGATAGAAAATAACAGAATAATAACATACTTCTTGTTATAAATTAAGCAACACTTAGGCTGATAGTTTTAAAATTATTATTATTAACAAAACGTAGTCTTGCATATTAAATTTGGATGTACACAGTACATACTTCCAGTAGAGAAAGTAAAAATGTAGTTCTTGCTAAACCACACAATTTATGTCCAAATAAATTATTTTGTAGAGTGAGCCATTTCGGAGATATTCATTGTTATTTGTGTCAGTTTCGGAAAATGAACTTTCGTCAAATGCAACATCGTGCATTTTTACTTTCTCTACTGCTAAGTAGGGGAAGTATTGTATTCCACCCAAAAATTAGATGTCGAGATTTCACCGGAAATATATGTTTTGAGGCCCCCTGAATCCAAAAAAAAATGTTTTAGAAAAAGGTCCGTGTGTGTGTCTGTATCAGTCTGTGGACAGCATAACTCAAAAACGAAAAGTCGGTTAAAAACCAAAGTTGGTATTTAAGTTTAATGTCTTTCAAGGATGCGACACGAAGATTTTGAAGAAAATAGTCCCACCCTAAACTACCCTTTACATGGAAACTTTTTGGAAAATTTTGATTTTCTTAAAAATGGCTCTAACGATTTTGATTAAAATGTCATGTTTGAGATATTTTTATGAAAAATGGAATGTATATGTTGAATTTTCTGGCTATAGCCCCTGCAGTCGTATTTACTCTGGACGACTTTTGCATAACTGGTAAACCGTTAGAGATAGACCAAATCGTTCTATACAAAAATGTAGAGCTTGCTAAAATACACAATTTATGTCTGAATAAATTTTCTTGTAGGGTGAACCATTTCGGAGATATTCCTTGTTATATGTGTGAGTTTCGGAAAACTTAGAACTTTCGTGAAATGGATCATCGTTGTTCATTTTTTTATATGTTAGGTGTGCAAAGACAACAGAATCTCAAAGCTTTAAAACATTTGACTATCGCACAAAGCTTACTGTATTCTAAAATTCCCCTTGCACCTACAAGGAAATAAGCAATAAGATAATTTGTACAAGTGTTTATCTCAACTAAGACGAAGAAGATATAGGAATAAGAGTTTGTAAGAATGGTTAGAACAAGAGTAGAGAAAGTCATGTGAGTGCAACACATCAGATTTTTAATATGTTAACCACACAAAAAGAACGGAATCTCAAAGCTTTAAAAGATCTGACTATGGCTCAAAGGCTACTGTATCCCATATTTCAGCAAGGAAATAAGCAACAAAATAATTTCTACAAATGTTTATCTCAGTAACACTAAGAAATAGAAGTAAAAGTTTGTAAGAATGGTTGTTACAAAAGTAGAGAAAGTCATGTGAGTGCGACAAATGAGATTTTTTAGATTTCTGTACCATAATATTCCCTTGTTTTACTGACTTTTCTCTTCTTTGTGGGCTCAGAGTAAGGTAAACTGTGTTGCAAATCGGCATTCACTTAAAGACTGCATAAGGTGCGTTGGTCGGAATAAGGATTCGTCACCACCGAGCACCTTGCTCGATTGCTCCAATCATTTGTTCTTCAGTCTATTTTAAGCCACTACAACTGGATACCAGTACAACATATCAGATGAAACATAAATACAAGCTAGCTTCAAAAGCAGTTTCCACTATAAAGACATTACCTCTCCCTCGGCTTAAAATAAAGCGGACGTGTTTAAAAGCCGATTCAGCTCCGACTCTCGCAAATATCTAATTTATCTGCAGTGATGCGACACTTACAACCAAAGCATTTCGATTTAATAATTCGCGACTCGTTCCGAAACTAATAGCTTTTCATTATCCGGTACCAGTAAGCCTCCAAAATAATCTTCAGTCACAAAAACCAACGTTCAAATCCTCGTTTCGTTGCCTAAGCCGTTGTGTCCAAAGCGAACTGAAACATGGAGTGAAATAATTTACGACCTATTTCCCTCGGGTAATGATACGATTATACATCCCCCCCCCCCCCACTCTTTCATCGGTTTTTTCCGTTTCGTTTGTTATGTGTCTCGTCTTCTACTCAGGTATGCCTAATCGCTTCTGAAAACACACACACACACGTCATCCCCCTATCCCTGTGTTTCACTCTTTCAATACAAAATTCTGAGTTTCCAATTGGATTGAAGCTTCTACTCCAGTGCCCCCGTATCTGTTGCTGTCTACAGAGTAGGTGTATAGTCAATGCAAAAAATAATGGATATAACAGTCACATTGTAGTAAAACTGTTCCTTGCCGCTGTCTCAGTGGGAATGTTAGGTCTACATTCGGGAGATCGTGGGTTTGATTTCCATCGACAAGTTCAGACTGTCTGTTTTGAAGGGGTATCGTAAAGTTTTAATTATCATCTTTAAAAATTTTAGAAAGTTCCTTTTCATTGTTAAATCTTCTCTCATAGTCATCATCCGGATTTGCACATTTTCCAGGTTTTTTTACCCCGGGAGTACAGTTATTGTAGAAGTCCGCGGACACCGCCATAAACCACTTTTCCACTTGAGGCAGTATTTATAATGAGTAACAGTATAAGTCGGTAAATTATTGCTAATTACACTGTCCTCAGTTACCAGTAATAATTAACAATGTATACTATGTTATAAATAAGCAGATACAAATATCTGATTACACCCCTAACGCCTGTATTATTTTCTTATAATCCTTTCCTTTCTGTGAAGACTTAATGTACAAGATTATGTGATATTCAGCGTGCATGGGACCCAATACCGTCATGTTTGCCACCTACGTCGCTCCCAGCTCACATTACATCCCTGGCACATGCATGGAGAGTGATTTTCGACTGACATAATTAACACTAGTTCAGAAAACTGAGCTTGCCTGTTGGGGTGGTTCCATTGTAATGAGTACAGCAGTAGACCTCCCACTCGATGTAAAAAGAGAGCACAACTCCGTGTGGTCCCCACTTGACAACATCTCTCCGGTCTACTGAATGGGAACCAACCGACCCGGCTTATCTCCATGCACGTGTCGTCCACGTGGCACTGCACAGCACGTGGTCATGGCAACTTGACCCCCCGACACCTCACAACACGCTCACGGAGTTAAATACCAACTGCTGCACAAGTCTTGATTATAACATGATAGCGGACAAAAATGAGCAAACTCCATATTTGAGATGTTTGGGCTGCTGCGGGACACTTCTTAGTAGGGTCCGAATCTTGCTAAGTGAGGCGGTTGTGACGTCATGGCTCCAGGACAGTGACAGCAGAAAGCGCACTACTACAGCGCAAAGTGTCTCTAGAATGTGTTCATTAGATCCATACAATAAAATGCCTGCAGCAGAAAAATCGAAATATTCACGTATTGCTCAACTTGTGCAAGAATTTCGGAGTGAATATTTTACTGCAAATGGTGACAGCACTGACTGCACCTTGTGCACAAACTTTATCTACAACGTTCGTGCGTCGATTATAGCTGGCCTCCTCTGTGTTGTGACTTATTTTGTTTCCTGAATGAAGGTTCGGACTATACTTATTAGTCTTGCCTAAACTATCTTTCCATAGAACTATTCGTAATTACAAACTGGGGTATTTCATGCAAGGTATTAGAGCGCGCGCGCGCACACACGCATGCACACACACAAACACACACACGCACGCACACACACAAACACACACGCACGCACGCACACACAAACACACACACACAAACTTGTAATATATTCACCTTGACAAGGATGTCAACCTATATGCATTATATAGGTGCTTAAAACTGATAAATGAAACCGAATGGAAACAGCAATATTAAGTACAACTTGCATATATATACTGATTCATGTGATACATTTGTGAGAGTAAAGATCTTCATGATTAAATAATTAAATGATTTCTTATAATTAACTAATCATATTTAGAAACTGGAGGTAAATATATTTATGTATATGATTTACATGAACATGACAATAAAATTGTGTTATATATTTTGTCTATATTCCTGTTATATTCCTACCAACAACAACACGTTAGTAAAGATAAATTAACCAATTATAACTTGAGCTAGAAGGAATCATGCCACTTTATTTATATATTTATGTATGTGTTTATTTATCTATTTTTGCTTCTATGCAGAAACAAACATTGATATTAACTGCAAGAATACAGTTCTGTTCACTTTTTACTTTCTTTATTACGAACAGTAGGTAGAGGAAGTATTGCATTGTGCCTAAAAGTTTGATGTTAATATTTCACCGGAAATATGTTTTGAGGACCCCCTAAATACAGAAAAAAAGGTCCATGTGTGTCAGTGTGTCTGTGGGCAGCAAAACTCAAAAAGTCGGTAAACGACCAATATTTAAGTTTAATGTATTTTACGGATGCGACAAGAACATTGTGAAGAAAGTTCTTCCATTCTAAACTATCTTTTACATAGAAAATTTTCATTTTCTCAAAAACGGTTCTACGATTTTGATTAAAATGCCATATATTTATGACAAATGAACTGTATATTTTCAATTTTCTAGCTATAGCCCATGTAATCCTGTTTACTCGTGATGATTTTTGCATAACTGGTAAACCGTAAGAAATAAACCAAATCTTGCTGTAGAAAAAATGTATATCTCGCTAAAACACACAATTTATGTTCAAATAAGTTTTTTGTAGAGTGAACCATTTCAGAGATGTTCCTTGTTTTTTGTGAGTTTTAGAAAACAAACTTTCTCAAATAGAACATCATTGTTAATTTTTTTATATCTTAGTCGTGCAAAGAGAATGGAATCTCAAAGCTTTAAAGAAAGATATGACTATCGCTCAAAGCCTACTGTATTCTATATTGTCCTTGTACGTACAAGAAAATAATAAGATAATTTCTAAAAATGTTTATCTCAACTAACACGAAAAGGGTAAAGGAATAAGAGTTTGTAAGAAAGGTCTGTACAAGAGTAGAGAAAGTCATGTGAGTGCAACACATCAGATGTTTTCTTATAAAGCTCTACCTTGCTATGTATTTAATGAATCCAATCAAGCTTTAATTTGCATCCGCTGAAAATCTTTTCACACATACATATTATACCTTCATTAACCTGGGCGCTCATCAAGTTTTCCCCCTAAATTTTAACCCCTCCAAAGGCGTGCTCTGCTGTAGCCTATGTAGTGTGGTTACCAATCTTGATAAGAGGTCTATATGAGAACTGAATTCTTCAGCAGGAAAAATTATAGGAATGGAAGAATTCATCAGAGAAATGTAACAGAAAGGATCGGAAGACAGAGAATCATGGATTACTGTGTAGACAATAGAGATCTGCACGGGCTGGGACCAAGTCCTCAGGTCTAGGCCGGGCCCTGCCCGAAGCTGTGCCGGGTTTGGGCCTAATTTGGAAAAGGTTTGTCGGGCTCAGGCCAAACCCGGGCTTGAAAGTAACAGGTAAAATATATATTGTGCTTAACGAGGCTGAGTGCGCCCCGGACCAGGTCTCCTAGTGGGAGAAAGCAGCAGCAGCAGCACTACCACCACACTAAGGAGATGACCCTTACCATATGCAAACAACTAATTCATTACTCCACGAAAGAACATTTAACGAACGTTTAAAAAAAGAGTTATACGGAGTTCCAAAACACTCGAGTTGTCAGAGCTACATTTTTGAAAGAAGAACACAGTAGTCGACATCGTCGTGAGCTGACATGTGCTGACGTCTCCCTTTTCCCTCCAAGGGCAGAACACCCTTCAGGGTTTTCTTATCAGAATATATATTTTTGTTGTTTAATGACGCTGTCAATTGCCAGGATCACATCAGCGTCGCCGGTGTGCCGGAATTTTGTCCCGCAGGAGTTATTTTACATGCCAGTAAATCTACTGACATGGAGCTGACGTTTTTAAGCACACTTAAAAACCATCTACCTGGGCCGGGTTTGAACCCGCGACCTTGGGATCAGTAGGCCAGCGTCTAACCAACTGAGCCACCCAGACCGACTTTCTTATCAGAGACCTATAGTACTAAAATAGCAGTTACGTACACATAAACAAACGAGATGGCTCCATGGTAACGAGTGAGGTTCGCATTTGGCAGGTCGTGGGTTCGGTTCCCGTGGCAGATTTTCCTGAGTCATGGGTTTTTTTCGGAGGTTTTCCCGGGTCCCCAGGCAAATGTTTGGAAGGATAATTACACCCCTGATTTTATATCTTTCAATTTCGTTTCATTAATCATTTCTTTGATCCTTCATCCCGTTGGTTCTTTCAGGGTCGCAAGGGTCAGCGAAGGTGTTAGGTGCAGCTTGGCAGGGATGATATGTACTCGGGAACTCCTTTGTTCCCTCGTTGTCCGTCTGATCTGGGTGGAAAGGGGGGGGGGCAGCATTTGGGGTATTGGACCGCGCGTCGAAATCCCCCTGAGTTGGCCCAGGAAGGTCTAAAAACTTCGAGGTGTCGTAAAACGTGGGAAACCTTAGGAACCTCTGTGAATGTCTGTGCCGTCAGTCTGCATCTGATCGCCCGAAGTCTCCCCTCACCTCATCCTTCCCCCTTGGGTGCCCCTTTGGGAGTATAGGTACAATAAGCCTAGCTTCAATGATGAACTCCCTCCGTGTCTCTCCTATTCCACGAGTATGAACACATGAGATTGACCATTCCGAGCGTCTTGATGGGGTTTAACGTCATACTCAAGTTGGTGCACATGTAGAAGGCAATTTTTCACCTCTTCTGTCGTGTTTTTGCTGACTTGAAACGTACACAGGGGTTGGTGAATGACCTGTCGAGTGGAACACTGCGTCTCCGAAGCAAGATGCACTAAAGCAAGAAATGTTCTTTATTGATTTGATGCAAAGAAAGGTTGGGGAGTTAGTATACATGCTGCGTCACCAGAAACTCCCTTCCTTCCCCACAAACTAACCCTCTCGAAATCCAAACCACAGGGACAACAATGCCTGCCCCCACGATGCTGATAAAGCACTTTCCCATAAAAAAGAGAGAGGGTCAAGGGTGAAGCTTCCATTATTGGAATCCGGGAGGAGATCAAACTTGTTGATTGGTGTATGTTCCTTAGCTCTTCTTTTTCTTCCTCCTATTTATCGACCTCCCGCTTCCTTTGCCGTGCGTGTGCAGTAAAAAGTAACAAGTGCCTGTAAGGATTCTTTTCCATTGTGAACTTGAAGGCAGCCTGGATGAGGAACGTTTATCTGTCAGTGCAACATGTTCATTTCCAATCATACCTTGATATTCAGACTTCTAAGGTCTACAAATTGAAGTAATTTAGGTGACATTTGTATGATACAGCTCAACATAACTGCGATAAAAAATTAATTTTACTCCTTTTGTATATAACTTTGCAAGGAAATAGTTTTCAAAATTACTTTAAGTCAAGTCCAACTTAGAAAAAGTTTTAACTTCTCAATTTTGTTAAATATGTTTATAGAATACTAGATGAAATATCCGGCGCTGCCCGTGGTTTGACATTTGTACCTCTACAAATTTTAGAGTAACGTTGGATACTGTAAAGAACCCAAAATAGAAAAAATAAGAACACTTTGCAAAAGTACTGTTGGACAACCCCAAATACCATGGTAAGAAAAGCAAGTAGAGAAAGTTTTATGAATGTAAGCTGTTACTTTCTGTGTTTATCATAGAAAACTGTGTGAATTCAACGTAAAAGGGCATGCAGTATATCCTGAGACCAGCCCTCTATTATATTTATAGCAACTGTCTAAACCAGCTGAACACAAACAATAATTTGGATTATCATTAGTCGACGATGTATGGCAATGAACTGGTCATAATAATTTTAAAATTTTTTCTACATTATCTAGATTATGTGTTACAAGACTTTAATACCTCTGCAGTCTCTCAATAACATAATCTGTGAGTCTATGTGCTTCACCAACTGTCTTTCCATCACTAAGAACTTTTTCCCTCAAAGAAACCTTCAGCTTTCTTAGTCGACAATCCATCCTCTTATGCAAATGGCCTAAACATTCTAGTTTTTCAATTCTTACATTTTCTCCATATGGCTATAGCTATCTAAAATGTCATCATATGGTTTAGTGTCACGATGTGTTAAACCATGCCTATATTTTAATGTTTAACCCACTTCTAGAGTAGGTATTGAGGTAATTCAGTCGACATAATGAACAAAATTATACTTTCACATAGAATAATAATCCAAAAATTGATTTTGTTGACCGAAAACCCATTGCGCATCTCCTTAAGTGCTACAAAAGGCGATCGTTGTGTTAAAAAGGTTCATAAATGCGCATTAATGTAAGCATGTTCCATAGTTAAAACAGTAAGACAGACCTATTAAGACGGCAGCGCCGTGGCTGAGCGGTTAGCGCGCTCGCCTACCACCTAGGCGGCCTGGGTTCGATCCCAGGGTCCCGCATGTGGTATTCGTGGTGGACAAAGCGGCGCCAGGGCGGGTTTTCTCCGGGTGCTCCGGTTTCCCCCGCCATCTCATTCCACCGGTGCTCCATCTTCATTCCATGTATCATCAGTGTCACCGCCTGCGGTGCCGTGGTAGTAAAAGCGGGCGTTAAACACTACAACAACAACCAGACCTATTAAGAGGTCTTTGACCCTCTATTTGGTATTCACGGTATTAATGTCGATATTCTTGTGGTTTCAAACAGCAATCCTCCACTTCTGTCAACACAGAAACGTCACATGCATCAAGTGTATTTATTATACATGCACCAGGAGCAGTCGAAAACAGAAAAAGGCTACGGGTTTTTCAAATATAGATTTCCAATCGCTTCGAACGTACTGCCTTCCCCTAGCAAACACAGCAAGTGGGATTCTCCAAAGTATTTTTGAATAATTCACCTGTAGGAACCAGCAATCGATAAGTCTGGGTCCAACGAATACTATAAGCGATTTCTCAGTCGATGTATTCCTTCCAGAGTGAATCTGACTTAGCCAATTAGCTCAGGTAAAATAGGTAAGCACACAAAATATTTTACGGCTATTTCTGGCATTGTTTAAGCAATACAGTGTTATTTTTTCTTTCTCTACTACGTATAGGAAGCAGGGTATTCGGCTCAAAATTCGAGGTCGAGATTTCCCCGGAAATATGTTTTGAGACCCTTGAATCCAAAGAAAGCATTTTTAGAAAAAGGTCCGTGTTCGTGCGCGCGTGTGTGTGTGTGTGTGTCAACAACGTAACTCAAAAACGAAAAGCCGGTTAAAAACCAAAGATGGTATTTAAGTTTAATGTCTTTTAAGCATGCGACACTAAGATTTTGAAGAAAATTCCTCCACCCTTAACTACTCTTTACATGGAACATTTTAAAACAATTTTGATTTTCTTAAAAATGGCTCTAACGATTTTGAATAAAATGTCATACGTTTAAAACATTTTGATGGTAAATAAAATGTATATTTTTAGTTTCCTGCCTATAGCCCGTTTAGTCGTGTTTACTCTTGAATTTGCATAACTGGTAAACCGCAAGAGATAGACCAAATCTTTGCACACAAAAAATGTAGATGTTAAAACACGCAAGTTATGTCCAAATGCATTTTTTGTGGAGTGAACTACTTCGGAGAATTAATTCTTATTTTTGTGATTTTTGCAATAGTTACGCTTTTCTCAAATGGAAGGTCGTTATTCACATTTTATCTCTTGGCCTTCAAAGAGAACGAAAACAACAATCCTCCACTTAAGGTTAAATTTTTCGAAAACTGTAATTTTCTCAGGAATGCCTCTAATGATTTTGATTAAAGTTCATATATTCAAGATATTTTAATGGCAAATGAAATTATGTCTTAAATTTTCTGGCTATAGCTCATTTATTCCTCTTTACTCTTCATGACCTTTGCATAACTCGTGAACCTGTTTACACAAAAAATGTTATCTTGATAAAGCACACATCTTGTGTTCAAATGCATTTTTCTGTGAAGTGAACAATTTCGCAGGTATTCCTTGTTCTTTGCGTGAGTTTTGCAATAGTTATACTTTTCTCAAATTGGAAGGTCATAATTTAATTTTTATCTCTTGGCCGTACAAAGAGAACGGAATTTGAAAACTCTCATATAGCGACCAGCTTTAAAAGACTTGACTACCCCTCAAAGCCTACCGTATTTCCATATTCCCGTTGCACTTACAATATTATCAATTAGATAATTTCTGCAAAATTTTATCTCGACTGACATGAAGAACATAGAGTCACTGTGTTTGTAGGAATACTTAGTACAAGAGTACAGAAAGTCATGTGAGTGTAGATCATCATATTTTTTATAAAGAAGACCCAGAAAAAGGCATTTAAATTAGTTGCCTTGTCAAACATGGCAATATAGGCAGGTTTCTAAATCCTATGGTTCTTAGCGTCCCATTCCATGTTGGCGGTGAAAGATTACTTAACTTTGCTCAGAGGCCTCATGATCAGGCCTATGAGATGGGACCAAAGGCCCATCCTTCCCTTCCGAAGAAAGTTATGCTAAGGTTCTTTACGCCCGAAAAAAGCCATCCTCCTTTACCGAGTGTGAACCCGAGACCTCGAAAACCAGGGGTTGGTATATTACCCTAGATCAGCGTCTCTCAACCTTATTAACACAACAACTCCGATTTCTTGAACTTAAAAAACGAGATCCTTCCACACCCCTTATATATTGATTACATCTTTTTGCTAAAAATTATTAGGAGTTAAAGTTATAGTTAATGTATTTTATATATTACAATGCCGGCCGCGGCGCACAACAAAGGAAGTTTGAGGTCAAGCTATCTCACACCACACACCAGGCGCGGCGCAATCAAGGTAAAGCTATCTCACACCATTCAAGCGAGCAACACATTACAATAACCAGCCCGGTTGTTCAAGATTAATCGAGAAATGTCCGGCGGTCAGCCTATTTGTAGAAGCTCCTGAAAAGGTAAAGTTCGAGAGAGGTCCGTGTTACGTCATTCTCGCTGTTGATACCGAATTGAGTATTTAGAAACACGACCAAAATTTCATCCAGAATAAAAGTAATACAAACTAATTCCGATGTAGACGAAGACTTACGGCGTTCTATTTATAAATTACATCAACTGGGCTGTGAATATAATTTGAAAACTGTCCCCGAAAACAAAAGTACGGCAGGGAAAATACCCAGTTAGAACAAAAACATATATTGGAAGTAATAGCCTGAAACAAGTCGGAAACGTTAATTATTTGGGCTGTAATGTAGGTTTCTATGTTGCTAGAAATATAGAAAATAAGATGAATACATTTCAACACATATGTGGAACTATAACAAAAACTCAACAAAACTAAAGTTTTATAAGACCATGTATAGCAGAGAATCGTAGATAATGAAAGAAATGGACAAACGAAAAATCCAGACAGCGAAAATGAGATTTTTACGAACAACTAAAGGATACGTTAGACTGGACCTAATAAGAAACGAAACAATCAGAGAAGAACAAAATATGTATAATTTAAACGACAAAATGGAAGAAAATAAACACAAATGGAAAGAGGGCGTGAACCCCGTGAGTGAGGAAAGAATACCTCTTTTAATCAAGAGATACAAACCAATAGGGAAAAGAGACATGGATGCCTCAGAAGAAGATGAGAATAAAGAAAACAATGCCTAATCCTTGAAGTGAAGAAGAAGAAGAAACAAGGCTGCTACATAATCAAGGCAATATACTTGAAAGTTCCTCAAGTAGATATTAAAGGTAGGCAATTGCACAACTGAGGCCATCTGTCTGGCTACCACAGACCTCAAGTCATCCAATGAAGTTAGAGTAACCGTCACGATACGAACAAGAAATGGAAGCGACTTTAAATCATAAAAAAGGAACATAATCTTAATGTTTCACATACATCCCATTTACTCAGGAAAACAAGTTGCTATGTGGTGATACATTACAAGCAGTTGCTGCAACAAACAAGGAGAAACAAAAGAAACCTGACATTAAAGCAACTTTGAGGTTCATTAGGATAATGGAGCAAACCACGAAAAGCGTTTTATTATTGCCACTTCTTTTTTTCACTGGCATGTGTTGTGGTAAACAAACATGCGAAGAGGGTGATGGCAGAATAACATCAAGTCACCCAAGTAGGTACATTCTGTTTTGGCATTAAGAAAACTTTTCCCTTTTTTAATTTAATTTCTTTTCCTCCCTGCCATGCTCCTTCGTAACAGGAACGAGTTATCTCGACCGGGGACCTCGAAAACTTTTCATTACTCCTCTGTAGTAAACCTCCCTTTTTACACGCTAAATGCTGTTTCTTATTGCTGCCTAATCTCGTTCCGTTTTTAACACACTCTAGCAAAGCTCCATATTGAAATGTCATTACGATAGTTTGAAACTGTCCTCCAATACATAATCATTAGTGCTTTAGTTACGAATAATCAGAAATAATATGTTTAATCCTAACAATGCAAAGCCTTACTCCAGAACTTAAACTACCAACTGGGGGGTTTAAACTTGGGTATTATATATTTTCATATTTATAAAGGTAATATTTAATATTGTTACATGAATCACAATCTCCGGTGGAGCAGTGCTTTATGACCAGTTTGACATTTCATTGTTTCTCCATAAGGCCAACAATGCGTGTTTCTGAGTGTTTGAAGGAGGCCTGAAAGCAGCTTAAATAAAAAACGAAATGCCAAATAAATATCAAAGTTTGTATTTTGCTTGGGCATCCTATCTTGTAATACTATTTTCAAAAATATTCTCCCATCCCAAACTGACTTTAATGATAATATTTGCGTTATTTTTATTATTAGCTCAGACAATAACGTCTGTTGTTTGCAATCAGGAGGTCCCGGGCTCAAATCCCATAGGCGACCATCTGACTGGGGTTTCCTCAGTCGCCTAGATAAATAGCGGATTGGATATTTAATTAGCACGACCCAAAGTTCTACCTTAACCCTTAACCACTGACGTAGTACAGTTGTCACACTACTGGTGACGTGACGTCTGTGAGACACCTTAAATTAATGTTTATTGGTTTTTCAAGATTTTAAGCTTTTCATTTAATCAAGGCGTCACTAAGCATTACTTTGATATATGACAAGTTTAACTAAAATATTATTTTAAACGTTAAGAAAATAGAGAACCCTCTTATGCAATAATTAGAAAATTAAAGTTTTATTTCACATTTTTTTCTACTTAGGTATCATGTATATAGATATTAAATTTCAATCAGTGTCTTCAAAACGTGCATGCCCTTCCTATTGAGCTTTTCTCCCAGTTTATGCAGATTTTAAGACGCCCTTGTAATCTGTTTAGGATTGGCGAATCGCAAACGCAGCAGATAATTGGCAATTATAGAGAAATATTGTTTCATTATACCCAAAAAGAGATTTTTCCATTGTTACAGACGTAGATGAAATACCTATCTTTGCTCGTTTCAAATTAAAAAATAGAGTGTGGAAACTTATAGCTCAAAATCATCAATGTCTTGAGTATGGGAATGACCACTGCATTAAAACGTATGCCTCATGCTATCCCATTTTACATTGGTCCATTTTATAATTATTTGTGCCATCTCAGGGAAACAAAACCCGAAGCAGTCTTGCAATCCACTTTGTTCCCCAGCCGTCCAAAGGAATTCAAAGCAAGCACATGCTATGGTTCGGAGAATGAAAATATCTTCTCATAGACTCCTTGCAGACCTAAGCGTCTGAGCAAT
The DNA here is from genome assembly GCA_030765045.1 of Tenodera sinensis. NCBI lineage: Eukaryota > Metazoa > Arthropoda > Insecta > Mantodea > Mantidae > Tenodera > Tenodera sinensis. The sequence goes on from CM060966.1 coordinate 145,907,990, forward strand.
TGCTCACGAAATAGCATAAATAAAAGCAAACCATGTTCACTGTCAGTAAGCATTTGCTGCCTAGATACCTCAGCTTGCTCAATTACGTTAAATACCATTGTGGAGTTCATGATGGTGGTTCCTGAGCGGAAAATAAAAATTTATACAAGACAAAGGGACTTTATTGTGAGGAGATACAAACAATTGTGTCATTTCGAAAGAGACAATGTAGTGTCCACATTTGCACAACATGTTTACGAGTGTCTAAATAAAATAAGAGCTCTTAACAATGCTGATAAAATGCAGAGCTTTTTAAGGTATGAAGCAGATTCCAGATTTCAAGCAGGATATCAAGGTTGCAAGAACGTTCCAACAGTTTTGGCAACAAAATATTCAATCTTGCAAACAGAGAAGACTGTTTATTTCTTCCTTTTCCTTTAATTATATAAAATACTTTTACACAGTCTTATGTAAGTGGTGTCACAAGTATTAGAAGGAAAATAAAATCCAAAATGGTATTTTATGTCAATCCACAATAAATTTAAGCTACACACATTTTCTCTCATTATACGTCAGAACTTTTTCTGCCCTCAGGTTGAAGTTTCGTTGCCATCCTTGTTTGAATGATTATGCAGTAGTTTTAGTGAAAATCCTGACTTATACGCCTCTAGCGCCAAGCTCTGGTATTATAGGTGGGTTGAAACCTGCAAACCGACGGCAAGCCTTAGCTCACAATAATAGGCAACGTAAACCGAATGAACAAATTCCCTTTCCTTTAACTCAGATATTAATCATGTTAACGCATGTTACTTACTACCATTATAATCTAGTTGCGTAATCTAATGTTATGTGCAATAATGAAGCGTTAGATGTTTCCGAAATAATCGACCTATTGTGTTAAGCTTTCCAGATCTGTTGGGTTAGTCGCCATCTATAAACCATTGAACCTAATTAATAATACATATTTATCTTTAAGTAAATTCTTGACTATTGTTTCCGCATTTTGCTAATAACCATGGTGTGGTTATTGAGCGTGTTGCTTATTTTCAAATTTTTGTAGAAGCTATTTTGATCGTGATTAGCATTGATTTTAATTGAGCATATAGGGTATTAATTTGAACTGGTTATGGGTGTGTAGTGTAGTAGATCGTTTTAATGTATTACGACTTCGGTGTTCGGTATTGGGCAGTGAGATAAGGCATTTGAAACCGAGAGGAGGAAAGATGTAACCGTATTGAAACTTCTGGAAAGTTTTTTACCCCGCCCAACCGTTCCTTGCACTCCATGTTACTAATGAGACAACCCCCCCCCCCCCCCCTTCACTTAATTAAGGTCCTTCCACCCTCCGAGAGAGAGAGGGTCATCTGCAGCACACTCTCTTCTGACCTCTGGCGGTGACACTAAGCAAAAAAACAATTATGATACTAATTTGTCCACTTAATGAGGTGTTTAGCACCCCTTTACACACAGCCCTAAGAGTACCCCATGAATTATGAGGCAACTCCAAACTGCAATTTTTTGGCACCCTCTAAACTGACTCATACTTGCTTTAGTCAGTTTCCTCCAACCATCCGCTTCTCATAAAACTTTCACTTTAACAATGATACGCTGCGATTTAACAATTTCACGGCAAAGAATTTGTGTGGCGAATGCGTAAAGCGGAAACTTGCTTCTAGATTCTGGATTACGCATTAAGAAGCAGTTTGCCTTAAACTACAGATTTACTTTTAATTTTTAAACTCCAAGTAAAGCTTTTTAGACTGCTCAGGCTAAAAGTAAATGGTGAGAGTGTTAGAAAATACGCATTTCATGTAGGATATTACAAATAATTACATTAAAATTAAACTTTTTCCTATAGTTGTATTAAAAAGTTTTTCATAAAAATCTTAGTTAAATTGGCAATTTCAGTGTTAATAACTACCCTTAGCTCTGCACTTAAAAGTATACCAGTGCGCTAAGTTCATTAAATTTGTTAATGATAATTCATACGCAAAACATTTTAACCTAAGGTACTCTGGCAATTTTCGATTTTAAAACACACAGAAAAATGTTCCTTTACATGGACAAACTTTCGTTATTTTTATGCATGTACTTAAAATGAGTCTAATGATTGTTAAGTACCATATATTTATTATACTTGTAGAAGTAACAAACGTATATTTTTAATTTTCTGCAAATACCTATAAAGTCTTGTTGGTACTCAATGGATTTTGTGTGCTTTGATAAAACTTTAAACCATAAGAGATATAAAATAAACGTCGGTGGAGAAAAAGTATTGTAACACGAGATTTTTAAGTTCTTTGTTTAACCTTCTCGTATGGAGGATTTGCATCCCCAGGTCTTTCAGAAATAGACAAACTCTGGATTAGTATGAATTAATTATGCTATTCAGGTATAGAACCCCCCCACACACACACATACATTCATATACAAACACACACATACGCATGTTCTTTCTATAAAAACAACATTATTCGGTAGTTATTCTGCCCGCCTCGGTAGCGTGATGGTTAGCGTGTCTGCCTCACGTTCAAGAGGTCGCGAGTTCGAATCTCGCTTAGGGTAAGTTATCCGGGTGAGGTATTTTTTCGAGGTTTTCCCTACCCTGAGAAGACGAATGTCGGGTAACTTAAAGCTCCATGGACCTCGGGCTCATTTGAGCATCATTTCACCCATTTCATTCATTCACTGTCCGATATGACGACGACAGAATGTTGGAGAACGTTAAATAAAAAATAAAAAAAAAAAAAAAAAAGGTAGTTATTCTGCCTCAAAGGGTGTATTTTCAGAGAAATGTAGATATCGTTTGGGGTCAATATATTTTTTGCAATTCATACGCAAAATAACAAAGTACGAACAATGAACAGCTAGCCAAAGTGATTTATGGTATTTTCTAATTGTTGTATGTCTAATCCTAACGGTAGTCAGCAACTTCAATTCCGGATTTAATCTCTGCCGGAAATCGATTTTGATGTTAGTAGATGTGCTGTACTGATTTCGCCGTTCTCATTTTGTTTTATTGATATTTTATACATTCGTGTTCGATCTGGTAGAAACCTTAGGTCATAAAATACGATAGTGCCGTATTCACCGTCTGTTAAATCAGACCCAAATGCGGGAAGTGGGGGTGAAGGAGGTTACCACAATTTCCTGTCTGTTCTCCTCCTGCCCACAGCTGTTTATTGATACCTTATGTATCAAATATATCATCCAGCTTTCACGTAGCGCGCGTCTATCAAACATTTGCATTCAGCATCTCATTGCGTCAATGAAGTTATAAATAACTTACATACATGTTTATTCCAAGAATCTGCCCTTACATTGATAAAACTATATTTTATGACGGTGTCTCACAATGGATTGTATTCATTTTTTAAAATATCTAACCCTATAACTTAATATTTAGGTCACATTATGAATGTTCCTGGAATAATTAAGTTTTATTTAATATGTTAAAAGCACCAACAGTATTTATTTATGAGTTAAATTTGATATTTTTGCCAGAGCACCATCTGCACTTGGTGAAATTTATTGCACTAGTATTTCTTGAAAAGGTTGATTGTTGTACAAACTATTCTTACAAACGCTTGGTTTTCTTCTACCTCGTGTTAATTGATAAACAGTTGCAGAAATTGCCTTCCTGCATACCTTCTTCTAGGTACAACGGATCAGGAGAATACAGTAGGAATTTAGTGACAGCCGAATGTTTTAACAGTGAACCGCTATGTTATGGTTTTTAAATTCCGTTATTTTTGTTTGGCCAAGGGGAGAAATGAAAGAAACAAACAAAAAGAAGGAAAGAAAGAAGGAAGGAAAGAAAGAAAGAAATAAAGAAGAAAAGAAAGGAACAAGGAGAGAAACTAATAAGGAAATAAAGAAAGAACAAAAGAAAACAAGGAATGGAAGGAATAAGGAAAGAAAGAAGAGGAAAGAAACGGACGAATTACAAATCCCCACTTCAGAAAAGTATAAAATTGAAACCATACAAGGAATATCTGGAAAAAATGGTTGAGTCACAAAAAAAAAAAAGGTCTGCTTTGAGGGAGATCTATTTCTTTTTCTTTTTCTTTTATTTTTTTCTCCTTTTTAACATTAAGTACAGTTAAAATATACACAAAAATACTCAGGATGAACAGACCTTCAGGGGCTACTTTTACAAAATTCAAGATATACCTTTAATTTCTCATGAAAGCATCGTAATGAAGCTGTTACAGCCACTTACGAGAAAATAAAAGTTTTTGAAAATGTTTGTTAGGATGGGAAGATTTCTTGAAAATTTTATCTCATATCTAGAAGGTGATGAACTTAAATACTAAGTTTGCTTTTTAAACGAATTTTCGTTTTTTAATTCTGTTTTTCATGGACACTACAACCACCCTTTGTCTGAAGTACGTATCTCCCTTTTGGATTCAGAGAGCCGAAAACACACATTTCGGTGAAATACTCCATATCGAATTTTACATAGCTGATAGGCTAAAAATCTGAAGACGTATTCCCAAAGTGTTGACTTTAAATTACAAATTTAGGTATTATATCCCTATGTATTATAGTATTCATATATAATAATTTTTCTAGCCACTTTATTTACGATACACATTTTTGCTAAATTATGCTAATTCAAAGTAAGCAAGAAGTGGTTAGGAAAGCTTAAAACGTGCGAAAATATATTGAAATCTTTAGAATAACAAACTGAAATTAAGAAATGCAATGTTTGATTCATATTTGTGAAAGAGTAAATTAGGAATAAACAATATTTGAAAACACCTAACGCTACGAAATAATTTTTTTATTAAACTGTGTATATTCAAAAAAAACTTCAGAGCCTATTCAAAAAACATTAATCATCCAAATATCTAAAAACTGTAGCATTTTAATGGAAATCGTGACAGCTATCTTTGAGAAAAAGTTATACTTGTATACTAAGTTTTGTATTTATGCGACATTTCGCTTTGAGTTCTGAATTGCTTTTAGAAATTCCTGGGACTTCAAAATATGTACATCTGCCAAGTATTGAAAACATTTTTTGGGTTGAAAGCAACGCTCTCTCTTCTTTTTATAGGTAGGGAAGTAGGGAAGTCAAAATGGGGAATAATATAAAAACTAATCGAAATAAATGCTTTATTTTGTACCAAATTACTTTTCATGGTAAAATCTATGAACTATCTCATAATATGTTTACGAAAAAGAAAGGCAGAGAAGCTAAAACTGACCCAAAACTGCAATTCCTGCTTCTAATTATTGCAATAGATTAACTTAGATGAACTTGTATAAATGGGTTGTAGGTGTCTGAGAACGAGAGCTGCATGTCGTGTGAAGCTGGTAGGTACTATAAGCCAGTTGTTATAGAGTTCTCGTATACCCACTAATCACATATTCTCCCCTTTTATACTCAAAGTGAATACACTATCGTTTCAGCAAGCGAATACACAAAGGGAATACCTGAGGATGATCATATAGTAGGTACTGGGAGAGATTACTTTTATGAACTGCCTATGGAACGAACGACACCCTATTGGATTCCCATCAGCACGTCATTCCGCTAGGAGCCCCACTCTCACCATGTAGGGTTAAAAACATGCATTTTTATATGCTGGAGAGGCAAAATTCAGCACGTAATTTCAATTTATTACAAAAAAAGCACTATGCACAGTGCCGAGCTAGATGACGTGTGAGGCTTGCACTCAGGAGGTCCCAGGTTCGTTCTCGGCTATCGCCCACCATGACCATGCATTTTTTTCGCGGTTTCAAGATGAAAGAATAAGGTAAGAGTGCCCGGCGTGTTAGGGTTGGGCGGAAGAGGTGCGGTACAGGTGCAGTGGTTTATTTAAGTTGGGTGATACTTTGCATGAAGCATCTGCATGTTATAACATCGGTGTTCAAAAGTTGTCAGAAATATGTTCATGGGAGGAGTTAACTTAGGAAATTTAATAATAAGAACATTAAGCTTCGCAGATGACCAGATTTTAATAGCCAAAACAGAAGATAAACTGCAAAGAATTCTATATATGTAAATTTAATCAAATACATAGAAACCCAAAAATATCAGGACCGCTGCGCGGTGTTTTTCCACTGCGCAAACGGGAACACGAACAGCTGAAGTATACAAGGTCACGCAGATGACTGGTTTTTCTCTGCTCTGAAAGTGCAGTATTAAGCTGACGCTGATATCGTGTGACTGAACTATTACCAGTGTGCTTTGTTCTTTTGTGCTCTACCTAGTCACAAAGTGTATTATGGCTCAGCATTTGTTTTCTACTTCACAGCGCGTATTTATTTATGATTCGTATTTGTTAACTCAGTCAGCTCGCCAAGTGAAAGTGCGATTTGCAGAAAGATTTCCAGGTATAAAAGTTCTGGGCCGTACACTTTATAATAAATTTCAGGCCATAGTGGCTCAGAATTTTAAAAGACGGCGTACAGTTATTACCGAAACATTAGACGACATCGGTCATCGTTTGGAGAATTCCCCCCCAAAAAATCGCTTAGGCGGCTTTCACAATAGACATATCTTATGGCTCTTTGCAAGGAGTTACTAAATTGCTGAAGTTAAAAATCATATAAAATAACTGTGGCACATGCTCTTCAACAGGTGATCCTGTAATTAGGCGCACAATTTGTTACTGGACTCTCAACAGTATATGCAATGGCGAAATTGACCCACATTTTATATTTTTCACGGACAAGACTTAGTTCTAACTTCATAGATATGTGTGTACACAAAATAATCGTTATTGGAGTTTTAAGAAACCTAATATTGTTTATGAAATACCCCATCATGACCCGAAAATTGGCGTATGGTGCCCGTTAGCGGTGAAAAAGTTACAAGCCCATTTTTTTTTTCGAGTCAACAGTTGACTCATGCACTTATGTGAATACAATTTTTCCCTGCTTGTTTTTAGAGGATTAACCGACAGGGGGCGTGATTTTGTCTTTTTTTTCAACAGCCCTGCATCAACTCACTCAGTGAATCTTTGGATGAGAATAGTTCAAAGTGTGTTTCAGGACAGAGTTATTAGTAGAGATGTGTGGCTCGTTCGGTCCCTCGGCCTAACCCCCTGCGATTTCTATCTCAAGGGTAACTTAAAGCAGAAAGTGTGCAAGACAAACCCACATACCCTGGAAGAATTCAAACAAAACATCCCCCAGGAAATTGGCAGTATTTCCCTACGGCGAGTGATGTATAATTTCCTAATTACGTACAGGAACACTAAATACAACTTTGAAAAATAAAGCCAGAAGAGACTATATAGTAAAACTATACAAGACGATGGCTGTTCCTACAATAACTTCTGGATCCGAAACATGGACTGTATTGGTACAACACTCAGCTAGAATACAAGCTGCAAAAATGAGATTCATATAAGATCAATAGCAGGATACCAAAGAACAGACAAAAACATAATAGAGAAATAAATCAACATTTAAACGCAGATATAGAACAAACTGGAAAACAACACTTAATAAGGATGACTCGCATGGAAAAAGTTTTCCGCCGCAATGGAGGCTACATTAAAGTATGTTATACTGAAGTGCATTTCCAAGCACCAAAGTATCTGTGATTAATATTTGAACCCCCTAAGGCAGTTCTGTCAAAAAAGTGTGTAATTATTTTTGTACCACTCGATAAATTTCCGTGAGAAAATCAGCAGGTGTTTAATAAAGGAAAGCCGCACTAAAAAGTATGTTGTGCCCATACACCTCTGATTGATAATACATTAAAAAGGTAGCTGATAGCCTGTCATTTGTCTGCTCAATTTGTGTAGCAAACAAACCGGCGTCTAACAGACCATGAAACACGAGTGCTGCATTATTCAACATATTTACAAAGGGCCTTTATTCTATCGATCGTGGCATATTAATTTCTATTACTCCACTACCTACCATAATAGCCGGAGCGTGAGGAAATTGAATACAACTCCACAGAACACACAAAGTACACTAAGAGCATATTTCGGAGATTTTATGTATGCCTAACTCATTACAATTGCCGACAAGTAGCATAACAGAATTAATGCAATCCAAGGTTTATGTGAAACGAAGCCATAGTCCAGGCGATTGCGTGCCAAGTAATATTTCAATGTTTTCCGACGGTTAATATTGTGCTTTCTTTGCTGTGAATGAGATAATATTTAAATAGCTTAAAAAGAGTGGTGGAGGAATTGCTGAGGTCATGGAAGCTAGAGGAATAGAAAATGGATCTTGGAACGACCGCCAGCAATGGAAAGGTGGAATAAAAGACAGCCGCTAAAAGTGGAAACGCCTCATAAAGTAAGTAAAAAAAAAAAAGTAAGTACTGTCTCTTTTTAAACTTAAGGTGGAACTTTGGGTCGGAGTATTAAATATACAATCCTGTATTTACCTTGCTGACTTAGGGAAACCACAAAAACATTGATCAGATTGGTTGGCCCATGATTAACAACAACAATAATAACAATAATAATAAGAATTTTGTTGTTTAACGACGCTGTCAATTGCCAGGATCATATCAGCGTCAACGGTGTGTCGGAATTTTGTCCCGCAGAAATTCTTTGCCTGCCTCGGTAGCGTGATGGTTAGCGTGTCTGCCTCACGTTCAAGAGGTCGCGAGTTCGAATCTCGCTTAGGGTAAGGTTCTTTCCTGAGGTTTTCCCTACCCTGAGAAGACGAATATCGGGTAATTTAAAGCTCCATGGACCTCGGGCTCATTTGAGCATCATTTCACCCATTTCATTTCGTTCATTCGTCCGATATGACACAATGTTGGAGGACGTTAATTTAAAAAAAAGCAGAAATTCTTTTACATCCCAGTATATTTACTGGCCTAAAACTGTCGTTTTTAAACACACTTAAAGCGATCGATCTGGGTTAGTTTTGAACCCACGACCGAGGGATCAGAGGCTAGCATCTAACCAACTGAGCCACCCAGACCGACAGTCGCTCGTGGATTTGAACACGGGACCAGCCGAATGCGAGCTACAGACATTAGCGTCTGACTCATCCCACTCGGTAAGGGTTACATTGTTCTGTAAAATGTGTTAGGATTTTCTAACTGTAAATTCTCTATAAATTGTTTGCAGTAGAGTGCTATACTCTGTTCAGAGTCTTTTGACACAGAAGGAGGGCCAGATAGGCAGCAGGTTCCTCGTGCTAAAGGTCACTTACGCGTGCTAGCACACTGCGATAGCAAAATGCACGAACGGTTTTTTTCATAGCATTTTGGAGTTGTATAGTTCTGAATAATTATCTACTTTAATGGTTTTTATTACTGTACTTAAAGAAACGCCAGTTGCAACGACAGTATATGCAATCGGCGGGTCATACATCCTATATAAGGGAAATTTACTTTATAACTAACAGATGCATCATCTGTTTCTCACGGCCGCCACGTATTTATACAGGTTTAAGAGTTTTGTGTGCCACTAATCATGTCACAATGACTGCATAAACCTTGCAACTCTGCCCAGTTTATTTTTGTTCCTATACACGCGCCGGCCACGCGATGTCCTTTTCTCCCCCTTCCACTGTCTCAAAAGATTCTGGATAAAGTATACACTCCGCTACCACTTTAAATGTTTCCATGGCAACTATATATTTATTTACGTACTATGCGGGCAGTTTATTTCGACTTGTAAATGCTGACTACTTTTCATTGATCCATATAAAGTCGAATGAAGTCATACTACGGGCTTCCTTTGTAACTTTTCTGAACAGACAGGACTGCTGGTTCGTGTTGTATGTTTAATGGACACAGAGAAGGCATCCGGCAGAGCAACTAGTGTATACGAAGGAGTAAGGGAAAAAATCAACTTTATTATTCATAGTAGTTTCTTTCGCTTTCGTTATTACATTTGGAAATTCCTTTGAGGCAAGTTAAAGTTTCTATAGGTTGCAGTCCGAGAACCGCTTTGAATTATCAAGAGACTCGTAAAATTTGCATAGTTTTTCGTTCCCATTCCATCAGGTGTATGTTAACCATTCCACGACAGGTATACCCTATTTGATTTTTAAATTAAATACGCATCGTTAACCAAAAGGAACCCGGGAGCAATTTACCGTCTTTGAAATTCTTTCAGAAGAGAAGTGTATGTCTTGGACGGTGACTAGTTTGAAGGCCTTAGCTTCAAATTACAGGAAGTAACAGTTCTCGGAAAATCACCCACGTCGTACTTGAAATTGGATACACTAATCAAACGAGAAGCCTATATAAAGCTTTTTCTAAAGTCACTTGGAACTTTAAACAGCTATATTTGAGATAGGAAAAACAAAACAAAACAAAACAAGTCACATACTGGGCAAACAATGGGGTTTTATAAAACATTGAGAAGATGCCCCCATTGATACGACTGATGCATGCAGGTTATCTAAACCGCGCATTGACGATGCAATGATGATTTATTTTTGGAGCCAGTGAAGATTGTACCATCATAACGTCTCGAAGTTCTCAGCTGATTCCTTTCCTAATGTAGCTCGAGCAGTGAGATTCCTGTACCAGGGTATGCGTGCATGTGGTTTTCAGAATGAATGACACCGACTCTTGCAATAAAGTATTTGAATGAATGTTTCAAATAATTGAAAGTTGGACTTGCCGCCCGACGAAAAACAGTGTAATACTGATTAGTTAAATATAACCGATACCGTATGTAAGACTTCCATGGATATATTTCCCAATGGTATTGTAAATCGCGGCAGTTGATTTGAGTAAATAACTTAATTCTGTTTTGTTCCTTAGGCAGAAACAATGGAAATTTCTTCGAAGCGACAAACGCTCCGACGATCCCAGAAGAAGTGAGATCTGTTCAAGTGAAAAGTGACACTACTAATAATAATATTTCTCTTTCTCTGGTGTCATGTTGCAACTAATTTTTACATTGTTCAAGGTCTATTGATTATCACCCTGCCTTCGTCAATAAAATTCTCAGAAATCCGGAGGTTCTCCGATCTACGAGCGGTAATATAATTGGCAAGCTGGTTTTACTGCGTTAATTATTCGCGTCTAATTACTCGATGAATTACACGAACTGGCCTACGGAATCCAGTCTTTTACTTATGATGTACTTAAAGATCTGGTAAACACTAACTCTCCTGTTTGACAATGCATTCTAACGTTATAGAACCTATTCCTTTGATGTTAATATTTAAAGTGATTCTATTTACTTGCCTTCTGTATTAATTCTTTATTGATAATTATCATAATTATTTCATTGATTAATTCCATTGTAATGTTTTATTTTCTGAAGTCATAATTTCGGTATCAACTGCGTACTTTGGAGCTCTTCACTATAATCCAGTAAGAATAGAGACGATATCTAGTTTGACATAGATTAATTGCTACAACTTATATATTTTTTACAAACGAATACTAAAAAATCAATTGAGAAGAAGCAAGAATGAATATATACACATTTATATATAAAAATATCACAGCCAGTCAGATTGAATGACGGGGATCATTATTACTTCAGCGAGCCGCTTGTCTCAAAGGGCAGGAGTGGAAATGAACCTTGGACAGCATGGGCTTCCGACTTCATAAACAGGTTAATGTACTGCGGCGTTGTGCAACTGTTTTTACTAAGACACTTAGTGCGATATTTGCACGCGAGATGGAAGTAAGGAAATTAGCATGGTTGTAACTGAAAGGATACTACGTTATGATATTGCCCGTTCGCAAATGATTTTCTCCGATTTTTCTCAAAGATGAAGATTATAAAAAGGATTTAAAAATTAGACATACCTAAGATTACTAATCCGACATTAGATTTTCGTATATTCTTATAAAGCTCCAGATGTTTTTGTAGTCTTCATCACAATACCGTTATTTTGCTTTTGAGTGTCGTTTTCTAAATTTATTCTGTAAAACTTTGTTTTCATTAACTGCTCTAAAGAGTATGACGTTATGGAAAACTTGTACATTAAAGGAGAGACACTCCACGCTAGAAAAACTGTCCTACTATTAGTTATGAGTGCAAGTTGACGAGACGCACGCGAATGAAGATATACTGGAAAGATGCGATACAAAACCCATTTTAGGGAGGTGACTTCGAAACTGTAGACTTGCCCCCTTCCACTTGTGTTTCGCTAGTCATTTATCAGAGCCACTGGTGATAAACTCGCTTTAAAGTAGAGGAGACAATCGACTGGTGGGAAAGCCTGAATAAATTCAAAGACTTTATATTAGAAAATTCAGACGATTGTGAAACTAGGGCTCAAGGATCATAAAGATTTTAAATTCTAAGATTGTTAATAAACAATTTATAATATATAATATAAATTTGTAAGGAGATGTACACAATTGGTTGAGAAATGGAGGGAAGTCAACAATGGATTAGCAATAGTAAGGGAAGGGGGAAAGAAGCAGGCCAGTGTTGCCAATTTAGCCTTTTTATGGCTAGATCTGGCCTTTTTGAGAACCTATCTAGCTATAAATTTTCCAAAAAGCTACAAGTAGCTTTCCTGGCCTTTTTTCTAAGCTTCATTAGCTTTTTCTAGCCTTTTTCATTTTTTACTCATCTATCGGTACCTTTAAAATAATACATAATTTAATCTCACTACTGCAGCTATTGCACGTAATGAAACAATCCTTTTGGTGAATTCTCGAATCTTTTGAATCTGGGAGTGTAGATTCCATCAAGTTGTTAGATTCTTTGGCACGTTTTAGAAAAAGGTCTGTGTATGTATTTCGAGCCTGTGGACAACATAACTCAAAAACGAAAAGTTGGTTAGAAATCAAAGTTGGTATTTAAGTTTAATGTCTTTCAAGGATGCGACACGAAGATTTTGAAGAAAATTGTTCCACCCTAAACTACACTTTACATGGAAAATTTCGATTTTCTTGAAAATGGCTCTAATGATTTTGACGTCGGTCTGGGTGGCTCAGTTGGTTAGACGCTGGCCTACCGATCCCAAGGTCGTGGGTTCAGATGCGGCCCAGACCGATGGTTTTTAAGTGTGCTTAAAAACGACAGCTCCATGTCAGTAGATTTACTGGCATGTAAAAGAACTCCTGAGGGACAAAATTCCGGCACACCGACGACGCCGATGTGATCCTAGCAATTGACAGCGTCGTTAAACATCAAAATAAAAAAAGACCTTGATTAAAATGCCATAGGTTTGAAATATCTTTATGACAAAAGAAATGTATATTTTGAATTTTCTGGCTATAACCTCTGTACTCCTATTTACTCTGGACGACTTTTGCATAACTGGTAAACCTTTAGAGATAGACCAAATCTTACTATGAAAACTGTAGATCTTTCTAAAATACACAATTTATGTCTGAATAATTTTTTATAGAGTGTACCATTTCGGAGATATGCCTTGTTATTTGTATTTCTGTCAAATGGAACATCATCATTCAATTTGTTATATTAACCCTGCAAAGAGAACGGAAGCTTTAAAAGATTTGACAATCGCTCAAAGCCTACTGTATTCAAATATTCTCCTTCCACCTACAAGGAAATAAACAATAAGATAATTTGTACAAATGGTTATCTCAACTAACACGAAGAAGATATAGGAATAACAGTTTGTAAGAATGGTTAGTACAAGAGTAGGGAAAGTCATGTGAGTGCAACACATCAGAGAAAGTCATGTGACCTCAATACATTGGATTTTTCATGCGAAGTCCCAGATGAAATATTGAAGTTGTTGGTACAAATCCTGCATACATGCAAGAGCCTAAGGGAAATCCCAGCTGCAGCAGTAGAAATGAGGCAGAGGGGGATGACGAAGACCACGTTTATTTTTGCTAGGTGATCCATGCGTATTTTTTTAATAATGTAGTTTTCTAATGTTTATATAGGGTATTAAAATATAATCTAGCCTTTTCTAGCCTTTTTGGCACGCCGGTTTAGCTTGTTTTATTGAATTATAGTTGGCAACACTAAAGCAGGCTATCCTTGACAGAAGCAAACATAACGTTCAACGAACCGGTGTCGTCAACAACGCGGAAGGAAGAAGACTAAAAAGTTCAAGAATAGTGTGAAAGTATACTTTTTGAAAGTGGTAGACTGGATCTGTAAGTAACTGAGTAAGAAAGTAAAACATTTGTACGAAATAATCTCCTTATATGTAAGTAATTGCGCCAAGGAGAATTTGCATTTCATTGGAAGTACGTTAATTTTACTAAGATTAAATAAAATTAATTACTCCCGCTTGAAGAAGCAAAGTATTTTCGATCTTTAATGATAAATCATAATATAGAATCAATATAAAATGTTATTACACAGATCGTAAAGCGTCAATGTTTGCAAAACAGGAAACGCCTGTACAAGAATAAAAATACTGATTTCCTGAGATTTTGTTACACAGGGAAACAATAACTAAAATAGTATTTTAAGGAATTTGATAATAGCTGAATGTTACTTTAAGAAGTATAAGTTTAAATACAAATAATTTTACTTCTGAAAAATCGTGTATATATTGTTCTGAGTGACAAAGATTTTTGTTTTGTTTTATTTGTATAGCCCCCTTTAACTTCTTTAGTGATACATGGTATTTTCTGAACTGCACGTTCATTTTTATAATTCGTTACATTAGAAACACTCACATTTGCGTTCATATTCATGCTTCCAGACCCCAAACCTAAGCGGGAATCGAACGCGGGACCTATGGGTTGAGAAGCTAAAATGCTAACCTCTCAACCGCAGATGCAATCAACACAGATTTAAACTTTACTATTCCAATTTCTAAGAATCATTTCAAGAATAAATGACAAGCTAGTTCAATATTTAACTTTTCTTATTCAGGTAATACAACGCAGATATCGGTAAAACTGTAGATGAGCGGCGTCACGTGGTTCACTGACAGTTGTAGTTTGTCACGGACATACAGCGGCAGAACATACTACAAAGCACAAACATCTCAACTCACTAAAAGGCGACGATATATCTTCGTCAGTCCAATTTTTCATTTTCAACGGTATTTAGAACATAGATTAAAAGCACAACCGCACCGTACAAGAACTTACGTCACATCACTTAATTACAGAACAATAATAACTGTAAGAATAAGAACAACATTCACATGCTTCCGCGGATTTCATATTTCCGGCGTTGGCGACATATACATCACCAACGTGTTGAAGGACAGGTAGCTGACACCAATCTTCAGTCACAACAGAGCTGTCTGTCGACCACGTGACGCCGCTGTTCTACAGAATAACCATTTACAACGTGCTGGCGAGAGTAAGTAAGTTCGGACTTATAATCTGGCTGGCAAGTGGAAACTGAGCTGTTCTAAACATGAGCCGAGCATTTCACAAACCAGTGTTCCTCAGCCGATGACTCGGAACCCATAGGGTATGTATTGGGGAGGGGTGGTCGTCTGTGTTCTTTAAATGTTATGTTTACTCATTGAAAAGTAAATAAGTTTAGCAATTTAATAAGCTATTAATAAATAGCACACATAAAATATATAGTCAGAATTTAATTTTGTTTTGAAACAACCATTAAAGTTAGTATGAAATTTGGCATTGTTTTGTTTGAACTATGTATGTATGTAGTTTTGTAATGTCTGGCTCAAATCCTGCGATACAAGAAAGCCGTATAAACTACATACATTGGTATGTTCTCTTAAATAACTTAAAAATTTACAAAAGTTATGATTTAGGGCTTCACCTGCTGCTTCAGTTTCCCAGTTAGGTATTTTAAATAAACTCATTTTAAGTACTAACCTCAAATTTTAAATTCAGCACTGTTTTCTTGTCATGTAACACGCCGACTCCTACGTGAGCTTAACTGCACTTCTGTTTACCACGAATCAATACCAAAAATCAGACAAGAGCTATTAACGTTAATCCAGTTTTCTTCAATATCTAAACAAACATGTGTAAATCTGTTTACACCTCCATGTTCACCACAATCGGAATCGCGAACATAAATTATAGAGCAGATAGGTATTTGTAGTTTCCTTCCTTCCCGTTTTTAAATGCTGAAAAGACAGGACATTAGATTAAAATTTTATTGGAATTTTCCTCGGTATTTAAGGGAAATCTTTCATATAGTCACTAACAGGGGTTATAAAACCTATGGAATGCTATTATGATTGCGTCATCAACATTGAAGGACCACACTGCTGCCAATACATCTGTATGGAGATATAGAAAATAGATTAATTTGATGTTTAACTCCTAATAATGTTTTATTAAAAAGATATAATTAAACTATTAAGTGGTGACTCATTCTTAAGTTATAAAACAGTGAATGTGTTAAAAGGTTGAGGAACACTGACATAGACTGGCCCTGTGGTTGAGTGGTCAGCATTCTGGCATCTTAATCCAGAGATTTCGGGTTCAATTCCCGGCTGGGTTTGGAAAGTTTTTCTTTAATCAGAATAATTCCCAATTTCCAACAGAGTCACGATGTATGAATATGGGAGCAATTGTTGGTGAGTTTAATGTTAAGAAGGCTCACTGATCAGCAAGCAATAACCCTATTCCCTGTTTCTAAAGCCAAAGCATCCGATATGACTAAATACGTTAAAGGGGCTCTACAAATGAATCAATTAGAAAAACACATAGCCTAAACAAATTCCAGAATGCATATTCCAAAGTTTGCATTAGTGCCGCAGATGACGAGGGAGTCAATTGTCTAATGACGCGGTATAGCTGGGATTATTTACCGAATAAACGGCCGGTGAACTGGTATACAAACAGGAAGCACACTGTCTTACCCTGCACTGTTGGTAACCCTGTAGATACAGAGCGCTTGCAGCGCCCTATGCTCACGTCCCTTTTCCGTCTAGCATAATCCTCGTTGTATGGTTAAAAAATTATGGCGCAGTCTGTAATTGTTCCTGGAACAGCAGAAGGGGCAGCCTGTTGTAAATAAGTTGTAGGGAGAACATGTGACTCACAGTATGCGTGCTGCATGGCTACATAGTTTTCGGATGTCCGGTAGGATTGCACTGCGCTTTGGAAATTAAATGGCACGGACCAAGTCATGCCCTTTCCACCTCAGTAAGGCTTCTGAACTCCATC
Source organism: Tenodera sinensis (assembly GCA_030765045.1). Classification (NCBI taxonomy): domain Eukaryota; kingdom Metazoa; phylum Arthropoda; class Insecta; order Mantodea; family Mantidae; genus Tenodera; species Tenodera sinensis. Next base: position 145,924,923 of record CM060966.1, read on the forward strand.
ATTTATACACAGATATTGAAGCATTTGTGTCACTCGATTGACTGCTTCGTATTCTGGGTGCCTACAGCTGCTCACACATGAGTCTTAATCTCGGGTATCCGTGGTGGTTACAGAGAGCGATATTGTAGTTTTGTTAGAACTCTTTATTTGTTTTCTTTTTACACATTTAAGCTTTGCTGAACAATTTTAAATAGAATGAAATATGCAGTTTAACGGAACGCTGGAACGAACTTTCACCGTGTTGCTTACATGTATCTCTCCCTCGTAACGATGCCTGTCTCCTACTGTCTCAGTCATTATCCTTTTTAGCTTCCCAAACATCCATAATGGCCCTCACTTCATTAAGTCAAGACTTTGCCCTCTGGCGAAACCCCTCGGGTTTCCGATACTTGGTAAAAATACAATAGCAGGCTCTTTTTTCTTTATGTTGAAGACCTTGCCAAACTAATTGTATCTCGTTTACGTTAATGTTTGGGACGTTCGCTAATGACCCTTGGTAGTGCCTTTTTGGCATCCCTTCACCTGTGGTACATATTCTTAACCCTTTGCTATTACTGGATTTTGTAGCTTTGATATATTTCGTATATCATAAGCGCTATACAAAAAACTGCTACAAATGCCCCCCATATACATTATCATATTATGTAAGAATATGATAAGGTATATGTCTTGCCCGAAATCATTTTCTTGTTAAAATTTCGCGATTGTTCAGCAAATCTTTCGTCAATTACATACAAATACTTAAAAGGGTTTACACTCAAATTCTTAAAGACATAGCTTGTACATAGAATACCCTTCACATATTTACATTACACAAATCAGCACTCAACACACATAGGGTTATATTTTTAATACTACATAGTGATTTAATATTATTTTACATGTTTCTTCTTACATTGATCTTCTGATTCTATATAATTATTTTTTATCAAAAGTCTTTTATGGTTATGGATTGTTCTGCTGGTTTCACTTTTAATTTGTTTTTTTTTTCTTTTTTCTCACGCACATTATCCACTTCACTGTTTTTTTTTTCGATATATTCACTTTGCTTAATATTAATTACGTTATTCTTACAGTTATTTACAAGTTTACATAGAAACAATTAGGCCCTCATTTTCATGATCCAACCATTCTTTCAGCTAACTTCTCACCATTTCTTTTCTTACTTTTCGATACTATTTGAGGAATTTCTATACGGTCTTATTAGCTGCTTATGCCATCTCCCAATCGATTTGTTTGTTTTTAAGTCCACTAATTCATAAGTATGCTCTCCGAATTTCTCAGTAATCATTACCGGACCTTTATATAATAGTTCTAATCTATGACTTCTCCCCCTTAACGCATTGGATAAGTTATGATCCCTGGCGAGGACTAGATCTCCTACCTGAGGATTCCATTTATTTTTACGTTTCTTGATTTTTGATTTCCTCTTTTCCGCTTTTTCTTGCAATCTGTCAAAAACGATCTTAGCCCTTTGTTCCTCTGATAATGGCTGACTTCTCTCAATCGTTCTTGGAGTATTTTTAAAAATGGGTTCAGGGTCAATTCCTTGCATTATCGGTATCGGTGCAAAACCAGTTGTAGTATTTACAGTATTATTAATAATTTTCTCTATGATGGGACAATACTTTACCCAGTTTCGATGATTATTATGAGTAAGCACTCGAAAATAAGTCCCTATTTCTCTTAATATCCGCTCTGTCGGATTCCCTGAAGGAAAATAATAAGAACAATGATATAGTTTTATCTGGTGGCTACTTAGAGTTTCTCTGAAAATTTTGCTACGATGTACTGTAGCATTATCGGTTAATACGGCTTCTATTTGCCCATATTTTGGAATGTACTCATTTATGATCTTGCCTACACAAGTTTTGCTTGTTATATTCCTAACGGGATAAATTTTTACGAACTTTGAGAAGACATCATATAGTACAAATATGTATCTACACCCGTATTGTCCCCGGGGCATCTCCCCGTGTGCGTCGGCCGTCACTAAGGCATTCTTTCGGTCTCTAATAATTGCCTGCGGTTCTATATGATATTTCACATTGAAGTGCTTGGCCTTTTGGCATAACTCACAAGTTGAACATACTATTCTCACTTTTCTGGCAAGTTGCTTTATATAGAAATTTTCACTTATGATTAACGTTAACCGCTCACTTCCTGTGTGGGCCAGTGCTTTGTGATATGCTAGGATTAACATTTTCTGTATAGACTTTGGAACCATGATTTTCCATTTTGGCTCAAACCTACCATGCAACTTATACAATTTACCATTATATATTCCCACAGTATCGGGCATGTTTTCTACGATAGGTTTTGCATTTTTCTTTAATTTCTGAATTTCTTCATCTTCAGTTTGCAGCTCAGCTATCTTAATTAATTGTTTCGATAACTTTTGTCCTTCTGCAGTGTCCAGGTACAAAAGTGTGACGTCATGCTTACTGTCATTAAGAGTATCTGGTATGGGCCAGTTTTCCTTCATTCTGGATAACAAATCACTAAAGGTATTTTCTTTACCCGGTATATGTCTTATCTCGATCTTGTGAGATGTTATCTCGTGAATGTATCTTGAGATTCGGGTATTCGTCAGTTTGCAAGAATTTATAAAGGCTAAACTTACATGATCAGTGTATACTATTATCTGGCGGTTAAATACATATTCTCGAAATTTTATTAAGGCGAAATGAATGGCGGCTATTTCCTTTTCTGTGGTGCAAGCTTGGGATTCCGTTCTAGAGAGACCACGTGATGCAACTGTAATCAAATGCTTATTTCCTGATTGGTCTATCTGGACTAAAATAGCTCCGTATCCTTGGCTGGAAGCATCAGTAAATATAATATATGGAAGATCTTCGCGGGGTTTCTCTAATAAAATAGAGGTTGGGAATAATCTTTTAACTTTCTCAAAAGCCATTTCTTCTTCTGTTCCCCATCTCCATTTTGTTTCCTTTCTTAATAGTTCTCTTAATGGAGCTACTACCGAAGCAAAATCAATGATAAATCTAGATTGGTAGTTCAAGATACCCAAAAATCTTCTTAATTGTTTTATGTTTTTCGGTGCGGGAATTTTATTGATACTTTCGATTCTAGCGGGATTTGGCCTGATTCCTTCTTCTGAAATAATATATCCTAAGAATTCTGTTTTCTGGACAAAGAAAGCTGTTTTGTTAGGCTTAACTGTCATGCCTGCCTTCTTTAATTTACTTAAGACGTACCGCAAATGATCCATATGTTCTTCAATGCTTTCGGAGAATATGAGAAAATCATCAACATATTGTGCCACAAATTTCTTTATCGTCTCGCCAAAAATATTATACAGCGCTCTTAATAGTGCACTACTGCTGGTGTTCATACCGAATGCGCACACTGTGAAATTATATAATATGCCCCCGTGTAAAAACGAAGTATATTTTCTTAAGTCCTTTCTTAACGGTATTTGCCAAAAAGATGACGTCAGATCCAACGCCGAAAAGAATTTTCCTCTTCGCAATTTATTTAAAATGATATCAACACTTTCGGGTCTGAAGCGATCTGGCTTACAATAAGCGTTTAACTTTCTAGCGTCTAATGTTACTCTAACTTTGCCATCACTTTTATAAACGATGCATAATGGATTTATATACTCGGAGTTGGACACTTCAATTATATCATCATCTAACATGGTTTTAATGACCTGGTCAACTTCCTCTCTAATTGTACATGGGATTGCTCTGGCTTTATGGGAATATGGTTTAATATTCGCTAGTTCAAACGAATGTGTGTAACAGTTACATCTTCCAGGCTTTTCCGAGAATACCTCCCTGTTTTCTATTAAAAGTTCCCGTAATTTTCCTTTTTGTTCCTCATTTAGTCTCTCAGCTTGGTTCACCTTAGATTCTATTAAATTTTCTATCTTGACACAGTCCTTTCTTTCGTCGTACTCATTTATACTACTATTCTTCAAGTTAAATTTTGGGTTTTCTCGGGGTTTCTTTTCTTCGTCAAAATCACAGAAATAATTACCTCTACTCACAATATTTTATTCCTCTATTTCATCGTAGTTCCCAACTTTTAATTCTGCTAATTCCATCGCTCCAACATTTATTACCTCTACAAAGAATGTTTCCCCCTCCATTTCTTCCTCTACCTGATCCCGTACAATTATCCTCGAAGTATGGTCTAAAAATGGTACAATTATGGTGTCAGGTCCTGATTCAAACTTAAAACTTCTATTTTCAAAATCTATGATGGAATTCCAAGCATAAAGACTATCGCAACCGATTATTACGTCAAAAACAAGCCTGGGTACAACCAAAAATAATATTTCAATGCATTTCTGTGCGATCTCGACCTTTACCATCACTTGAAATTTTACCCTTTCTTTCCTTTTACCTACCGCTACAGAGCAATATATCCCATAAACTGGCAAAGATAATAATTTTACACCACTACTCACTAAATTTTCAAAAAAATTTTGGGAACACACAGTAGTATTAGCACCTGTATCAATAATAGCCTGAAATAATTTCCCGTTAATACCAATATTTATTCTCGGCGGATCAATTGAAATTTCATTCTCTGTATTTTCTTTATGTTTTTCGATCAAACATTGCCTTCTCTGTCCCTTATTTTCGAAGTACTTCCCATAATAAGAACATTCATCATTCCCAATCTTCACTGAAGGCGAAGTTGACTGGGTTTGGAGTTTTCCGAAAGCTTACTAATGGCTCCTGTCCCATTCCCATTATATGAAGGTCCCGGGTTTGAATCCTGGTGAAAATTTGTTTCTTCCAATCTTTTTACCGCGTTTATAGCGTCTACCCTTTCTTCCGGATTTGGAGAAATTCTGCTATTCCCATTTCTTTCTTCTTGCCTAGGGGAATTCGGTCTGTACCAATTATTATCATGGTGATAATTATTTCCCGAAGGAAATCGATTCCTAGTGTACCTCCCCCTTCTATCTCCGTAATATCTATTTGCCTGTACGTAATTAATTTGAGGGTTTCTTTCCCGTGGATAATTCTCAACCCTTCTTCTATTATCCTGAGGCTCAAAATTATTTCTTCTATCCTGAGGCTCAAAATTATGTCTCCTATCCTGAGGCTCGAAATTATGTCTCCTATCCTGAGGCTCAAAATTATTTTTCCGGTGGTAATTATTGTTTTTAGGGACTGGGCCATGATACCGTTGCCGAGCATCAAAATTCCTGACCTCACCTGAACCTGCCCCCTGCCCGAAAATTTTTGTTGGAGATCGGTTGTTTCGAAAAGGTCTCTCATTACTTGCCTCGTTTTGGCTCTTATTTCTTTCTAGCGCGATTAACAAGTCAATCATTGCCGCTATTGTCATCGGCTTCGCAATAATCAGATAGTGTTGAATTGTTTCCGGAAAATGTGTGGTTATTAAATTAATTAATTCTATTTCTCCCATCGGAGGGTCAAGCATCTTACATTTTCTAGCTATAGCCATAAAATAATTAACCATGCATTGATCCTTATGCGGGTTATATTTCCCATTACTCAGTTCCAGTCTTATATTTGCCTGCCTGCTAGCTCCCCAATATCTATTTAAGAAAATTTCCTTAAATGTCCGATAATCATTACTTGATCCTACTGATAACTCTAACCAGTTTGAAGCGTTGCCTTTAAAACATTTTCTGACAACCGTCATCTTATATTCCTCGGGAATACCTTTTACAAGAAAATACTCTTGCATGCTATTTATAAAAGCCTTGGGGTCATCAAATTCTTCGTTTTCAAAGGTTGGTGGTGAAATTTCATTCAAAACATGGTTGGGCCATTGCAAATGTGGACTATTGCGTGCATTAACATTAACATTTGTATTACTATTACCTGAGGTACCAGCATTTAAATTTAACATCGGAATGTCCGCGGACGCATTATGCATCGCTTCGTCCCGTGCTGCTACCGTAATAGTATTACTACTCACAGAATCACTAACATTGTCAGACATACATATGTTATTTAATCTTTCTTTCAGTTTGTCATTTACCTCATCTACACTCACAGCTAATCTCCTAGTTTCCCTCTCTGATTGCTCTAATCTTTTCCTACAAATTTCTAATTCCTTGCTATTAATTTCCCTTTCCTTAGCTAATTCAGTAGTTATTTCCTCCCTTAATTTTCTATTTTCTTTCTCTACATTTTTATTAACTGTTTTAATCTCTTCCCTAACCTGTTCCTGACTTTCCCTCATTTCAATTCGTACATTTTCAATTTCAATTTTAACCTCTTCCTGATTATTTCTAACCTCACTTCTTACATTTTCTATTTCATTTCTAACTTCCTCCTTGAAATTTTCTAAAACCTTCTGTTGTTTCTCAATCTTATTTCCTATTTTGACTAAGTCAGCTGTTAAGTTCTCCCTCGTATTTTCTACCTTTTCTGTTAAATCTTTCTGACTTTTTTCTACCTTTTCCTTAATCTCTTTCTGACTTTCTGTTAAACCCGTTAAATCTTTCTGACTTTTTTCTACCTTTTCCTTAATCTCTTTCTGACTTTCTGTTAACCCCGTCAAATCTCTCTGACTCTGATCTACCTTTTCTGTTAACCCCGTCATCATTGACATAAGTGATTTTAATATTTCATTAGTCTCCATGCTTCCCCCTGTTTCTTCTCCCTGATTTTGTATATTCGTATCAGCTACTCTGTCCCTTGCATTATCTACATTACTATATACACCTTCTCCCACTCTCTCATCACCCTCCTGCACTTCCATATTTATATCTAATTGCTCGATCATTTTCCCGTTCCTTAAATACATTGACTATATACTACAACACGTAGATAAAATTCTCACTCAGTACCTTAATCAGCTTGCTGCACTGCTATTCGATGTGGATCCTCTCGTTCCTGCTGTGTCCTGGGTCACCTTCCCTGGAGTTCACGGCCTTTGTTGTTCAGCTCCCTGAAGTTCTCCGCATACCTTATTCTGGTTCCCTGAAGTACTCTGAAGTTCTCGCTCAGCATTCCTGAAATTCTCTGAAGTTCACGCTCAGCATTCCTGAAGTTCTCTGAAGTTCACGCTCAGCATTCCTGAAGTTCTCTGAAGTTCACGCTCAGCATTCCTGAAGTTCTCTGAAGTTCACGCTCAGCATTCCTGAAGTTCTCTGAAGTTCACGCAGCATTCCTGAAATTCTCTGAAGTTCACGCTCAGCATTCCTGAAGTTCTCTGAAGTTCACGCAGCATTCCTGCAATTCTCTGAAGTTCACGCCCCACGTTGGGCGCCAATTTGAAGCATTTGTGTCACTCGATTGACTGCTTCGTATTCTGGGTGCCTACAGCTGCTCACACATGAGTCTTAATCTCGGGTATCCGTGGTGGTTACAGAGAGCGATATTGTAGTTTTGTTAGAACTCTTTATTTGTTTTCTTTTTACACATTTAAGCTTTGCTGAACAATTTTAAATAGAATGAAATATGCAGTTTAACGGAACGCTGGAACGAACTTTCACCGTGTTGCTTACATGTATCTCTCCCTCGTAACGATGCCTGTCTCCTACTGTCTCAGTCATTATCCTTTTTAGCTTCCCAAACATCCATAATGGCCCTCACTTCATTAAGTCAAGACTTTGCCCTCTGGCGAAACCCCTCGGGTTTCCGATACTTGGTAAAAATACAATAGCAGGCTCTTTTTTCTTTATGTTGAAGACCTTGCCAAACTAATTGTATCTCGTTTACGTTAATGTTTGGGACGTTCGCTAATGACCCTTGGTAGTGCCTTTTTGGCATCCCTTCACCTGTGGTACATATTCTTAACCCTTTGCTATTACTGGATTTTGTAGCTTTGATATATTTCGTATATCATAAGCGCTATACAAAAAACTGCTACAATATGAATGCATAAGAGAACTTTGAAAAACTCGTTGCAACTTTCAAACGTTATATGCATGCAAATGGGTCAGGAAAGAAAGCATTATTCTGTTCGCCAACTTTGGGATATAGTTTTCATAAAACACAAGATGCTCTAAATGCATCGGCCATCCTATGTTTTTATGCTCTCTATCTCTGTGTTAGGTACAAACAATATGCTACCCAAAAATTACATATCGAAATAGATCACAGAAAATATGTTTTCTGGTTCATTTGACCCCTGTCAAAACGGAAAAGAATTGATATGTTCAAATCACATGACTTTCTCAACTGGTGAATCTGGTGGCTCAGTTGGTTCGGTGCTAGTCTATTGATCCCAAGGTCGCGGGTTAGAATCCGGCCAGATCCATGGCTTTAAGTGTGCTTAAAAGCGACAGCACCATATCAGTAGAGTTACTAGTATGTGAAATAGCTCCTACGGGACGGAATTCAGGCACATTGGCAGCAATGACATAATCCTCATTATTGATACCATCGTTAACAAATAAACTATTTATTTTCTCAAGTCGTTCTTATACTAACTACTTCAATGAAAACTTCTCTTTATTTCTTCTTAATCCAGATAAGCTTTAAATTTACACGTTTAAAGAGCGTGTTGGCTATGTGATGGCTTGGAAATTCAACGTTGTTTCAAAGAAAGCATAGCAAAAAAGAAACAAAAGAAAATACAGAATGACTTCCCCGTTGGTGTTCTGCGCCGTTCTTCGAGTAATATGCTAGCCTCTGGTTTAGGTTAATTGCTTTTGTCACACAAAGTAACTGAAGATGTTATTTGTCAGAATATAATGACCCACTTTATAAAAACCTTTTGCTTCAGGCTTCTGTATCCTCCTGTACCAACAATTACATTTTTATTAAAGCATTTTTGTAAATACTTACTAACGTTTTTAAAAAGATATATATAAATAAACACATTGGGTAGAGAAAAAAGATCATAAAATAAATAGGAACTACGTGCATCTTAAAACTATTTGTGGCTCCTTAGTTTCTTCTTTCTTAGATCCCTGGCAACCGCATGTGAGGTTGTGGTGGACGAAGCGGCGCTGGGGCGGGTTTCCTCCGGGTTCTCCGGTTTCCCCCGGTGCTCCATTTTCATTCCATGTACCATCAGTATTACCGCCTGCGGTGCTGTATGTAGTAAAAGCGGGCGTTAAGCACTACAAAAAATTTCATATAATTTTCTTCACTCTCATACGGGCCGATGCCCCATTCCTGGTACTTTAATACCAATGTTCCTACCTTGATGCTTTTGGGCATAAAGAACTAAAAATATTGGCACATATAGTTTTAATTAATTTTAGGAATGAAACTATAAACAGCTTTCTTATGAATACGTTCATAAATCAGATTTGTACCTTCCCATAACCTTATCCGAGTATACAGAAAGTATTACAGTGGCCACAAATATTCTCCATCGAGAATTGATCGGATATATTCTTTCACATTTTTTTCAGATTAAAATAAAAACCTTACATCCATTTTGTTTCAGGCGCTTTCGCCTTACAGTAACGAGGTATTAGACGAAACATGGAAATGTAGGGCGAAGAGAGGGAGTGATGACGTAATGTTCGGCTACGTCCTGTTGATCTGCTTGGGAACAGGAAACTGTTGCGATGCACGTGCCCGCATGCGCTCTAGGGCCGCTTCCGGTTCCGGCGCTGCACGCACTTTCGTGATGTAAATCGAGAGACAAATGCAATACACTGCATGCAGTGATCAACAATTTTGTTTATTTATTCAACATCATAAAAAGATTGTATTAGAAACCTAAGACGAAGAGACGACATAAAAATTCTTGGCAACAATAAGCTTGATGCACATTATATACTTTGGATATTAAATTTCAACAATCGTAAAACGCCTGCAAAAAGTGTCATGTGCTTTATGGCGTAAATGCTTTAAAGATAAAGTAATAACCTATTTTTTATGTCACAATGCAACATAAATGTAAATTATATTTTTCATTGAAACGTTTACCATAACATAAAACACAGGCTGATTCAAAAGTCAGGTTACATGAGTGTATGCGTATTATCGGGTTTCTTTTGAGCGACGCGACTGACAGACCGCCACCTCCATAGCACTGCAGCAGCGGAGCGTCACGATATTCGTCGTCTGCTTGTCGGTAACGATGCGGAAAAATGTGACGCTTACTTCTCATGAACATTTGCGAAACGGTGTTCCCCAATTAGTCAGGCACCTGTTGAAAGCTTTATTGAACACTCAAAGAATTTCCCCAGTCGAAATGTTGGATAGCTTGCATATTGCTCCATAAATTACATATAATAATCAAGTAGATTTAAATTTGATAAGCGAGTCATTTAGAATGTGTTAAAATACGTTGTATTTGGGGGAAGTATTTTACCAACATTTTAATTTCCATTACAGCACCTATCTCGTCTAATTTTACCTCTGTTAAAAGCACATATAATCTGTTTAAATTGGTCTAACAAATCATACATTATAGATTCGTTACTAAAGATTGCACCAGAGAATAACTCAAACTGATAGACACATCCGTGGGAGGAAAACTTAATTCAGTAGTATATGCCATATTAACTACACACCGCAAACATAGTCAATAGAGTGCTTCACATAACGTAGCAAAGGACGTTAGACTGAACAGTAAATTCCATTACTCTCCGTAGCCGCATGAGCTAGGCTATAATCTGTCTCAAATAAGAACAATCCTGTTGTAAACAGTAAGGCAGAGCGGACGCAACCCGTCACGTGTTAGCTGCAGCAGCCACAACTGTTTGACCACAAATTGAGTGTGGGAAGACATTAGCTTATTAAGCCTCTGAGTTACAGCATTAATAGTATCGTGTACTAGTATTAATAGTATTGTAATGTTATATCTATCAGAGCTTCAACCCATTATCATCTCCCGCCGTCGCAGTCACTTGAACTAATACCGTCGGTTCAACGACTTCATCGGTTGTCCATCCAGCTTACAGTTCTTCTCTTCCTCTGCTATTGCATGCTGGTCACAGTTACATTGTCTACTACGGTGGCAAGCAGGGAGCGAATCTCTTTCAGCTTAAAGGTGGTGGTGTGCCTACGCACATAACCTTTCATCTGACTCCATATTAATTCAATTTGGATTCAGTTTACAAAGATTAGGGGAAATAGTCATAAATATCAGAATTACTCTGCACGATAAACAATTAGCATTCACCTCGAGAGTTAATTTGTAAACTTTTCTCTTCCTAAAATTAATTTACCATGAGCAGTGATTACCAAAGTACTTAAACCGCTGTACTTCTTGCAGGCGGTTACTACGCGATATAATAAAAGAAGACACTCGCGAACTTCCGTTGTTTTCTGTGGTGCCGCGCAGTTGCCAGGTACCCCTTTACAACTGCCCAATAAGCTATAACATTTAAACTGAAATCAGCAGAGCTAATACCAAAGTATGTTGCCCTTCACATGTGGAAGCACTTGCAGAGGGGTCGAGTAGAGTGCTTCTCAAGACAAGACAAATTTACGGCAAGGGGCCCGCTCAATTCCGGAGGGAGACACCCTTCACAAACTTTAAGTTGCTTTTTTCCCTCCTCTCGACCGTTTTCAATGAGTTTGTTAAGGGCTGAAGTTAGGGGTTTAGGAGGGCGAGTTGCACACACCGATGACTTGCAAACCTTCTGCATACTGCAAGCATTAACAGTGCATTTTAGTTTTTTACGAACTTGTCATAGAACAACGATGAGATAAGAATTTCTATAAATGTTAAATATGCCACAGACAAACAAAATAGTCGGTCTGGGTGGCTCAGTTGGTTAGACGCTGGCCTACTGTTCCCAAAGTCGCGGGTTCAAATCCGGCCCAGGCCGATGGTTTTTAAGTGTGCTTAAAAACGACAGCTCCATGTCAGTAGATTTACTGGCATGTAAAAGAACTCCTGCGGAACAAAATTCCGGCACACCGCCGACGCTGATGTGATCCTGGCAATTGACAGCGTCGTTAAACAACAAAATAATTTAATAACAGACAAACAAAATAGCATTTGACATAATGCTTCTATTGTTGGAGTCCATTATTACAAATTTTAAGAGGTAAAGAGATGAGCCTTTATTTATGGACGCTCTTAACTGTTTTGAGTCTCAGCGTCCCATACCGTATAGGGCGTGAAAAACCCCTAATTTTCTTCAGAGCACTCTTTGTCAGCTTTTAAGTTCCTTTACGTACGTAAATCTATGACACGGGACTAATAGGTTTACTTTTCTTCCGAAGGAAGCCATGCTAAGGACCCGAAAAAAATCCAGTGCCCTCCAGCTGGGTTTGAACCCAACACCCCGGGATCCAAAGGCTAACGTGTTACCCCTAGACCATGGAGAACGACTCATCTCAAGATGAATTCGAGGACGCTGTTTTACCGAAAAACATGGTTTAGAAGCTCGGTTGGTTGGAGGTGCAGTAAGTCGAAATTCTCTGGTTCTAACCCTGATTGTTGTACTGAATGTTTCTCTGAATCTACCTTTCTAACTGAATTAGGACTATGTATCACTACTGTAATTAAATAAATCGACTACTTAAAGAAAAACAGAGAGAGGAATTTTGAGTCTTTTTCAGGAATTTATGAAATTTATTTGCATACGCCAGCAAAAAATAAAATAAAAAACTGCGATACTCTCCAACCCTTTGGAAATACTGAATAGATGTACGAAAGCATTGGGGTAGCACCAGGCCCCTGTGGCACCTGTGTTGGGGCCTGTGCATGTATCTATTTCATATGACAGTGCTACTGCACATAAATGCTACGTGTAAAAGGTATGATGTGTGATTCCCCGTGGCATTTTCGTTACGAGCTCATTGAGAATGCAGGCAAGCACTTTCTGTTAGAACGGTAAAAATGAAAGCGTGATGCTGCTCACTGCACCCCAGAGACACCTAGCGGCAGATAGGGAAAGCAGCAACTGACGCTCCAACTAATTTCCACCCGACGTACGGGCTCCAGCACGAGAAACTGTTCAAATGCTGCTACACTATAAAATTGAGAAATAAAAATAGCGTAATAGAAAAATCACGCCAATTCCAATTCATCAACTTTGTACCGTAGTTATAATTAAGTTCCTCTTAGTTTCATCCTTTCTACCTTAGATACCTGCACTACTTATAAGTAATAAGAGAAGTAGAAAATTTTGAATTTCATCCGAACGTTCCAGAATTCAAATTTTATATACTTTGAGGTAGTCAAAGGTAGTCTCAAGGATACTAAATAGCACTTTTAAAATCCACAGAGGATGTTTAAAATGCTTCCATGACTAATAAAATGTAATGTAAATAGCGTTGAAGTCTCTTTCAATATGAATGAATTTTATATTCTTGAGTATAACTGGCAAACTGCAAGAGAGAGAGACAAAACGTACTACACGAAAAATATAGATCATACAGTTGTCATTTTGGGAGCATAAAAATGTACCATATACCTATTTGTTGGTATTGTTATGACGTCATAGAAAGTATATGCGAAACCAGAGGTTTAGCGAACAGCATTTAAAACATTTAGCTATCGCGTCAGCTCCTATATTTCATCAAAACCGTCAAGAAATTAGTAATGAAATCATTTACTCAAAATTTTATTTTGAATAGCATGGAGTATTGGTACAGGAAGTATCTTTAAAGAATATGCACTAAAAACGTCGCTATCCTAGGTCACTTAAATAAAAATATGAATAATTAGGGACTAAAACAATTTCCTCAAAGAACATTTTATACTGAATATAAATTCGTAATGAACTTAAAATCTTCATAGGAAATGAGACTAACTACACTTTCGGGAAAGTCTACCTCCAAAAAATGCATTTTTTTAATCTTGATGGAAGAATTAAACATTTTCAGATTTCTACTGTTTTTCAATATTTCAAGAGTGCTGAACACGAAAAGTTGTTTAAATACACTCAAAGCAAAATTGAGTGATTGCTTCCTTCTGGCTGCCTATTTTCATATGGTCTTCATAATGGTCATCCACAACACGGTCTCTGCCCTAAAAATAACGGTTTTTGGTGCAAGTACATTAAGGAGAATCAAGTTATATCCATCATGGTCCACCAAAATCTGCGGTGCTTGCCATCAAACCTATACATATAGACTTATCCCAACCAGATCTTTTGAAAAAATGTTTACATGGAAAAACCCAAAATGCAAACGAAGCATTTAATAATGCCTTGTGATGTAGGACCCTCCAAAAAATTTTTGTGTGTGTCAATACACGTAGATTAGGGTTACACGATGACATCGTTTCATTCAATAATGGTAAATTAGGAAGAATCAACGTACTGAAAAGGTTAGGCATTGAACTAGGCTTCAAAACTATCATTCTGAAGAAACCAGACACACTGCGCATCAGAAAGTTAAATATATTTTTGGAGGAAAAGCTAAACATACTAGAAAAATTTAATAGAAACAAGAAGAAAAGCTATGATAACACAGAGGATCTGGATTATAGTATTGGAAAGTTCTGAATAATGCCCCAAGGTATTAAAATATCGTCAAAAGTAATCATGGATGAATCTAGGCAAAATGACCTGAAAGTTTAAAACTTGTATCATAGATACATGCAAAGCAAAGTCCACCAGACGTTTCATCGATTAACATGTGCAATATAGGCAGTGCTTACTTGGGTTAAGAAAGAACTGGGCCGGGTGAAAGAATCAATGAAAGCGATTGATTGGCTTTCGAGATTTTCTTGTGTACACATATACATACAGAATGTCTTGCTTTAGGATATTAGTATAGATGCCATCCTTTATTTGAGCAGTTGCTGTGAGCTGTTTCTTTCATACAAAGAAATACATAAATCAATAAAGGGACACTAATAAACGTTTTGCAGTAACAAAGGCACCGAAAAGAGAAAGAAGACAAAATTAGTCAGGTGACTGTGTACCTTCGTGCCCAGATATATACTTGACAATAGCCAAACGAAGCTACCAGCAGAAACAGGTACCATAAATTCTGAAAACATGATTTAAAAATTAAGTCATGTTAGTGACGTGAAGGTAATTCATCTGACCCTATTCAGTCAGGCGGTTCTTAAATTATTTATTAATTCCAGAAACAAAAGCAATACCTACTCCACAGGTATATCTAAGTCTCCGACCACTTGTCGATAGCACTGTCATTAAGGAAGCCTATATTTACTGTCACTCACTTCAAATATTTACCATCGTGCTCAAACCGGAAAGTCCGTCGACCCCTGTATTTAACCTATTCATATGAATAAACAATACCTCCATTAAGGCCTGTCTTTGTAAAACTTTCTCATTAGTCAACCAAACTTTATTTTAACCCTTTCATCATACAATAGAATATTCTAGTTTCTCATTAGAACATCTTACAAAGCTTCGCATAAATGTGGGCCCTAATGACCTAGTTGTCGATGAGCCCTTAAACCCAACTCACTCACTCGTATAAATGCACCTTTACTAAAATATAAGGTTTTCTTTTCTAAAAACTTAAAGTGGTAATTTAAGCACAGGATGTTTCAGTACTAGAAATCTTAGAATCTATGTTCTTTAAATCATATATGTTTTAATAACTATTGAAAATAGTGTTAAATAGAGCAAACGTTGGTATAAGTTGCACTAAGCGGAAAAGATTCTATTATTGAAATATGTTATAGCGTTAAATAGAGCAAACGTTGGTATAAGTTGCACTAAGCGGAAAATATTCTATTATTGAAATATGGGCGGAAGGAGCAACCCTCGTTGTAGGGGTTAATACACAGCGATGTTTGATTGGAAACGTTAATTTAGCAGCCCTAGCACCAATCTTACCCTGCGCATCGCTCGTAACGCGGCCAGGGGATATTTTCATTACTGAGAATCTTCAAAAGAATAGCTGGATTAAAATAGTTCTGCGACAAAAACTTATAAAACAGGTGTCCTTTAACTATTTAGGTTGCAGTATATAATATCTAAAAGAACAAGATAGTATAAATAAAATTAGTAAATTTCAGCAAATGTGCGGAACAATAACAAGAACTTTAAGGAATAAAGCATAACGTTCAACGCAATTAAAATTGTATTAATTTATGATTCAGAAAATAGGTTTACAAATCGAGAAATTAGAAACCAGTGAAATGAAATTTCTAAGAAGTGTGGCTGGTGATAATCAGAGAAGTAAAAATATACATCTAGATTTTTTCAATTCGTCTCAATTAATACAGCGAGAAAAGAATAACTGGTGCCAACTTACAACAAAAATAAATGATGGCCGACCACCTAAAATACATAATGTTAGATTATGAACCAAGGGACAAAGAAATGTCAGCAGACGAAGAATAAAATGGTTGAACGAATGGTTTGAAGGCTAACAGGTAAATAGGTCTAATTCTTATGGATGACGATAATGATGAAATGAGTTTCCCTTCAGGTAATTTTGGCATGCTACGTATAATGGCGCATGGTAGCCAATTTTTAAGGAATAATCAGATGCACTATAATTCTATGAATGTACTAAGACTTTAAGTTAAATAAACTAATATCCTTCAAAGTTATAAATAAAGAAATTTATCTTTAAGTGTTAGTATTAAATTACACTACTTTAACATTAGACACTAGATAAAATTCTCATTTTAATTGGTGCCAAATTCCTTGTTAAAGAATTATTTTGAATTACTAATCAGCAACCATAGGCACACCTAAGAACTAAGTCAGGAAGAAAGGAAATTATATTGAACCTTTATTGGTCTTAAAGTAATGGCCTGAAGCTAGAAAATCACCCGTCCTTAAACAGTCTTGGCACTCACTACACCGTGTTTACTTACCGGCCAGTGGCTCGCAGACGCTGTTGTCTACATCCTGTACGTTACGTAAAGAATATATAAAGTGAAACCAAATTTGTAAAAATGTCTATGCCTCTTAATTATCTTGAATAAGGATGATGAATTATCTGTAAAAATACTTAACCCTCCGGTGCGTGGTCTTTAGTAACGCTGTTATTCGCAGTGCGTTTCTGAAATACAGAAAAAAAAATGTTTAAAGTTTTAACCATAATTGCTTAATATTTCTGATTACTTTATTTGGGGAACCGATTTGGGGATATTCCTTGTTATTTGTGTGAGATTTGGAGAACTTATAAATCTGTCAAATGGAAAATCGTCATTCATTTTTTTAGCAAAGAGGACGGAATTTGAAAGCTTTAAAACACTTGACTATTGCTCAAACTCTACTGTATTCCCATATTCTCCTTGTAGCTACAAGAAGATAATAAGATAATTTCTGCAAATGTTTATCTCAGCTAAGACGAAGAAGATTTAGGGACAAGGGTTTGTAAGAATGGTTAGTACAAGAGTAGAGAAAGTCATATGACTGTAACACATTAAACTTTTTATATTCTGAGGGCCTCAAAACATGTAGATACGTAACTCCGATGAAATGTTTACAATAACATTTTAGGTAGAAAATTCAACTATTATAGGTAACGGTAGAGAACATAAAATCAGTGTTCAACAGGTGACTGAATAGGAACACTGCCACACGCATAGCGCGGCTGGGAAATGCAGAACTTAGATCCCAACTTGATGTAAACACAAGCCATCAACTATGCTTTGCGCGAAACCAAAGCACGCCACAAAATATAGTACCTTAAATATTGGCGACAATCTGCGAGTTTTCAAGATATGATGATCAAATATAGTTTTAAACTTTTGATTAATATAAAATAGTAAATAATATTAATAAGAACAGTGTCCACGTGGTTATTTGTGTTAGTCGCAGCTGATACAAACACGAGGCTACCGCGGAGGGATACAAGGTGTGGATCTAAGGTTGGATGGGATATAGTTGCTAAATTCCTCAACGTCACGTATGAGAGCAAGTTTCGCTAGACCACGTGTGGAGATAGAAAGAGCTGTCGGTCAGTTTCTCCCACCTAGAGTATGACAAAGCCTATATGAGGCCGCCGCCGCCGCCGATTGTAATCAGTCCATGCCGTAAATTGGTACCGCGCATAACTCACTCCAGTATGCAGATTTAATGGCCAGACCAATTCTGGCGAAATTATCGTGCGGAACTGATGTGACGGCGGTTTCAGTAATTTATTGCTATAGGATGCTGACTCTGTGACAGGAAGCTCTGGGTTCGAAACGCTCACCAACCGTAAAGCGCCCTCTGCAAGAAAACACTGAGAAAACGCGGAGCGTTCACCCTCAGTTGTAGCGGTGTTATATAGACAATACCTCAGCAATAGGAAACGGGGGAGGGACAGAGGGTGCAGATTTATATGCAAGCACGGCCCAAAGATAACCATAGTGCATGCTGCGAGATTGAATTACTTGCAGTTCCCTCATCTTCCTGTGCGTGCACTGCAGAGGAATTCGCACACTGCACTGGAACAAACGTTTTGAACACTATTTAATGCTTACAATACAGTAGTAATAATTTTTATTAAGGAATATTCCACAATGCAATGGGTTTGCCTCATCCCAAAACGGTCTTATGCCTCCATAAGCCCCTGTCCATAACATCTTCCTCCTTTAACCCTCTTCTTTCCATGCTCCTTTTTACCCCATCCATCCAGCATTCCCTAGATTTTCCTCTCCCTCTTTTCCCTTCTACTTTTCAGTTTAGAATTGTATTGGGTATTCGATCCTCTGACATTCTAAGTACGTGTCCATATCATTTCAGGCATCTGTCTTCTATAATTTCCAAAATGTGTTTGTTAACTCGCATAATTTCCCTTATTCTATTATTCCAAACTTTGTCTTCCCTTGATTTTCGTGCTGATCGTCTCCAAAAGTTCATTTCCAGTACAGCTAAATTGTTTGCTTGTGACCCAAGCCAAGTTTCATCCCCATATAATGATATACTGTGGAATAGTGCCTATCCATTTGGAACATATGCCTACTGAAGTAATAATATTTTACATGCTTCACCTTGATGTGAACGTTGAAGTAGGATTACATATTGTTGTTGGTCAAAAGTTAACTCTTTGGAGCGATAATGCTTCCCACCGCCTAATAATGTCTCGTAGTTCCTTTGAGTCAGCCACTTGCCGCCGATAGAAGCTATGAGATTTCTCTCTCTCGGGTATGCGAGTTGTCTTGAAAGGATAACACAAATTCCTATTATAGCGTTTATAATCAAGTGTCAGTCTTTCATTTCCTCTTCATTTGAGACACGTTAGACCAATATACTGTATTACATAATTCACCAACCAATTAATACTATTTCCACAATTATACACAAATAAGCCTTATGAGGATCACTCTGTGTACGTTGGTTTTAACATACTACGATGCTCCAACACATTTTGCGTCTGTTCCCTTCGACAGACACAAGTGAACGTTTCGTACTCTGAGTGACGCCACGCTATAAAAACAGTTGAAAATTCAAACTCACGAGGCTAACCTCCCGCCCATCGTTTTCTCTAATCATTATTATTTATTTAAAAAATTATTCTGATTATTAATATTCTTATGATTATTTTAATGCTTAAGTTTTTTAAATGATTAAATTTTTAATAAGTATCTATCATTCCTGTATCACCTCAGGCAAAAGTGTTACCCGGTATACAGTGGGTTTTGGGTGTTTCGGTTCTTTGTACGTTGAATGTTGAAGAATGGGTAGAGAAAGACACATGAATATAACAACTCAAATTTTTTTCAATAGATAATGTGAAAGGAATACAGGAGTATGTTTTCGTCACAATTTTTATGGTTTACAGATTAGTTAAAGATGTTTAACAGCCTTAGTTAAATTATTCTTCCGGCAATTATTTATAGAATACATGAATTTATGCTTATAAGGTGATACAAAACGAAACAAAAGTTCATTTTTTAGTTTATTTTTACCTGTGCTGTAAAAATATCAGTGCTGCCTTAAATTTTTTCTGATAAAATAAATCATTGGTTGCCATTAAGCCTGGTATCTAATTTCCCCTACGTTCTTCGAACTCGAACTGATGCTTTTTAAATCAAAAGTTGCTTACTACTCGTATCAGAGGTGAAGAGGCGGTGAAGATTTTCAAAAACCAAATTCGTCTCAAGATGTATGTATACTATTAGCACCAAATAACCACAGCTTTTAGAAAATTTACCAATGCAGCCCTCCAAGGAAAAGTTTCATTACGACGTCCGCCGTCCAAGAGAGAAAGAGACCGAAGAATAAAATGGAAAAGTTATTTCAGCTTTTCTGATAGCCTCTTCCATCACCACAATTGGA
Source organism: Tenodera sinensis (assembly GCA_030765045.1). Taxonomy (NCBI): domain Eukaryota; kingdom Metazoa; phylum Arthropoda; class Insecta; order Mantodea; family Mantidae; genus Tenodera; species Tenodera sinensis. The sequence goes on from CM060966.1 coordinate 145,944,958, forward strand.
TAAAGGAGTCCGCATATATATAAAACATAAAAAAACTCATTCCCTTCACACAAAGAAAGAAAAAATAATAATAAAACTAAAGTTTAGATTGCATACGAAATCTAATGCAAACTCTCATTTTCAAAATTAAGCTCAATGCGACGTCGCTCAGAGCGGAGAGGGAAAACTTCTGCAATAATAAAAGAGACATTATTCTTTTCTTACTCTCCGAGAAAAAAAAAGGAGGAAGAAAGAAAGAACAATTGATTCTTCATCTACTCTATTTCTTGCTCTTCCTCGTTTTTTAATCTTAGGATTCAGCTGTCTCCCATCCTTCCATTGTTTCACACGCAAGATTGACGTGCGCACAAGGGAGCAAGAAAACATCATTATGCCAACTGGAAGATTGAAAAATGGGGAAAATTTTAATTTCCAATACCCATTTATCTTCACATCCCCGATACAGTTCCTCCAGACCATTGCTTCTTTGTTGCAACTTTCCATACAATTGTGGATACAAATTCCAATAGAAAGTAAGAAAGCAGGTAATCAAGATTCTAATTATCAACTCAAGAACAGAAAAATTCTGCAATTTCTTTTTGCATTAAGGAGTTTTCAAAAGAGAAGTAATCCAGAAAAGCAATATTTTATACATATTGTTCCCTACAACAAGCATATTCAGATATTTTCATGTGTTTAGATCCAATGTGTGTCCAAATAATTGTTTTTTGTAGAGTGAACCATTTCGGAGATATTTCTTATTATTTTTGTTAGTGTTACAATGCTCCTAGTTTCCACGAATGGAAGACCGTTATTCATTTTTGATATCTTAGCTGTGGAAATGGAACGGAATTTCAAAGCTTTAAAAGATTTGACTATCACTCAAGGCCTACTGTATACCCATATTCTTGTACCTACGAGAAAATTAGTAACAAGATAATTTCTGCGAATGTTTATCAGAACAAACACGAAGAAGATAGAGGAATAAGAGGTTGCTTCAAGAAAGTCATGTGAGTGCAACGCATATTTTTCTCATTGTTGTCAAAGTATTATAAGGGCTAGTAACTCATGCACACTACAAAATCTTTAGTAGAGTTATCTAAATTTAGGTTTCATGTTTTTTCCAAAAATGATAGTGACCTTTCACTGCACTTAGATTTCACTGTCACTTTTTGATCTGATTCAGCTTTCACTGAGACGTCATTTAGGTCGCACCATCGCAAATTGAAGTAGTTCAATTTCTCTTGCCACTGCACTTTCTTCGGAATGTATCAAGTAATGAAACACACGAACGGTTCACTCCCTGTGGAGTCAAATACAAGACTTCTGTAATCATCTGTAGTAACAGCGTCGCAACTGACGTCACAAAACAGCAGAAGGGCATTTGCATGTTCCTACTTGAGAGAGAGAAAGTGAAAGAAAGGAAGGAAGGAAGGAAGAAAGGAAGGAAGTAAGAAAGAAAGAAAGAAAGAAAGGAAGAAAGAAAGAAAGGAAGGAAGAAAGGAAGAAAGAAAGGAAGAAAGGAAGAAAGAAAGAAAGAAAGGAAGAAAGAAAGAAAGAAAGAAAGAAAGAAAGAAAGAAAGAAAGAGAGAAAGAGAGGAAGCGAGGAAGGGAGGGAGGAAGGGAGGGAGGGAGGAAGGAAGGAAGAAAGAAAGGAAGAAAGAAAGTAAGGGAGAAAGGAAGAAAGAAAGTAAGGGAGAAAGGAAGAAAGAAAGAAATTAAGGGAGAAAGGAAGAATAATATTCTAAAACTGTTACTAAACATATGTGTTGCCAAACGCAACAGTGTGGGTTAATTTATTGCACCAAGAGGTGAGTTAATTATAGCGATGCTACAGTCGTAGACATTGGAACCAAAATCAAGGTGTCTACCATACTGGATAGTGGGAGAGAGCTGTTAGATCTATCACATCGCAGCGAGGTGTCAAGAAAATCCCACTGTCGGGCCGGCGAAAATGGGACATAACGGACAGGCAACAAAAAATGGAGGGAAGGGTTTGAAATGGACAGACAAGGCGCACTGGCTTGGGAAGATAATGGCACTAACGCTTCGTACAGTGTTACGTCAAAGGGATACTCAATAATTGCATTTGTATGTTGGTGGTACTGCGTAAGCTTCAACAAGTGAAGTGACGTTCCTCTCTTCCTTCACAAAGTCCATTACCACACATACGCTACAATTTACTAAGAGCTGAAGGCGCTCTTTACAAATTTCCGAAACTGCGAGATGGAGGGAGAGGGAGGAAAAAAGTGCGCACACAGTTTTTGTAACGTATCCATGCGTGCAATAAAGACTTTGAGGTAGGTACCTAACATTTGCATGCCACGATGATCATCAAAAGATCGTTTACAAGGCAGCAGAACGAGTGTATGTTTGGACGTTGGTGGCTACAACGAAGAGATGTAAATATCTCCTGCTGAGACGCAATTAAACCATTTTACAGCCAAGGCACACGCTTCTGGATCATAAATTTAATATACAGCTTCCTTTATAAGATATCTTTCCACTATAAAAAGTAATATTCTAATTTTTTAAATTTAATTTTATAATTTTTTTCAAATTTGCACGGATTGCATTTTTAACGATATTGAAATATTTCCTTTTTATATTTAAGTTTATTTTTTGCTCTGATTAGTTGCAGTGCTTGGACGGCTGAGTCAGTGTTATAAATTCGACCTTTTTGGGGATGGGGCATACGCTCAAAGCAAACCAAGCAGACTTAGAACAGCAATAGTACATACAAGCATGGATGAATAAATATAACTAAGTCAGTGAGACTTAATTTAAAATAATGTATAAGCAAACATCTTATTATTACGATGTGTATTATTAGGCCAAGGGTGCTAATTGAGAGAAGGCGAGCTTTAACCTATCGTCTGCTTTGTTCTTCGGCTTGCCTACCTTTAAGAAGTTTTCCCCCCTCTAGAACGGTGTGACGGGCAGATGGCATTAGGGTGGCATTCAGTCTACCAGCTTACATTATCTGTGGATAGATGACACCGCATTCACTATTACCATCTATTTTTTCATTTATACTATTGTTTTAGACTTAGTGGAACTTTGGATCGTGGTATTAAATATCCAATCCGGTATGTACCTTGGTGACTGAGAGAAACCACAAAAGGAAACCCTAGTCATATTGTTCGACCCACAGAACTTGAACCCGCTTCTGGATTTGCATTCATAACTATGTTTAGTTAGCAAACAAAAAAAATTGAGGGTCACATAAGGCAACGAGGCGAATTATTGTGGTCCTATTATCTAAATCTGTGTTGCCGTAAAGTCCGACTACCAACAACACACGTTGGTAGGGGAGAAAGTTGGAGAATGACACTATTGTGTGCCTGTAGACAAACTGGCATGTCTGCAGATACAGATGAATGACTTAAATTTCCATATTTCAAGGATATATCTAATTAATTGGTCAAAGCAGACGGAAATAGGTATTTTTATTTTCTCTACTACGTGTAGAAAAGTAGAAGCAGAGCGAGTAGAAAGACAAAGTGTGATCACTCCACTGCTCTTCCATATGATTATACAAGAGCTACCTGGCGCCTCCGTCAGGTGGCAGCAAAGTCGTTAGTGTGGCTATTTACAGCGCGTTTCGCTGGATATTGCATTGGAGTATTGTTGTGTATGGTTGCTGTGTTTGTTACAGTGCAATGAATTGTGGTTAATTTATATGAAACTGTGAATTTATAGAAATAATCGACATGCCTGTGTGTTTAGTGCCTGGTTGTAGATCTGGATATAACAAATCTAAACGTAAACATTTCTTTACACCTCCAAAAGATAAACTACTGTTTTCTAAATGGGAGAGGGCCATACCAAGAAAGGACAAGTACCTTTCATCTAATATTTACGTGTGTGATTCACATTTTTCAGAAGAACTTTTGATAAAGGTAGACAAGTTTCTAGTTAATGGAGAAAATGTAGAGATTGCTTTCTCCTAATCTTCCTAAATACTTATCACACCCAATACATTCCCGTAAACTTCCTTCACAGAGACCATCAAAAAGGGTTGAAAGAGATACCAATTAAGAAGATAGTGGGAATCATGCAGAAGGCTTTCAAAATACGACTGTTAATTTTCCCCTCGCAGGGGATACCAGTAGACATTTTAGTAATAAAGTAGGTCTACTTAAGAAAAGGTCAAATCAACAACACCGTAATATAATTAGACTAAAATGCCAAATGAAAGTATCCAATGCCAAGATTCAAGTACTTGAAAGGAAAGTAAAGTAAATGGAAGTAGTAGCAATATCGATGAATGTGATGGAACAAAATACCTAAGTAAAAACAAAAAATTGTTGATACAATTTTGAAAATATCAAAGGCAACTAAAAAGAAAGGCATGAAATATTATGAAGAATTTCCTTTAGATAGCCTGCTATTAAAAATCAAGTCACCCGAAGGATACATACATTGTTTAAATCACAATCTTCTTCAACTTCCATCACAATCACATTTAAGAAAGTTAATCAAAGGTCACAAATGTCTGGAAATGCAGTATCTGAATTTTTAAAGGATAAGAATGAAAACGAACGATAGGGAATTTTAATTTTTAACGAAGTAAAGATAAAAGAAGTTCGATTTGATTCTAATTCTTTGAAAGTGGATGGGTTTGTAGATTTGGAGAATTTAATCCCCGAAGAAAGTTAACTCTTTATTCACAGGAAATTATATTTTACTTCATTCCTTTAATGCCATTTTGCATTCTAGTGGTAACATTATTGTCTTGAATTTCTGTGAATGGCTGTCAGAATGTGCATGCGTGAATTAGTTATTGTTAAACGACACTATTCTTCTCCTTTGCTACTTTTCCAGCTGAATCTCCTGCTAAACGCTAGTGTTTGTATTAGCATTGTACCGCACTAGCAGTTGCACTGCCATCTGTGTGGCGGAACACATGAACTACAGCAGTGATCACACTTCTCCTTCTAAACGCTCTGGTAGAAGTATTGTATTCCACCCAAAAATTCTATGTCGAGATTTCACCGTAAATATGTTTTGAGGTACCCTGAATCCATAAAAAGCATTTTTAGAAAATGGTTCTTGAGAGCGCGCGCGCGTGTATGTGTGTGTGTGTGTATGTGTGTGTCTGTCTGTGGATATCATAACTCAAAAATAAAATTTGGTTAAAAACCAAAGTTGGTATTTAAGTTTAATGTCTTTCAAGGCTGTGACACGAAGGTTTTGAAGAAAATTGCTCCACCCTATACTACCCTTTAAATGCAACATTTTTTGAAAATTTTAGTTTTTTTGAAAATGGTTCTAACGATTTTGACTAAAATTATACATGTTTAACATATTTTTATGACATTAAATGCATATTTTGGACTTTCTGGTTACAGCCTATGTAGTCCTGTTTATTCTGGATAACTTGAATAACTCGTAAACTGTAAGAGATAGACCAAATCTTACTGTAGATCTCGCTAAAACACATAATTTATGTCCGAAGAAATTTTTTGTAAAGCGAACCACATCGGATATATTTCTTATTATTTTTGTGAGTTTTGGAATACTTAAATTTTCGTCAAATGCAACATCGTTGTTCATTTCTTTATATGTTAACCGTGCAAAGAGAACGGAATCTCAAAGCTCTAAAAGATTTGACTATCGCTCAAAGCCTACTGTATTCTCATATTTCTCTTGCACCTACAAGAAAATAAGCAATAAGATACTTTGTGCAAATGTTTATCTCAACACGAAGATGTAGGAATAAGAGTTTGTAAGAATAGTTGGTACAAGAGTAGAGAAAGTCATGTGAGTGCAACACATCAGATTTTTGAAACAAAAGTCTAAGTTTAAAACAATTAGGGGAAGTGTGGTCAGAATAATATTATTATTTTGTTGTTTAACGACGCTGTCAATTGCCAGGAACACATCAGCGTCGCCGGTGTGCCGGAATTTTGTCCCACAGGAGTTCTTTTACATGCCAGTAAATCTGCTGACATGGAGCTGTCGTTTTTAAGCACACTTAAAAACCATCGGTCTGGGCCGGATTTGAACCCGCAACCTTGGGAACAGTAGGTCAGCGTCTAACCAACTGAGCCACCCAGACCGACAGTGTGGTCAGTAAGCGGCAGATATCCTAAACACTTGTATGATAACGACTAACAAAATGTATGTATTCTTACTCCCTTTTCTTGGGTAGTCTGTTACTTTTGAGAGATACGCATTGGGACAAACAGTTTTAAATTCCTAGCTCATTCCTTCAGCAATTAGAAGCTTGCACAAAGTAGTCTGATAGGAATGAGGTCGTCTTGGAGCTTTTGTGCGAAGTTTTGGGATTGCAGTGTTAAGCTTCTGGTGGGGGTGGGGGCACCCTGACTGTGCTGTGCATGTAATTATAGCCGTCGGGGATAATGCTAACGAAAACGACAAAGAATGGTTCCACACGTAAGACTGGAATAAATCAGATGCTCTCATAACCCAGTCCTTTGTGCGCTGGAATTTGCATGCAGATTGCAGATAGGCCCTCCCTTTCCCTCGCTCCTTTCCTATTTGAAACAAATACTCTTCCTTATGGAAAATGCATTTTATTTTCCCTCTTTAGTACGTCTCTATTCCTTTGTTTACACCAGGGGTCTACAAAATTGACTACTGCAACAGAAAGTCTAGCAAATTTAGAATGACCTGATTGATACAGAAACCCACTAAATATTTGATTATTTTATTTCCACTTTAGGTTAACTGTGTGCGCACATATATAAAATTGGTGGAAAAACTTAAGAGACAAAACACTGAGTTGCAATCAGCACTGAAATCTGAAAACATTTCGAACGTGTAAACAACCGACTGTGGCATCTCAAAGAGAGATCTCGTTTTACTAAATACTGTAACAAAATGACAAAAATCCAATCCAGTTGCTTTTCTGTCACTTTATTTTTCCTCTAAACTTTGCACAAAAACACCTTTCTCTTTTACTGACATTAACAAGGTCTACACTCTTTCTTGATATTACTACTCACAACGGTTTACTTCTCGTAACCTTGACTCCATTCACTGTTTTTCTTCACTTTCTCGGTCTCAAACAGTAACTCTGAGGATAGTCACTTTTGTATGATGTCCCCCTTCTATACGCTTTCCTCTATCTTTCATTCCTCTCTCGTTTTCAATCACCTGACGACTGCAAAGACTTTGGAATAGGGAAAGTATGGTTGTTGTTACGATGATTCAGTTTATCATGTTTTCACTATGAAACATATGCGTTTCTAGATTCAACGGACCCCAAAACGTGTATTTCCGGTGAAATCTTGATATAAATTTTTTTTATAGTATGCAATGCCCCCATCTCAAAAAATGCTCCATCCGAAATTATTCTTACCATGCAAAATTCTTACAAAGTTTTCAAGTTCTTTTAATTCTGAATGATTTTGCGCAACCCAGACAAATGTTACAAATAAAAAAGTGTATATCTCCTTAAAGCACACTATTGTATCTCAAAACTTCCTTTCTTTGGGGAGGGGGGGGGGAGGAGTTAAAAGTTTGCGAGATATTTCTTGTTATTAGTCTGAAGTTTCGAACACATGCTTTTACCAAATGGAAGGCGTTGCCCACTTCTTCTCCTGCTTGTAAAAAGAAAATTGAATGCCAAAGCATTCACATAGCAACAAGCTCTTAAAGCATTTGACGATTGCTTATGTCTACTATCGTACTCTTATTAGGGCATGTGTTCTAAAGTCATTTTTATACACAAAGGTTTAACTTAACACGAAGTAGACAGAAGAATAAGGTTTAGTAAAATATGTATTAAATAATCAGTAGATAGTCATGTGAGTGAGATTTGTTTTTGTATATTATACCTAAGTATTTATTGTTTAAACTGATATTATTTATAGATAAAACTGTTGGGAATAAAGTAATCTGGAACCTGGATAGGAAAAAACAGTTTTTATTGAATACTGTAATATACGTGAATTTAGAATGGATGGATAAAAGAGTGTCGGCGTATTAAAAGAGGATCTATTTGTATTAGAAACTAAAAAATCTAACCCCATGGCTAAATAACCCGGTCGCTGCGTGCCCCCCCCCCCCCCTCGGCCCAACACAGGTGTCATGAGTGGAATAGAGTGGAGGTGGAAGGTGGTCAGCGCCTCTGTCCCTCCCGGACGTTTATGCGATCTTTGCAACCAGGGGAAGCTACTTATCAATCAAGTATAGTGAGCACAGCTTATTGAAAACCCTAATAAATCCCCAAAAACAACCTTGACATTTTCCCCCCATTGTGGGGCAGTCTGGTTATATTTGGTGATATTCCAACCGTTAGGTTGCATTAGTGCCACCAACTGTTCGTAACATATAACCATGGTAAAGCTACGGCCATAGCTGGTGTTATTGCGTCTGTTATGTTGCCACAGAAGTGCTTGTTTATGGACGCGTTCCATGTAAAAGGTAGCTTAGGGTGAAGCAATTTTATTTATAATCTTCGTGTTGCATCCTTGAAGGACATTAACTTCAAATACCAACTTTGCTTTTTAACAGACTTTTCGTTTTTGAGTTATGCTGTCCACAGACACACACACACACACACACACACACACACACACACACACACACACACACACACACACACACACACACACACGAACCTTTTTTCTGAAAATGCTTTTATTGGATTTAGGTGGCCTGAAAAGATAGTAGAGAAAGTAATCGGTTCCAACGTGAAGTTAGGTATTGTTAGGTTGTATAGGACTACGTTTTCAGACATGTATCTCCACAAATAGTATATACACAACTTTTATTTTCTGTATATCATGAAGAACAAAATAGGTTTTTACCTAAAATCCGAGGTCTGTTTATAATCCATTTGCTGATAAGAACAGATGGTAAAGTTGCAGTTAACGTAATAAAAACTTAATGAAATATCAACTCAACGAAACTAGCAATAAAAACCAATCTTTAGACACCCCTGCTATGCAGGCCGATAGACTCGCTCACGTGGTTATTAAAGCTATCAATATTGGCCGTAATGAAGTTTTGAAATATACCTACCTATAGGGGACTCTGCAAGTTGTACATGTAGAAGAAGCAATTTATTATGTATAAATTGGTCTAGAAGGAAGCTTGGCTCTTCCCTGCACTGGTGACATTGTAATTGCCGCTGGCTCCGCTGCCACCACCGCTTTGATTTCCTAAGGTCCGGGCTAATTTCCCACCCTCCATCATGAAAGTACCGACCCTTCCGCCGACGTCCACTTTTATTTCCGATGAGTCGCATTTTTCTTCGCTTAATTTGCGCAAATAACGGAAGTCAGGCGTGTGCACGGAAGCAAACCGCCTTGCTGTTTCCAAAATGTAGGATTTTATTCAAATTTTAAGACTTCCAGTGACATAAATCTTGAGGGTGTGCTAGCAGCAACCGGCAAGGGCCACTGCATGCAAACTTGCAGTAGCAAAACTCGACTTTTGCCTTTAGCATCTTTCACGCCTACAACTGGGTGAATATTGTGGAAATAATGTCACCAAAATGGGTCCACTGTGCACCAATAAAGAAAATATAGTGGAAGAAGACGACAAAATCTAGTCCGGTTACTTTTTTATCATTTTATTGTCCTCTAAAAGGTTATCACAAATACACAGTTGATTTTCTCATCGTTAACACAGTCTGCAGTCTTTCGGGTTATTACAACTCACTTTTCCTTCTCAAAGCTTGCTCAGTTCTTTTAGTGTCTTTCTTCACTTCCTCTGTCACCCACACGCTCGTTGAATTTTCTTACAATGCGCCAACACGACGACACACGCACAGCTGTCTGACACTCACCGACACATTGACTGATTCATATCCGTAACTCAGCTCTAAAACTTACTCCAACTGTTCTTCTCTGACCCCCTTATATATTGGGGATGACGTAGCACGGACCTTTCTCGAGTTCCACACTCATGCTCCGGAAATGACGCAGCCAGAAGCCTCGCGCTAGTTCCCAAAACCCCTCTGTTTCTGTCACCTCGATTACTCACAGTCGTGTGCACATAACAGACGCGGGAGGCAGCCCGAACCTGAACGTCTTTACTCGTTCACCGGCACGGATGTGGTGTGAAGTAGCTTCGCCCCATCCGTCCATTGCTGTACGTCGAGACCGACGTCACAATAGGTGTTAATTATTTAAGCCTTGAGCGCTTCGAACAATTTACCTGCTAGCGTGGGGTAAATGCTAGTCTATTTATATGGAATTAAGATTGAACAACCAACTTGCGCGCGCACACACACACACACACACACACGCACACGCGCACGCGCACACGCGCACGCGCACACACGCACACACGCACACACGCACACACGCACACACGCACACACGCACACACGCACACACGCACACACGCACACACGCACACACGCACACACGCACACACGCACACACGCACACACACACGCACGCACGCACGCACGCACACACACACACACACACACACAGGTGTTGAGCCTGGCACCAGTAACTCTGGCTCTCTTTTCCGCAATGCAGGAAACGAAGCACCAATTAGACCTATACCGTGCCTTGGCGTGCTGACATTCTGGTACGAGGTCTTGGAAGATAGAATGTGGGTCTTAATGGCTCAGTATTACATTATCATGTAACTTAATATGTATCTATAGTGTGTTATTGATTTTTCTCTTCGTCTAACAGTTTTCCCAAAGCACAGTTTAATGAACAACGCCTGTCATATATACTATCTGTTTTGCTTCACACATGAATGCATGACCTACTGGTCTAGATATTGAAGTAATTGGCCCTACAGAAAGAATTGGTATACCATTCGTTATCACGACACCGGCCCAGTCTGCGTCATGCCTTCTGTATCACGTCTACTTGGAGATACCAGCCAATTGAAAACATGTTACTATTAATTAGTAAAATTATGTTTCCAAATGAAGTAAATATTGATGTGTTATTCATTTACCAGTAAAATTATCTGCACGTATACCCGTAACAGCCTGTATTAAAGAGGGCTGTTTTTTGTAAAGCCTCCAATCGGGTATGAAATAAAAACCAGTAGGAAAAATTGCTTTATTCACAAACCATAAGCTACGTTATAGTATAATCACCATGAAGATGATTGTCACTTCTTTGCACCAGTCTTTCAGTACCCTTGCAGACACTTTCTGCCTGTCTCTTGAACCAAGTCGATAAACTGTCCTCAAGATCATTGGAGTGAAAATGCTATCTCCCAAAATAGGGAGATAAAGATGAGTCACACGGTGCTAGGTGTGGGCTGTAGGGAGGGTGTAGCACATTTTCGTCCCTGATGATCTTCATAATGGAAATGACAAGTTCAGTTACTTTTTCTGTCACTTTATTCCCTCTAAAACTAAATCACAATTCACAACTTCTGACCTCGCAACTCAGAGCTGATATGTTCTATCGTAACGTTGACCCAAGCACTGCTGAACTGTTCACAGGTCACTCTGACGGACCTCAAAACAGACTGAATACTGACTTCTCTGTCCGCGCCGGCTTGCCTATGTATCCGAGAATTATATACTGGAAACCCATATTTTACGAAGTTTTTCTAGCAGGCCCAGTACTCGAAGCTTCTCGATCTGTCTGGAAATGGTGTTTGTTTTTAGCCACCATTTTGGTGCGTTGTCTAGCAACGTAGTGGTGTGAGGTAGCTGACCTATAGCCTGCTTTGACATGCGGCCCACCTAGAATATTTTTATTTGTTTTAACGTCATTGATTAAATTTATTTATAATCAAAATAGAAAACGTAGAAAATATGCGGCATCAATGTTAAGTTATTTGATTACGACGGAATGTACAGTTTAAACAACAATAACTATAATTGTAAATCTTAGAAGTACTTAGGCCCAACAACCGTCTGCCGGACCCACTCCATTCACATGTGTCAGAAAATGGAAAGTTTACAATAGTAATAAGAACAATAATGATGGTGATGATGATGTAGGTTTAGACTTTAGTTTTTAACCAAAATTTAGTTCAACAAAGTAGTATGTGGTTATGCTTAGTGGTATATTTTCTATGTATTACTTATCACATTCAGTAGTAGCTTAGGAATTTAAAATTGTGACATATTGTACTGCTCGACAGTCATAGCTGCGCTGTGTTCTCTGTGATAAATGGAAGATAATGCAGGGAATATCCTGTGGTCAATAGCTCTGAAGGCTTCGGTCATAAATCTAACTTACAGTTAGTAAACAATGTGACGTTACTGGCTATATGTTTTCTCCCAAAGCGGGGCTCTAGTGGCGTACACATAAAAACTCAAAAGGTCTTGCTTACGATTGAGCTTTCTATTCACGTTTTGCATTACTAAAAGTTTATAAACATAATGGTTATAAAACTTCTTTTTGCTTACACAATATCGATCACATTAGCATTTAGGATGTATTAGTTTTATCTACCATTTTTGTAACTAACATTATTTTGATTTAAATTTTAGGAACTCTCCAGAATTGTCGGTTCCCAAAGAAGAAAGCGGTGGAGAGGGTGAAGAAGGAAAAGAGGAAATGGAGTAAACAAAGAGAAAGTAGAGTGATGAAGAAAGGGAGGAAAGAAAGGGGTAGTTAAATACTTAGGTAATTAACTGAGTTTTCGTTTTGTTCAAACATATAGTGTGTGTGTGTGTGTGTGTGTGTGTGTGTGTGTGTGTGTGTGTGTGTGTGTGTGTGTGTGTGTGTGACAGCATAACCAAAAAATGAAAATATGGTTAAATATAATACTTGGCATTTAAGTTCAGCACATTACAAAGATCTCACGCAAAAATTATGGAGAAATTTGATTTATTACACTTCTATTTTCCTTGTTTTTTCTTTACCTGATTACCCTTCCCTTATGTAGGACTTAAACCCCATAGGACTTACAAGCCAGTGCCTAGGCCCAGACGCCTGTCGGGGAGCACAGGAATCTATGGACCGGACAGAGAGAAGACCTGGAAGTTGTTGTTGTAGTGTTTAACGCCCGCTTTTACTACTACGGCACCGCAGGCGGTGACACTGATGATACATGGAATGAAGATGGAGCACCGGTGGAATGAGATGGCGGGGGAAACCGGAGCACCCGGAGAAAACCCGCCCTGACGCCGCTTCGTCCACCACGAATACCACATGCGGGTCCCTGGGATCGAACCCGGGCCGACCTGGAAGTGGGTGGTCAGCCAAGCACCAGGTATGAGAGTGAGAAAGAGGATGATGTGAAATGCAGGCGAAATCGATGACTGGAAAAGGTGATAATGGAACAATTATTAGTGGAATGAGTGGCGGAAGAAACCGGAGAACCCGGAGAAAACCCGCCCTGGTGTCGCTTTGACCATCACGAATACCACATACAGGTCCCTGGGATTGAATCCGAGCCACCTAGGCGGCAGGCGTACGTTCTAACCGGTCGGCCATGGCGACGACTGTTTTCCTTCGTATTCATTTAAATATTAAATATTTATTGTATATCTAAATGTCTATAAAATTATTGTATGCAACTCTCGTATAGTGATTAATAAGACAGTTGAGACGCCAGAGATCGTCATTCGGGTCTTAATAAACTCCCATTATAGGATCTTTGCATAAATAGCTATTACAGTTTAACTTGAAATATCGCCCACAAATTACATCATCATTTTAGTATACGTTTCGCATTTCAGTCAACTATGAGTTTAGCATTTTCAAAATACATTAAAAAGTGGTTTATAGGTATATAGCGAGAAATGAAAATCAGAGCATTTTGCACTATATCGTGAAGGAGTCTCTTCCGGCTGGTATCTCCCGTCACCAGTATGAAGGGAATCTTCTGCTCGTCGTCACTTTGAAGGGTCGGTATGATGAATTCTTTTCTCGTATAAAAGATCCGGCTAACTCTTTCGATGAACTGCGATGACTCTTTCTTTCCTATCTCGGTCGTGGTACGGGTATGAAGTATGTTCACAATTTACAGCTAATAGTTTTCCTTGAGACGCGACCCCCGTGAAAATTATATGTTACGTCGATGTATTAACTTTTAGTCTTTCTAATGAGATAGTCTTCTTTGCTCTGGAGGCCACCATTGAAATAATATTAGTGTATTTATTATCACAATTTTATTCGTTAATATATATAACATTTACAACGAAGACAAAAGATAATCGCACTAGGCCAACTGCAAACGATATAATGCAAACAATCAAACAATGGGAAACAAAACACTCCAACACAACACCTACCATAATTAATAATACTGCATCAAATGCCCCTCATCACAGTATATGCAACTAATTCTATTTTGGGAAAATTGTTTTCAGCCATACAATGTTGCATGTACTGTGATGATCTCCCCACAACAATGTAATTGTACAACAATATAACAACTGTGTTGAAAAACATGTCATCGTTGAATACAAAAATATTTTCTCTTGACAATGTTTCGATTTTTTTTTTTTTTTTTTTTTTTTTTTTTTTGCAACTTTCAGGGGTTCTATGCCCCTCCCCACTAAAATTTGTTTTATGATTTTTCTTATGTGCGGTGGATAATGGCGAATAAGTGCTTCAATAACCTCCTGTTCACTCAACTGAGGTTGGAGTAGTTTCGATTTGTTCGCCAGTTTCAAAAAATACTCCATAATTGAAATACCACGTTTACTGTCATAATGTCCGGTAGCCAGTTCGACTTTAATCTGGTTTTGACGTCCCGGTCCCCAAAATATATTTATAAAAAGGTTTCGAAACATACTATATGTTTCGTGAGACGCCAAAGTTAGTCTTAACCATTCCAATGCGTTTTTCTTAAGACAGCGTTTAACCACCATCATTCGTATCTCGTTCGGAATTCGTTTGATCCTAAAATAATCCTCCAGTTCTTTTATGAAAATTTTTGGATTGCCACCGGCTTCTTCGTCAAATGACGGAGGGGTTAGGTCATGGAACAAGTGACTAGCGTGACAATTATGGTTTTGACTAGGGGAGTGCATTGGCATAGCTAAATCATTCTCCTGAAAGTCCGCCATATTACTGTTATTGTCAAGTGCATCAGTATTGGTCATATTTTTGCATTCACTCACAAATTGATCATGATTGTCATTAACTCTATCAGCCTGTAGAGCAATCACAACTTGGGAAAGCCTTCCTGTAAATTCTTTTTCCTTTGTAACCGTTTCATTTATTCTATTTACATTTACATTGGCTTCCTCCTTTACTTTATTCAATTCTTCTCGCTGTGACTGCATCTCAGCGCTTATACCCTTTACAACATTTTCTAAACTATCAATTTTTACATCAATGTCATTTTGTTTTGACCTAATTCCATCTTGATACATTTTACAACTCTGTTCTACCACGACTATCTCTGTTCTCAATTCATCTCCTACCTTTGCAATTTTTGCATTCTGTTCTGCTAGTTTTTCATCAAATTCGTTACTTAATTCAGCTTTCATTTCTACCACTGTCTTCTCCTGTCCTAACTTAACTTCATTTATCAATTCTCCTAGCCTAGCTATTTCTACTGTGTTTGATTCCTGTCCTAATTTTATCACGCTTACTAACTCACCTAATTTAGCTATATCATTGTTACTTGATTCAATTCTTTCTGTACATTCCTTCTTACATAATTCAATTTCTTGTGACAATTTATTTATATTTCTGGCATTATCCTCCTTCAAATCTGCTACATTTCTAACACTATCCTCTCTTAGTTTTGCTACATCTGCTTTTAGTTCTGTTACATTTCTAACAAAATCTGCTTTTATATCTGCTGTATTTTCTCTTAGTTTTGCTACATCTGCTTTTAGTTCTGTTACATTTCTAACAAAATCTGCTTTTATATCTGCTGTATTTTTGTTCATCGCTTCCAATATTTCTTTCAATCCTATTTCAGATTCCTTACATACTACATTCTTTCTACCTTCTACTGATAACTTATCACTCACTTCCCTCTCTACACTATCATTATCTTTCTCAACTTTTTCCATCTTCTGTACAATTTTCTTATTGCGTAGTATCATAAATTAGTACTAGTCTTACTTGAATTCTGGAGCACAAGAAAAAGGATACTCCGTCAAAATGTCTTCTTTTCACTCTTTGTCCAGGTACATATTTTTACTCTATACGCCTGTATTCGAGCCGTCGCACGTCTGGGCGCCAGTATGAAGGAGTCTCTTCCGGCTGGTATCTCCCGTCACCAGTATGAAGGGAATCTTCTGCTCGTCGTCACTTTGAAGGGTCGGTATGATGAATTCTTTTCTCGTATAAAAGATCCGGCTAACTCTTTCGATGAACTGCGATGACTCTTTCTTTCCTATCTCGGTCGTGGTACGGGTATGAAGTATGTTCACAATTTACAGCTAATAGTTTTCCTTGAGACGCGACCCCCGTGAAAATTATATGTTACGTCGATGTATTAACTTTTAGTCTTTCTAATGAGATAGTCTTCTTTGCTCTGGAGGCCACCATTGAAATAATATTAGTGTATTTATTATCACAATTTTATTCGTTAATATATATAACATTTACAACGAAGACAAAAGATAATCGCACTAGGCCAACTGCAAACGATATAATGCAAACAATCAAACAATGGGAAACAAAACACTCCAACACAACACCTACCATAATTAATAATACTGCATCAATCGTATTTGTGAAAAATCACTGCTGAGTGCTATTATTTACAGCTCCTTTCAATGACTTCTATTCATTGCTTTAGTGAGGTGTATATTTATAACATCAGAAGCTATTGTGTGTATGACGAAAGAAATCCTATCACATACACAGAATTCTCTCAATGCATTTGCCTTTGCTCTCCGGCCCTGGTGTTGCATACAGTTCTATAGATAGGAATTAATGGCTTCTGCAACTTGCTTGCTTTTTGTTAGATACATTGGGGAAGGGGGATGGATGAGTAAGGTAGTATCGGTTACAACGGAAGTGTATCCGATCACGTGGGGCCAGTAGCAGCGTTAACCGGAAAACTGTAACGCGATGCTCATGTATTATGTGTGCCCATGCAGCATCAGGGGACGACTGACGACTGTATCCCACCAGCTGGCAAGTGATTCATACCATTAATAAATAATTAACCATTCCTACAAACCCTTATTCTTATATTTTCATCGTGTTAGTTGAGATAAGCATGTGTACAAATTATTGCTTATTTCCTTGTAGGTGCAAGGGGAACATTAGAATACAGTAGGCTTTGTGCGATAGTCAAATCTTTTAAAGCTTTGAGATTCCGTTCTCTTTGCACACTTAACATAAAAAATGAACAACGATGTTCCATTTCACGAAAGTTATAAGCTTTCCGAAACTCACACACAAAACAAGGAATATCTGCGAAATAGTTCACCCTACAAGAAAACATATTTGGACATGAATTTTGTATTTTAGCAAGATCTACATTTTTTGTATAGTATGATTTGGTCTATTTCTAACGGTGTACCAGTTATGCAAAAGTCGTCCAGAGTAAATACGACTATAGGGGCTATAGCCAGAAAATTCAAAATGTGCATTTCATTTGTCATAAAAATATTTCAAACATATGACATTTTAATTAAAATCGTTGGAGCCATTTTGAAGAAAATCAAAACTTTCGAAAACTTTTCCATGTTAAGGGTAGTTTAGGGTGGAGCTATTTTCTTCAAACTCTTCGTGTCCTATCCTTGAAAGACTACATAAGAGGGAGGTAATCATATAAATAAGTTATTCAAATCACAAAATGAAAAAAAGTATTCTAGAATTACTTCGCAGTAGTTCAGATATTAATATGACAAAATGATAGCTACTAATGAAAAACAAAATTTTTGCTGGAAGGAGTCTTTCATATTTTTCAAATATCGCGATATCAAAGATAGAAAACAACTCATAGCTGAAACACTAGTTCATCAATCTCGCACAGTAGTTATTTAGAACAAGGGTAACCAATATAAAAAATTTAAAAATATTGAAAAAAAATTGTAAAAAATCGTACTATACTACGTCCCCTTAAGAGGAACTTCGGGTTGTGGTATTAAATATCCAATTCGGTATTTACCTTGCTGACTGAGGGAAACCACGAAAATACCCAGTCAGATTGGTCACCCATAGGTTTTCAACTCCGGACTTCCCAAATGCGGGCCATAGACATGACCACGCGTAACGGTTCCAAAAGCTAGACTGTTATTTTTGAACAGTTATTTTGGACCAGTACTTTATAATTTCTCTACTACATATAGTAACTAGAGTAAGTACTGCATTCCACCCAAACATGTGGAGACTTCACCGGAAATATGTTTTGATGTCCCCTAAAAAAAAAAAAAAAAAATAGCATGCTATGGAAAAGTTACGCATGCGCGCGTGTCTGTGTGTATCTTTGTATGGATGTATGTGAACAGAATAACAAAAACGAAAATGGTTAGTACCAAGAGCAGAGAAAGTCATGTGAGTGCAACATATGAGATTTTTGGAACTGGAACACTATGTCCTGTTGGGAAAAAATAACCATCCCCCACTCCACTGGGTTGAGCAAGTCCTAGCTACACATCCTGATATGGAATACAGCTCATTTTGTTGATCAGTTAGTTACAGGCAAATTGAAAGCGGCGGTCCATGCTGATATGTTATCCTAGTGGAGGGATAGGGGAGATGCAATACGCCAGATGCACAAGTTATGTTACTTTCATCACATAACTCAATTCCGAGTCACTTCGCTTTTGCCCTCTACCTGTCAAAAACTTTCAGCCAGACATCATTCCTGTGCACGTTATTAAAAACTAAAGCTATTTTCTCTGACCTTTAACTTTAAGAATTTTCCTTTGCCTGACAAACATCCGTTTCATAACAGAAACCTTTCTCTCGACAACTGCATCGGCTAGGTACTAAAAGATATCTTAGAATGCGCGATGAACTAACATGTTTCGTTATATACCTGTTAGTCATGGTAAACGTTGCAGTGGTACCAATTCAATTTATTATCAGTTTCATGATACTACAACTTATAAAAATCTGATGTGGTACATTCTCATTATTTTATCTAACCATTCTTCAATAAACTTTTCTTCTTCTTCTGCTTTCATGGATTTAGGCCTTTGACCTGCTTCCTTATCAAGAAATCGAACCCCTCCAATAAACTATTCTTTCACAATCTTGACTCTTCTAACTACCTAAAACTAACCATTAGCGCAACAGCCCTTCGCGAGCTAAGGCTTACCGCTCCGCCGCTGCATCCCCCACTACAGACGTCATGAGTGGGGTGCAGAACTGGTGGGTGGAACGTGGTCAGCGTCACGAGACCTCCCGGCCGGTTGTTCATTTGGCGATGCAGTTATTACCATGGAAAAAACATCAGATAGTAAACTATGTAATTGGTTTGTGGGATAGTGGTTAGATGGACAGAAAGAAAAACACATCAAAGTGGATGCATATTAAAGTACTATTTAACAAATTAGGTGTACTTATACCCCAGCAGCCTGTATCTGAAATCGATAGAAATGTAAGAGTAGCTAATGTGGCGAGCCTCAACTAAGAATTACTTCTTAAAATACAATCTACTAAATAAAGGAAAACTTATTCATAATGCACTTAACGTTTTATGTACATTTACGATGTTCTTTATTATATACCTACATCACGTGTTGCTTCCATTGTTGCCAAAACGCTACGCGACCTCCACGAACTTAAATTCGTAGTTTCATTGGAATGAAAGAGCCGCCAGTCGGTTGCCATGGTTTCCCAGATGAAGCGCAACTATGACGATATACGTTTTTGGCAGACGTGTCTCGTCGAAGAATGGGACCCACTTCGGCTAATGAGAACACGTCATTTCCGCTGACATTTTTCTTCTCCAAACCAGACAAAAGAGCCCTTAAGTGCATGAGGGTGAGGGAGGTTGTCGAAAACGTTATACTTTCTGCACTAAATGGATCGATATTCGCGTTAGTAAAGATACAGACGTTTCTCGGCTAATGACATAGAAATGTTAAGTGGCTATACACCCCAAATCTCGTTAGCTAATTTACTTCTTTCAGAAAAAGCAACGGAGTGGGAAGAAATGGTTCTTTACTGAAAAGCAGATCGTGGTGCTGTCATAATACATCGAGGAGGACAAACAACAAGACGTCGCAGAAATGGAGAGGGACAAATTACTGTCTCTGTCATTTTACTAAATGTTGCTAACATATGCTTTTATCAAATTCGTAAAAAATAATAATGTCCCTATAAAAGCTATAGTCGTGCCAGCATCACATTGCTAGGTTAGGTATATACCCACATTTTGTCATTTTTAAAATGTTGTCTTTTACTTTTTGATTAAAGGCATGCTGTTAATACTCGTAGTTATTGTCAATCACTGTTCTGAATTGCCTATTTCGAAGTTTTCATTGTTGATCTTTTTGAGAAAAAAAAAAAAAAAAAGATAAGGTCAAAGTAATCATAAAGTATCTCCCCGTCGGTATAATGTAAAAATGTAAAAAAATAAATAGTTAAGGATATGCATCTGTGAAAAAGAGCTCAAAAATTAAAAAATTGACAAAAATGAATTTTTGTTTTATCAAATAGTATAAACCTTCTACTTTATTTTGATACACCTTTTATAGTGACTCGTATATAGGTAACAGCGAAATTTTGCATTTTTTCCGCATGTTGCATGCAACTAGGCACTTTTTGTAAAGTAATTCCTACGTAAATGAAGAAACGATTTTTGTAAGTTTGCGAAGCATAAAATGCCGTAACCTGTAAAATAATCTGATATGATATATTCACGTAACTTTCTCTACACATTTTTCCACAAACTATGCTATTATTTATAAAAATGTTTTTATTGTACATCCTTGAAGATACAATCTGAAGCATTTAAGCATTAATATGTAACGATTTCTTCCTTGAAACGAAGGTTATTTAATACAACTACCTATAGTTTTCCAAATAAATAAAGAAATTCATTTTTTTAAAATAAACCCGTTTCCTGGGAATTATTTCAAGTAGGAAATGAATTATCTTAGGGATTCTTTTACTTTTTAAAAGTTTATGTTCAAAATTTTAAACGGATTGCATGATGGGAAATGCTAAAACACAGGTTTGGATGAAAAGCAGAATTAAATGCTAAATCTGCAAACACCTACGAAGATATTGACAGTTTAAATCGAACCGAATGGCACTTCATAGGTAAGAAATAAAAGTAAATTATGAATCTGAGAAGAAAAGTTTAGACGTTCGTTAAACTTGCTGTGGAGGATTCTCTTAATGTCTTAGCTCTTAAAAACTGAATAAAATATATTTGCGCACACACCCATACTTCTAGGTTAGAATGAGAGTAAGAAATAGGCAAGGACAAGTTTCCCCTCGAGGTGGCAATTGATATATTTAAGAACTAGATCACAGCGAAGTTAGTGTAAGTATTAACTGTTGATTGTTCTTTCACAATATAGTTTGATAAATTCAGTGTCACAGCCGAAAATTTGTAGTTAAAATTACTCTATGGCATTCACTTTTTCAGTCTGATTGTACCCTTTCATTGTTTAGTGTCTTAACTTAAGGAGTTGTATCTGTACCCTGTTTCCTCCAAAATCACTTATAATTTGTATGGGTCATTGGTTTCCTTTTTGAAAACGGATATGATATGTGTGTGTGTGTGTGTGTGTGTGTGTGTGTGTGTGTGTGTGTGTGTGTGTGTGTGTGTTTCTGTCTTTAGCACAAGGACATGAGGCACATCTGAGTCACTTTGATCCTATTGGTGCCACCATTTCCACCACAGTTCCCAGGTGTTGAAATCCACTTGCATTTAGTGCATCTTTTATGGCTTTGGTTCTTTTCCGTGGAATTTGAAGCCTTCTTATGTTACGTTCTACCATTTTATAACATTAACAATGCGACACTAATACCTAATCTACATCACCAACAATAGTCTGATGAAAACACAACTGACCGATGATCAAAAATGAAAGTAGCAGTATTACCACCTGGATAAATCTAAAAACAGCAAAACTCCTGCATGAAAGAAGGTTAAGGTTAAAAAGTATGGTAAATTCTTTGATTATTACATGTGAACGCCTAAAAATCGATTTTTTGTTCTGTGGCTTGTAAAAATATACAAGATTTTACTATTTTATAAAGTGATATTACAAAATAGATGTATTATCAGGAAGTGAAAAAACGTATTGGATAGATGGTGTAATTATTCATTAACTCAACACAGAATTTTGTATTTGATATGTACTTATACCTATAGTTAGCACCATACTGAGCTTGGTCACTGCCTTAGAGGACTCTGGAATTAAAAAATGATCGAAAAATAATAAACTTGACGATTTTTAGGTTTCGCATATAAATGTTCCTCAAACCTTCAGTCATCGGTTAGCAGTGATTCTGCCGTGTTTAAAGGTCTAGCGCACGCTACATTTAAACGCCCCTTTTCTACTTAAATTTTTGACAGTTTTTGAACAAAATATAGACCAAATAGGCGCTCAAAGCAACCAAATTCAGCGGAAAGTAGTGGTTAAGCTATGAATTTGAGGAGAGGGACTACTAGAAAAAAGACGGAAGGTGTAGAAAAATTAATTTTTCTGAACTTCACATTTTTAATACTCTTAAAAGTTTAACTGTTCTATGCGCATTAAATTTTGTGTTATACTCTTAGAATTTTTCAAGTACATAATCCATTTATGTGATTTCAACTTCAGTCTTTGGTTTCAATATGTATAAATGTGTTTAGCTTTAATAAAATTAAGTAACTACACAGAAGAGTTAAACAAGATTCCAATGTGTATCAAAGCAAAGAAATTAGTTACTTTAAAAGTAACTATTTTTTTCTTGTTGATGTTTGTTGTACAATTAGAGTTTATGAAATAATAATACAACTTTTGCGATATTTTAATTTAGTTTTTATGCACCTGGAATATTAAGGTATTTGTACGTACATTGTGAATTGAATTGAATAGTTGATTCTCTCGAAACTATAAAACTAATTGTACTGATACTTTGCATGGTAGTTTATAACATAAACGTCCTTAAGTGTGTAAATGATTGATTTCATAAGAATATAGGAAATCTATATTTCAATCCCAGGGTCTCTTCAGGGTTTTTATGACCGCATTTCAATGATTTCTTTGTTTGTTGTAAAGAAATCACTGACCCCAAACAACGTGCAAGGGCTAGTGAAGGACTTGCACAGTCGGTATGGTAATGTTGAAGATGTTGGATGCAGCACCTGGGATTCCTTGGAAAGTGAAATGTTGCTGTAAATAATGATAAAAACAAAATTACATAAAAGACGACAAGGCTGGGAATCGGACAGGATCTAAGAAGTGGCACTTGCAGACACCCTCGTGGCGAAGTGGAGGACTACTCCAATTTATTTTTAAGGGTCGCGAAAGCTTGTTATAGCGGCCACTCGAGCCCCGCGTGCACGTGGGTCGGGGGAGGTGCTAGGGGTGGTTCTGGAGAGTGGGGGTAAGTGGGTGGAGCCACGGCGCCTCTCTCCATTTTTCGGAGGTTTGCCTCCTCCTATTCCCACCCTCGCCGTCCACAACCCCACCACCGTGTCGACACTCTCCCCTCTGCCAGAGTGCAGCTTGCAATCGATGTGCGCCGGCAGCATGTGGTGGTGTAGTGAATAGAGATGAGGGCTTCTAATGCACACAACCCCTCCTTACATTCCCCTCTCGCCGGTATAGGGAGGGAAAATATAAAAGGCGGTGCTAGGCTTTAGGGAGACCCAAAAGCCACTGAGGGGTTGGTTTGGTTTCATTTTGCTGGGTTTGTTCTTTCTTCTTCGGGGGGGTTTTTAAAAACAACAAAAAGTTAATAAACAAATAGTTTCGGTGTTGTGCCTGTTTTCCCTCCCTGTGCGTGAAACTGTATAGTCGCCGTCCACAAACTCCGCCTGCCGGCCGGCCACCCGCCCGCCACGTGCTTCACCAAGTGTTTGTGTGTGCAGGAATGCTAGACTACATCGCCTTCCTGGGTGCTCTTCGACCTCTGAGCGACCTCGTGGACCAGCAGTAGCGGGACAGATTCGCTCCGCGTTCCGGATGACGGCATCATCAGAACAACATCCTGCTATCGCCTCATCGTTCCACAGCGTGCTGTCCAGGTCGAAGAGGAGAAGGCGCAGACGACATTGCTGCACGTGATAAAGAAGAAGAGCAATTAGACACAACATGCCAAGGTGCCTCATGGCCAAGAAGTGGAAGGCCTATCCTTGGGCGGATAGAGGAAGTGACGAGAAGGTGACACCGGAAGAATCTTCGTCGTCTTGCCCCGTGGTTGTGGAGGACGACGGGAAAGGTGGCGATGACAGACAAGTTGCCCTCACGCAGCAGGAAGACGATGAGGAGGAGGAAATAGACGTCGTGGGAGAATCCTCGCCGCCACCACCTCCGCCGCCGCCGCCGCAGTCTCTGCCCGCCCCCCCGTGCTGGGGTCCGTCCAGCCCAACAGCGGGCGCTACCGCCCCCAGTCCCCCGCCGCCCCCACCACCCGAGTACACAAACAGAGTCGCAGTTCTCTATAACGGTGAGTACCAGATAAACCATTTTTCTTAAGTAGATTTGTGTCTTGAAGGTCAGGCAATCGTATGTCTTTCTGAAACATGTATCTTCATCTTAAAAAAAGAAAAAGTGCTTTGCAAATTTTTTACTGGTCTTCTGAAGACCATAAATTACCCCTAAAATGCCATATGTACTTCACTGAATATTCATAATTTAAAATTACTGCTTCCATTTCATTTCAAATTTGTAGAGATAAGGCAAAACTCTATCGAACTGTTATTTGCCCCAAAAATGTTTCTAGATCTGTACTTCGTTCTAGTAGCATTTTCAGCTTAAAATACAGCACTTTCTGTAACAAAAAAATTTCACAGAAAATTCTTTAAATTTCTGTTTTGATATATCAGTGTTCAGTTATCTTAAGTTCTCTGGGGGCTATTAGGATGTAAAAACAGCAAAGCTGCTTTGGAAGAAGACAAAATTGATATCACATGAAATTATAAATTAGAAATGACCATTTTCTAGGATATCTCTAGCCTTCAAACTGGCGCCAAAATATACTTTGGTTAATTTCGTTGCACTACTTTCGTTCAAGTAGAAACGACAGAGTAATTGTCAAGTGCTGTTTAGTTAAATATATTAACCTCTCTTTAAAATGTCAAGTTCCTTGACATGTCCTTAAGGAAAACGTGATTAAGTATTCTTTGACATTCTCGCTACGTATAAATGTTCCTTGTCAGGTCTAAGTAATGTGAGTTAAAGTTATCTTAAATCGTACTGAAATACGTGCACTTTACAGCTTTAGAAAGCTAACCTCCATTATTTCAGATAAGAGACGAATAAAGCAAAACAAACCTTCAGAAAACACCATCTAGCTGTGAACAGGTTGCGTGCTTCAGCGTGTGTGCAACGCTATCTAGGATCTCAACATGGAATTATTCCCACTTAACTGCTTCGTACGTAATTTTACAAACGAAAGTCCATAGTGCGATTTAAAGTTTACATAAATATCACGTGCACATGAGGATAATAACTAGGTTAAATATCACGACCCTGAAGTGTAAGAAATTCATTAAGTTTCAAGAATAAACCTGTATCAAAATTTGCACTGCTCCGTGATTTGATGAATGTTCATTTGCTTAAAACCGTATACTTAAAATTCAAAAGTAATATTAGATAAAGCTTGCGTTTTCATTCCAATTAGAAACAAATTAAGGTTAGTAAATTAATTTAGCACAATAACAACAATTCTAAAGAATGTGTCACTCATTTGTGACTCATCTAGGCACCTCAATGTTTTGGGGTGAACATTATAGGTACATAGGTACAGGAAACCAAATTTTCCACGGTTTCCATCCAACGCTTGTGGTAGCCACTCTTAAACATAGGTACTACATTTTATAAAAATTACATAAAAATGAAAAACTCCTTGGCATTTAAGTATAAGCTTCTTAGAAACTAAGTCAGTGAAACCGAAATTTTGAGTTTGGTATTATTTTTCATACCCTTTAAGTGCTTTAATTTATTTCTATCTCTAAAAAGACGAATAGGAAATTTCGTGAAAACTTGAACACGAAATGTTCACTTAAGCATCCAATGTTTGCCCAGTGATTTAAAATATTACTTTAGATAAAAGTTTTAAGATTTTTGGATCCCAGATTCTTTGGGATAAAGGAATATATTTTGTCAATTTAAACCTTAGCTGAAATTTATTTCATTCTCAGAGGTTATTCAATCCTCTGTTATATACAGGTTAGGTGTATTAAGATTGGAAAGAATAATTTAATGTAGCACCAAAACTTTCTTCAGTGACACTAAACATTTCAGTAAATATTGTGTGACAGACCAACTTGTGAAGAAATTACACCTTGTTTAAGGAAAATACTAGGTGAAATTTGACAAAATGTTCTACTTTTTATATTTTTAATTTTAATTATACTTATGTAGGTCTCAAAATACTCCTTGGAACAGAATTCAAAATTTATTAACTTTAAACTTTTAGGATAGTTTAAAAAATTATTGGTTTAAAAATTGTTGTGCACTAGATAAAAATAACCATTTGTTTAGCTGAAGTTAATTATATTCCATAACATAAATTGAAAAAGTCCTTGAACATGATAGGTCATATCGTACGATATATTAAATGGGTAAAATGATGCTCAAATGAGTCCAGGTGCCTCAAATGAAAATTTTGGGAGTGATATGATGTACCCTAAGGTTATTATGATATAAAAATTAAATTGCTTGTCAATCGTTTCACGAAGCTCGTTAAAACTGTGTGTGCCGTATGTTTTATGTTCTAAGAATATGGTAACAAAAGAAAACTGAAGAACTGTTGATTTTCACAAAGACATTGCCTAAATTACTTTTCAAGAACTGTAAGTTTCAAGAGTCCAATTAAACATATATATTTTGAATGCGATAAAATCGTAACATTTAAGGGACCCTAGGACTGACGCTTGAATTTGATATATTTTTATAGATATAAAATCAATACTTTGCACACTTAAGGCTATTTATTTTATAAACTACCACATAAAGTTCCAGCACAGCCTTCTTTATAGTTTTGAGGGAATTAATTATTCAAGTTATTCACAATGCGAAGATACCTTAATATTCCAAATATTTCATGCACATCAGTAACCAAAATATCACAAGTTTTATTATTTTATAAACTCTAATTGCCCAAAAAACAGCATCAATCTCTCGCAGGAAGAAAAAAAAAATAACTACTTTTAAAGTAATTAATTTCCTGACATTGAAACTCTTTTTAAGGTTCTTTTATTATTTAATTTTTTAAAGCTAAACACATTTACAGAATTTGAAATCAAAGAGTAAAGTTGAAGTCACATAATGGAGCACATGCTGAAAAAGTGGTAGTAGCATAGGACAAAATTAAATGGAGCAGATAGTGTATTAAAAATATAATTTCGAGAAAAACTAATTTTTCTACAGTCATGCATCATGATCTGAATCATGATTACCTGTTTGTCACACATTCCCTCTTTTGTCTGAAGGTATGGGGAACATTTATATACGTAAACCCAAAAATCGTCAACGTGATAACTTTTCAGTCCCTTAATTTCACTAGAAGCTGAAAATGTGACCTTCACTACGCTAAGGAAGGGCAGAAGAGCTAAAAGAAGTTAATTTCAAGGATACACCGTAGCAACACACGTTTCATAAAACATTCACAGTGTCTGTCTTCTTTACGGAGGACCACTTCAAAGAAATTTACGAGCACATTATTTACTAAGCGACTGAAGTCACTCAATTTTTAAAATCTACTTGAGGAAATCCTATTTCATTCCATGGGTTTTAGTCCGCGCGCTGTAAAAAATCCTGTTTTGGCTCTTGCAACCAATTTTGCAAATCCCTCTTCACATCTTCCCTTGCGTGTTTGTCACGTGGGCATGTGTTCGTTTATCTCTACTTTGTTTAATCCCCTCCCTCGTGTAGCAGGGAGACAGACGTCTGTGGTTTTGGAAACTTTGACAGAATGCCACTTAGGGAAAAGGGTGAAGCACAGACAAATAATGGCTTTAGAGTTGATGTGGTGCAACGGCAGTCAGGTATTTCTCGGACATTCCTTTTGTTTCTCTTGTTTGTCGCGTTCTCACGCAAGAGACTAAGAGGCAGTTAATGCAATGTAAGTTATTGTTTTTATCATTTACGACATGGGTGAGAAAACAGACATTTGTTTTATCATTCATATGACATCCTCTAGCCATCATCTCATAAAAGCTTCTTCTTCTATCTGCCTGTATTAATCGAGATAAACTTGAATAAATGTAACGAATAAAGTAGGTTTGAGAAATAGTCAAATCTTTTAAGATGAGTTTGCGATTACTTTAAAATTCCGTTCTCTTTCTATGATCAAGAGAAAAAGAAAAAAAAATCTAATGTGTTGCACTCACATGACTTTCTCTACTCTTTTACTAACTATTCTTACAAAATCATATTCCTATATCTTCGTGTTGATGAAATAATCATTTGCAGAAATTATCTCATTATTTCCTTTTAAGTGCAAGAATATGGGAATGCAGCAGGTTTTGAGCGATAGTCAAATCTTTTAAAGCTTTCAAATTTCGTTCTCTTTGTACGGTTAACATGTACAAAAAAAAAAAAAAAAAAAAAAAAAAATGAATAACGATGTTCCATTTGATAGAAATATAAGTTCTCCAAACCTCACACCAATAAAAAGCCACATCTCCGAAATGGTTCACTGTACAAAAAAATTATTCAGACATAAATTGTGTATTTTAGAAAGATACATTTTTTGTACAGTAAGATTTGGTCTATCTCTTACGGTTTACCAGTTATGCAAAAGTCATAAATAAATAGGACTACATGGGCTATAGCCAGAAAATTCAAGATACACATTTCATTTGTCAGACAAGTATCTGAAAGTTATCATTTTAAAGAAAATCCTTATAGCCATTTTCAAGAAAATAAAAATTTTCGAAGCAAATCACAAAAAAGAACAAAGAAAAAGACAAATGATGTCATATGTACATTCCTTTTGTAGTAAGACGCCTATCTCTTATGGTTTGCAGTTATACACGGTGTTCCAAAATCTTGGTCCAATTCCTGAAATTATCTCTTAGTATGGTGCGCCGGTAATGTTGGTTGTACGTTGCAAGGGTTTCAGGGTGGTAAACTGTTATATCAGTTACGAATTGTGTACCTAAAGTACGGCATATATTATGAATATAAAATATATGAGACTGGGATTATGACTCAGAACCCGCTGCCCTAATCACATACAAAACAACTGCGGATCTGTATGTCAAAGCAGTGCCTTAGAGATTATCTTAAAGTATCTGATTCACGATGTGTGAATAATGGTGTTCATGGAGATAAAAGCCAGACACACACATAGGCCAATTTGTAAAAATGCTTTTCTTACTCATGAGGCCTCAAAAGGTGAATTTCTGGTGAAACTTCGATATCAAACTGTTCCAATGTCTCATGGTAGAGGAAGTTAAGATGTACCTAACCTTTTCTGTTCCAAACTTTAAGTTATTACTAATCACTAAGTTGGTTTGTGTCTTGTATTTTCAGGTAAATTTAATTTACAAGTTTTATAATTTATATACTTCAAAATTGTAAGGTTTAATGCAGATTGTGATCTAATAATATGCAGTATAAATAAATGGTCAGCTTGGTATTTAAACAAGGTTATAATTCTGATCGTTTCGGAACTTTCATGAGACGCATTTTGAAATAACTCCCTCTGGTTGTAATTATTAAACGTTTGGTTGCATTCTTTGGTGCTTGAAAATTCAGATTTCAATGGAAATGCATACCTTGAGGCTTCTTGAATAAATTGGGGACAAATCACGTCGCATTCTCTACTCACCGTAATTTATTTTCATAGCATTCTACAAATTGGCCATTAAAATTTTGTATTCCCCTTCTTCCTATTATTAATAATGAGTGAATGTTGGCATCATTTTGCTATACCAGAGATTATAGACAATGTTACGTGAAAAGGAAATTGCATCATGATCCTCCTATTTTTAACCATAACTCCTTGCAATAATATCCATGGCAATTTTAGAGAAAATTTGTTATATATTCCAAGCTATTAATATAAACATGCTCACTTGTTACTTGTGGATATAGAATGAAATGTACCGCTTTATTTTCGATTCTGTAAATTTTCGACAGATATGATAAACAGTTGGTTACCTTGTTCACATGATAATGTGCTATTTGTCAAACAATGAAGGCTGACTTGTACTGTTTGTACTTGTACAATTTGCATTTTTATAGTTTGTAGTATAGTTTTAAAACCACCTCAGATTCGAGAATAGCACTGAAGAGCAATGAAGTGCTTTTACACTCTTTTCTTCTATTAAATTTGTTCCAACTGTCGGTGTTAAATTATATACCCAGAAGAAAGAATTCGAACGAGTAAAAATAAGTATTTCGGAAATGGCTAATGCTACGAAAATTTCATACCTACAAATTGCAAAATTTAATCAATTGTAAATTGTGTTTCCCGAAACCTTTTTTCTAGGCTACATAAGGCTTGTTTAAAGAATAACCAACAGATAGATATATAATTTGTATGTAGTTATCTGAAGCATAATAAAATTATTAAATTGAAATGTTGAAACATAACGAAAAATGTTGCTATGAAAAGGTTTACTTTGGTTGCAGAAACGGAAGTTTTCTCGAAAATATTCGCCTGAAATCCTTAAATGTTGATGATATGTATTTAAAGTTCACCTGTTCTTCTCTTGCATTTTGGGTTATAGCGTTAACACTCAATAGCACAGGTGCGCGTGCGCACGACTCACACACACGCATTACGCACGAGATTTGGTTTTCAGCAGAGCTCAAAACGTACAATTTCTGTGAAATATCGATATCGATTCATTAGCTATTTGGCAAGGAGTATAAAACTTATTTAAGGGATATAGTAAGAGAAATCGAAAGGTATGTAAAACACAAGAGGCTTGAAGTAAATGATTTCATTCAAATGAAAGCAGATAGATTTCTCTTTAACTTTAAATACACGTTGCAACATAATTAAATGTTATTACTATTAATTTTTCATAATTATATACAGTTTAGGACCCAGGTAAAACCTCACGAAAGGACCACTTAAGTTTAATTAGGAAATCCACGCATTTTTCTTTTCCTTTCTTTTTTCTGTTGGCTGTTGAAGGGATAGGAGGTGGGGAGTGCTGAGTTATTTATGAACCAACATCACGATAGCTGGTCTCGCAAATAAAACAGTTTCTTTTCTTTACCCATACATTTTTTGTATCACATTAAGCCAACAAAACCGGAAACTTGAAGGCGAGGGCAGCAATTTAAAATGTAGAAATAAGCCGTAACTTTTCTTTCTCACGCTTGTAAAATTGAACAAACAAATGCAGCCGGCTTTTGACTGATTCCTGGGTTTAATAACGTGCAGAAACAATGTAAACACAGCGGTATATACATTTTGGAATTTTAGTATCATATATGAACGTTACTGACATCTGAGTTGTATTACGGTGTTTGCCCTGATTCAGGAACAAGCTAACAAAACAATTTTATAATACAATAACGACGTGCGTCTGCATCAAAGCGTTGTAATAATTGGGTTCTGCAAATATTGCATATCTGCTCAATATTATACAGCCTTGTGTCTTCCTGCCGACCCAGACCGAAAATTAATTACAATACGGCTGCAATTATCACATCCATTCCTGTCTAGATGTACCTAGACAAAATTAGTTCCATTGTAGATGCTGGGAATTAATTATATGATTTATTTATCGAGAAGTACTCGTTCAATATAAAATGCGTGCTAAAATGTTTCGCCCTTGAGCTTAATATCCAACTCTGTAACGAAGTTAGCAAAGCACCAGGGATTCGATTTCATAAGCTTATCCAAGACCAGGCGCAGGCAAAATAGGGGCATATAGCGGAAATGGGCCGAGGAGAGGGTGGTAACAGAAGCACGCTCCTTTTTACACTACCACTTACTTGCAGCAGGCAGAGGAAGTATTGTGTTCCAACCAAAAAATTCGATATCGACTCACAGGAAATGCACATTTTCATATCCTCTGTAACCTCCCTCGAACCAAAGCCACACCTATGCGTTTGTCGCTTACGGTGTGTGTGTGTGTGTGTGTGTGTGTGTGTGTGTGTGTGTGTGTGTGTGTGTGTGTGTCTGTGTGTATGTGAGTGTATGTCTAGCCTAGTTGTTTATTAAACATGTTATTCTTTTCACTATTTATAAGCTTTGTAATCTCTATTTTTCGATGCTTTCGTTGATAAGTGAAGCACGACTTTTCCTCTGTTTTGCATGTAATTTTTGAGGACTTAGAAAAGAAGCTGTTTGAATACTGGTATTTATTTAAGTTCAGCACCTTGAAAGGCTACCACAAAAACACTTTCAGACCATTCACTCCAAGCTGCCCTTTACATTAACAATTTTTAGAATTTTTTTATCTTTTCAAAAACGATTGAAATTTGAATTGTTTAAGATATTTTAATGGCAAATGAAATGCAGGTGTTTCTTGCATTTCCTAGAAATAGTCCCTGAACTCCTCTTCTTTATGAAGACATTTGCATAACTGGTAAATCGTAACAGATAAACAAACTCTTACTGTACAAAAAATATAGATATATGTAAAGCACACAAGTTATACCAAATAAAATGTTCGTACAGCTAACCATTTCCGAGATAGTCCTTATTAATCGTTATTTTCAAATACGAGTATTTGCAATAGATACTTTGCTCAAATAGGAAGGAGTTTTTGTTTTTGGTCTGCGTGCTGTTATTCCCACTGACGTCTTAAATGTAAACAGAACCAAAGAAGTTACTGCTGAACATATGTTTACCACATAAGATTTGAAAGTGCTTTCGTAAAGCAAACGCAGGGTACATGCAACCAATCCGCCACTGCAACACCATCCACGGCTAGGGGTTAAAGAGAGGCAAAGTCCGCATAGGGTGGAAGGAGGTAAACGCAAACTCTCCTGTTTCGTAAACTTTGGACTTCGCAGAGATTATCAGAATAATTTGTACAAGAATAGAAAAAGGGGTGAGAGTGTAACATATTTTCTTTTGTTTCATTGGTTTCCTACATATGCTGAAAGCAATATAATCTCTGAAACCAACACGGCAGGGAGCTTAGGCTGTTTGGGTAACGAAATTGAAGTTGTCGATGTTCGCGACTAATTGTATTGGAACCGAAACGCACCTGGGACTTACTGGCAGGACAAACATAAACTCCCTCGTCAACACTATGGACCAGCAGTAAAATACGTCATAATCACTTCCCCTACCAGTTTCAGTGTTTGCTCCCGGCTGTAGAACCACCTTGCCTCACCAGGGAGCGTACAAATAGCATTCTCAATAACAAGGAAAGGCGCTCAGATGACCCACGTAACTGCACCTCTGGAAAAGTTGATATTACAGCTACTGCTATTCTGCTCTGTATATCGCCAAAACATATGACTGAAGTTGTCTTACGCTCAAATTACAGGATACACGCAATACATTATTACGAGAGCATTTTTTTCAGTTTCTCTACTACATATATACATACGAGAATAGATAGAAGACCTAATATTCCAACCAAAAATGCATTACCAAAATTTCAATGGTAATACGCGTTTGGAGGTCCCCTGAATAAGAGTAGAGAAAATATGTGAGTGCAATAAGTCAGATTGCCAAACATTACACACATTAAAGTAATCTCTGTTTTAATGATAAATAAATAGTTAATACCAAACAATTCAATGATTACTAGATACATTTTTTCTGTGTTTGGATCCACAAAACTTTTACGTAAATATCTTTTGATTTTTCTGGAATTTATAAATACTGAGCGCTTTGTTCAAAATGTATAACGTAATACAATGCAAATTTTCGATACTTTTTTCATTACTTTCCATTTTCCTCTAATGGTTGTTGAAACAAATAAAACATTTGCTTAGCAAGTGTGTTACCGCAAATTTACTAGTTATTTTTGACCGCCTCCGTAGCACAGTGGTAGCGTGCCTACCTCTGATGCAGAGAACCCAGGTTCGATTCCCTCTACCGGCATGGGAGATGTGGCACGGGGTGCACTTAGCCTCGTCCTGGAGGGACCAATTGAGAAGGTACTTGATAAAGATGTCGCAACCCCAGGTTGCAAAGACTGAATAACCGGTCGGAAGGGCTCGGGGCACTAACCACGACCCACCCTCCATTGCTGCACCCCACTCAAGACGACTGTGACGGCCAGAGGTGGGGGACAAAGCGCCCGGGCGATAAGCCTTGGTCCGTGAGGGCTGTTGCTCTGGGGATTCGGGTTTATTAGTTAGTTTTATCCATTTTAATGCCAGAGTTCCTCAAAACGTGAGCGTAAGCGTGTCAGAATCAGTCAAATTATGCACTAGTTACATAAATGACTAATTTATGAATATTAGAGAGGTAGAATAGGCGGCATTGAATTTTTCAGCTTCGATTCTACCTCTGCCCACACACGGCTTGTGTATTTAAAAACACCAACAATAAGTTTGTTGGCATAAATAATGATTATGAATATTAATTTCCCAACTGCCCGGACGCAAACTGTTGAGCCTCATAGACTTCTAGTGCTTCGGTTTTAAAACGCACATTTCAATGTCCTTAAACGCACAGTTATACAATTTACGTAGCTGGAAGGAAGCCCTAGGGCCACCAGTTTCCGCCGCTTGACCCTGTGCACCACACAAAAATTAATAGAGTCCCAAGCTGTATTGCTGCGACATTCCAGGGGAAGCTGTAGGTACATCTGCTCCAGCTGCAGCTGCACCAGAATCTGCCCTTCTCCAAACAAAAGACTCATACGCGCACCAACCTGTTTTTAAAATAATCATCATCATAATAAGAAGTGAGCGGCACGCGCCTTCCTGTCTGCAGGGAGAACCCTCCATTATTAACACCTGTCGGGCGGGGAGGATGCATCCCAGATCATGCCCAACCCTGCACCTAAATGGCGGGAAGGGGAGAGTCATGGACCAGTCTGGAGATCCGATACTCAGTAGAAATTAAATACTCTCTGCAACACTGCACTGCAAGGTTACTTATAATGAGCATCTTTGTATCAAACATCTACAAATTCCATTCAACTATACTGTTTATTGCAGGTATTTCACTCAACCAAAACCCTGTTTTCCCCTTCGCCCCTGTCGTGAAGGTTTTGTGTCTATTTATTGCGATCAGTTTAATTTATTTATTTATTTTTTTTTTTTTTTTTTTTGTTATAGATGTGTTAAATATAATGTGGAATAAATCTATATTTCGGGCTCATTTCAGCATCATTTCATTCATTGACCATCCGATATGAAATTACATTGGAGGTCCTTAATAACAAAAGAAAGGACGACACCCTAACGTCATCTGTTCGTCACAAAGGCGGAGATCCTCTTCACTGCTCTTTTTGTGAACTCGTGACGAAGCCTTGGTGAGCTATAAGGATGAAACTTTGATGCGACGTGAAGGAATTAGAGAAAAAATAATTTTTGTAATAATATTTTGTAGGCGCTATATTAAAATACACAGTAATACAGAGGTATTTTTTAGAGGTGGCGCGTGACCTTGTCACTCGCGCATATCCGAGCATCACGCAAAGCGATGGTGGGGGTAAGTTTCCACCAACAACCTGCTGGCTAGTGGACTAGAAGTCGAAGAGATACTAACCAGACACCCCTTTTATCTTGCAATAGACAAGTGGACTCGACCATGAACTACTGCGCAACATTACGACACACGCCAGCTCTAAAAAATACTTCTGTACATAGAAACAGTCATTTGAGTGCGATATATCAGATTTTTTTTAAACTAGACATGACACTTTGAAAAAAGAATAAACGTATCATGAATTCAATTTGAAATCCATGCTTAGTTGAAAGTAGAGGTGCTGATTTCCCTTTTTACACTTAGAAATAAATATCTTCCATGTAGTAAATTTTTATAGGAATATTTATAAAGATGATCCTAGTACTGTGACCATCTGACTAGCCAGATTCTTATCCCAGTAATTACAGCGCTGGTTAGAACATTATTTTCATACGCGGCAGCCAAACACAGAAGTAAACATCTATGGGGCAAAGATATCTCCAAACTCAAAATGAGTGATGTCAGTTCTGAAATAACGCGCTTGCTGGTGAATTAATTTGCAGTTCTGTAAACAAGACATATAAACAAACGGAGAGTTTCCGGTGACATGAAGTGCTCGATTCCTTTCCAGCAGCACTATTAATAACAGGTGTCTCTGCAGACAAGTTCCATGGAGGTCTTCTCAATTGCATATCTGTGCCGCATACGGCAGGCCCAATATAGCCCCTTGATAATCTGTCATGTGGACATTTGCATGCATATATAGAGGGAAATGAATCGACCCCGGCCTACCTCCCCATAAACATAAATTACAACCCTCCCCCTCGCGCAGAGCCATACATATTGTCAGATATAGAAACAACAACGGAGTGTAATATATCGGATTAGCATTATATAGTGAATATATATCACAAATAAGTGAACTGAATTGTTCATTTATAACGACATCTCTCCCTCGTTCTGAAATTACGTTGATTACAGAGACAGAATTGGTTTTGCGTTTCGGTGGCATATGCTCCAAAACTGCCAGTTCAGACTAGAATTTTGTTGCAGCAACGGTACATTAGTACGCCGTTATACACATTTCTGCAATTAGCTCCACCAGACAAATAGTACTTTATTAACCTACGAATTTTCATCCTTCAAATTAGGATTATCCGTAAAATTGTTCTACGAGCATTGATAAAATGAACTGGCCGAAGAATGAAATAACGACTCTCAAAGTAAACTGGAATTTGCATACGTACGTTTATAATTGAATATCCCTTCAGCTTCGAATTATCCAAGTTCTACTGCATATATACGCTATATATAAAGATAATAGTGTTGTTACAGCAGCAAGATGAAGGCAGACGTTATTGAGAACATTTGGTGGCAAGTTAGGATGCGATAAAAAACCATTTTTTGCAGCATAGATAATACCTGTTAGATGTAGAAGTGCAGATAAATAATTTGTACTGGTAATTGAACAATATTATATTAATATTTGTTTCATTTGTGAACTTATAATTTTATTTATAAAGAACAACTAGTATGTTTTCATGTTGCTAAGTACCTTCAAGTAAACGTGTCACAGAAAACATGACGCTGAGTGGGTGGAAGGATTGCTATGTCGGTAGAAAGCGAATGACTTCACATTAACTGGCCAGCGATTCGCGTGGACAGTGGATACATATTAAGCTACCATTTATAAAAATATCTGCAGTTATATTTCTAACACCTGTATTTTGGTAATTAAATATGCATGTCAATGTGCCTTAAAAGTTTCATACAATTTTTTATATAGAGTCGAAATTAAATGAAGCATACAACTTAACAAGTCTAATCTAAAAAGTTAATCAGAATGCAATATTAAAAAGTAATTTATTAATCCTTTAAATCAACAAAGATTCATTACAATATTGACAGCATTAGTTACTTTCTATGTTAAGAATCTAAGCTCCTATTATCTGTTTTAGATATCATAACTTTCTTATTAAATATTATTTAATTTAAGTAGGTACATTTTTGTTGAAATATATTTGTAAAGCAATGTAAGTAGAAGAATCTGTTTTTGTTTGAATGTATTATTACACAAAGTGGAAATCAAGTAACTGGACATAGGTATTTAGTATGGAAAATTACGCCATTTTAACTATGCAGTCATATCATGACGGATCTGTTGAGAGGTACATGTAGAGTTTTATGTTGCGTACACTTAGTTTTCAAGATCTCATCGCTACACTATAACATCTTGCTTCATCGGTAGTTCACAGAGGGATCAGTGCAGTCCAACTGTACCTCCGCCTCTATGACGGGCAGATGGCATTAGGGTGCCATCCAGTGTATGTGCTTTGACAGTTATCCTTCAAGGTTTCATGCAGGGCAATTGCACCTACTTCTCTGTGACGGCAGATGGCATTAGCGTGCCCTGGGTTTCCAGGAAAACTTCAAGACCATAGCAGTTCTGCTGGACGTGGAAAAGGCATTCGCCACAACTTGGCACGAAGGCCTACAGTACAAACTAAAGCAGGCAAACATCCCTCCCCCATATCTCACACTGATTAGCAGCTTCCTTCAGGACCGCACTTTCAGAGTTGAAGTGGAAGGAAGACTGTCCACACTAAGAGATATAGCGGCAGGAGTCCCATAGGGCAGTGTACTCTCCCCGCTACTCTTCGCAGCATACATGTCCGACTTCCCCACGAAACAGCACACTGCAACGTGCCAGTATGCAGACGACGTCCTCATCATGGCACAAAACAAGAATGTGAGATATTGCCCCCCTCCCCTTCAACGACAACTCGACGCCGTCGGCCGTTGGAGTGAGAAGTGGAGAATGGCTATTAGTCCGGGGAAAAACTCCGCTCTCCTCCTTGGTGAGATTCGCCATTGGCGGCCGGAACGGTCACTTCGGCTCAGGCGGAGAAATATCCTATGGGTAACCTCCGCCAAATACTTAGCCCGCGGTCGAGGAGAACGCCTAACATACGCTCCACACGTCCGCGCAAAGGCCGGACTTGGTCACGCTGCACTCAAGACAGCTCTACACTATTCTCCAATCCACCATGCCCACTTACCTAAAACTACGCATTTACCGGGCAATCATCCTGCCATTGATCTTGTACGGCTGCGAAGCCTGGGGATCAGAGGCACCCTCCACCATACGCAAACTGCAGACAGTGCAGAATAGGTCGTTAAGAACAATATATGACACCGGGCATAGATTCCCGTCTTACATCCTTCACAACCACTCCGGACTACCCTACATCATGGACCTGGTGAGGGAGCGATCCCAAACCATGCACACCAAACTGAGTTCCCAAACCAATTAACTGGTACGGGCACTAGGTCAATACGACCACAGAGCACCCCGTAGAAGGAAAAGTTACCGCCTTCCTAAGGACGCCCTTGGGTAATGGTAATGTCACTCCCATCATCTAACCGTCTAACGCATACTTGCCCCAACACCTATTCCTGCCCTCTTCCTGCATCCAAACTTAGGTATGCAGGAAGAAACCATTGCCCACAGGCACAAAAGCTTGAAAAAAATTTGGACCACCTTCTATAATGCACAGATGAATTCGCAATAAGCGGCTAGGTGCTGTGCAGATAAACATACCGTACAGGAGAACCTGTACGACCTGTTCTCGAATGCTGGAAATGCTGGAAGCATAGCATTCATAATCTATTTATTAATCACAGTGGTTTTGAATTTTTGAATTTTAACCTCATATGCATATGTTTTCACTTGAAAGCATTTGCGCTGAAACTGTCAGCTTTGTGAAAAGTGATCAAAACAAACAGAACCCTGTTGCCTGACAAATTGTAAGCATATTGCCTCCGCATCTCCTCTCACTCCGTTTTGACCTCTTTTAAATGCGGCTCGCAGGTGACCAAAAAAAAAGTCTGTGAGCTGTGTCTCATTAGTTACTAATAAGGTTTCCAACTGGGCTTCATTTACCACATGTTGTTAATTGCCCGAATGTCACTACCGCCTCCCCTGCCTGATTAGTCAGGTAGGTATATTTGTACAGAGAATAACAATCCCTTCCTCCCTACTGCTCTAATTTATCTAATTGCTAATCATTACGATTCCTTCATTAGAGCAGAATCTGCAGTGTTTTCTGACCAACAAATTTTCCGCAGCAGGGGTTAGGGCTTGATTCAACTCCGCACATTTTGGCTTGGAATGCAGAAACATCTGAAACTAAGGGTGCCACAAAACGCTACATGCCTTTCTAAGTTACGTCTGTGAAACAAAACAAAACAAAACAAAACAATAATAATAATAATAATAATAATAATATTAATAATAATAATAATAATAATGTAAAGAATTAATAATAAAAAATGAAGTGTGTTGCACTCACATGACTTGCTCTACTCTTGTACTAACCATTCTTACAAACTCTTATTCTTCTATCTTCTTCGCGTTAGTTGAGATAAACATTTGTGCAAATTACTTATTGCTCGTTTTCTTGCACGTGCAGCGGGAATATGGGAATACAGTAGCTTTGAGCGATAGTCAGATTTATTAAAGCTTTGAAATTCCGTTCTATTTGCACGGTTAACACATAAAACATTAATAGCGATGTTCCATAGTTTTATACAATAATACATTAGAACAAACAAATAAATTTAATTACTTAAGATGCAACATAACCTATTATAATAATGAAGGATATAAATTTAAGGATAGGTATTTGTGGGACATTAAACAGAACTTTAAAAAGAAATAAGTGTATTTAAAACTTTACAAAGTAATGGCTGTACCAGCATTGATTAACGGACGTGAAGCAGGGGCGATAACAAAGATTTGGAATAGAATTAATGCACTCGAAATGAGATACCTAAGAGCAATTAAGGAATGTGCAATTGTGAACAAAAGAAAAAAGACATAAGAAACAAATTAAATATTCTTCCTATAAAAGAAAACATAGAAGAATATACTCGTAGAAGCCGATGGAAACATGTACAAGGAATGGACGAAAAAGGCTTGCCTAAGTTGTGTTGTATCAGCCGATTGGAAGAAGCGTCCAAGACCCAAGAGGAGATGGAGAGAAGCGTGATGAGGGAATGGGAGGAATTCTTAATCCATGATGATGATGAATAAAAGTTACCATACTATTATATTTTCGAAAATACTTGCCGCTTTTCGATTCCATCCCTTATTTAATGCTCTGAAAAGATCTTATAACCGAGGGTGTTGGCTCGCGGTAACGTCTGTGTCCCGAACTGGGAGGTCTCTGATTCGTTTTCTGTGGTTAACCTTACAGACCGATGGATTTTTTCGGGGTTTCCCGGGTCGATAACTAATACTGGGAAAGACAATTACATCCTCCGAACTTCCTGTCCCTTCACTTCACTTCTCCTTCGGGAGAGATTTCCGAATCTCAGCCCTCAGAGCACAATTAAGCCTGCAGAAGGGAGGGACTCTGCCCTCTACTGCTAACTCTCCTATATGTGGCCACCCTCAGTATCCTCTCACCGCATCCCTCCCTCCTCGGGGACGTCCGATGGAGGACATAGGCACAAAAGATCTTCAAACGACCGGGGTGCCCAGTCCCTACCCCTTCTAAACGTTTCCATATCTCATGTTACGCAAAAAAGTTATCAATAAAATGCAGAATTTATTTGAAACAATTTCCATTTTGTCTACTACATATAGTAGTAGAGAAAGGTGGAGTTTTAATGTAATGCAACACCAAGATTTTGAACAAAATCCCTCCACCCTAAGCCACCGTTTACATGGAAAATGTTTTGAAAATTTTTATTTTCTCGAAAATGACTAATGATTTTGAATAAATTGCCATATGTTAAAGATATTTTTATGACAAATGAAATGAGTATTTTGAATTTTCTGTGGATAGCCCATATAGTCCTGTTTACTCTTAACAAATTTTGCTTAACTAGTAAACCGTAAGACATAGACCAAATCTTACTGCACAAAAAATGTAGATGTCGTTAAAACGTACAATTTATGTCCGAAGAAATATTTTTGTGGAGTGAACGTTTCGGAAATATTCCTTGTTATCTGTGTACCTTATGCAACACTTGAACTTTCCTCAAATGGAAGGTCGTTATTCATTTTTATATCTTTGCCTTGCAAAGAGAACTGAGTCTCAAAGCTTTAAAATATTTGACTATCACTCAAAACCTACTATATTCCCATATTTCCCTTGCACCCACACGAAAATTAGACAATTGCTACAAATGTTCATCTCGACTAACATAAAAAAGATAGAGGAATAAGTGTTTGTAAGAATAGTAAATACAAGAGTGGAGAAAGTTATGTGAGTACTACACATCAGATCTTTTTATCTATAATGTTTAACAAAATTGTTTCTGAAAATCTTTATCTCGATTAACAGAAAATAGAAAAATAACTTTTGTTCTGTGCGTAGTTCGTAGAGGAGTGGGTGGAGAAATCCAAATGAGTGTAAAGGAACATCATTTCTTAAGTAAGGAAAGTCAAAGTTTTATTATATCTTTAAAACAATAATATTATTTTTAAAATTCGCTCTTGAATTAAATCAGATGGGAAAGTTTTCCCTGTAAGCGTGCTCAATGATAATACAATGAATATTTATTAGCAATAACCTTAAAATTCAAAGTTTCACTTTACAAGTTAACTCTGTGGTCAACTTCAGCCTTAATATCCATTTTTCTCAGCAGCGCACCAAGTTTTATATTTTTCTGGCTCTATAAATAGCAACAATATTAGACGTTCACAAAAGTAATTTTCTTTGTTTGACGTAGAACGTTAATTTTCGTTCATAAATTAGAATGAAATAAAGCCAACGTCTGCTGGATCAATCTCAATTGTGTATGTTTCCTCCTGCATGTATACAGCAATAAATTAAATATTCGCTCAATATATCATTCGTCTTATTGCAGATGTACACGAAATCTGTAGCCAATTTGTTTGATGTGGAATAGGTCGTGTAATTCTTCAAAAGGTTTCAATTAATCTTCCGAATGTCAACTGTTGACTACAGTACATTTATGTCATTGCGTGACAGCTAAAAATTTAGTACTCTCCGTCATAATGTGGACTCCAGGCATCTCCTTGAAAAAAACACCTATAAAATAACATAATTATTCCTGTTTTCTATAGTTTAAAACATAATAAATTAAAGTTAAAATGAACACCTTGGGCACTATGATTTCGTTGGATATTAAGATGACAGAGCGTCAAATAC
Source organism: Tenodera sinensis (assembly GCA_030765045.1). Classification (NCBI taxonomy): domain Eukaryota; kingdom Metazoa; phylum Arthropoda; class Insecta; order Mantodea; family Mantidae; genus Tenodera; species Tenodera sinensis. The sequence goes on from CM060966.1 coordinate 145,987,598, forward strand.
ATAATGTGAACCCATATTTTTATTGCAGCTAAACATCTACAGATCAAATAATCACTGTGGCGTTTAAATTGAAGACATATGCACAAAACGATATAACCTCACTTTTTTGAAAGTGAGAAAAATAAATGTAAGACATAATTTATGCATCCGAACAAGAAAATATTATTTGACATTGTGGTATATTTTACTCTTATTTTTATGCAGTCTAAAGTATTTTAACTTATTTTTATTGCACTCATGAAAGAAAACGCAATAAAAGAATAATATTAATATTTCTTGTTCTGAATAAAGCATAACTTAGGCTCCATATATTTGTTGTTATTGTTATTATTATTATTATTATTATTATTATTATTATTATTATTATTATTATTATTATTACTATTATTACTATTATTACTATTATTACTATTATTACTATTATTACTATTATTACTATTATTACTATTATTACTATTATTATTATTATTATTATTATTATTATTATTATTATTATTATTATTATTATTATTATTATTATTATTATTATTATTATTATTATTATAATCATCATCAAGATTAACAAACACCCTTACTATTAAATTTACATTTGCTACATTAGAAATTAATAAAAACTGCCCTTGAAAGCTTATGAGCCTATTTGGCCTGTTTCAAACACTCAATCAAAATCATTTAATTTAAAATGTGATGCTTGCTCACCAATAGTCTTCTGTAATATATATGAAAAATTGGAGTTAAAGTACTTTTTCGAGTTTTAGCGGAACTGTGTTAAAGTTGGCAAACCTATTCTAGTCACTTCTGACTGTTTTAGACTATTTACGCACTTCAAAAGATGATCTTAATTATATATCAAGAAATATGTCATATCTACTTACAATGAAGCTTTTTGGTGCAATAATTATTTATTCCAAACAAGAGATGGCAGCACTAATAAGAAACTTCTTGGTTTTGAAGGTTAGACCATTTTTATGCACGTGCCTTCAATCCTAATACTTTATTTTAATTCATATGTTCATAATACAATCGAGCAGATGCTCACAAAGGGGGATAACCATATTCTGGCCAATATAAATTAGCCTAATTAATATCCACAGCAGCACCATCTTCTTCAAGACATTCTCTCTAAAACATCAGCTAAGCAACACAAAGCAAGTAAATTGTAAATAAGCAATCAACTTCTCCGGAGTTTTCTCACGACTAAAGTCGAATGTAAAACTTTCCATTATAAAACTTGTTAAGGTCAGGTTTGAATGCTAAAGGAAACACTTAATTAGGCTTCCAAACATGAACTCATGCAAGCAAATGCGTTTAAAATTTATAGCTGAATCTAAAGCCAAGAGGGGAGACCAACCAAATCTCTTGCTTTGGCTCCACTCATTAAGAATTGAAACGTAAGCTTTTGTAATTTTTCCCCGGTTCGTGCAATCAATGAGCCGGAGGTATATCGATAATTCATATCGAATCCAGCGGAATCGATACCAACAGTCGGACGTCATTGTGGGCACTGGTGCGTATCAAATCATGATGAAGTGCTTATTAGAACAGAGAGGAGGGATTCTGCATCAGAGAGAAAAAATGTGATGCAATGAAAATTGTTATTCATGGCAAAATGTAAATCATCTAGCAGTACATTTAACTAGGATGGAATTCAGTTGGAAAAACGGAACAAGAGAGAACTAGACCCTTTTGAAAATTTTGTTTCAGTTTTGAGTCCAATATATTATATATACATACACCGTGCTTTGGTAATTTCCATTTGTTGAAATTTAAAAACCAATTAATGATATCGGTAGCTATTTATATTCATAAGTGTACGACTAATTTATTTCAATATTGTTGCAGATCCTTTTCTTTTTAAAAAATCAAATTCCATGCAATTGTAGCCCAATGTAATCCTGTCATCACCCACGCGTGCCATGTCACGTGGGACCTCCCCATCCTTTACTACACTCACATTTGACTGCAGTTGCTAGGATTAAACTCACAATGTTCGACTTTGAATGGATGACTGGTCCTTTAACAGTCGTGCCTATTCGAATTGCTTCCTTTAAGGTGCTTATGATAGGAATACTTAAACCGATTCAGGAATTAGAAGTGCAGTGGCATATATAGCAAAATGATACGTGAAATGGAGGGTTAAATGATTGTAACTTTCCAAATGTTAACTGAATATAGCGAAATTGTGCACTGAAATGGCTTCTTGAATATCCTCTGGCATCACCAAAAATTTATTGGATCTTTCAACTCCAGTCATCTCTTGCACAATGCATTATAATCAAATTTCTAAGAAAATCAATTGCTAAACCACATGAAATTCTGCACAGAATAACAGCCCATATCTTGCAGGAATCACTTTGTTCCACGCAAGCTTTGGCTATTAGTTTCCAAGTTACCTGCAGAAGTCATATGTTTAGAAGAGTTAACATTACATCTACTATACAGTCCTGATTTGTCCCATGTATCTTTCTTTACCTTGAAATATAAACATTTCGGGCTACTGCTTAACGTATCTTGATCATTTTTTGTGCTGCTTTTAGTTTATGGGAATTGTTTTCGTATTTTTAATAAACTTGTCTTCCTTGAGGACTGTCACTTAAAGCGCATAAAATATTTCATATAGTTAGGTATATAATATATTTACTTAATATTGTAACGCTTTCTTGCGATATTCGGGCCCAAATGACTTAGTTGTTCACGGGCCTTTTAAGCCCACTCAGTGACTCACTCAGTGACTCACTCACTCACTCACTCACTCACTCACTCACTCTTGAGATGAAATTTACGGTATGAAAACTAATAAAACTGGTTTGTATGCAATCTCGTTTACGTCAGAAGTAAGTGGCTATTTCTGCCTTGAAATTTTTGACTTATGGAATACGAAAGGCGTACTTTTTGTTAATACTGCAAGATTTTAAATCTTAGTTGAAATCTCACAACCTTAACATAGCATACGATGCAAATATTTTACTCCACTCTTTCGAGACCTTCAAGCAGACCTCCCTTTTCATTCAATCACTACAAATATTGCGTATCTGTGGCATCAATTGGTAATTTTGGCCCAGTTTTAAAAGCCTGTAGTTAAAATTGGCAGTTTGAATATTTGACTGTAGTTTTATTGTACCTGATAGCCTTTGTAACTGAAATTTCGAGCTAGCTTTCGTTACGAATTGTTTGAATTGGACTGAAAAAATTGAAACTGATCTAGCGATTTTGCTGTGTTTATTTTGACAACGTACTTCTATTAACGTCGCATATCAAAGGAGAGTTCAATAATGACCCCATTATTTCTGTATGTATTTCTTCGTTAAAACGAGCTACGCTATATATCTACATAATAAATTTAATATATCACATGTTAGCTAACTAAATACGCCGGAGAAAAGTTTATGATCAAAATATTTTGAATTAGAAACCGTTAATCAAAAGTCTTTCAATCAATTCTAGTTTAACAAACGTCATGGGTAGAATATAGGTAAATGTTTTCAAAAGATCATTACTAACAGCAGTCCATATTGCATTCAGTGCACAATATACCTTGATGTAACTTTTGGCTTTTGCTTTGAACCATAATACCAGCGACCTTACCCGGAATATTTCTGAAGTGTACGATTTATTTTTTGTCATAACTCATGTTGTTTCACTTCAAAGAGACAGTGAAGAACAAATATATGTTAGTCAAACACAAATATGAACTTTCGTCCTTCGATTCTTACTCACTGTTTCATAGTATTAATAAAGTTGTAAGTCCTGAATAACATCATTAGTTTTACTAATGGGGCTGCAAAAGAAATGCTGGTAGTCAGCATTATAGCATCTTCTTTAGATGCATTACCGTCTCTCCTTCGGTAAGCTCCACATGCAGTAGTATACATCATAATTACATTTTCCTTGAAGAATAAAAATCGGTGAACTTTAATATTTACTGACAAAAGAAAACAAATCCAAATTGGAGCACCTTGTTAGACCGCTTGAAGCGTCACCGGCTTCCCAACATGGCATGTGGGCACATTCGGTAACACAGGAGTAACTCCATCAGTAGCGGAAGCTGAGCTCCTAAGCGATGTTTAGATCTACGGTACACAAGGACCGACAGTCGTCCAAGAGCAAATCTTGCTACTTCCTTTCATTCTCCAACTTACAGCCTCCACCCTGTTGGTAAACCCCACATCCTATGAAATGGATTAGGCCTAATAAGGGCAGGTATAAATTGTCAAAAGGTCGGCGTAATATGAAAAAGAGAGAATTTTAGGTTCAGTCAGAATTGGGACACTATTACTCCATAAAAAATGGTCAACAAGGGTACAGGCCCACATTCGGGTGGTCCAGGGTAAAAATTCTTTGCACTGACCAACCTGACTAAGGTGTTTGTGGTTTCACTTAGTCATTAATGTAAATACTGGATTGGATAATTAATAATAGGACCCAAATGTCCACCTTAAGCCAGTAGTAAAAATAAAATTCGATGTTAATTACGTATGCGCTGCCATCTATCCACAGATAATGAATGTACCTAGATAATACCCTAATGCTATCAGTGTAACACGTATAGCAGTAGAAATATAGTTGCCTGCAAGTAAGGTCTGTGTGGGAACATATCGAAGCTGCCAACTACCCGTTGCAGAAGCAACAGTTGTCTAGCGCTAAGGCCTCTGTGTACCTACCGTACGTGGAGGCTTCTTACACTATTCTTCAATGTTTTTCCTTGACTACGATTTCAAATCACCTTATAATATTGCTTTGTTGCCTTTATATTTAAAAATTTAATCGTGAGTCAACACAGATTTGTTTTGTTGGATGATATTGTCAGAATCAGTAAACAGGTCTCTCTCTCTCTCTCTCTCTCTCTCTCTCTCTCTCTCACACACACACACACACACACACACACACACACACACACACACACACACACACACACACCCTTTGCTAATTTTCTTTTATTCGTGAGGATTTAATTACATCTTTAATATCCAATTTGAATACTGAATTTTTGGATTGAATTAAATATATATTACCTCCACTTATCCCAGACAACAGCATAGAGAATAAAAGTTCAAATAAATGCAAAAATAAAATATAAATTAAAATAAATATAAAATATAAATTTTGTACACCAAAATATTCGCTTCATCCTAAATCAATATATATCTCTTCTCGGTATCTATTCAAATTATAGCATTATTTTTAGCTGTACTTTATTCAGCACATACTGATCTAGGCTTTTCTAGAATTGCACATAGGTAATTGTCGAGACGTAAATTATGGAATTTATATTTCATTAGAATTTCATTCATAGAATAGGATTTCATTTTATATTATATTTTAATAGATAAACTAGTCAAGTTCACCATGGTCATAAACTGTTCCACTCCTAGATGCTTTCAAGTTCTGATTCCTTCACCAAATTTAAGTTAGAAAATGTTCGCAGGATATAAAGAACATGGACATACCTAAGCACCTTCTAACATGGAACGAAAGCTGAGGACCCAGAGTGGCACGCACAGCCCTCGGTGGAGTGGGGGAAGGATATTAAGGCGTGTCACATCAGTGTTACCAAGAGCATAAACCTTTTGTGGACGTCTTAAATTCCGATAAACAAATAGTTTGACAAAACTAATTAATTTGACGATCAGACAAGTAATACCCTCAGATAGAATCATTAGTCGATTTTTACCCCATTCATTAACAAACTTGTTGTCTATGACCATATGTGTTTGTGCAAATGCCACCCCAGGATGTTCCGAAATGTGGGATTTGAACTAAATGGTGTTTGGTGGGATGTTGAGTGATGCATGTGGAAAGTAAATTCAGGGATGAAATGAAAATAGTTTACGAGATAATCTGCACATTTACAGAAATCTACTAGCAGGCCCATATTTTCCGACTTACCCCCACAAAGTTCCAAAGGGTTAAAATATGGTTTTGCAAACCAGCAAGGACAAGAGATTTGTGCCCCCCTTAACCTGTAACAATTGCACTCTGGGGAGCATTTTAAAACGCCAAGACAAGCAAGGCGGGCAAAGGGTGTTTGTTAAAAAAATTGGGGGAGATTCGGGCGGGACTAGGAATAAGATTAACGTAGGGGAAGCAAGAAGCAAGGGGGTCTAACGATCGCCCTCAGAGCCGCCATTTTGTCGTTTGATGCGCGCGGAACATTCGGTTTCGGCCCCGTGACGTCACAGCTGCAGTGGAACCATTTGAACCCCCTCCACCCCTCGCCAGTTGGCCGCATGCCCGAGGAATCTCTGCAGTCGCTTTTCAACCCCGGCTGGTCCAAGTTCTGCAGACTCCCGCAGCGTCTCCCCACCATGGAGGCTGACGTCGACCTTCTGGCGGCGCTCCCGTTACCGGTAAGCCGGCCGCCGTCGCCGCCTCCGCTTTCAATCTTGCATGATCTTCCAGTGTTGAAGCCCGATATTACGGGCCAGGGACCACTAAGTAAACTTTTTCTTTCTTTTCGTCGAACTTTGGGGGTGGGACCACCTCCATTTCGTGAATGTAGTGCAAATTTTTCCTGGGATGTTAGTTATTTAAGAAGGTATCGATTTTGGGAGTAGGTGGTTTGTATTGTGATTTTTCTTCCCTCTTGAAGCCTGAACTTTCATATTAAAATATTTACAAAAGGAATTAAGCTCATAGCCCAATGCATTTTCTTCAGATGGAGTTTTAAATATTCAGTGTTCTTGTTAATTCTTGATTAGCTGAATTTGAGTAAATATTAATGTCTGATTAGAACAGATTAAAATGTTGCTCTATGCCATTTTATTTACCTCCAAAGTTTATACTTGTTCAGCAGCAAAATTTTGTAACATCAGGGGATCGTGGGCCAATCTGTGAAATTCGAAAATTCCATAGTTTTTAGAAACATTTTCTTGTTCACCAAATAATTGTAATATTTTATGTTAAGAGCAGCAATGACTGAGATAAATTTAAGACTCGATTTTTCCGAGTTTTTTTTAATAATCTGCAGAAAAAGTTTATAGTGTAATATTTTTAAAATTTTGGATGAGTATATCAAATTTGTGTTATATACTTACAAAGTTAAGTTTTACAAAATGTATCAATGTCTGCTTCTTAGTTTTCAATTATAAAAGTGCTTTTATAACTGTGTATAAAATTACTGTTTAACCTTTTAATATATAATTAACATAAATTATCTATTTTAAGAGTTTCTAGTGAGAATTGTGAAGTATGTGGTTCGTTTTTCTACCAGAAGAAACTACTTGAAATATGATATAAGATGAAGGAAGAAATGAATGACTTTAATGCAACTTATTTACAGGCTAAAACACAAACATATGTGTTTTTATCTTTTGTATAGGCTAGACTTGCTAAAGATTTATATGTTTCTAAAGAACTGAACAATTTAAAGATGAGCATTTCATATTTAACAAAATTGAGAACTTAAATATCAATTTAAGACACTTGACCTACTTTCAGTAGTGTTGCAGTTATTTAACTGGATGAGAGAAAACGCATTTGTGTACAAATTGGTTCAACTTTTCTAAGCATGTAGGAAAACTGTTGCTTGGGTTACTTCATGTTTTCTTCACCCACATTGACAAATCATAAAACAAAATGGCTGACGACCTGAGAGAAGGTGGGCGTGTGATGGCGCAGAACTTCGGGTTACACTTGCAGTGTCTTAAATTAAATTTCTAAGTAAGAATGTTAATAGAAGTTTACATATTTTAACCTAAATGGCTTTGATAGTGTTACAGTGGTAATATTTATAAAAGATTTTGAAATTACTTATTCCTTTCAATTACACATCTTCTTGTGAACTCCTCTCCCAGTTTATTAATATATGTCTTAAAATTGTGACAAAGAAGAAAAGATGCGACCTAAGAGATTAAAAAATAGCATCAAATTTGCACTTCATCAATGTGCAGTTTTATCAAAATTTTCGCAGTTTTCAGCTAGTAAGTTTGTATCAAGTATTATACCTACTATGTGGTGCTTGTTCAGTTTTCTATAGGTACATGCGAAATAACCTTCTATAAGCTTCATGATGCTTAGAACAAAATTTGGAAAATTTTCTAACAAAATGTATATAAAGAGTGCTCATACATTTTGTACAGTTATGATAACAGCAATTAAAAATATATTTTATCTTCTTAGTGCCACAAAAAGATAGTAAAAGACTTACTTTCTGGTTACTTCCAACACTTAAAGATAAAATATATGTATTTCCCTGCATTTCTTCAGTGTGGGTGTTAAAGGATAACTTGAAGAACTATTCTAAGCTCCCTCCTGTCTATTGGAAGAGTTTCGAACTTTTATTTGTGTCTAGTTGAATTAGGATATTGGTTATATCTATATTTTTTAAAGTTCTGCATCTTGATATTTTCTCCCGGAATATTAGGAAGTTCGTATGAAAAAGGGCATGACAAAACAACCACAAACCTATAGTTTTCAGGGCTTGTGCAGTTAGATGCAACACACAAAAAAAGAAAGACAAAATTACACAAAATAATGTGATCTCAACTCACTCAGTTTTTAATTTTCTCTGAAATTCCCACAGAAAATGTCCATAAATTGTGTGTTTTGACGAAATTTAAATATTGTGTGCAAACATCTGAAAAAAATTTTTCTGAAGTTCATGCGACTTAGAACAGTTATAAAGTAGAATACAACAAAAACTAAAAATCGATGAAAGCAATTTTTGGTTAAAAATTTTGTGTCCAGGAGAGAAACTACTGCTACGCTCTGTACAATAAAGTATTTGACTCCCGTGTTTAAGTTTCGGGAAAACCCGACTAAGAAAGAGAAAAAGAGAACAGAAAAAAAATTTTTGCGTACATTTGAAAACGCAATGGAAGCATTCTTACAACATTTCCAGCAAACTATTTAAATCTGATGAAGATGACATTTCCAGGGATAACTTTCATAAGGGGTGCCTAAACTGCTAGAAGTTCAAGGCATATTTACTCAAAAATTATAAAAATTCAGTCATGAACAATTTCAGATTAGAAATTATCCTGGAGTAACAGTTTTAAGAACAATGTTTTGTATTTTGAGTTGATTTGTAAATTAATTTATTCAAAGAAACATCTTGACATCTAAACAGCAAAAATAAGGTTGCAGGATTTCTAATTCAAAATTAATGATTTGTCTATCTAGAATTTTAGAATATGCCTTCCATGTCAATTTCTCATAACGAATTCATTATAACACTACTTTAGGCTCTGCACGCTAATGTAGCAATTCAATTCTAAACTTAAATATAATTTTCGCACAGTATACACAAAATTTCTATAGTAGAGTCTCATTTATTTTCTTAAATATTATTTTGAACAACGTAATTTCATAGACACAAAGAAATCTCAAAAGCGCATAATAGAAGCTGCAGTTCCAGGTCGAATTACGTTTCTGATTGTTTCAATACATACATACTATAAATGGTATTAAGGCTCCTGGAGTTCTAAAAATAAAGTTGTAATTAAACTTCCTTAAAAAATAAAATAAAATTAGATATTTAAGCTACAAAATGTGCAATATAATATAAATAATAATATTAAAACCATAAATAAAAATATATTAATTATAAAACTTATATTGAATTACTGTATTTGTCTTCACTTAAGGAAATTTCATTATTACAGATAATCTTCTTATTTTCCATATGCAGAAAGAAACAATTTCTTGCTTTCTTTTCTTTTTTGAAATTTTAAAATTCTTTATGTTTGTGGTTTAGAACTTTATGCCATATGTATTTAGTACAGAAGGTAGAGGAAGTATGATTTCCACCCAAACATTCTATACTGAGATTTCACCTTAAATACGCATTATGTGACTGCTTGAAAAAAATCGGAAAAGCCTAACTCAAAAACGAAAAGTCGGTTACATACTAATATCCGTATTTAAATTTAGGATATTCCAAGGATGCAACACGAAGATATCGAAGAAAATATTCCCAATCCAAACCACCCTTTCACCGTTTACGAATGATTTTGATTTTCTTAAAAATTCATCTTAAGATTTTGACAAAGGCATCATATTTTAAAAATATTTTAAGGACAAACGAAATGTACCCATATTTCAAATTTTTTGGGAATAACTTCTGAAGACCTCTTTATGAATATGTTCGATAAATGGGAAGATGTAGGAGATAAACCTATCGTAGATCTGGTTAAGGAAATGGCCGGTACCGTTTTTATTAAAAATATGTATAGCACATTTGTATGACTAGCAAACCGTATATCTTGAAGCAACAGATAATAAAAAAAAAGTTCTTTAAAAACATGCAATTTAAAAATGCTTTTTCTTTCATTAACTATTACCGAGAAACCCGTTTGTATTGGCTAAAGTTGCCATACACTCGTATACATGTTTAGATATCCTAAGTCAATTATTTCGATTAATATGAAGTAGAAACCTTTTATCAGTATATTTTGAGAAGCCATATTAAAATAATCTACAGCAGATGGATAAAATTATGTGAAGATAACTGCTCTTCCTAAATTTCTCAGATTTCTTTTGTAATTTTCTCCATTTCGCATATGCGTGAGGGAGGAGAAAACTCGAACAAGTTCAAAAACTTACAGGTTGATTAAATAAAGTACCTCAAACTTGTCAAATTTCTACGCTTTTAAGTGGCAAGTGATATAAATTATACACACAGATAAGGTGGGTTGCACCTACTTCTTAATTCGCCGCTTAATTTCTGCGTTTCGGTTATATTAGATAATTTACTCTGAACTTTCTGAATTGATTCAGAATACCCACAGTTCTAAATGTTTCAGCCGTTATCTAAAAGTCTTCAAAATTTTCAGACGAGCTAGTCTGCCATAATTCGGTGTTTAAATTTCATACATTTATATTTTAATATTTTTCAAGGAAAAGCGTATTATTTTAACATTAGTTTGCTAATTAATCAGTTGTTGCACACGAAGCGGAAATTCTGATTTTAAAAATAAACTTACTTTTACATTACTTAAATAGTCATACATAAAACACAGGAATTTTTGTCGCTCTGTTGGTGTTAGAGAGAAAAGGGTTAAATCTTTAAGTGTAATTTTTCAAACAATTTATTTAGAGTGGTCGAATTATACATTTAAACCTATAGCAAAATTCATGTAATTGTTTAAGTTTATTCTTTATTGAGCATTGCTAAAATTGTTTGGCTAAAAATGTGCTACGGCTTTGGAAGTAAATATAGCCATTAGACCGTGTGCACTTAGGCATTTAAATCGTCTTTAAAAATCCTGAGAGAAAAAGCTATAGTATATAATTGAAGCTAAGGAATCAAAGTAATTTGTTTATATATTTAAAAATTTTGAACGAATTTCAGCTATGGGCAACTGGTGGTTATTGAAAAATCCTGGTATCCCTGAAAGAAAGGATTCTGCTCGTAGTTGGTATTTGTTAGTGTGACTATTTAATTATATTTGTATTGCAATTTAGACTTGTGTGTAGTGGAAATTGTATACCAATCTGCATTCACCTGTGCGTCTAAGGAAAACCCGAGATATCCTTATCAGGTTTATTTGTTTTACTATTCAAAATTGCTACTTATTGCTTTATATTTAAGTTTAACTGGCATTGTTTAGAATAAAACGGTTTCATAGTATTTTCTTGGTAAAGGTGTTATAATTCTAGAATTTTAAATTCAGCATACGCATCAACCTAAAAGCTTCTATCTTTGTTTTAACTGTTATTGAGTGTGCCATTGAGTTTGGACACGAGGCCTTTATATTTTTTATTTACTACCGACATAAAACAGTAAAAATGTCACAAGAGGCAACCTAAACGATTCATTATTCACCTTGGATATGTTCCTGAGATTAAGCGTGATAAACGGCTTCTACGAACAGTTCAGTATGAAAGTGCAGCAAAAAGGTAATCTGAACACATTAGAAAGGCAGTTTATACACCTTTGGGCACATTACATATAATACTCAAGGTTTTTAAACCTTTTTATGCCTCACATACCTCAAAACAAGGGTTTTCAATTGATTTTAAAAAATAAAATGGAAAATTGTACAGCATGCAGTAAATCAACATAGATATTTTATAATAGTTTTATTCTGTGATTTATGTTGATTTCCGCCAGGCATCATTTGTGCAGGTGATATTTTGTTTAACAATTTAAGGAACCTCAATATGAGAGTAACACTCAAATTATAAACTTTGCTTTACATTTGGAAGACTCGCAACAGAGGATTTCAGGCTTCCTATTCAGGATGTCAAAGATATGTATATATGGTGTATTAATGTGTGTCACTTCGGTGTCTTAATTTTTTTTCCACTTCGTCTAACAGTTTTGCCACAAACTGGTTGAATATTGCTTGACTGGTTTTGTTCAGCCAGTGTCTTGATAACGAGTTCAAATGCTTCCTGCAAGGTCAATGTATGTATTCACATTACCTAGGCCAGTAGGTCACGCATTGAGGTGTGAAGCAAAACAAATGGTCTATCTGACAGTTGCTCTTCATTTCGCGGCGCAGTTATGGCCACGCAAAGAACAGTTTGTGGGAAAACTGTTATACGAAGAGATAAAACAACTAACCAAAGAAACGAGTACATATTAACGTACCAATTATCAAGATATATGCACTTATACCCCTAACTACGAGCATAAACACTGGAACTTCCAAACATCCAGAATATTGTAATTCTCTAGCTATAGCGCTTATCGTGTTTACGCTGGGCGAGCGTGCGGTTTATCTTTATGATTCTGCCTGACCGGCGTCGTCCTCCTTGAGCTATAGTCGCTGCCTCACAGTATTAGGCTTATGGTACATAACCTTAGCCTACTTTAGATACAAGTGCACATTCTACATACTTTAAACCAACAGCGAAGAAAACCTTAATATGTCCTAAAATATCACCATATTTTTTCCTGCTATTTGCGCCATCTTTAGGGCCGAGACTTAAACGATCTAAAGAGTATTAAAAACTAACCTTAAAATGATGACTTATTGACCTTAAACTTAACTAAAAGTCCCCTTGCACATTTCATTTGTACTTTACTACCGAATACTCAATTACATTCTGTAACAAGCAGCTTTTGTAAGTTTTCAAAGTTGAAGAGCACACTATTGTCAACTATGACAGACTTATACATACAGAAGCTTTTTAACAGCAACAGAAGACACTGTGGCATGCTCAAAGCAACAAAGGAAAGAAGTAAGAATTTTTATATAGCATACAATTTAATATGGTTATCCGCAACAGATACTATAACTCATCTTTAACAGTTTTTTGACAACGCCCAAGGGTGCGACCCTCAAAAGCAGCAGGTAGATTCACCCTTCATTCCTTTAAGGACAAATCTGTCTTACAACACACGTAAACCGTTTAATTGGACGAGTCTACTTTACAAATAGGACCATCTTCTATAGATTTCCAAGAAATTTGAGATTTTGGGGCTCTGATACTTGATTGTACACATAAATGCCGTGAGAACAAAAACTTACAAACTGGCTGCGCGGTGTTTTGCCTGCCAGCAACTTCGGCACCCGTTACTGTCTGCCGCCATTATAGAAAGGCGCAGATGAAGCCGTACAACGTTTTTAAAACTACTTTTAAAGGCTTTGCTTACCAACTGAACACAATTTTGCTCCCTTTTCTTGTCGGTCTGGGTGGCTCAGTTGGTTAGACGCTGGCCTACTGATCCTAAGGTCGTGGGTTCAAATCCGGCCCAGACCGATGGTTTTTAAGTGTGCTTAAAAACGACAGCTCCATGTCAGTAGATTTACTGGCATGTAAAAGAACCCCTGTGGGACGAAATTCCGGCACACCGGCGACGCTGATATGATCTTGGCAATTGACAGCGTTAAACAACAAAATATTGTTTTTTGCCCCCTGCAACACCTCATACGACCAATCTTTCGATGGGAACAATTCTCAGGACAGAATTACTAAGATATTTGCGGCCCCTTCTGTCCCCCGACCTAACCCCGCGGTTTCTAAGTGTGGGGTAACTTAAAAGATAAAGTGTAGAAGACAAATCCACACACCCTGGAAAAATCAAAATATACGCCGGAATATTTCCAGCACTTCTCAACATGAATTATGGCAAGTGGTAACTAAAAGTTTCCTAAAAAGGTGCTAAAAATGACGGTAGCCAGTTTCAGCATCTCCTTTCATAAAGTTGTTTTAAGAATGTTGTATGGTCTCACCGCGCCCTTTCTATGACAGCGGCAGACGGCAACTAGCGCCGAGGATGCGGACAAGCAAAACACCGTGCAACCAGTTCGTAAGCTTTTTGTTCTCCCTTTACAATCAAACTCGCAAAAAATTACAAAAACCTGGATTTATTCTTCAGAATGACTTTAAAATGTCCCTCAAGCTACGTAAAATGGACTATCGGATAAAAATGCACAAAAATGCAGAAAAAATGAGCCTTAAAGGTGACTTAATTCCACTCGAGCATCATCATCGTCAAAAAAGATGAAATCCGGGTCCTAGTCATCGAGTTCCACAGAAACAGAATTATAGTGAAGATGGAACAAGCTCAAGAAAGTCATATGGATCCATGTTTTAATCATCTAGGATGTATTTTCAACTGAAATTGCTGCAGTAAATGCAATATTAAAGCACCTTTACGAGGTGCTGGAGCGAATGTCTTGAGGTTCCAACAGACGTGTTATTATTTCAGCACGAGCGCTGAATTACAGAGCCTTGCTATCATTGCGAATCTTGTTTTCTATGCAAATGTTCCTGCCTCCCGGAACTTGACGAAACAAAAGATGCAGAGTCAAAGCAGAGGCAGGGAAGCTGAAGAACACCATAATTACAATACTTCAAATATATTCCCTGTGCGCATGCGGGATTACTACTGGTAATATCTCGCTCTCTCCCTCCCCCTGTGTCCATTAGGATATTATGCGCACTTTCGGCATGACCAAGAGCTCTTTGCTTCCGCAGGGACGTGCCTGAAGTCCACACTTTCACGTTAATGATAAGGGAATATTGCATTTAAATCAAATGCGAGATGTACTTTACTCTCCGGTAGTTCGAATATCCACATTCAAGCATCCCGAGGTTTTAAGTTAATAAAAAAGAGCGAGTTTTTACTTTCTTTCTGTCAGATGGAATTGTATGCGATAAGTTTTAGCTCAGAAGCTCACAACACAACAAAAACACATTTATTTATGGAGCTATCCTTAGTCTGTTCCAAAACCAAACTTAACATTGAAGATGCTGTAGATACAGGTATTTTTTTGATAATTAGTACCTTAATATCAGTAGCTGTTTTGCTTCACACCTTAATGCGTGATCACTAGACTAGATCACTGGCTTTGCAGAATTTACTTACCGAGAGGCCTGCCCACTCTGCATCACGCTCTTGAGGAAAAATAAACTAAAAATAAACGCCTACTTGGAGGTACAACACCATTAATAATATAATAATAACAATAATAATCCCTAGGGCATCTCCCCTTATCTCCCGGCCGCTGCGTACTCCAGCCGCAACCAAGGCCTTGAAGAGTGCGGGATGGGGAAGCGGGGGTGTGCGCATATAGCGACTACTCGGCCTTTTAGCTAGGCTAGGTTTCCATCAGGATAGCTACTTAATTGTCATCGCAGGGCTGAGTGATACCCTCCCAGCGCCGTTACGGAAAACAAGCCTGATTCCCCCGTAAGTCACTCTACCGCAAGCTTTCGGTAATGCTGCATGACGTCATGCATTCTGGTCTCTTGTGATCTGAATTTTAACTAAGCATCTATGTTCGTATTTACTAAACATTTTAAAATACTACCGATAGCAGTGGGCAAATTAAACTCACTACAAATATCTTATAAGTAATATTACAGTCTTTAATTTCATAGATAAGGCGTAACAGGCGTTCTTTTTTCTCATTGTTATCAGGTTGTATTATTTAGCACTGATTTCATTGTTACCACTAATTATTGAATAACCATGTATTATAAATTAAATATAATTATGAGAAATAGTGAGCACATAGCACTAACATGAATTAGAAACACCAATACATTTCAATCGCTGCATTACGAACCTAATCGGGCACTGGTAATCCATAATGTGCTAATTGAATGACCTAGTGTTACTAAGTCGTACCGGTGGTATTGTGACAAATGCGAAATGTGAACAGTTTCTCGAACTGTATGGATGATGCCAAGCGCAGTACTTGGCGAAACGTTGGTATCTACCATGCCTTCTAGACCACGGCCTACAAGCCCAGAAGAACTAAACATTTGAAATAATCAAGACACCGGCCGTGAAAGCCTAAATACATATGTATGAAAACACTTTGTTCTGCCACAGTCATTGTTACCGTATTCAGTCGACACTCAGCTTCTGTTTGAGACGCGCAGCCGCCCAGTGGTGTGAGGTAGCTTGAACTTGCGTCTCTTTTTTACGGGGGTGGGCATCACAGTATGTTATGACTATGGCACGGAACTGCCATACAGATTAGTTGAACCTGGAGAGTGAATGACGTAACAGGTACCGCGCAGCCGTCGCATATACACGCACACCAGCAGACGCCTGCAGCTGTAAATGCTGAAGTAGCAATAGTTGAACCCACCTTTTCGCACAACCTTCCACCCTCTAATTATGATCTATTTAGGTGCCTATTAGTGCTTCCCAACAAATAGTGCTAATTTATTAGCTATTGCGATAAAATTCCTGTGAAATATATACATTATTCTTGCAAAAATGCATACAGAATGGACAAATCACAAGCTTTCTGCAAAGGATTTTATATAGACTTCAAGTGGCTCTAAAATTATTTACTTCTGATTAAATTGCGGTATAAAACTGTGGGTGGTACGCAATGTTTGCTCTACTTAGGAAAGTTACGAGTAAAGAATTCTCCAAACTATACTGTAACATTGTAAGCACCAATGTGTTTATTTAGTACGTAAAACAAATGCGAATGTTATTTTCTCCACACTTCCGTTAAGAACTTGACGATATCACAGCAAATGACACACTGGAAGTATATTTCACATTTCCGACGCCTTCCACTCTTCGAGGAGGTCGTTCATTTTACGTGTACAACCCCCAGGACTCTTGTTAGCAGAGCACGGGCTGAAAAATTAATTACACGAGATGATATCGCGCGCATGATAAAAGTTTCATTTCTGGTGTAACGTTGATATGCATATCAAGCATTGTAACTGTATTTCTGGGACATCCTATGATACTCTTAAGTTCTGAAAGGTCAGAAAAGGCGGTGGGCGGACGGAAATTGTAATAGAGTGGGGTATCAGTCGAGGTCTGATGTTATCGCGTCTAACTTAGCATATGGAGCAACACGAAACACAATGCATCACCCTGATGAAATAGCGTTTTTAAATGCTCGGGTATTAACCTGTTCAAACAGGTAGCATTGTTGCCTTATCTCGCAGCCATTTACACGTGTTTCTTTCTAGAGGCATTTCCTGGCCCAGACAGTGTTCGCTACTCAGATAAGCAAGGCATTTCATTGCAGCGAATCACTGTTTGTGTTTGGGTTTATGCTACAAGTCACCGGTTTAAGTAATTCTAGGTCAAGGACTTTGAAACAAAGATTAAATCTCGAATCAAGTTCTCAAATTCATTTTCATCCCTTATATAAAATTTCTGTTTATTAAAGTGACTTGATTAAAAGTTGTTTCAAATGATGTGATATGAAATATATTGAATGTAGCACTCAAAAAGGCACCTGTTTGTATTGTATGAATTATTTTGGCACATATGCCATTCTTCTTATAATTCCTTAACCGGTTTTGGTATCCCGTTACAGGCACCTGAAAGGAAGTAATTCGAATTGGACTTCCCATTCATTCAAAACCAAACATCGTGAGTTTAACACTAGCGACCGCAATCAAATGTGGCTGTAGTAAAGGATGGGGTGGGCCCACTTGAAACAACTGGTGAGATGGTACTGGTGGATGATGACAGGGTCACATCTGACTACAATTGCATGGATTTTGATGTTTGAAAAAGAAGAAAACATGACACAATTATGATATCAAAATCAATTATCATGACGTCAATAGCTTTTTAAGTTTCAATATGAAACTCAAATTACAAAAAACACTTTTATAATATTCTAAAACTTTGAGTAAACATCTTTGTTTCCAAATGGTAACACTACGCATTAGCTGGTTAATTGCTTACTCATACAAGTTTATTTTGGTATTTCTCGCCAGGGATAAATATATTTCTTTCTTACGCATCAAGGTAATCCAATAGACGCCGTCTCTGGGAGAATTTTTTTTTGTACGCTCTCGCAAATTTGCAGACAGAATAACTGTTCCAAATGTATAACAATCGGCTTTAAAAGCAGCAGGAGAGGAACAATAGCTGGAAGAAGTGAGCATTACAAGAGGGGAAGCGATGTTTCACAAAGAGAAAGATGGGGCAACACAAAGAAGCCCTGAATACAAACGAATGTTACTCTTCCTTTAATGTTACCAGCTCCCGCCCGCCCAAGACACGAGTGTTAAGGGCCTCACAATATTTCGCATTCACGAGAGATACGCTTCCAGATGAAGATTTTCAAGTCTCGCCGCCATACACTAATGAAAGTGCAAGTGCGCTTGCGCAAGACGGATACAGAAATGTAATATTGCGTCCCTTCTAATTAATATTTCCTCTGAAAGGAAGAAGAGTGTCGGTTTCCTTGGCGAGGTCGTTAAATCTCATGCAAGACACACAGCAACTCTCGTATGCGTAATCGCAATTTTGAATGACGTTGCATTGCTTCTTCATGGTCTATCTCTTAAGGCGACATACTCCAGGGACAGATTTTTGTAAAATATGCTCAATCCTGTAGAAAATGGAAAACTGAAGATATTGTGAAGAATTGCAACGTGGCATCCCACTTCTGACACCACTGTAACAAATGACAGCTGCAATTACTTTTTCTGTCACTTTATTTCTCTTGTTTCACAGAAGACTAACGCAGTATTCAACTCTGAAAGTCTTTCTAATGCTGGCTCCTCACTGACATATCGCTGAGACGAAATACGGGCGAATTCTCTAGAAAATTGGCATTTTCTCGAGAAACTTCTCGCTGACGCACCCGGCTCGCGAACAGCTTTTAGGGCAGCCTGGAATTGCTTTGTTGTGCCGTGCTGATAGTCTTCTGTCCTCCGACTGTACTACAGCCATTGGGCCTGTATTTACAAGCATTGATGTGAGCTAGCTTGACCTTGAGCGTCTCTTTGACTGGTGGACTGTGAGCGGTATCACAATATTGTGAGATCGTTAACTACTTCCACAGTATTGCTGTGTATTTGCTTCATATTAAATTAAATGCCATAACTAGAAAAAGAAATGTTCCAGGTTTAATTTTAGGATACCTGCAATAATTTTCCATTTGAAAGAAGAGGAAAGTGTCAGATAATCCTCAGTTCCTCAGCCCTGGCGGTACTGAAACAATAGACTGCTAATTCAACATCTGATCCCTTAAGTGCAATGATGGTATAAATGTGTAAAATCATGTTTTTTGAATCCGATTTGTGATATTTGCAATAAGCATCTACTTGTTTATTTTTGCAAACCTTTCGAGTGAACTTTAGAGTATCATATTTCTACTGTGTCACCTGAATCCGATAAAGCATCGGTTTCCCTCTGCAGTGCAGTTATTCTTGTTTTAATATTTTATGCCTTTAAAACGTACGCTCATACAAAACCTACGATAAAACACACGTTTGCGAAATATTTTACGGATTTATGAGATTTAAAAATTAAAAGAAAAAAGGAAAAGAAAAGAAGAACATTAGTTCAGCTTGCTTGTTTATAAAATTTTTTCTGGGTTCTGAAAAACTCAACCTATGAAAAAATCTTACTCCACTCTTGCACTAACTATTTTTACAAACTCTTACTACTTTATCTGATCCATGTTAGTTGAGATAAACATTTGCAAAAATTATCTCATTGCACATTTCTTGTAGGTACAAGGAAATGTACGAATACAGTAGTCTTTGAGTGATAGTCAAATCTTTTAAAGCTTTAAAATTCCGTTCTCTTTGCAAAGCCAAGATATGAAAAATGAATAACCATCTTACACTTGTGAAAAGTATAGGTATTGTAAAACTAACCAAGGAATGTCCCCGAACTGGTTCATTCTAAAAAAGAAAAAGTTATTTTAGCAGAAATTGTGTACTTTAGCAAGATCTACATTTTTTGTACCTATAGTAAGATTTCGTTTATATGTTATGGTTTACCAGTGTGCAAAATCATCCAGAGTAAAATAGAAAATTCATTTGCCATAAAAATATCTCACACATATGGTATTTTAATTATTGGCCATTTTCAATTTTTTTCTTCCATTTAAAGGGTAGTTTTGGGTGAAGGAATTTTCTTCAAAATCTTCGTGTCGCATCCTTGAAAGACATTGAACTTAGATACCAACTTTGATTTTTAACTGATTTTTTATTTTTGAGTTATACTGTCCACGCACATACACAAACGCGCGCTCGAACCTATTTCTAAAAATGCTTTTTTTTTTTTTTTTTTTTTTTTTTTAAATCAGGGATCCTAAAAACATCTATTTCCAATGAAATCTCGAGATCGAAATTTTGGTTCGAATACAATACTTCCACTATTTACTATACGTAATAAACTAAAGTAAAAATCTATGCAGTGATAAATCAGCGCCGATTGTATACGTTTACAAAGAAATAAAGAGGTAAACAGAGAGTGTCTTCAAAGGCGCATGTGGACATTAGAGGCACATATAGCTTAGTTTCAATTTGGTAGCATGCAACTGATCTGGATATTCCTCCAGAGCCGATAATGCCAAGAGGATTTGAAGCCTCTAATTCCGGCACGATTGTAAGAGTGTTTCCTCATTGCACCTTTGAAGCAACAAATTCACTAGGCGAGGTCCTAGTTATGCCAGTCATTTACATTCCCCTCTTGTAGCCTCTAATTTACAATCTCTCTCGGTCTTAATCTCGATTGTTTGGGTTGCCTTGGACTAATTAAACGACGGGTGGGTTTTCATTAGAGCCCTCTCCAGATGTGCTGATTACGTAGAAGGCGGTCCAGGGGTCGGCTGAGTCTCTAGATGTTCTCCACCTCTATCCCTCGGCCTAGACAAACACAACCCCGAGTTAAGGATCAGTTACAATCGTCATCATCGACTTGGAACGGTCGTGTAATTGTTAGGAATGTGATAGCAGACGTTTGTTACGATCCTAACACTTTCTTCAATAGCCTAACTTTCTTTAAGACAGTTTTTCATTTATAAACTGTAAATTCGTATTGACGATTCTATAACGTTTCATAGTAGGTAAATCATATGTTCAGACAAAAACTCGCAGTACATCATTTTTTTTTATTTCTCTCCTACGTATAGTAAGTACGGAAAGTATTTCAATGTCGAGATTTCACAGGAAATACATGTTTTGAGGCCCCCTAAATAAAAAAGCAGCTTTAGCGTGTATGCGTGTGTTTTTAAATAGCATAACTCAAAAACGAGAAGTCGGTTAAAAATCAAACTTGATGCTTAAGTTTAATATCCTTCAAGGATGCAACACAAAGATTTTGAAGAAAATTTCTCCACGCTAAACTATCCTTTACTTGGGCAAGTTTTCCTAAATTCTGATTTCTCAAAAAGATTTGACTATCGCTCAAAGCCTACTGCATTCATATTCCCCTCTAAGAAAATTAACAATAAGATAATTTCTGCAAATGTTTATGTCGACTAGCATAAATAACATAGAGGGGTAAGACTTTGTATGAATAGTCACTACAAGAATATATATGTCAAATTTTAAAAGGCGACAAGGAAATGTGTAAAGAGACTATATGAAGTCGAAGTAGGACACGTGGATAGAAGTTTATCACAGTGCCCTTATTTCTTCAAGGATATGCGGGTACCTTCTCTTCTGCTTTCGGAAAGAGGGAAGTGGCAACAAAAAAGTAAAAGAAGATTCGGGGAAGATTACCAGAGACGCAAGTTTACGGCTCGGCGCTAGGCATCCCGCTTCTGAAACAGTCAGCGTCCGTCCGTGGGAACTATTTGTCTGGGGAGAGAATAAGAAACAGACAGATAAAAAGGGGAAACAGGCTAAGTTATAGGAGTTTTGAAGGAGGGAGGCTGAGTAAATACTCGTCTCTTCTCGCCGAAAATAGGGTAGGATAGTTTTATTCCTGGCGAACAGCTTCTGAGAGTGTTTGCCGACTGGACTCCAGGGAACTCAAGGCAAATCAAAGCTTACTTCAGTATCCAGCTCACACAATGTAGATGTGAGACCAAGTGGAATAAGGACCAAGGGAATTAGCTTTCTTCTTCTTCATTTGCTTCCCCTTCTTCTTTGCTTCAAATTATTTCTCTTCTTGCCTATTCCATTATCTGTCTTTCGTCTTACTCCTCTGCAGTTCTCCTTTGCTTCTCTGGAGATTGATCCACCACTGCACAGCTCTGGCCCGTTTTGTTAACGCAACCCCAAACCAAAATTTTAGGTTTGCTTACTTCCTAACAAATTCGTTTGCAGTTTTAACCACTTGCTAAGAAACTGTTTTTGGAAACTCACTTTGTTCTAATTTTGATTTATCGAGTTTTAATAGGTTAAGTCATTTTGAGATAGCATGACAGAACTCGTATGGTTGACCTCAAAAACTCGAATGATGTTTATAATTACTATTTCAGAATAAAATTATATAAATAATGATATGTTAATATAAAACCTACACAAATACAGGGTATCTATAACCGAACTCCGCAGTAAGACAATTAAATGTATGAATGTTTACCTTGATCTTTCGGCCATGTCCATCTATATGGCCTTCTTCAAGAACTGAATAATAAATGAACAACCATCTCAAACTCATGGCCTTCCTCAGTAACTGACCCCTCAGAACACTCCACCCAAATGGTTCATTTGTTTTGTTTACTATACTTTCCTCGAGTACTGCCAAGAAGAAAAAGCATAAGTTCACAGTTACAATTGCGAGTATATAAAATTAGTTATCACACACTAAATTAATAATAATCAACTTCAAGGAAATATAAACAATGTGCATCAATATTTTCATAGTACACATATAAGCTATAGTAGTAAGAATTAATGCAGCTAAAGTATCACATGACAATTCCAATGCTTTTGCTAAAGGCCATGGATTTTGAGATGTGATGTGGAATCGTCGCTCCTCCGCTCCACTCTCCTACGCCAAATGCTGCTTTCTGGTGTCTTCTGCTCCGGCTGCTCTGGCATGTGATCTTAACCTCAGGGTATGCGTGAGTGTTTGCGAATAAAACCAAAACTTCGTTGAACCACTTTTATTCTCACCAAAATAAGAAAGCGTGAGATTTGCCGATCGTTATTAAATACCTTGAGTCGTTACTGTGTCTTTACTACGACCGAAGATTGTTAATATTAACTATGTGTCCTCACACTTGAGGATCCGGAATACAAGTCCCGTAGCTGAGGTGCTCGCTCGGCGGTATGGGCGGCACGTGTACTGCCCCGTCGGGTTCTGGAGGGCAACTCTAAACGACCCTTTCTCTCCGGGTTCTCGCAGGCAAGTCTCTGTGCGTTATCACGCTCTCTATACCTTTCACTTCCTAATTAGCAACAGGGTTTAGAAGAAACGACCATCCCTTGTTTTCCGGCTCACACCGGCGCTGAGCGATTTCCAGGAAAACTGGTATTACTGTGTAACAGGCTGACTACCTGGACTTTACCACTAATGACTTGCCTGCAACAGTACGTCCCTTCCTACAATTTTAACCGTAACTAATCCTTGCCAACTCTGTAGCTTTATATATGTAATGACTAACATTTCCTGATTATTTAATTCTGCCATGTGACGAAGTATTATGTCCGTAATTATGGCGTTCACAATTTCGGCTTCAGATGGTCACTTATTTCTTATTGAGTTAGTGCAGAGGCCCATGAGTTTGAGATGGCTGTTTATTACTCAGTTCCAGATGAAGGCCATGGAGTTTGCTGTGGTCGAAAGCTCGACATATATAAGTATGACACGACTGATCGCCCACAAAGCCATAATCAAGAACTCCGGGTTGTTGAAATAAAATTTAGGTTACTGCTTTTATAGATGGCTTCAATGATAATATTGTCACTGTTTTCTCTCAACAATGTATTGCATTTCAATACTGTTGATTTTGTGGTCCCATTAAAATATTGAACTTCCATGTTCCAGAGTTCTTTCATGAACACTGAATAGAATTTCGATTTATTTCAACAAATCAGCGCACCCTTGCATTAGTACCAAATGCTGAATTACGAAACAATGACTAATATTTAAAGTTAGGTTATGTAAGCAGAATAAAGATATGAACCCTCTCGATGAGTAAAGTAATGCATTAGGCTTGAACAAGGCTTAAAACTGCCGTTTTGTTTGACTCTCTCGCACAAAACACAAAATGTTAAGCAATATGTGTAACATTTAGGCATAATTTAAAGACTTAAAAATAAAAAAGTCATATATATTGCATTTTGTTGGCTGAAAGTGGAATAATGTTATGAATGAGTCATAATTTAGCTTCAAAGTGAGGTGTATCTCTTGTAATTACAAAATTGCAGACAATGTGACGAAAAGGATCGTTTGTAATATCTTCGACCTTTTTTGGAGGAGTATCGCACGATCCTTGAAGATGTGAACCACACAGTGCCATCTTGGTGGTTAATGTTTGCACACATGCTCGAGTTACCTACTGTAGCACCGTAGCAGGCCTGCAGCCCCCTAATTACCCAAGTACAGTTGGGGGCAAGTTCCCAACAACTTGCCAACTTGGCAAACTTTGAAGCGGGGTGCGGCTGTATTGTTATGACGCTGGGTTCGTACTGTTCAAATTGCAGTCGTTACCCCAAAGTTTCAAGCATCAGGCAATTTCCTTTAATTACACGTCCTTACAAGTTTCTCTGCTCGACTTTTTCTTGGAACAAACGGCACTGTTCCACCATTAGCGGCAGACAATATTCCAAAACATGCCTTTAAATTGGCATTTTAGAAGATGGGCCAGCGAACATACAGGGAAAGTACAAAATAGCTTTGTCCCTTAGATTAGCAAACAGTTCTTATACATGCGTGCAGTATGACAAAGTTTTTGTTTATGTGAAAACAATTACCTATGATCCAAGAAGTAAGTTCTGGCTATTTTCTGAGCCACTGGATGACGTCAAACTAGCGTTTTCCTCCAATATCAATAATGGATTTCTATAAGTTTTGGAGCACTTTGCCTTTCTAGGAGAACTTCGTTTATTCACGAATAAATAAATGAGCTCATGTATTCCTTCTTTTGATAAAGGTTTTTTTCCAACTTTTCACGGAAGCGCAGTGTTTTGAGAATTAAACGAAATTTAAAATTTTGGCAATATATGCCTCAACTTTTTCAAAAAAGAAAAAGATAGTTGTATAACAAAAGCTAAATTCATAAGAGTAAATCTTATCAAAACCAGTTTTCAATAGCTTGGAAATTTATATTATGTATATATGTACACGCCAGAACGTTTTAAAAACTCAATCATCATTTTTTATTCACAACTGGCTTTTTTCTGTGAGGTGAAACTCGTTAGAGCATGGCGTTAAGGACCTGTGCCTTTCTCTCCCCTCCACCCCTTCATCAGGAGTTCCGCTCCTCTAAACCAGGGCTGTGAAAGCAATGTTTATATTCTTGCAGGACTACAAACCAGGTGTTTTAAACCTGTAATGTATAGGAAAGAGGAGAGTTTAATTTTTAAAAAGCTCTTGAAATTTCTGTATAGCCTCCATGTGGCGACGGAAAATCCACTTCCTCGAATATTGCAAGAATCGAAGTAAGGTTCGTTTGCATCTAAAGTTAAACGAGCACGGTGCAAGAAGAACAATGAAGTTGGCTTGTGGAAGTGGATTGAAAAGTGCGCAGGTAGGGTGGGGGAGGAAAGCGAAAACAATAAGTTGCAGAAGGTAAGCATTTATTGGACTTGGACGAGACGAAACTCATATCCCAAATGGCAACAGCGAACTTCTCTCTGTATAAAAAAATTGATTTTCCCTGGGAAGAATACATCTACTAGACGGCTGAAGAATTTGGGGACCCCGCATTTCGCTGATGCTGCTGTTGTTGTTTGGGGTGGGGTTGGAGTGGAGGCATCCCTCAGTAAACAAACAGTAGAGAGAGCAAGCTCGTCAGAGAACCGACGTGAAAAAGGAGAAATCAAGAAACAGCTAGCTTCGACCGCATACGTTTCCACGCGAGCACTATATTAAGTTTTCCTCCGCGGGTTTACGACCTGAATCTTACTCTGATAACATTCCGCATGAGGGAAGGATCTCCCAGAAAGAAAATTGGTTCCTCACACACTCACTGCAGGCCTTCTATAAGAGGGCAGCCTTGTTTGTCCTGTTAAAGAAAGTTTGGATATTTTATTCTTTAACTATAAATAATAAATTATACTTAGTGACTGAAATGGATCGTTGATAATGTTCTTGAGGTAATTAAATGCTTTTGATAGCTTATAAAAAAGGTTAATGTTGTGAAATAATGGCATATTGGAAGAAAAATTAGTATAAGAGTGGGGTTAAATTAACATGACCATGCACAACAAAAACTAAACTCGTAACAGTTTAGCTACATTCCAGCATTTTGCTTCGCACTTCAAACTACCATGATTTATTTATGGCTTTATATTCAGCTAAGTGTTCATCATAACGCATGCCTGAAATAGAACATATTCTCGTACAGCCGCTTCCAAATGTTTTCTGACGCAAGTGGGACTAGCCGTGGAGACGTATGGCGTAAAGGTTATCGAGTAGTCAGTCCAGGCCACAACCACCTCAAGTGGTTTAGCAACACGAAGATCTAGGAATAAGAGTTTCTAAGAATGGTTAGTAGAGAAAATTATGAGTGCAACAATCAGATTTTGTGATACATGGATTAATTGCACTACATGATCCTATCTTTGATGTTTACATCTTATTTTTACAAACGTATAATGTTCATAGCAATCCAATATTAAAATATATTGTGGATTTTTCAATTTATACTTTCTCCTTCATTTCTGTATCGGTTTCAAATTTGACGTAATGAGATTAAGACTGTTTCATAAGCCTGAATCGGTTTAAAAAGGCACATCTGAAATTAATAGATCCATTTAAGGAAGTTTTGGGTCCCTGTTTCAACTTCATCATAAAAGCAATTCCCGAAATACTTCCCCGGTATCCACATGAACAGTTGAGACCACCATATTACATATAGTGAATGTAAATAGAACATATACTCTTTTCGCACACAACTTTGTTTAGTTTTACTGATCATCTTGTTGCCATTTGAAGAAGCTTCGAATCAAAGGCAGTCAGCTGTGTGCCAGTTTGCTGAGCTATAAATCAAAGGGAACTTGGATTCGTGACCATCGCACATTAGGTCTCTATTATGCGACATTTGTACCGAAGGAACGGTATTTCCAGAAGTGGCTTGTGTGGGTGAGATCCAACAGCTTGATAACCAGAGTGGCATGGATTGATCAATGTTAACGCCTGTTGGAAACATCAAAACGCAAAGCTCAGAAACTTAAAACACGGTATTCTTAAATAATATATCGATCTATATAGTTCATGTTTAATATGGGGTAAATGGAACATTGTTTCATATTATGTCGGCAGGAAATACGAAGCACATACCATTCAATATATTATTCCACGCTCTTTAATATTAAATCTATATGAGCACAGATAATACTACAAAGGGGAACACCTGATTACTACGATCTACCTAGACAAGTTCTGACTGACATCCCCAGGAAGAAAGGATTGAGGTGAAGGAACCACAGGAGCCGATAGTTCGTAGACAGAGAGGTCAGAGAGACGGGATGAACCTCTCTTTCCTTAGAGCGAGCATCCGCGCCATCTATCCAGCACCGCCATATAACACCAAAGCCAGAAGTACAACTGAGGAATGAAAAGGAAACGGAATGTAAAAGAAATTATGCAAAGGAAACAGTGACAGATGAGAAACCACCCTAGCTGCGCCTATCGATCAGAAAAAAACACCAATACCCAAGGTCAAAATGGGAGTAGAGGGCAATCGAACCCGAAACCTCCCCAATTAGAGCTTCGCACACTACAGCTGTTATTTTCGGTAACATACATTGTATTTTAAAAATAATGAAATTTTAAATAAAATTAATAAGTTAGCAGTGTTTGTGGTACCATAGAGAGTTCCTTAAAATACGAGAACAGAAACTAAAGTTTTATAAAGTAATACCAGTTCATATATGATTACATGGCCACAAATTTTGGACTTTGGACAGTTTACAGAACAAATGATACAAACAGCTGCAATGAAGTCTAAAGGAACGTTGCAGGGTGTAATCTAGATAAAAAAAGAAGTGAATACATTCGAAATGAACTGAATATCTGAGTTAGCAGACAGAATAAAACAATATAGAAATAACTGTAAGGAACAGTTATTTGCATCCCGTGTTTAAAAGGATCGTGGTTAGGATCGATGAATTTTCTTGAACGCGACAAACCCTGTTTCAGTTTTCCTCCTTAACCTTAACTTGTCTGAGATAATGAAAATAATTCACTTGATATCTTGGTATCCCTTTTAGCTCTATCAGCAATAAGGAGGAACTGTACCACGACACACCCTCATTTCGCGATCTGCTGGTAGTTGAAGAGACGGTTTTTCTAGAAAATATTTCTGGAGTGACTATGGTTACCAAAGAAACAATACGAACAGAAAACATTTGGGAACTTCTATATTACACAATATGGGCCAAAGAAAGCGCGTCTTCGTCTTCTTCTTCTTTCACAGATTAGGCATTAGCCTGTCCTGTCTCATATTTGTTGAAGTCATCTTTATGCGAGTAGGTGAAGTCCTTCATCCCTTAGCTTTATACTTGAAGGTTTGTTTTGGTATTTTTTCTTCTGACATGTGATTAACATATTCAACCCATTATTTTCAATATATTTCTATTTCCTCTAATAAAATGGCTGTAATTCCAATTCTTTAATTACTTCATTTCTGATATGGTCATCTCTCGTATATCCCTTAACTGATTGTAAATACCTCATTTCTTACTCTTAACGTCTTGTTTCTTATAGTCCATTCCTCACTTCCACAGTTTACCACTGGCACTGGCATTATTATTTGTGGTTTCTTTACCACATCCTTGAAGGTTCCTTGTTGTATTTTATTTATTATATTCTGATCCATTTCATATGTTATATCGGAGTCAAGGTATTGAAAATGTGATACTTGTTCTAATATGGTCTCCTCTTGTACAATTTTAGTTCTTATTGGATATCTTCCCTGGAGTGCCATTACTTTTGTTTTTCTCTTTGAAATAATCATAGCGCATTCCTTACAAATTTGGTTCAATTGATATACTGCCTTCTGAGTTCTTTCTTCCTTATCAAAAATTAAAACTAGCTCGTTAGCAAGAAGAAGAGCATTTAATGTTCTTCTTTGTCCTAACCTAATCCCCTCATGTACATAGACTACATCCCTGTTTCAATCCACTATTTATTTCAATTTCTTTTGTTATTTTCCCCTGTATTTCCATTACTAGTTTCGTATTTCTATAAACACTTGGAATGTTTTTAACTAAGTGTGACGGGTATCCCTTTTAAGTAAGTATTACCTATATCCCATAACAATAGGCGGTTGACTTTGTCAAACGCCTTTTGCAAATCTATAAATGGTTTCAAAATTGAATTCTCTTCGTTTTTCTATTATTTGTTTCATTGTAAAAACATTATCTCTACATGCTCTGCCTGTTCGCATTGCATAAATAGAAAGACGGCATCGGATTAAAAATACCATTAGCCATTTCAGTGCAAAATTTATTGACGATATTTTTATTTTTACACTAGAAGGTGCATATTATACCTAGAACACCTGTTAGTAGCTCAAAATGTGTGAAGATAATAAAATTTGAAAATGAAACGAATATTACCACAGATAAATAATACAAACGTGTCTGAAAGCCAGGGTTCATAAATGAATATGCGCTTTTAGATACACTCTAACAGACAAGAATGTTGCTTGTCGATATAATCGTCTATCATCTGTTTAGAACTCGTATTTCGAGTTCCTTATTACTCTACTTTGCTAGATAGACTAATATTTTCGTAAACAGGTACCATTGCGTGTCTTGTCCTATACGTGGATTTTCGAGAAAGACAACAGTAGAATTTTAACATATTTTCTACAAGGAAGCGGAGATATGTAGAGTGAGGCTATTAATAGACAGCAGTATTAGATTTTCATTAATACAACAAATTTCATCACTTACTTTTCAATTGTTTTTTCTACTACCAAATTAGAAACATGAAATATTTGTGCTTTATTTGTTTGTTTATTTATTCATTTTCTTAAATATTTGTTTATTTAATCAGTATTTTAATTTCAAAGCTCTAGATTATTTAGTAAACTGTGTGAAGAAATTTCATTTATATGTTTGATAAACTTGTATAATGTTCTTATTTGGGCTAGAAGTTCCATCTTATTCCCTGCGTGTACAAGTTAAGACATTGTATTGGAATTTCCCGGTAGTTATTTGCCTGGAATTAAGGGAAACTATGAAAACTGGATCAAATTGAGTTCTGTTTGTTGCTATAAAATTCAACATACAAGACAAAGAACACTATTTCTTCTTCTTCCTATCAAGATTTAGGCCAAAGGCCTGTTCCCAGGCTAAATAAATTGGTCAGTCCATCTTTTCAATTTCCGTCCAACATAGCACTATTTTATAAAGCTAAATATGTTATTAGTATATTGTTTTCTTCAGAATACAACTAAGCTAAGATGTTCTTTCGACCTTCCGTGCATGACAATGTACAAGTGAAGCCTGGCGTGTTTGATCAGCTAATTGATGAGCTTGTGTTTCTTGTTGCAGGATACGTTCAGGATCTATCGTCTATACACTTCACGGCTTACCTACCCAGAGGAGTGGAGGATGAAGGTCTTGTGCCGACATACCATCATCAGTACAGTCCTCCTTCGTACGCCACGCTGCAAACGCCCTCGGAAGCGCGGCAGGTAGACATAAGACAGTGGAGTGAGCAGCCTTCGGGTAGTCCTCCACCTCCCCCACCCCCGCCGCCGCCGCCACAGAGAAGCAGGAAGTCTCTCGCCATGTGCTTCACGAGTACGGGAGCCGCCTTATCGCTACCGCCCAAGAAGAAGGATATCTACAGACCTTACTCGTTGGACGACAGACCGCCTTCCGTTATGCCGCAGAAGTCTTCGCCTCCAGAGATGGCACAGCAGATGCGTCGACCGGCAGAGGAGGATCTAAGTGCGGCACATGCTATCTTGGACCTGAGTGCATCCACCACCGTCCAGACTCAGCTCCAGGACTCCAACAACCAGCACCTTCATCATCACCACCATCACCACCACCATCTTCAGCAGACACAAGCCGAGGAAATAAAGCGAACAGTGACTCCAGTGTTTAGACAGACTCCTGGCAAAACGGTGGCCTACACTTACGAGGCGTTTTTCGTAAGCGATGGTCGATCCAAAAGGAAGTCGGCATCACTTCCAGGAGTGGGCAGTGCCTCCGGAACGGCCACCGTTGCTACGACACCGGCGGTTCAGGAGAACCGTCCGCGTTACACGTGTACTGAGTGCGGGAAGCAGTACGCGACATCGTCCAACCTCTCGCGACACAAGCAGACGCATCGCAGCCTCGACTCGCAGTCCGCCAAGAAGTGTGTCACTTGTGGTAAGGCGTATGTTTCGATGCCGGCCCTCGCCATGCATCTGCTCACGCACAAGCTGTCCCACGCCTGTGGGGTCTGCGGTAAGCTGTTCTCGCGACCCTGGCTCTTACAAGGACATCTGCGTTCACACACGGGAGAGAAGCCTTTCGGTTGCGCACACTGCGGCAAGGCATTTGCGGACCGTTCCAACCTGCGCGCGCACATGCAGACGCACTCAGCAGACAAGAACTTTACCTGCACCCGTTGCCACAAGTCCTTCGCTCTCAAGTCCTACCTCAACAAACATCTCGAGTCGGCCTGCTTCAAGGACTCTACAGCAGCGGCGAGTGGTGGCGTCGTGCCGGGGCCCGACGAGGCTTCGTCACCAGTCATGGCGGCTGCTTGCCCTTCCTTGTCGCCGCCTCCACCACCCCCGCACCTCCTTGCACCTTCGCCCGCAGCTCTAAGTATTGCGTACCCATGTTCTGTTTAATAACGCAACAGATCTTGGGGCAACTCTTGAGCTGTAACTTCTTCTGTCCAATCAGCCCACAGCTGCAGAAATAATAACCAGTCAAAGACATCTACTTTACATTTGTATCTAAATACTCAACAGCACTGTGTATATTATCTTAAGAAGCACTTAGCCTAACGTATTTTATTTTGCATAGCTATAATGCACATCGACACGCATTTAATGCCCAGTTGCACAATCCTCATTTAGTAAATAGCACGGCACAAATGCAAACGAAGATTTCAAAACGAAGTAATTTATTTATTGTCTTACTTTTCGGAATAGACAGGTCAATAATAAATCTCTCTCAAACATTTATTTACTTAAATATTCAATCACAAAACCAGAGACTAGCATTTCATTTATCACTTGTACACAAAACAATTTAAGAATATGCATTCTTTGGGACCATCTCTCAATTTCTTATCTTATCTTAACAGTTCCAATATGGGGCTAAAGGCGTAGCGCTGTAATAAGGACGAGGAAAGTTGGGGTGGGGGGCCTAGATACACCTGGTCTCGTAGAAAAACCACGTTTTAATTTTCTTTAAGTTTTCTCCGAATACTTAATGCTTATTATGGAAAATGTTGCTTGGGTTAAACCACTCTATGTTATAAGAAAAGCTTTAACTTTGTCTTTAAAATCACAAACACAGACTTTTACAGTAAACATAATGTAATATTATACTTAAAAGTATAAAAATGTTTTATGTTTCTGCAAATTCTCTCTATATTTATATTGGGATTAAAATTCCGATCGAAATAACTTTATAAACATTTTGTCTATTACCTTATGTTATAATACAATTTCTGCTTTCGAATTAAAGCTTTTCTTATAATACGTATGCAATAGGCAGCTTTTCTTGGGTGGCATTAAATTTTGTGTGAATACTGGCCACATACAGTATTCTGTCCAGCGGTAGGATGAATACTGCCCATTCATTGGAGAGGGGTGAAGAGGGGTAAAGAAGGGGAACCTGTGAAGGCCAGGCCTCGTTAAGTAGTCATGACACCCTTGTATTTTACTATATTTGTTTTCCGTACATTAACTCGACTCTAAACGTAGTCACCGCAAGAAGGCATTGTGATGGGTAGCGGATATGCCTCACAGATGTCGTTACCAGTCCAGAGAATTCTTTATGGAACTGATCACTTCAAAATTGAATTGTACTCTGCTGCACACACATTCAGAAGGTGTTATATAAAAACGTTTTTACATACTGAAACATTCCTGTTCAGATAAAAGTGATTCATTCTTTTAGGCCTGACATGATCTAATTAAAAGCGACAAATTCACTGCATTTAGCGTTAGGGGCGAAAGTGCTAAGTTAAACACCATACTATCGCGCAGGTAAAGCCGTATAACGGCTAGTTACTGCGGAAAAGATACTTCGGGTGGGGGAATAAGCTTCCCCACTCGACTCGAACTGTTTCTGGAATGCTAGTCTCTCAAAACGATATCGTTTCGGTATTTGAACAAGTTTCAATTTAAATAAATTATACATAAGTAGCTCCTGGAATCGTTTGCATTTTCACTGTCAATGATTAAAGCATAACATTTGTGGTTGTATAACGAATACGTACAGACCTTTGTAAAATAAGCACTTGAAAAAAAATTAATATTTTTCAAACAATGAGAGATTTTCCCGTAAATTACCATTTAGATATAATATTTTGTATTAAAATTTTTTATTTTAAAATGTAAAGGTTTTCAGAAAAAAGAATATACATTTTTACCTTCTTTTCTTACAAATTTAAAATTTAGATAGAGAAGAAAAAGAAAAATACTGCTTTTACACACCATATTTCTAAGCTTCTATAAGCAAAGCTAGTTATCTTAGACTATTCCCGCAACAATACAAATAATAATCTAGTCCAAATGCTTCAAAGCTATAACCGCACGCTATATGCATTTATATTGACTAAGTCTTTTTTAATTTATTTGATGATTCTATGGGTTCAGAAGAACGGTGAGTTTCACAACAACGAAAAATCTGTAAGATGAACTAAGGATAGACATTAGCGTAGTTATTCTGCAGTTACTGATAAGTTAGTGAGAAAGTCTAGTCAGTTAACTTATTAGCCAATAACTGATATATGAGAAACAAATTAATATATACATACCTATATTAAAACTAGACTGCACTAAAATAGTATAAAACAATATAGTGAACAAAAGTGTATACTAAGTCAATAACTACTGGAGTTAAACAAATACTATGAGTTTATAAATTATATTAGAATTAAATCCGTAGTGGGATCTCATGAACTAAAAATAAATCCGACCATAACCGTATTTATATAACGCTATTTATGATAGAACTATTTATTATTATCGGATTTATCAATTATTCACCACATAAATTCCAGTGGTTTGTAACATATTGAGAAAAAATACTATTTTACACAATGTTAAAAGTCGAGTTTGTATATTAATATAATCTTTATACATGAAAATAATTGCAACTTATCAGTTGATTATACAAGAGATGTCTGGAATGGCTCCAGACTCTGGAACATTCTCCATACTTCTCACATTCCATTGCTGATCAACCACAGTTGATACATTTTTACCATTTTAATCCAGTAGTGACAAGTGACGTACACCATAAACATTTTATTTAAAC
The DNA here is from genome assembly GCA_030765045.1 of Tenodera sinensis. Classification (NCBI taxonomy): domain Eukaryota; kingdom Metazoa; phylum Arthropoda; class Insecta; order Mantodea; family Mantidae; genus Tenodera; species Tenodera sinensis. The sequence continues at coordinate 146,022,305 of CM060966.1, forward strand.
CTAACATTGTTTAGTGTTGTCAAGTTTAGGGTTTGGACTCGTGAAGAAGTAAAGTCTATAGCAGTGGTGTCATTGAGGGGAAATAGGATGATTGGTTCTTCCCCTTCCTAGTTAGTCTTCACTGGTGACGTTATACATATGAGGGCAAGCAAGAATGCTGGGAAAATTCCGGTTGGAGTTTGTAATGGAACATATTGACGCCTTCTTATTTTGTGAAACTCAAAAGGCTGCACTGGTATCGCATCAGCCAATGGCAGTCACTTTTCCCCTGCACGGCCACATCACTAAACCAAAGCGAGTAGAGGGGCACGGTGTCACTTTTTGGCAGCTCTTCTGTATACTTTTAAAATAACACTAACATGGTTGTTCTTTAATCACTGCAGTACTACTGTACACGATTTAAAAAAAAAAAAATTGTTTTTATTGATGTAAATGTCTATATTCAACTTCAAGACTCTTGGCATGATAAAACGAAATTACTACCACCAATAAATGTATTAGAATCAATCGATTAGCTTCCTGAAAAACGCAGTGGTTATGAAATCCTTTTGTGAGTTTATGTAATTTTAAGTTCATATTGGAAAGTGATCGAGATAAATAGATGAAAGGATGCTGAAATGAGCTTCGAGTTTCGTAGATTCTAATTGAGGACTCTTAAATGTGAGGCAGAAGCTTCCCCAAACAACGGGATGTGTTTAAATCCTACACAGAGCGATGGATTTAATTGGCACTTGGAAAGCCAATTGTTGACACTTCTTGAAGTTCATTCGCAAGTAAAAGTACGCAATAGCCTAAGAAAATGGCACTAAACTACATTTTCACACTCAACCCCCTAGCGCCTGCTTCTTGGTAGTGTCATCTAGCGAACGTTGGGTTTATTACTCATCATTGCGACTCTGGTGGCGCTATTAGAAGGTTAGCTTATCACAGAAAACACTCACTAAAGGTCCCTGTATGCCCCATTTGGGCTGATGGGTTACAATCGCCATTTACTATAAAATGTTTAATTTCCAACACGGACGTAAAGAGGTATAAGAATTTAGAGCCTATTTGATGGTGTTTTTCGCTGCAGCTCCCTAATAAATATAAATAATATATTGCGAACTGAAAGATTCAACAAACCCAGCAGAGTATATGTTTGACCGAAACACTGTCATTTGAATCTAGCATCTATAAGTTGGAAATTCCTTTTGGGACGAACTGTTCTCCACCAGCGAAAGATGTAATTTCACCACCGTCCTAAAAATCTGCGTTATTTATTACAATTGTATTTATGTATGGTAAAATGATATGGCTTAATAAAGTTTCACCAAAAATAATTAAATGCTCAGACATAAACTGCAAAAACCATGTGAAAGCTCATTTTGAGGTTATTTACTTTTCCAAAACCCTACCATAAGTGTAATTTCTGGCTTCCTAATTTGAAAATTCTTTGTAAATCCTGACATAAAGTTACCAAAATAAAAACCTCTCATGGTAGCTAAACCTTTTACTATCTTTGACACCTAGTCACACAGTTTTTTATTCAATAACAGCACATTTTATCATTACTGTCAGTTTTGTTTAAAAACTTCAGCGCTATACATTCTAAATTCGTCCTGTCCAAGTTGAAGTTTTCATATTCAACACACAAATATTTCTATGGTGTACGTTGCTTTCAAAAATAAATAGAAGCAGCAATGAGGAACTATGACAATTTGATATAGTCTATGCGAGATTTTTTGGCATTAATTGTAAATATGTAGAAAGGGTGAAGTATGATTAAAGGTTTTGGCATGTACAGTTTGCATTTATATAAATTTACATGCATTTTGGTGAGTGCTTAAAATAAGCGGTAATATTAAGAACTGCAAACCAGTAGCTAGGGATAAAGTGCAATATATTTTACATGTACAGCGCATTATTTATTAATATTAATAAATGTTAAGATTACAGCTTTGGTTCCCTTGCTTATCAGGCTTGAGGCTAGTTCCAAACAGTTTGAAGAAATTAGCTCAAATGTACAGAATATCAAATACTCCTCATTAAGATGGCTCAGTCTGAAAATTTTGTTTTGTTTAATATAGTTGACATGAAAATGTAATTTATTTATACTCCTTTTCTAAGTGGTTACGTTACTCTGGAAAAAGCAGTGATCTAAGTGGCACGGTTGGTTAAGCGCTGGTCTAGTAATTTCAAGGTCAGGGGTTCAAACCTGGCTCAGACTGGTGATTTTTAAGTGTTCATGAAAGCGACAGCCTTCTGTCAGTCTCCTGTGGGACAAAATTCCGGCACAGCTTTACTGTGACCCTCCGAACAACTTACAAGCTACTGAAACACCGAGTTAAAATTCGTCCTGAAGAAAGAAAGATGAAAGAATGATCGGTATTGATATAAAAGCTCTAGTAAAAATTGACACAAAATTAAAGGTAGCTTTACCCTTTTTCAAACAAAAAAAAACTCTTGTACGTAAGCAAATGAACCTATGTTTGTTTAAACTTTTAGGATTATTTTCCAAAATAACTCCAGCAAATTTTACCAGGAAGACCTAGTTTCATCAGTACGAATGCACCTTAATATAGTTCTATGCGTACTTTATGATTGTTAAATGTGTATGTTTCCCCAATTTACCACGTCTTTGGGGTGAACAGTTACAGTTCCCAAATTGTGTATCAATTTTGAATTGTGATAAAGAAGAATATACTTTGCGTGCTCTCAACACCAACTGCCGCTTCTGTATTACCACATTTAATTTCCTCTCTGCGAGTCTGTCACTATAGGTTCTCTTTCTGACTTCGTCTGTTAGTATGTCCTTCTAGCCTTGAGGAATTTCCCTTTCTTGAAGTCTCTTTGATGTGGTCTTGCAAGTTGAATGTCCCTTCATAACTCTCACATTAAATATTCCCTTTTAAGTCATCGGTTTTCCGAATGTCTCTGACATTTCATCTCATATTTAAAACTAGTCACCTTGGCTTCAGACGTGCGTTTGTCGAGTTCTTTCACTCTGCTTCTTTACTTTTGGTATTCTTCACGTGAGCATTTTCCGTTCCTATTTTAATAGCTTTGCTTGTATTCACTATAAACATGAAGGCCGTTCTGAAAAAACACAACGACTTATCCAATTCATAAACTTGTTCCCTTAATCCACAAGACCACTGGAATTTCTCATTTTCATTGCCCAATAGCCAAATAAACTCTTATAACGTGGCAGCACTTAATCTTTTTAGGACTTTTCTGCCCGAATAAATTGCGTAACTGCTTATCTTGAAGGTAAGGTGCATATAGTATTCTCAAGTTAATAGCTGTTGCTAGCATCTCAACCCGTATCACATTTAACTCTTGGAAGAGCTTTTTTAAAGAAAACAATTACTGGGAGCATTCTTTCACAGATCTTAATAAATTACTTTTTATTTTCGCGTCCGTACTCTTGGTGCCATGTAAAACCAGAGGTATATGCCTATTATAGGGCGGTAGAATCGCTATCACGGGCTACATTATTTAACAACGTCTCGAGCTGTGCACATGACAGTGAATGAGTAGAAATAAACTGTGGCTGCGACATAATACAGGGATTGCAAATGACATGTGTCCTTCAATAGAGCGAGGTAAGTCGACCTTATCCGAGTAGTACCGAAGTTTCGTGCAGCCCTCGTTGGGAAGCTTTCGTTGTGTTAAATCTACTTGTTAAGTTTGTAAGGCTCTACAGTTACGCCGAGAAAGTCATCTGGAGGCCACTAAAAGACACATGCTCTTAAAAATGTTAACGTCATGATTTAAATTGCATAGTAGAAATTTCGAAAAAAAATATAACTTGTACTTTATTTTATTCGCTGACATTGTGCTGCCGAGAACTAAAGGTTTACTTCCTGCTAGTGCTGTAATCATGTAACTAAGCCATCTTTTCTAGTAAAAAACAAATTTTGTCTGATTTAAAAAACTGAGCAGAGGTAGTATCTTAGAGTTAAAACTCAAACTGCAGGAATTAGCTCTGGCAAAGAGTGTATGATCTAGTCACAAAAAATACTGTTTCTGCGGCACTTGGCTACTTATGTTTATCATAGAGGGGCTTGGATACAGACATTTTTATTTGTATTGAAGTGCCCCGGCGTCTGTCAAACAAAAAGTGTATGTGTTACAAGTTGTGCCGACTGTTAATAAGTGCTAAAACAATGAAGTAATGAGTATTATATAACTAGTCTATAGCATTTGCACCAATAGAGATAACATGTTGCATTATTTATTATTAACTTATATATAAAAGCAATGTATGATTGTGAAATTCAACAAGAGTTTTGAACAGTGATCTCTTAAGCAATAATATTTATAATGCTCAGCATTTCTTTCAAAAGCAATAATACCTTTAAGCAATAATAGAAAGCAATAATTTTAGGTCTTTGTATATGTATTTAAAAATCTTGCTGTGATTTAGAATTTTCCTATCTTTTAGAATCTTGTTTTAATTTACAACGCAAGACACATACTGTGATTCATTAAGACAACTAAAATTAAAACTAAACGATTTTAATACATCGAAGTTACTATCTCCAAAATATAGCTGATGTTAGTAGTATAAACATACCAGTAAAATAAATCTGTCAATACCTAGTGCTAATGGCATACGATATTGAATATGCCTTAAAATCAAGCCCATCTAAGTTACAAATAATATACATTTCTGAATTCAATATAAGGCTAAAAATGTCAAAACTATTCTAAATCTTTTTTACGTTATTATGGAAATTTGGGGAATCATCTAGAGCATTTTTGGATAAAAGTACATCGAAAATAAATACATCCTTATCTTCGGCCAGCAGAAGATAAGGAACTGGACAGGCTTTGTTGTTTATATGGGTATGAATTTGAATTTTGCGTATTATAACACCATGTTCATATATACTTGGGCCGATAAGACAGTGAAAACAAGATAGGTATAAACGCGAAATTCATTCAAGCTCCGGGTAGTGCTATTTCTATCATCATTCTCGTTCATGATTTGAGAGAAGGAGAGAGAAGAAATAGCTAATGCAGTTAATATGAAGCAGACACGCTAACCTCAACAACTGAAATGGGGCTATAAATTGTTCTTTAATAATTTTGTAGAGCATGACATCGTGGTGATATTTAATGTAAAAGATAAACTAAAAAGAAAATGGTAACAAAAAGTTAACTTATCACTACATCAGTTGTTTTTCCAAGCAAAGCCACCGATATGCCCATAATAGTTAAAGCTGGCGTTTGAAAAACAATGTATAGCGAAAATAAAGAATGAAACAAATTTAAAACTGATGGCTTCTGTATACAGCGTTCTGGCTTCCCGGGTTCAATTCCTGGAAGAGGGGGTTTTTTTTTTTCAATTTCAATCGCTATCTTCCGCAGAGTCTGAAAGTGTGGGTGTGTCTTTCCTAATGGAAAGTTAAATAGCTGCACTCAATGAGTTACTAACATTATCAGTTGTTTCTAAAGTCAAAGCCCCCAGTGTGGCCATAGAAATTTATAGACTGCACAAATGAAGCAATTAAATCTTTGAAAATAAGAATACACCTATGCGTATTGACTATTTGTTCTTGAAAGCCAACAGAAGAGGCACATATTGCTAATGATAATGAGCTTAGAAAGCAAATAACAAAATTTCTGGACGGATTTTCACTTTGAAATGGAAGACTCCGTTGACCATTAATATTTACTTTGTAGCAAATTAGATCTACGTTTCATACATTATTATTTTCGATGTAGTTTCTGATATAATCTAAAACAAGAATTTGCTCATATTCCCAAATAATGTTTATATTCTAACACGCTTCTGTGGTTTTCAGTTTAATAACATGAGTTATTCTTTGCGGAGAATTTCCGTAGGTGTACACTTTAAAAGAAGTGATATAGTCACAATGAGGTAGCCACTTCTACCTTTCCTGTGTTTATTCCTCTAAGTTTCGTTGAAACAACGAAATTCCAAGAGGTTGGTAAATTTTCATTATGGTGCCTTTTTATTCGCTGTTTCTCTCTTTGTTGCATGGAACTACATGCACTAAAATTAACACGCATTAATATCGAGGGTCTCCGGCGCTGAATAAACACAACGAAAAAGTTTACTCGCATGCAGACGTGCGATTCAATTGTACTAATGGAGTAAACGAACATATGCGGGTCTAGCAAAAAAACGTTACCGTTTTCATTACAAATATTTGAGCAATAACAAACACACATAAAAAAACTCTTGTTGAATTATGTCCATCTGCTAATTAATTAGATGCATAATGCAATGCAATTTGATTTGTGAGTGGGAGAATGCCAAATGCGAGTTTGTGGTGGGTGTAAGTGTGTGCATTTATGAATCTGTATGTATGTATATACGTGCGTGTGTTGTGTGTGTATTTGGTATGCGTGTGAAAGCTTGAGAGTTAATTGAAAGCACTTTAGGTAGGAAAATTGTTTACAGAATCTGTTTTATAACATTCACTGGCAATAACTGGGTCGGAGTCGTTCATGATTGATAAAAAACAAACACAGAGCATCATGTGGAAACTGTCATCATTGGAAGAGTTTACACATCCATCAAAAATCGCACAAAATACGCAGTTTCCAAAACAAAATTCCCAAATGTGGTAGTCTGCATTCTAAAATTAAATACTTATGTGGTTATTAAACCTGTAGTTGGCAAAGTTTTACCATGCAGTTTTCTAATAAATGAGTTTCAAAATAGTTTGATCAAAATAAAACTAAATATTTAATCATTACGAAGATATAATTAAAAAGTGATAATGATTAATAATAATAATAATAATAATAATAATAATAATAATAATAATAATAATAATAATAATAATAATAATAATAATAATAATAATAATAATCTTCTCAGTCTTCATTCATCGGTTACAATTTTGCTTTGCCATCCACGAGGTTCTTCATTTTTGTAAAAATTCTTCTCCACGGTTTATTCGTTAGAGATTCTGACTCAATTTGTAGAGATTTCACCCGAAAGTATAAGCGCCAATAAAAGTCAGTCAAGTTAATTATATTTAAATGCGTAATATACTCTAAAATGTAGATATAACTAAAATTGTGCGTATAAAATCTTTGAAAAATACTGAACTTAATGATTTGATATATAAAAATAGTTTTGCGTCGTCGGAATACCAGAAAAGTTAACACTTAAAATTCAAGATAGGTATTTTATATTTTTTATCTAGTCATTATTTGGTTCTCAGGACCTCTACTGTGTAAATGGACACGGTATATATTTATATATTTATCACATAATTATAGTAATGAATATAAAACAGCCTATTTTAAGAACTTTGTTTATAAATATTTACAAACTCTACCAAGATGACAGCCTGTACCTCATAGATAGCAAATAAAAGTCAGAGGGTGTGTTCTAATAATAATGTTTTTTAACGTCATGACTGCACTAAAGTACGACCGCAGAGAATGCCGGGTATTCATAAGCAATAATACAGTAGATGGGTCTTCATAGAGTATATACATAGTACTTCTACAAAACAAAGAAACTCTATGAAAGGCCCAATTAACATAGAGCAATATAGATGAGATATATTATTCTAAGTAATAAGCAATAGAAAAACACATAAAAATATTGAAGAAAATAAGCTGAAGAATATATAATAACAATAAAAAAAGCTTTGAAATGGCATGATAGCAATAAGAACCAGCAATAGATTACAGAAGCAATAAATGGGAGATCACAATGAGCTTCGACATGGTCATATATTTGCACATTGGTAGTGCCTAGTATACGATTATATTTACATACAAGAGCAGGTAGATGTAAATTATTAGTTTTGCTCAGGTAAATTAGAGAGGGCCAAGCTGTAGTGCTGTATTTTTGTTGACTATGGCAATCTAAGGAGGCTTGTTGATAAAATGTACCTGTTTTATTCCTTTTATAGGCTAACGTTTGAGAAATTCATAAGATTAGGGGTTTCCTTTAATGCGCTCAATCTGTAAAACACTTCTAAATCAACCCACATTCTGGGAATTTTTGTAACAATCGAGGATTACAATGTTTTTACAATGCTGTTAACTGTAGCATTGCATTTTATCTACTCAATTTGGTTCACTTTTAATTATATATGTAAAGAATAATTTTAGTTGTCTGGTGTTCCTAAATTATCCTTCAATTCCCCCTGTCAATGACGATAACTAAAACTGCTCGATGTTTGTCGAGGAATTGGATTAAGTATTAATTCCAGTCAACTTGATTAGGACATCTATTTAGTTTGTCTAGTTGGAAGTTTCAAGTCGCAGTAAAAAGCAACTGAAAGTTGAAAACTAACGCCTATGTTCATTAACAGAAACGAATGGTGCAGAAGGCAATTCCAAGTACATCTTTTGGCATGAGATGAGAAGAAATATGCGGAAAACACAAACATTTAAATTTTGGAACACATTAAAATGAGCAGTTAATTTTTTTTTTACCATTATCTGCGTTGACGAGTATAGATGGATAATTTTAAGCATAATGTATTTTGAACTTTGAAGTTTATAGTAATTTTAGACAATAAAAACCAAATGTTCTTACTCCTCATAATTTAAAAATTTAATACACTTGTTCACATAGAGGAAAAATAATTAGTCACTTTTTATGCCAAAAGTAACAATTTTACAGAGATAGAACGTCCTCAAATCTGATTACCTTGCTCTTCGTGCATTGAAATCACCAATGTAATGCATGAATGTGCTTATTTCTAAGATTTCCTTTGGTTCGTAATTCATAGTTTTAGTCGACTTTCCCAGTTAAGAATCTGTTAATACTTTTTAAAGTGATACAACTGCCATAATTTTCGACAAAGATGTAAAGTGCTACTACAGCTTGGCTCCAGTAAGAAGCTATACCATGTCTTAGTTCTAATGGATTCTCCAACACTAGCTAAAGTATTTTAGGGCTATCATACGCTAGGAACAGTCATGTCTGTAGAATTTTTATCAAAACGCCTGATATGTACAGCACAGACATATTAGTAATACAAATAGGTAAACAAAGATAACAAATTGTATTTTAACATTTTTATGGTGGAATGTTCAAGGTCAGCTGTTTCAACACACTTGTTGCTTAAATAACTGAAGCCGGTACAGTATGACCAACATTTGATGAATACATTGTTAGTTTTTAAGATTTTGTACATTATTCCATTGTTATGACAACCATGAAGTATATTTAGATTCAAGTATAACATATATGTTTTAAAGCACTTCAATATGTAAGTTATTTATTTTGTAACATTCTAGTATTTCAAAACACATATGTTACTGTTACCCGACCAAGGCGGGTGGAATTGCGCATGCAGTGGTTTCACTCGTGTCTCATCGAGTTTACGTGCACTGAGCATGCGCGAAAACATAGTTCTCATGCTTTCCACAAATCCACTCGTCTTGATCGGGCAAAACATGTTCGTTACTTAACCTAAAAAGTCAACAAGTGTTTGTTAGTTTACATTTGGGAGAAAGTTGTATATCTTCTCCAACATTTGACCCTGAACGATTCTTGAGAAGTGTTGAGCGATGTTGAGCATTCCCAGCCAAAACTAGCCAATCCAGTACAGAGTAGACTTGCTCAAATATGGCAGCCCACAGTAGATCTCCTCCCCATGTATACAACCACATTCATAATCAACTGACCACGAACAATGTATTTGCAAACACAACATAGTAATTTTTGTATTATATTTTCATAATAAATAGTGTAGAAAAGGCAATCGTGTTTTATTTGGTAATCCTTGACTATCCATAATCCTGTATCCTTTCCATAGATATGATAAAAGTAATTATTACATTACTAATTATGGTCAAGTGCTTTGTGCTACAAGGCTTTGGTATTACCTTCCCTTCTTAATCATTTTGTGGCTAACTTTGCACCACAAAATTGGAAGCATATAGGTTAGTTAAAACTCCCGCACAACATAAATAGATTTTACGTGAAGCTCGACGTCATGTATAACTCACAAATTATATGAGCAATATTTTGCTACTTTCGGTTTAACTGGAAATTAGTGCAGTTTTCTTATCTATATTAGGTATATAAATACACACTTATGTTTGTCCTCTTATGTGTTCCTAAACTGCCTGACCGATCACTGCGAAATTCGACACGTATATGTATTTTTTTCCATGGAGAAGGTTTCTATCTTATACATTTTGCTAAGCATTGATACTGTTTTCTTTACCCGCTTTTCTTTTACGTAATACATTCATATGCTCTTTTCTACTCGCTCTTCATCATACAATTAATCAATTTTCTATACCATTGAAGTACAAATGGAACATACTACATTCACGTGCTTTTCTCCTCTAACTTGCCTTTCACGTAACACATTTATTTCTTCTCACTCTTCTGGAAATAATTCATATGCAAGGCTATTAGACAAATGGAACCTAAGTCTGGGAGTTTTGGGGATAAATCGTGAAGCCACGGGCAACGTCGGGTATTTCAGCTAGGTTTAAATAAAATACACTATACTTCTTAACAGAATGGGACAGTACTCTTCTATCTGCATGACGACAGTTGTGATATAGACTCACTGGACCTTAAGTGTAAGGGCACTCACATTCACACTTAAACTCTGTATTGTCGAATGCAGGGAAACGTGGCGATACTTCTGGTTCCCTAAAGTCTGTTTCATCATTCAATGCTGGCAGAATGACATAATATGAGTTCTACATGACATGTGAGCCAATCTCTAATTGGTTTGAATTCATGTGACACAGAGAGAGAAACCTATGAACAAAAGTCAGACCTAGGTGAGCGGCGAAAGGGGATGAGTACAAAACCATTCAAATTGAGTGGCTGGAAGGCTATTACACGCCGAACCCTGGAATAATCCGTATCGCACTGTCTTGACGTCAAATGTCTGGTACTCAAACGTTTACCAAGGAACACAAATCGGTTTCCGGTTCAGGAGCGAAGGAAAAGAGGGAGGGGTTAAGACAAGTGGGGTGCTAGAAACTGGTAGGAGAGGGGGCTGGCTACACCAGAGCCGGTTTAATATTTCCTTACCAACATAAACCATTATATGTTGCACGATCCCTGCACTCGATAACACCTATCGGTCAACTAGAGACGAAAATATTATAATTTTTCATTAAAAGTTTAGACTCTTTCGGCTCCATAAAATTATTATGTTTCATATAAACGTTGTAGAACAGCAGTCAAGTATGTCTATAGGTATTTGCTATTTAAACATAAACGTGACAACCAAGATAATTTTACCTACTAACTTGGCTTGTTCGCTCGAAGAATTTTGCCAAGCGACAAAATTCATCACACTGCTGTCCTCTTTAGCCCCATTCAAACAACGGCCTTGCAGGTGGAAATTTGTAATGCGTATGTAATAAAATACATATATGTGTTATATATAAATACATAATATAATTGAGATGGTAGTTATAATACGGATATACAGAAAATGGCAGGTGTTGGGCAATAAGCTTTGCAGATTTAATAACTAATAGATGCTTTTGTTACTGCGACAAAGAAACAATGTCTTCTGAGCTAATAATACACTGAGTATTCTTCATAAGTTATAAACTCAAAGTGTCACTTTATTCATATGCACATTGTATATCCTTTTTATGTAGAGCAGAAGATAACTTCAATCCTCGTGACGCATTGGAACCAGGAGCATCCGTATCAGTTCGTGTTACGTCAGTTGAGAGTCGTATGCCACTTCGAGTACGCAACTGGAGGGTTCAGTTAGAGCAGACCTCTGGATGATGATAACATGGCCAGTACAAGTAAACGGAGCAGCCAGTGTTTCTGTGTGGTTTTGTTATGAAATTATCAAGTACAAATCCTAAAGTCCCTTGTTATATTACAACCCATGTATCCCGCATGCCTCATTCTATTTTCTCTTCCCCTGCTCTCCTCTCTCGCCCGCCATTCAACATACATCCATGCACGTGCGAATCCGTAAGGTGCATTTATTGACAATACATATTTCTCTTTAACTATTACCCTACCCTTATGTATGACTTACACCCCCTAGGACTTACAAGACAGTGCGTAGGGTCAGACGCCTGTCGGGGAGCACAGTCACCTATGGAGTGGACAGAGTGAAGACCTGGAAGCGGGAGGTCAGCCAAGCACCAGGTATGTTAGTGAGAAAGAGATATGAAATGCAGGCGAAACCGATGATTGGAAATGTGATAATGGAGCTATTGGTTGAATGAGTGGCGGGGGAAACAGGAGAAAGAAATTGAAAATATAATCGTACATTTGTTGAAAAATGTTGAACAAAATTCAACAAACATTCTTGTTAAAAACGTGCCAGCTGTAAATCATGTAACAATAGTTAGGGTGTTTAAGCTTTAGAAACCTTGTGGCCAAATGATGTGAAGTATGATAATGTATTGCATCAGCTTTCGGACTCTGCAGCAATATCAAAAAAGCTGTCCAAGGTCTAAGTGTAAATTTCTGGAATACGATTTTGTAGCTGGAGTCGTTCACGCTCTACATGGTGTGAAGCAATTCGAATGGTTAATCTCAATGTGGACAAACTAGTCTCCAATGGGAATGGAGACTATGTTTGCCAAAGCCCCATCACAGATTCAGACTTTCAGAAATATTAATGGCGGTCTTCCATCACCACCCTACACCGTTTGGCACACGCTGTGGTACCTGGCTTAAAGTCATGCTATGTTATACAAATCAGCTGAACTGAACAAAAAATATGCTTCTGCAATTGAGAATATCTACAATTTAAAATGTGACTTGGCCTTCAATCCTCCAATTTTTGATCTCTTGATTCCTTCAACAAAAAACTAGAAAATTTTGTCGACTTATTAAGTAATTTGGTCAAAAAAACACAATTTATAGAAAAATTCATTTATACTACGTATAATTGTACAATATCAATTGTTCTATAAGCTAGATGTCTTGTTGTAATATTTTTTCCAAAAAAAATATTAGGTTTTAGAATACATTTTAAAATCATTAGAACATAAAACTATTTAAATTTTTTTAGTGCATAAAATTCTGTGCCGTATTTAGTCCACCCTTTGAAGTTTGTAGGTCAGGTTTGACTCCAGAACCACAGTGTGACAAACTCTGCTCTAATAAGCATTTAGATGAAAAACTGAGGTATTATAGAGAACTTTACATTTTGATTGACCCTAGTCGTCATTTGTGCATATATATTTAGCAATCACACGTTTAATAATAAAATGTCTTATTCAAAATTTCGAAATATACGACACAATTCCAAAGACAAAGATGATTTCTACCACTCCTATATCTACAATTTTAACACGTAGCGAATGACTCCAAAGTATATTAGCAAAAACGTTATTTAAGTTGTTGACAATATGAAAGTTATAAAGTTCAATTTTTTTCAGAAAAGAGAAAGAAAGAAAAAAGGAGACTTAGATCGGATATTTAATGGAACACGTGTGTAGCAGTATTCAGTGACAACAGACAGGAGAGCAATGGATGCATACTCTAAATCATTTTGTTATCCTTAAGGTTCTTAAGTTAATTTATAAGTTGACGAGTTTTGTTTTAGGATTTGTTTGTAGTTTTATTTACCATAATCTGACACATGTATACACTTATAATTGTGGTGGAGCACCTTATAATACACTTTGGAAAATATTTGCATACAAATTAGATGATTTTGGCAAGAAAACTATTTTACTTATAGTTTTCTTCAGCTCTCAAAGCACACTGTTTTGTTACAGACGGTAGTGCGTTCCTTAAAAAACCTCGATGAAAGCTTTACACTGCAGCCAGAGCAGGGTATGAAAATTGCATATGGCACACTAACTGCTATGCAGCAATCGATAGCTACCAAGAGCGGTATTAAAGCGTTGACCGATATTGTAAGCGGGCCTCCCCCTTCCCCTCTCACGTTTAAAAATGCATGAATTGGAGCCGGGCCCTGAGGGACTTGCCCCAGGGACATTACGGTCCACCAAATGTTCTCCCGATTTGCCACGAGTGACAAATCCAGGCCAATGTTCAAAACGGTGTTCAAATGATGCCCCCCGAAATGGAAAAGTTATAAAAAGAGCCAACATAATACGTGGATTAAAGTTACAACAGAGAGCAAGCTGCAGCCCATAGGAAGAGATAGCAATAATGAAGAAAAAGCAATGAGGATGAAGATCAGGGGAATTATACCAAGGTACCAAGAGGTAAACAAACGAGTTATAAAAATTAAATAAAAGTAAAACGCAATACTGGCAGAAAGATAAAAGATAAATAGTATACCTACGGCGTACTAAGGCGATACTAATCACGTCGAGAATGCGAGGCCCGCAGGTCCGAGTTTTCCCATGCATTCCAGATCTGATAAGTAATTTAGTTTTATTGGATATTAAGAAAAATGAATTCTCAATGTGAACAAATGAAAAGCTACATCTAAAATGCTCACTATGCTGTTAGTTATTGGTTCATTTCCTACTGGTACCTTAGTATTAATGGCCAGTATTGCAAATATGTTATTATAACACAGTGCATACTCTTTCCTGCCCTTATCTTATATCCGTTTGAGGGTCGAAGGAACAGGCGACTGCGTACGGCGTCCAAATGTGTGTGTTTCCAAATGCGACTAAGATGAAGTATGAGTATGTATTTCGGTGTGAAATGTGTCGAAAAATAGTACTACGGTATGCACAATAAACCTTTTATATGATTGTACATATTTTAAAATAATAAAACCTAAAATTTAGTTGAAAATCTATTTTTTATATCTTTGTCGCTCCGAACGTCTAAACATAGTTTTAAACCCAAATAATTGCAATGAAAAGGTCTGGATTGTTCGCTTGCTTTCATAGGCCACGTTGGCATTTAGATTATATCAGTATGTCTAAACATATTTTTTAAAAAATAAAGTTTAAAACAAAGTGTTTGGCTTCTACAATGGAAAATATCGTCGCTGGGTAATTATAGTTCTTTAAGTGCACGTAAAAACTTCCAGCGACAAACTTGTCAAAGAAATAACGAAATTATTTTTATATACATATAGAACACCTCCAGTTTGCAGCGCGCAATGTATACTACCAACAAAACCCGGCCAAAGGTTCGTGTGCAAGTGTGTGTGTGTGTGTTCACCATAAGTCAAAAAGGAAAAGTCGGTTTAAACCAAAGTTGGTAGTTAAGCTTAATATCCTTTAAGGATACGACACTAAAATTTTGAAGAAAATTACTCCATCCTAAACTAACCTTTACATAAAACATTTTTCGAAATTTTTTTATTTTCTCGAAAGTGGCTCTAGTGATTTTGATTGAAGTGTCATATGTTTACCATTCTTTTCTAACAAATGAAATGTATATTTTGAACTTTCTGACTATATGTAGCCCTTTTTATTCTGGATGACTTTTGCATAACTTGTAAAACGTAAGAGATAGACCAAATCTTGCTATACAAAAGTTGTAGATCTTGCTAACCCACACTTTTTTTTTTAAGCATAAACAATTTTGGCTTGTTATTTTTGCGAATTTTGGAGAACTTATATATCTGTATCTGTGGAATCGAACATCGTTATTCATTTTTTTATATGTTAACGTTTTTGAGTGGAATACAATACTTACTATACGTAGAAGAGAAAGTAATAAGCATTTGTGGAAATCGTGGAAATCATGCGAGTACAATACAACATACTTTCTTAAGAGAACGTATACTTCCGGTGAAATCTCGATATCAAATTTGTTTGAGCAATACTTGCTCTACTTACTATATCTGGTACAACAGAAATTAACACAGAGGAATGGGAAAGGGCGGAAGCGTTCAGTCTGTGGTACAAACAGAGAGCTGATGTTTGTGTGTATGTGTGTGTTATCAGATATTACAAAACATAATTACTTTTCCCGACAGATATGCTCCAGGTAGACTGACAGATGTTGGGCGGATGGTTAGCAAGTGCCCCGTGCCAACAACATCCCCTGCACGGGGTTTTAAATCATGCACACAGCTCTTTTCATTAGGAACCTGTTTGAAGGGTCACGTGCCAGATGCCTAGTGAGGAATACTGACAGCTGTTGCCTTAGCCGACACCTTACCCTAATTAATGCAACAAATGGTCAAGCCATATCACCCTAACGCCATTAGTGCATCGTGCATTATTAAATATGACGTATAAATATCACTCCTCTAACAAGGAGCTATGCATAATTCAGTTTACCCAAATGCCTCAGACACGTATTAGCAAGGTAAAACTAAATATTTTTTACAACAGTCTTGCGAGTTTCTCTACTGATTACTCGTGACATATATACACACATGTGCATATATACATAAATATATAATATATTGTGACATTGCTTCGAGCTTCCGTGGAAAGTGTCAAAAATCGAATGCTCCTTGGCATGAAGTCATATTACCAAGGAGGCAGAGAGTAACTCTGCGAGGCCAGTTCGTGAACACTGATGTAAAGAAAAAAGTTTTCGGGTGTGTAAGTTTGAATTTGTGTTGCATTAGGCCATAGTCATTTGTAAAATAAAGAAAATATATTAATTGAAAAAGAGATTTATTTAGAATATATAATAAGGAAACATTTACTTCTGTGTCAGGGTCTCTGAAATATGGAGGAGTTAGGTGGCATGGCTCACAAAAGATGAAGAGAAAAAAAGACAACTGGAGTACTTTTGTGTCAGCATTTTAAACAGTTACTGAAGATTCTCAAAATGACTGCCAATAACCACGATAAGTTGTCTCGCTTGGCTGTGTTGAACACTTGGATAGAGCTCAAACTACCGGGGCATTGCTTGTGTGTAAGCCTCTTCAATCTGAAACATGTGTGGACTGGAGATGCCTGTTGGGGTATCGTTGTTGATAGCCTCTCTTACGTTCACTATAGATACCTAAGAAGCATGTCACGTACGCTGCATTTATGTACGAGAAGGTCTTCGCACATAAGTAAATACCGTAGAATGTGAAAATGAGGGCCCAGAGTCCGGTAGAAAGGCCTCTTACCCATGATGACTTCTCTGCTGAGCTTGGGCAGAACAGAATAAACTATCCATGCCTTCATAATTATGGTGGTAACTCGTTACTTGGAGTATAAAAGAGAAATGACTTCTTTGGTCAGCTACATCAACGATTAAGACGACGATGAGATTCACACTGTGTTGGAAATGTTGGAGCTCACTAATAATTATTTGTGCATAATACCCCAGAGTAGTTAAAGTCAGACAAAGTGGTATTACTTAAAACAATGATAGTGTACCTTAAATATTATTATCAGCCTACATACAATTCTGTTGTTAGAGGAGGTTAACTAAGATAAACATACAGGTAGTAAAAATTCAATTAGACTTTTAATTTATCAGCTGAACCATAAAGTAATGCAACACTTTTCAGATGAAATTGCTATATTTGTCTGCTTAATCCTATGACATTAGTTGTTTTGTTCCTTATATGGCCTTGATATCCTTTCTTATGGGAGAATTTGCCTCACTGATGGAGAGGTGAGGTGTTTTTAATTCGCAAGGTTGGTATGAGAGCTGCTAGTGAATTTCAGCACCCTTTCCATGGGGCCAGGGGCACGTCCTAGCCAGATGTTGCCATGCAACAGCCGGTCTGGAGTTGCTTTATTATTAAGTCTAATTAAAAGGGGCACGCACAGTTCATCGTTCGGCGCAAAATGCTCAAGGAAGTTCTCCAAGCGTAGAGGTTTCATTGACAGGCAGTGTGACTGATGAGGAAAACATATTCTCGTCAGATGTTACAGTGATTCTTTTGATGTTTAATTTAGTAAACCATACGAATCAGGACAAATCCATATTCAGAAACTATCACTGCTACTATACCTTAACATCCTACAAAAAAAAATATTTAGACATAAATTGTGTATTTTAGCATGATCTACATTTTTATATAGTATGACTTGGTCTATCTCTAACGGTTTACCACTTATGCAAAAGTTGTCCAGAGTAATTACAACTACAGGAGCTATAGCCAGAAAATTCAAGATATACATTTCATTTGTCATAAAAATATCTCAAACATATGTCATTTTAATCAAAATCGTTAGAACCATTTTCAAGAAAATAGGTGTTTTCGAATAATGTTCCATATAAAGGGTAGTTTAGGGTGGGGCTATTTTCTTCAAAATCTTCGTGTTGGTTTTTAAACTCTGACAATGTAATTTCCTTGGTTTCTGTGTTCAAATGTGTATGAATGATCCTTATTTCAATTGCACCTACCTATAGGTCTGTTTAAACAACTGCATAATTGTAGTTCACCAATAAAGAAACATCAAACAATGTCGTAAAACATAAATAAAACAATAAAAATGAATATAATAACAGTTTTCAGAATAATAGTTTGTAAATTGTGAGGATTGCATGGTAAAAAAAAAATAGTACATGCAGGTGATTCGAACCATCTTCACAGCAGACCGATTACTTCGGAGTCTTGCGCCTGTTCCAACTGAGCTACCTAGTAACGTGTGAGGTAAACATTCCGTTTAAGATGTAATATTCGCTGGTTCCAGTGAACATTTGCAGAAGTGCAAACGTCAGCTGTCTAATTACGAATATATTAAAAAGCGATGTGATAACATCTATATTAGTACTATTTTCATTGAGTGTTCAACATCCATGTTAAATACGCGGGTAGAACCTGGTAATGGGGTCGATGTTTTCATGTTGGAGTATAAAATGCGGATTGCATAAAACTCGAGAATAAATGACATTTTCATCCCGCTCTTGAAGACTTTTATTCAAGTTATTTAAATGCTCAAATAAGTCAGAAAGAAAAGCCAATTCCAAAAGTAATTCCGGGTAAGAAATTAATTCAGAGTAATGTGACGGCTTGCTGTAAATATAGTAATAGTTCAGCGCGAAGTTCCATAACTCTGGTCAGTACTTTGCCTTTTGATAACCACCTAACCTCTGTATGGTAAAGCAAATTGCGGTTTAATGTCCCCATATCTTCACAAATGATTCGAAACACTCGGGTCTGCAACGCTTTTCCTTTAATAGAATTTACAATGCTAATAATACTATTTAGAACTTGATTGTATTCTTGTGGCAAGATTTTGACTGCAAGAGCTTGGCGATGGAGAAAGCAATGCATCCAACAAGCGTTTGGCATCTGCTCTTACAGTCTAGCAATAAATCAGTCATGGCTTTTGCTCCGTCACTACAAATAGCAATGCATTTTGTGCCCAATCGATATTCATATCTTGCGTAGCTTCAAGGAACATGTCATGTAATTCATGGGAAGTGCCTTGCAAAATAGTATTTCTTCCATTAATGCTTCATTGGATTCAAAACGTACAAAAGATACAAACTGCGCACAGCCCGCAATGTCCGTTGATTCATCAAATTCCAAGGACAGAAAAGAACTTTTCTTTACTTTTTCTATGGCTTGATCACGAATGTCAGTCGCCATATTGCTTATCCTGCGTTGGATGGTATTGTCAGAGAGAGGTATACTTTTGAGCTTCTCGACGCCCTGCTTGCCAAACATAATCTGTGCTATACCTAAAGCCGCTGGTAAAATCAAATTTTCGGCAATACTGTGAGGTTCTCCTGCTTTTGCCACACTAAAGCTACTCAATAGCTAGCAAGCAACACTTCCTCATTTAGGTTGGGCATTTGTCCTATAGCAGTTTTTTGATGTTCAAGAGCTCTTAATTTTTGCTCAAAAATTCCACGGGTTAATTTTTTTCATTAGGATGTTTTGTGTTTAGGTAGTGTACCAGCTTCGATCGCTTCATGCTTTCTCTTGACAAAATTTCCAAGCAAATTACGCACTGCGGTTTATTCTCAATCATACTAAACCCAAATTTCAAATAATTGTCGTCATAACGACGTTGTTTCTTTATTCCACTACTCCTGCTAGACGTTGATGGTTCGGATGATATTTTCAAGAATTTATCCATTTTAAATTATAACAAACAACTCCACCGCGCGTGTCTCAGCCTCACAAATTACTTTACAATTACTCCAACTCCAAGGCACCTTACACATAGTTCGTATAACACCGTAGTTTCACTTCCGAATCGTTTCCACTTACCGCGGTCTTTCTTCCGATTCCACTTGCTTCGCGGCTTGCACTCAACTGCCGTAGCCGCGGTCGACCGCCCTATTTATAGGTCAGCGAATTCTAGCGAGGATCATCTCGAAGCGTAACGAAACGTCTCGAAAATTGTGGACCTTTCGCGGAACATGTACTCGTTCCGAGTGTTACCAACAGATTGCGCTGGGAGTCTCGGCCCTAACAATATGTTTGTATGTGTTTGTTAGTAATCAATTGGCCATGTATTTGATTTAAAATTATATGTATTACGTACTTAATTATATATTTATATCCGAATCCTAATAACTCAAAAGCCTAAAATTTTTGTAGGGATTATATATTTTTACATACATGAAAAAAAAGGGTCGGGGGTCGCGAAACATTTTTTGATACTAGGGGGCCCCCTAGTGTCATGAAAAAGGTTGAAGAAGACTGCCTAACTTAAAAACCTAATGAACAATGAGAGCCATTCTGGGAATCATCTGAAGCACAACTCAAAAACAAAAATATAGATACCAAAGTTATTATTTAAGCTCAGCATCTTCTAGGATGCCACGATAAGATAACCATTTTTGCACCAAGCTCTTATATGGGAAATTTATTTTTACTCTCTCAAAAATGGTCATAATGATTTTGATCAAAATAGCAAACGTTTAAGATACTGGTATGAAAACTAAAATGCAAATCTTGAATTTTCTTGTAAAAACATATTACTTTCTCTTCACTCTGAAGGCATTTTGGTTAATTTTGTATAGCTTTATAGGCGATGGTGTAGCAGGTTTTGGAAGCTGAAATGGGATGCACGTTGTTGCGACTGTTCGAAAGCCGGACGTTGATAATGCAATGATGAATCGTTTTGGGTGCCAATGAAAATTGTATTTTCACGATGTCTTAAAGTCCTTGTGTGGTTGCTTTTTCAGCCTATAGCTCAGCATTGAGATTCCTATCCCAGGGTATGCGTGGATGTGCTTTTCAGAAAGGATGACAAGAGATTGTTGCTATAAAATATTTTAATGAATTAAAAATGAGACGTAGCCGACCGATGAAAAAACTATGTAATAACTCACTGGTTAAATATAATCGGTATCACATATAAAGACCTACAATACGGCGAGTGGATCTCCGAGCCTAACGTTTTGCAGTTACTATGAAGGTTAAGGTTGCCAACGTATAGTAATGAGTTTCGAAAATGGATTCTCAAAATAATTTTAAGCATGAAACTATATATGTATGTTAAGTTTAAAGCACTGAAATCCAGGTTTCTGGTTTTATGTTCATACAATGTATTAGTTACAACACGCTTCTCTTCGAGTATTGCCTTTCCATCTGTTATGAGTAGTAACTTACTGTTGATAATACTGGAAGCGGTCAGTGCATCGGATGTTAAAACTTTTTGCTGGCACCAATCAGCAGTCTCACTGCTAGGCGTGGCTTCCAAATCTAGCTGCTCGGAGAAACGTCAGGACTGAACTGTAGATGAATATACTTCCTGGCAGTATTGTAAATCGCAGCGGTTAGTTTCAGCAAGTAATCCATCTCATTTCTACTCCTTAAGCACAAACAACGGAAATCTGCTCCAAGCAACAAACGCGTCCAGACACTCCGATAAACCAAGAAGTCAGATTTATATGAGCAGAAACTGACAGTACTAATAATAATCTTCCCCTTTTTACTTAACTCCTTTCAACCTCCACTCATAGGTGTAATGCCATGCAGCAGCATAATTTCTACACTGTTCAAGGTATCTTGATTTTCATAATGACTTTGTCTACAACATTTTCAGAAATTCACTAGGTTCTCCAGTCCTCCGCGCCGTAATGCATATGGCAACCTGGTCTTGCTTCGTTGGGACACTGGGAGTGAAATTTGAAAGTTCCACATTTTTTGATAGAGTTTTCTGAAATTTTTACTGTGTTTGTATTTATATAAGAATAGGAGGTACACCAAATTTCATTAAAATTGGATAATTGGTTTAGGATATATAAATTATTTTATGAATTTAATAGGCACATTTTCAAAATAGAGCTCGCGTCTATTGACTTTTCAAAATTCATTTATATTGGCAGAACTGATACTCTAAAACATGGGTAACAATTGTATGAAAAGATATTTCAAATACGTTTGCTCATTATACTGTACATATGTTTTTAACAACAAAGAAAATGTAATCTTAAAAATTATTGATTTTTTTCATACAAAAAAAATGCTTTTGGAATTCATGTTAATGATAACATCAATATTGAATCATAGTTTTGTTTAGCTGCTATTTATGAATACTTTTGGAAATTTTCATTGAATTTGAAGCAAAACTCAGGCGCGGCCTTCTTTTGGAATGTGCAGAAATGTAGTTTTGAGAAAAACAGACCTTTATATAGGAACATGCTGTGTACTTAGGGAAGAGCACTATTTAAGGGGCCGTAATGGCCACATGGAGTGGGGGATATGAAAAATGTTACCTGATCCAAATGCACCGGTGTTCCAGGAACATTTTAAGGTAAAAGAACAAGTTTCGACATTTTGAAAATTTTGACCAAAATTTCACTCCCAGTGTCCCTTAAGCGATTTTTCGTTTTTGAGTTATGAAAGAGTTTTAGAGCAGAGAAAGTCATGTGAGTGGAACAATTAGATTTTTAGTCTTAATTGCCCTGTATTCCTTCTTGTATTTTTGTTTTGCATTATAGTTAAACTTGTATAAATAAATTATATGCAGCTACTGCAATTGGAGCTTTGTTCTGTTGTAGCACAAATGAATAGTTGAATATGTGATAATTCAATGCACTTCCATGAGGATTACGTGAAGTGTTTCCCCGGGCATAAAGAACAGCCTCCAGCACTAGACAAAATAGGAACAAGTGAATCAACAAATGGCAGTCCTGCGACAACAACCACTGTTTGCCTCTATTTAGTGCATACAAAAGCTACTTGGACAAGATAATGATATTAGGTGAAGGGTAGGCTCCCCTGAGGGGCTGTAATTATGACAATGTTTGTTCTTGGCGCAGCCGCAAGATGATGAAATATGTGGTCCCCTTCTGTAAGCCTGTTATCTCACAATGAGACAGGATGAGTTCAACACAGCTGTATGCCACAGGGAATTTTATCTGAGACCATTAGTGTCGCAAGCTCAGCTGTTCGACTCCCGCTAGGGGACTCGCTGTCTGACTACGTACACCAACATACATGCCAAAACACACATACGTACCTACTCCTTATGCATGCAAATGTAACACATTTACAAAATTATATACTTTGCAATATTTTGGATGTCTTTTTAGGTGGTTTGCTTAGCATTTACATTTAATCAATCATTAGTAAAAGATGCGGATTTTAATATTCTGTGTTCATGATTTTTTTTGTATTTTAGCTTTGTTCTCCTTGTTTTTATCGCCAAAATGGCGCACAGATGATTATGTAATTATGTGTCAAAATGACAACGTGACAAATCCCACTTCTGACACCATGCTACAATGACAAATCCAGTAACTTCTCTGTCACTTTGTTTTACTTCTAAAACTGAAACACAAAATACAGTGCTCTGCTTTCTATCGTTACCACAGCGTACAACTCGTGATCTTGAATCTCCCAGCTTTTCTCCTCTCGTAGCTTTAGCTTCTTCACCGACTTTCTCTTCCCTCTGTGAAACAGCTAACTTCGACGATCAATTCACTACAACTGTTCACATAACAAACGATTCCGACGCGCCGATTAACTGTTCAAAGCTGTCTGATGATACACAGATTCTCTCAACAGTGACTATACACACAAAAAATACACGCACAAACATATACTTAAAACTAACGAGCTCCTCACGACGTCTCGACTAGCTTATATAGGCGAGAATGACGTACTACGGATTTTTCTCTAAAATCACCTTTTCCCGACCTTGTAGTAAATGAGCCGGCAGTCACAATTCTCTAAGAGTCTGGAAACCTCGACTCACCGCGATCCCGATAAGGATTTATTGGGGGGCTAGCACCATCCCAGGGGGGGGGGGGGTGAGGCCAAGTGAGACCGGAGGCTTGTCAGAGAACGGAACCAAGGAAACTAAGAGGCGCACAGAGGTCCTAATAGCTACAGATATTGACAACTGAAGTACTTGCTCTACTCAGGGAGAGGGCGACGAAGTGAACCTTGCGGCCCGGGCAAGAACTGCCAGGAGCGTTCATACGAACCATAAACAAACTCTGGTTACCTGAGTGAGTGAAGGGGTAATGCTTCATGCACAAAACGAGGGAGGTGGTGTAGTGACAAGTGACGTCATTAGCTCATAAAAGAAGACAGTGGGCACCACTGGTATGGAATATTAACAAAGAAAATAGTTATTTTATCTTACATTTCGCAATACATGAAATTACAGTCTAACCTTATCACAAAGGCGGCTGCAGATTAATCAAGAAAGCAGCATGACTTTCACCTTGTAAGAAAGCATGATAATAGCCCATGGGTGTGATAGAGAAACAAGAGAGGGATGTCGCTCGCCTTGCATGCAGATATCATCCATTACTGCGGCGGCCAGCAAGACAACAAATTAATTGGCAGCGGATCCCTTTGTCTGATGGACGTGGCTGTCGCATCCCCGAGATTAATGGCTCATTGTCTCCCACAGAGTTTTAATTAGTCACGTGTTTTGGTGACAAGGTGGCCAGATTAGACGTGAGAGCTGTGCCCGCTTTTTTGTTAAAAAAAATGCATATTTAACGACGCATGCTGGGGGAAAACATGCGTCCAACGATGATGGGGAGGGTGTAAACAGGGCCATTGCCTCGGGCATGCAGCAAATGACAATCTGTCATAATGTTTAAAAAATTAAACAAGCATCTATAGGGTTCTGGGTTCCACTTCAGTGGGATATGCAGCTCGTTGGAGGAATCGTGCCTAAACTCCTTGCGTATTCACTTCCTAAATGAACATATCCGTCTCCTATTCGGAGTTCTACGTAGATTCCCATTCGAAACAATTTATCTGAGTAACACTTTGTTCTTAAGCAAGGAAAATAAATAAGAGTAAGGTTTTAACATTTTGTTATATTCATGTGACTTTCTTTGCAAAATGTAATTCATATTTTACTCTACACTATTTTTTCCCTACTAGGTATAGCAAAGTAGAGGAAGTATTATATTCCATCCAAAAATTCGATGTCGACATTCCACCTGAAATATATGTTTTAAGGCCCCCTGAATCCCCCCAAAAATCATTTTTAGAAAAAGGTCCGTGTCTGTGTGTCAGTCTGTGGGCACCATAAATCAAAAATGAAAAATCGGTTAAAAACCAAAGTTGGTATTTAAGTTTAATGTCTTTCAAGGATGCGACTAGAAGATTTTGAAGAAAATTCCTAATAATGCGTCAAAGTCCCTTTGAGTCAGTCCTTTGCCGCCGATAAAGCTATAAGATTTCTTTCCCTGGGTATGCGTGGGTTGTGTTGTGAAAGGATGATAACATCTTTTAATAAAATTTCGATCTTTACATTATTTTCACTAAGACGTTGCCGGCCAATATACGTCTATTATAATGTAATTCACCAGCCAAATAAAACTGTGCTCACAATTACACACATAAGTAAGTTTTGCGATGATTATTTTGTGTGTCAGCTGGTTTCCATGGACTATACGCTCCAACAAATTTAGTTCTATTCACTTCGACAGACAAGCTAAGAGTCACCATTCGTTCTTACTGAAGCAACGCCATAAAACCGTTGAAACTATTCAGCTGTTTAAGTTCGCGAGACTACCCCCTCTTTACGTTCGTTTTCCCTATTCATTTTTTATTGAAAATCATTACTCTAAAATTATTCTTATTTTAAAATTATTTTTAAATAATTAATTGTATCTATGAATCTATAATGTTGGTATCAGCACGTGTATGTGCGCGCGCGTATGTGTTCGTAACAGCGTACCTAAAAAACGGAAAGTCGGTTAAACACCAAAGATGGTGCCTAAGTTCTTTTTAGGATGCTTTTCAAATAAATTCTTCTTCCCACGTTACCTTTTACATTGAACATTTTCAATGGGTTCGTCTGGTTTTGAATGAATAGGTACAGTGCAAAAAAATTAAAACAGACATTTTGCTTCAATGTAACTACATTATAAAACCTAGCATAGAAAAATTTCATGTAAACTTTGTCTGCAGATTTTTTCTACCAAGAACCCATTTGAGTTCCACAGAAGAGTAACTCGGACCGCTGGTGTTTTGTTTTGGCAAACAGATGTTTTATAAAAGCAGAGAATCAAAGTTTGCGAGCTATAGGTATAGTTCCCCTTGCCGAAGGTGAGGTCACCAGCTGTCCGCGTGTCACGTGCTATCAGCACCTGGACTGCAGCTGATGGATGTTACGGCACCCAAACACCCATATTCATTTCCTGCAACACCACATTCTTCCGTCTGGCTACAGCATGAGATTATAATAAACGATAATCATTGTTATACGAACCCTAAACAGAGCTCTAGGCACTTGCCATGGACCACTGGTTATAATAAACACAGCAAAAAAGTCACAAGAAATTATATATTAGGTAAGTAAAGTTCAAATAAAGACTTAAAGACTATTTAACCTCTTAACAGATCTATTGTTCTTAATGTGATGGCTCCTTTGTCACCTATATTTTATTGCCGGAATAAATCACAATATTAATACATACAGTAATTAACAACATACAAGAATACATGAGGTACAATAATAGAATAAGAATGAAATTAATTTTATGGGCTTAGCAATGGAGATTTTAATCTCCAGATTAAAATCACGAGTATACTCGTGATATGGTTAACCTTATTTTCAAGCTGAAATTATATTTACAACCTAAATTTTGAACATTGAAGCACTAAAAGATAAACATAAACATTAAATAGTAAATGTTAGAACCGTTGTTTATACGTTTGTGGCTGTGGAAATACGCTGAAAGCCTGGAACGATTAATTTCGCAACACACTCGCAATATCATTGCAATATCATTGCAAGTCTCCTCATAGATACCTTCAGAACCTTCAGACCCAATAAATTCAATATTTAACTCTTCTTCATTCTCCATTTTCATAAAGATAAGAAAGCAACAAATAAATTACAAGACTAAATCGTAAATGAATAAATCGCGCGGAAAAATAACACTGAACCAGCTGATTCGAGACACCTGTTCGCATAAATACACATTAAAAATATCAGACCACAGCGAAATCTAGAGAAAGAATCAAAACATTAGTAAAACACGAGACAGCGAGAAACTTCGACCTTTTACAGCATGTCAGTCGAAAATGTTAAGCCCGAGTATGCTCGGCATTTCATTATTTTATCAAAATTAAAAGCACGAGTATACTCGGGCTTTTATGTAAACAGGTTAAGAAAACTTGGTAGAGAAAGAGTAACAATTTACAAGCTGAACTTCAATGAAATATATATTAAGGTTTCTTGAAAACTATACAAGCTAGCATAATAAAAATGTTGCCACGCTTTCTAATTCAGAAACAATAGTCAACTCATAACTTGCATTAATAATTGCTAAGTTCTAGATATTTACGAGTATATAAACAAGAACATTTACAAAATGCTTCGCATATGCTTTTCTTTAGGCACATTCTTCTCCTAAACATTTGAAGTGTGACACTTCAGATTTTATAGTTACTTTACAAACATGTTATTTGAAATAGCTGGTGAAAGATTAAAATATTTTAGCCAAAAATAGCAATTTTAAAAAAATCATAATTGTGTAGAGTTTATTTTTAAAATCTTTTAGATAAGTACCTCTTAATATATTTTTTTAGGAATAATTTTCATAATAATTTTCACGTTTCAGTTTTCGTACTTCTGTTTGCCATTGCACTTTTATGTTTGTATTCTATTTGGTCTTCTACAGACTCTGTTTGGAGATATTTCAAATATGCCTTTTTGTTATTATTTACTATTTTTCCTGTTTCTTCGTTCCAATTTTGTATACCTTTCCTTTTCCTTTTTATTGGTCTCTTTCCTAGCACTTCATCTACTACTTTCAAAAATAATTCTTTAAAGTCATGCCATTCTTCATCTATATTCATACTTATGGCTCTCTGGTCCATATATAAAGTCAGACGTGAGCAGTATAATCTTCCTCAATTGGTCAGTCAGGCTTATCTCTAATAATTGTCAGTAAGAAGTCCCCTGGCCGCGTTACGAGCGCTGCGCAGGACAAGGTCGATGAAGAGGCTGCCTTCTTAGAGCTTTCGACCTAGCTCCTTTGAATATAAACCCTTACAAAGAGGGTTGCTGCTCCCGCTCTTCGAGCCAAATTGATCACGTGATCCTCTATTATCTCGTTGACCGTTACAGTATTCAAACGTTTCCCTTTGCAAGAGAACTCGGTATACCTCGAGATATTGGGTCCTTGACAGAACTGTCACCGCTAAGGTGTCCACTACCGCGAGCTTGGACGCGCCTGTCAAGAATTACCCATGTGCATGTAGTTATAGTTTAATTACTTGTCCTGTATACCGCGAGCCTGGTTAGGGAAATGTGTGTGACGGAATAATAAGGAAGCGGAAAAAGGAGAAGTAAAAGAATAATAAGTCACTCTCAAAAACTGGTGGGAAGTGTAATTACGAAACCATATGTAAAGTCGAGGCTTGTGTTCAAAAGTGAAGGCATAAAGGAATAAAGGCATGCAGGAATAAACTTGACGAGGCAGTGAAGAAGAAATACAATTCTTTTAATTTTGTCTATAATCCTCACATGCTGAGAGTAGAGTGTCTTGTATAATTACCTATAATCGCTCCACTCCAACTTGATGAAAACACAAGCCGTCAACTAATCAGCGATACGCGCGAAACCAAAGCACACCACAAAATATAGTACCTTAAATATTGGCGATTATCTGTGAGTTTTCAAGATGTATAATAACCAAACACAGTTTTAAAATTCGTATTAATATAAAATAGTAAATAATATTAATAAGAATAGTGTTTACGTAGCGTTTGTTTATTTTGTTAGTCGCACAAGGTTACCGCGGAGGGATACAAGATGTGAATCTAAGGCTAGATTGAGTATATATAATCTACATATACTGATGCTAGCCGAAGGAAGTCATCCCCTCATCCCTTCGCCAAGATTCAATTAATATAGAAACCTAAACCAAAATTGTACATGAGTAAGAATAGTTAGTAGAGGAATAAAGAAAGTCATATATGAGTGCAACGCATTCTATTGAGAGTGAAGTTTTACAGTAAGGGAAGCGAAAGGTTAAGGACATTAGCGATAAGATGAACAACTCAATAAAGTGCACGTGGTCTGTCTCCCAACAGACTGGCCACAAGCACCTGGCTGTGCAGCGGTCTATACAGTGTACGTATTAACTGGTTTTACACTACATTAGACCTGAAGCCTCTCACAAAGACTGACAAACTGTCCAGGAGTCCAGGAGTCCAGGAGTGAGTACTAGTCGTCTGGGTTAACCCAGGCGGATGGTAAGGTGGCCACGGTACCTATCCGTTTAAATACGGATTTACCCGTGTGGTGGTATAGGTTGGTATATGTAACAGGCTTTTTTGTCTTTGTAATGTCTGATGGTGCGGGGTGGGTTCCTGTGTTGTCACTGGCGCGGGATCTGTCGGATCTTGGATGTCTAGCCATCCAAGCGACCATTTCCCTACTGATTACTTCGTCAGCCTTGGCCGGCGAGCAATGCAGTGCCAGTG
The DNA here is from genome assembly GCA_030765045.1 of Tenodera sinensis. Lineage (NCBI taxonomy): Eukaryota > Metazoa > Arthropoda > Insecta > Mantodea > Mantidae > Tenodera > Tenodera sinensis. The sequence continues at coordinate 146,051,920 of CM060966.1, forward strand.
ACAGGAAACCGAGGGGAATAGGTGATAGGTGTGGAGGATGATGAAGACAAAGCGGTACCTACCAGCCAAGGGCGTCCTTGGGTAGGCGGTAGCTCTGTCTCCGCCTAGGGAGGCGATGGTCATATTGCCCCAGGCTGTTCACCAGCTGGTTTGGGTGAGGTATGAGTTTGTCATACATTGTGCGAGTCCTGTCCCGTACTACGTCCACAATGTATGGGATGCCGGAATGAGTGTGAAGGATGTGTGATGGAAACCTACGGTCGGTACCGTAGATCATCCTAAGCGCCCTGTTCTGCACGGTCTGCAGCCTGCGGATGGTGGAACGAGCCACCGTACCCCAGACCTCGCACCCGTACAGGATCAGGGGTGGGACGATCGCACGGTACAAGCGTAGTTTCAGGTATGTGGGCATGGTTGATTGGAGTATGGGATATAGCTGTCTCAGGGCGCCATGTCCCTGACCGACCTTTGTTCTGACATGTGGAGTGAAGGTTAGACCACGGTCAAGTAGTACCCCCAGGTATTTGGCAGAGTTAACCCAAGGGATTCTTCTCCGCCGCATTGCCAGGGATACACCCGGCCGCCAGTTTCGAACTTTGCCCAGTAGTAGAGCCTGGCTCTTCTGCGGGCTAATGGCCATTCTCCACTGTTCACTCCACCTGCCGATAGCGTCGAGCTGTCGCTGAAGTGGAGGGAAGCAGTACCGAACATTTTTGTTCTGTGCCAGTATGAGGACATCGTCAGCATACTGGCACGTAACAGTATGCGGTTCCACGGGTAGGTCAGACATGTAGGCAGCAAAGAGCAACGGCGATAGCACGCTACCCTCCGGAACTCCAGCCGCTATGGGTCTGACCGAGGACAACTTCCCCTCCACCCGCACCCGAAAAGAGCGATCCCGAAGGAAGCTACCAATCAGGGTGAGGTAGGGGGGAGGGATTTCAGCCTCTCTGAGTTTGTACAGTAACCCCTGGTGCCATGTGGTTGCAAAGGCTTTTTCTACATCCAGAAGCACCGCGACTGTTTTGAAGTTTTCCTGGAAACCCAGGGCAACCTTCTCAACCAGCCGCAGCAGCTGTAGTGTAGTGGAATGTCCATGACGGAAACCGAACTGATGATCCGGGATAAGTTGCCTTTCCTCGAAGAGAGGAGTGAGGCGGGATAGGAATAATCGTTCAAAGATTTTTGAAACGATGGGTAATAGGCTTATGGAACGGTAATTGGAAGGGAAAACCGGGTCCTTGCCGGGCTTCAAAATGCAGACCACCCTCGCCTCCTTCCAACAAGTAGGAAAGTGACGAAGCTGCAGACATGCATTATAAATCCTCGTCAGGTGGACTACGGCCTTTCGGGGAAGGTGCTGGAGCATGGGCGCCGTGACGCCATCATGCCCAGGGGATTTGCCAGGTTTTAATCTTCTGATTTCAGAAGCCACCTGTCTTGGGGTGACTAAGGGGATTTGGATCTCTGCGCGTGGCGGCGGAGGTGCCTCATAGAGGTAATCTACCGTCGCCTCCACGAGTTCAGTAAAGTCTTCGTCCTGGACATCTTCCCGGGGTTCGAATTGGGACTCTAGATGGTCTGCGAAAGCCGTGGCTTTCTCTTGGGGCTCAAAAGAGAGTCTCCCGCGAGTGCCATGTAGAGGATGCTGATGTGCGTTTTTGTCCTTTCTAAGGGACCTAATTATCCGCCATGGTTGTTTCTCGGAGAGGTCTACGTTTGCCATCGTGTTTTCCCAGGCTGTTTTGCGGTGTAAACGCAGCAGGCGTCGTGACAGGGACTTGAACCGCTGGTAGACGGCCTGTATTCTGGGATGGCGGAAACGCTGCCAGAGCCTTCGGACAGTTGCTTTGGCTTTGAGCAACTGTCTGAGTTCGATGGGAATGGTGCGAGGGTTAGGTATGTCGGATGGAATGCGGTGCGTGTGGGCACGCACTACATCCCGGATGTGTTGGGAGAATGTCGTGGCTGCCGCCTCCAGTGTATCGATAGAATCGACACGCGGACGCGGGTCCACAGACTGGTTGAGTTCATGGATGGCTGCTTCCCAGTCGACCTCGTATGTCCAGTCTGGAGTGACCAGAGCTGGCAGGTCAATGTTGGAATCCACCAAGACAGGGTCATGGTCGGAGTCCAATTCATTGACCGCTGAGAGGTCTAGATGGAAAGGGATGTTTTTGGTGACCATGATATCGAGCACATCTGGCCTCCCTCGGGCCGGATGGAACGTAGGTCCTCTGGGTCCATGCGCAAGAATGCTTGGGTTACCGCTGATCAGGCGGTAGAGCCCTCGCCCCTTGGCATTGGTAGCGCGGCTATGCCAATGTGCATGCTTAGCGTTGAGGTCGCCGGCGATGCAAACCGCAGGATGCAGGTTCAGGAGGGTGTTAATATCGGCTTCGTAGAAGCGGTTGTCAGGAGGGTCGTATGCCACTACCAACACCGTGTCCACCCCGCCAATGGCAAGCCTAATGGCACAGGCCTCCACGTGTTGTAGTGGTGGGATAGGGAAGGATGTGTGAGTGATGTGGTTCTTGATGAAAATGGCTGTACCGCCCCCCGGTCGGCCGACCCGATCAGTCCGATGGGTGACGTAACTCGGCAGCGAGAAGTTGGTTGCAGCATCCAAGTGGGTTTCGCAGACCATCAGAATGTCAATTCCATACGACTGCACAAACTCAACGAGGCTTGGGTAATGGCCCCTTATGCCATTTGCGTTCCAGAACGCAGCCCTGAATGGTCTCCGGACAAGTCTGGAGGCCATTACTTGGCTGAGTTAGGGAACAGCTGGGCCAGGGTTTGGACCAGTAGGGCATGCTTCTGCATGGGGCTCAGGTTAGGGCTTTCGTATTGCAGCTTGAATTTACGAAGTGCAGGCAAGATTCGGTTGATTATGTTATTGAACCACAGGGTTAGGTCCTGAAATTCCTCCAGGTCCGCCTGCGAGAGCGTTCCCCCTAATGCAGGGGGGGTCATGGGTACAGTGGGGACCACAGGTGCTACCTGTGGGTCGGCTGTAACAGCAGTATCCCTTGGTGCCAGAGCTGCCTCAGTGGACTGCTCTGCCGGCGCCTTGGGAGGCTGTTGAGGAGCTGTGCTTGCTCTCTCCGCGGCTTGACGCTTGCTCTTGTGTTTCCTTCGCCGCTTAGGTTTAGGAGGAGCATTGGCCACAACAGACTCCTCTGTATGGCCTGGAGGTGGTGCCGAAACTTCAGTCGTGGCAGGGGCAGGTACTATTGCCTGTGCCAGTGTCTTTTCTGCCCTGTTAAGGGCGTATGAGAAGGAAACGCCGGGGCGGACCTCTGCCGCTTCCGCACGTCCCTTGCGACGGCTATCTATGATTTTCAGACGCGTCGCGCATCCTTTGTAGACACTGCAGTGCGCGCCTTTGCAGTTGACACATTCCCTGTCCGTATCCGGCTTAGGGCAGTCCTGCACTCTGTGGGTTCCACCACATCGCAGACATGCAAGCGGGCGCTCACATGCCATGCTGGAATGGTGAAATCCCAGGCAATTGCGACACTGCACGGGACCCTAACTGTCGGTCACTCCTCCCGTATTCATACCCCGCCTGCCTGCCTGCGTCTTCTATAACAACCACAACAATCAGCTTTCTTGCTGAGAGATGAGCAACGGTACGGGATTACACCATCAACACTGACTGCACACCTTCAAACACAAAGTATAGCAACTTCAAATCAAACTTGTTCGGTATCATAACCCATACAATGTATTGTAATGATGTAAAAATATGTTGTGTTGCACTCACATGACTTTCTCTACTCTTGTACTAACCATTCTTACAAACTCTTATTCCTTTAACTTCTTCGTGTTAGATGATAATTACCTTACGGTATTTTCTTGTAGGTGCAAGGGGAACATGCGGATGCAGTAGACACTGAGCGATAGTCAAATCTTTTAAAGCTTTCAAATTCGGTTCTCTTTGCACGTCTAACATAAAAAATGAACAGCGATGTTGCATTTGAGGAAAGTATGTTTTCCGAATTTTCAGTACTATAATAAAGATTAGACTTGAAGTCATTCAGAAGAAAATAGCTGAAGAGCAAGCTGGATTCAGATGCCTTGGCCATATATTCAGGATCAGACAAATTATTGAAAAAATGTTAGCTAACGGAAAAGAAGTGCAGTGTGTATTTATTGATCTTGAAAAGGCATATGATTCAGTCTCCATAACTAAGCTTTGGAATTCCTTATATGGATTCGAGATTCCAGAATTATTAATTCAACTTATAAAGATATTATATGATTGCAGTGCCTGTGTAAAAGTTGGAAATAAATTACGCAAAGCGTTCTACATTACGAAAGGACTGAGTCAACGTTGTGAAATGTCGCCAACATTATTGAAAATATATTTTCAAGATGTCTTAAGAAAATGGAACAATGCATGCCACAAAATGGGTATCGAAATCAATGACAAAACGACCTGGACAATAAACGAAGAAATGAGAAGAGAAAAAACTGTTGGCGACGGAAATGAATAGATTAAGGAGAATGAGAATATCAATTTTTGGGGTGATCTACAATACCATCTCTATCTCTAAATCTTGTGGCTAACATGGTAGTTTCCAAATACAGGGCTCCCAAATTGGATTCTCGGCTGGAAGATGTGAGTTTTTCTTTGGTTTTTTTTTTCATGTTCTCTAGAGCCTGGAAGTATGATCGAGAATGGAAATGTGTTCCTGAGTTTGATGTTTGTAAAGAAAACCCAACGTAAACAGGCTCAAAGTTACACAACCCGTAAACGGGTTAACATTATTGCGACCTGCAATTGTTCAAAGGAAAAAGTCACCGATATGAACTTAGATGTTAAAGATGGCACACAGATGAAGCAAAAAACTGATAAACGAATAAGCAAACAACTATATATGTGATAGAGAAAGTTAGAATTAAATCATTGCCATATTTGCTCTACTTTTATAGGTTATGCCTTGATTTAAAACTGCTTGTGGAGTAGGAAAAAACCGTTTAGAATGGGATGCGGTGAATGCCTTTTTTTGAGCCACGACAAAATAACATCCCCTTAACAATTCCAGTTCACTCGCTATTGTTATCGCCTCGTAAGTGCTAGTGGAATAATCCGTGAATATTTAGGTGACCCCAATGCACCTTGGAACATGTGCGTTAATGCGTCAGAGAAAATAAAAGGAAATGATTATCCACACAGCACTTACTTCCCTTTCTTTTCCCTTGTCTGATTTCATTAAGCGATATTTACCTTAAGAACTGACCTTTCCCTCAAAGCAAACGGTAGATAAACCACTTGCTGTGTCTCCAGCTACCTGGTTGTGTTTGAGGGGGGAGGGGGATGAGGGAAGCTGCATATGATATTGAAAGTAGCATCATATGGAGCAGATGCCAGCGGCCAGCCATTGTGCGCACTGCGACAAGAACAACACGCGGGCTCTTCAACTACCACACAGTTGTTTGCTTTTCATTTTACACTACCGGTGCGTTTTCCTGTCTAGGACTGAATCTGTTCATTCGACAGCAATGTGCACTTCCTTCTAAATGTATATCTCTTCATGATTCTTGTTGTTATTACTAACGGTTATGTTGCAGCTGACAATCACTAAACAAAGTAGAATGCACAAAAAAGGAAAACATATAAAATAAAAAATAAATAAAATAGTGAGTCATGTCTGGAACGCCAAATTCGTTTAAGTTTACACGGTACAGCGCCTTGCTTATACCATCTGAGAACAGTTATGTTGCGGCAGTAACAAGTTGTCACAAGTTCCCCATTTGGCATCGAGACATGGGTCTTTTTTAGTTTCTGTGGTACATTTGGTAAAGTAGACGTAATTCTATGTCGAGATTTCACCGGAAATATATGTTTTGAGGCCTCTTGTATCAAAATACCATTTTCAGAAAACAGAAAAAGGCTCGCGCGTGTGTGTGTGTGAGTCAGTCTGTAGACAGCATAACTAAAAAAGCAAACAGGCGGTTAAAAATCAAAGTTGGTATTTAAGTTTAATGTCTTTCAAGTAAGCAACATGAAGATTTTAAAGAAAATTGCTACACACTAAACTACGCTTAGTATGGAAAATTTTTCGAAAATTTTGATTTTCTTGAATATGGCTCTAACGATTTTGATTAAAATGACGTGTTTAAGATATTTATATGACAAATGAAATGTATATTTTGAATTTTCTGGCTATAGCCTATGTAGTCCTGTTTACTGTGGATGACTTTTGAGTAACTCCTAAACAGTAAGAAATAAGCAAAATTTTACTGCACAAAAAATATAGATCTTGCGAAAACACATAATTTATGTCTCAATAGCTTTTCTTGGGGTGAGCCATTTTGCAGATACTACTTGTGTGAGTTTTGGAGAAGTTACACTTCTATCAAATGGAACATCGTTATTAATTTTTACATGTTAACCGTATAAAGAGAACGGAATTGGAAAGCTTTAAAAGATTTGACTATCGCTCAAAGCCTACTGTATTCCCATATTCCCGTTGCATCTACAAGGAAGTAAGCAATAAGATAATTTCTGCAAATGTTTATCCCAACTAACACGAAGAAGATATAGGAATAAGAGTTTGTAAGAATGGTTAGTACAAGAGTAGAGAAAGTCCTGTGAGTGCAACACATCAGATTGTTTTCTTTTCTTAGTCCACGGGTGTATGTATATAGGCAGGCACGTTTTAAAGTCGTGAGTATCTGCTATTGTCGCCGAAGTAAAACTTAAATGTTGAGGTTAAATGATGGAAAGGTGTAGATTTGTAAGGAAAGGGTTAAACAGCTCATATTTACAGCAATCCATATTTTCCAAATACTATACTGCGAATACATAAATAGGGATAAGAGTGCGATACTATGTTTGCAACAATTGAAAAGAAAGGCAAGGAAGATTAAAAACGTAGGCAGAAGAAGTTTGAGAAGAACCAAAAATTAAGGAGCGGTTGTAAGCCACATGCTTACAATATTAATTTTGAGAGATGTAACCGCACTTTTGAAGGAAATGTTCTCTATGGAAGTGTGACGGTGGAGATTCGGCCTTGTCGTTTAATAGGACAACTAGTAACTCTTAACAAAATAGCATGTATCAATTTGTTGAAAAAGAGCATGACTAACACATTTTCCCTAATGTCCTTAAAGTATGTAACGGCAACACTACAGATTGCATGGGTGTCACTTTCCCTTGCTCAGAACATAAACTGAAATCTTTCTGTGTTTACTGTGCGAGTTTAGGCCAATCAGAAACGTTAGCTCCCAAAACATTACACGAAAGCGAAAATGCCCGACCTGTTTACATCTACAAACCAGGTCAATTCCTTGATCACCTCAACGCAACGTTGTTCACTTACTGAAGGTCTGAAAGAGCTGCTTGGAGTATTCCTTCAATTCTTTTAAGTGATTAATTATTTCGAAACCCTGTGTAATATCACATAATTACTACCGTAGCTATGTGAGAAATAAGTTACTCTACCCATTTTACAAGTAAAAAACTGTTACCTTCGTATATTTTTGTGAAATTCTGCATCCAATTTGGATCAAAAACCATTTATTTATTTTTTTTTAATCGGCTGATCAAAGAACAAAATGTCATAAGACTATTTTGTTTATAATGCTTCTATAAAGCACATATTAGGAGGAATGTAATGACTTCCCTTCCACCCTGTGTGTGTATATATACAGCAACAAATGGTTGGTTCCTAATATTTTCTGATCTAAGTCTAAAAATTAACTTTTTATTTTTAACAGCGTGGAGCGTTTTAGTACTTTATCAATTTAATTAGCAATAATTCAATACTTTAAACTTGTTGGAGGTTCTACAGTGAAAATACTTATATGCACATTATATGGCATACTTTGCATGGTTAACCCGTACCTAATCTGGACATGGAATGTATTATACTCCAGGCCTACGCAATGCGTACTGAATGTCTTTCCATTAAGAATCTGTCTATTGTTGCGTGCAATATTGTGTCTTATTTGAGGCAATTATGGTAAAATAATGCTACTGTACTTTATAACATATCCCACGTAATGTAACTAGGTAAGTTTTCTTTATATCTGTGAATAGAGATAATGGTCGTATTCTCGTTTATGGAATGCAATTTAGATCCTGATTTTGTATCTAATTTTATACCGGTGCACAATTTGATAAAGGTGATGCGAATAACAAAAACAGGCTTTCAGTGAATAATAAGAAAACTAAATAGATTTTTGATGTGCGCAAGCAGCCAATGGGTATGTAGAAAATAATGATGCTTTCAAAGGTCTGCGATTACCTGAAATGTCTGTAGCATATTTTATACAGATATTTATACTCTCTAAATATTATAACCCAACTTTTCTATAACAATATTTTCATTTACTTTACACGCAAATGATAAACTTTTCATGAATCAAACAGTATCGCCTTGTACATTGTAATATATTACTGTAAAAGTTTGATATTTACGAATAAAATGACTATCTTTCATAAAACTTTCATATTTACTACCTATAAATATCCAATAATGCCTAACATGAAATTAATGCCCCCTTTATTTAACTGAGTAAAAACTCGTGTTATAAATTTCAGAAATGTATATTCATAGTTGTGGATTTAAAGATATGCATGAATAAAGTCTCAATTTTACAACTTGTATTTTGGGATGTAACCTTTCTGATTGTGGTTTTGTTTTCAGTCTTGCAGCACAAACTGATACATGTTCGAGAGTCTGGAGTGATGTTAAGATAAGCTCGTAGCTGTTTAAGTAGGTAGGTTTAGGAGGAGTGGTGATTTTAACGAGCGTGCAGGAAAGGAGCATTCAGCTAGGTCGAGGTTGGGAGAATTCAACAATAGTACATTATCGCAACGCGCACTATATACACATTACGTCATAAGTAGGGGGGGCTTCTGTGCACCTAGAGCCTGCTTTTGTTGACCTCTGACCGTGTGCAGAGTTCACAGTCAGCTGTGTGTATGGTTTATGCGAAGCCATTCGATCGTCAGTTGAAGGAATTTTTTATTTCTAATCTCCACTTTAAGTTTAACTTTTTTTTAAAATGTCTTTACTCATAGGGATAACATTCTTTGCATACATAACAGACAAAGAATAATATTTGATAATATACATAATCAAATAATGGATTCTCGTAAAAAATGTTCAGCCAAATAGCTTGCAACCCGTGAACAACGTCAATTCATGAAATATCCAGTTATCCCTAGCTTAATAAACACAATTAAAATGCAAATCAACTGGTATAAGCTTATATAACTTTTTGTACTTGTTGAAGGTTCATATACTAGATATTTCATTACGTTACTCACAAAATGTTCAAACGTACTAATAGCATGAAGGAATAAATTTGGGGGCGTAGTAATTTCAAACTTTCAAACTTAACATCAGATAACTGGATTTTTCTTATAAAATCATTTACACAAATGCTGTTTATAAATAATCTCTGTGTTTACTACTATATTTTTTCTCTTTCATAGTTTGGCAAACATAGTAACTTCTACAAAACGGTGACATAATTGTCCATTTTATACGGAATATTTCTACAACATTCTAGATCTGCATTTTATTTTCGTGTTAGAATTCATCACAAAATTTCTAAAATCAGATTTTGAAAAATGAACGAAATTTCTTGAAAATCCTTATATTGCATCCTTAAAGATAAACTAATACGAACTATGATAAAAAGTATTGTTTTCGCTTTTGAAGTCATGCTGTGCACAGATATATTGGCGAGAGCCAGTATTTTTCTCAAACGCTTTTTATGTTTAGGGACCTCAAAACGTCAAATTCCCGTGCAATGTAAATAAATACAACAATTTGGTGTAATACAATATTATCTAGTATCTGCTATTATTTCCATTTCTCTGGCTCACTTTTTCATTCTCAACGCTCAGTGCCAGTGCCAGTGGCACTGTCATAGTTGAGAGGCGAATTCTCAGTAACTCCAAAGCAAAATATTCCCGCACTAAATGTATCTTCATTCAAAATATCTGAAAAAAAACTATATAACAACAAAGTAATTTTTATTTTTCAGTCACTTACTTCAGCTATGGAGAAGTGCTGCTTTTGATAAAAAATCTGATAGTCATATTTCGGTTTAAAAGTTTCTTGGTTAAAATAAATAGATTAAATGTCCGATGATCGATTGCGCGCGCGCGTATGTGTTTGTGTTTATATGTGTGAATGTGTCTAATATAAAAGATCTGATGTGTTGCACTCACATGACTTTCTCTACTCCAGTACTAACTGTTCCTACAATCTCTTATTCCTATATCATCTTCGTGTTAGTTGAGATAAACATTTGTACAAATTATCTTATTGCTTATTTCCTTGTAGGTACAAGGGGAGTATGGCAAGGCTAGGAGCGATGGTGGAATCTTTCAAAGCTTTGAGATCCCGCTCTCTTTGCACGCTTGACATATAAAAAATAAACAACGATGTTCCATTTCACGAAAGTTCTTTCCGAAACTGACACAAATAACAATGAATATCTCCGAAATGGTTCACCCTACAAGAAAATTTATTTGCATATAAATTATGTATTTTAGCAAGATCTACATTTTTGTATAGTATGATTTGGTCTATCTCTTTTGTCGGTCTGGGTGGCTCAGTTGGTTAGACGCTGGCCTACTGTTCCCAAGGTCGCGGGTTCAAACCCGGCCCAGGCCGATGGTTTTTAAGTGTGCTTAAAAACGACAGCTCCATGTCAGTAGATTTACTGGCATGTAAAAGAACTCCTGCGGGACAAAATTCCGGCACACCGGCGACGCTGATGTGATCCTGGCAATTGACAGCGTCGTTAAACAACAAAATAATTTTTAATTTCTAACGGTTTACCAGTTATGCAAAAGTCGTCCAGAGTAAATATGACTACAGGGGCTATAGCCAGAAAATTCAAGATATACATTTCATTTGTCATAAAAATAACTCAAATTTATGACACTTTAATAAAAATCGTTGGAGCCATTTTCAAGAAAATCAAAACATATTTCCGGTGAAATCTCGACATCGAATTTTTGGGTGGAATACAACAATTCCTATACTTTATTATACGTAGTAAAGAAACTAAGAAATACTTGTATTAAGGAAATCATTATGTAACAGTGACGAGCAGAGAAATTCTGGTGTGGTACGTATAACACATTTTCTCTTTAAAGTGTCCATTTCGATTTAGTTTAATTTGGAAACAATTTTTTTTTTCAGTTAAATGCTATTTATAGCGCTTGTGTCCACAGGAGTGCGCCCCACGTACACATTTTTTCCTGTTATTTGACAAAACAGAACAAATGTTTGCATGTGAAGTTTGGTAGTATAACAGTTGAGTAGCCCAATGTCCCCCTGCACTTCCAAACCTGAAGCTGTGCCTGTGCGGTTACTCAACAGATGGCAAATTAAATAATCCACGGTAGTGACTGCGGCTGTCCCCAAGGAAGATCCCGTTACAGGGGGGACATGTGTCCGGGCAACCCCCTCCCCCCCACCCCCACTCCCCTGTGTTTTACATACACTCTCATCTGGGCATGACACAGGAATGTTCGTGTTGATGCAAACATATGTACCTATCTCTCTGTAATTACATACCAGATTGCCCAGCTTTCCCCTTTTTCTAAGCTTATAATGTACATATTGTCTGAGTGTGTATTTTGCCGGTAATTTTACAAACATTGCGAAAAAAAAGTCAGTGATACTCGAGGCTTGCTAAGTTGCAAAATATCAACCGATTTAGTATTAATTTTAATCATGGATTTCTTCAACATATTCGTAATAGAAAATTAATCAACGAGGTACTAAATTTTAAAATAATCGTTTTACGAAATTAAAATTAAGTTACTTAGGATATGTTCCGATTCTACCTTTCAAACATTGCCCACACACAGCTTGTGTGTTTTAAAACTCTAACAGTAAGTTTGTTGACATAAATAAATAATAATTACCATCTAAAGGTTATTTAATCCCGGGACATAAAGTAATTAAGATAGTAAGGTACCATTGGAGTAATTGTAACTGATGTGAGACTGCCTTTGTGGTTTACCAGGAGAGTTACGAATTGGTTGGGGAATTCAATGTCATTCTGGAAGGTTATCACAGTAGCTTAATGGTTACAGCACCCGCCTGATAAGCAGAGGGCCTGTGCTTCAAATCCTGACTGTGGCATTGGGTTTTTCTGTTCCGATTCAACCTATGGTCTCTAATAAATGGTATTCCATAAATGGTAATTGTAATCATACTATTTTATTATGCAATTTAATGAACTTTGGTAACGATGCCACCAGTTAACAGACAGGATGTGGCATTAACACACACACACACACACACACACACACACACACACACACACACACACACACACACACACACACACACACACACGCACGCACGCACACACACCTTTTACATTTTCTCATAACCAGTGAGAAATAAAGTAATAGAGTTGTACTGTAGAAGCCCTTAGGTCACTTTTGTTTCAGCAGTAAGTGGTCACCTCTAGAGTTCATATGTAGCGTATGATTAGGTGAGAGCTGTTGGAGTTGTTAGGGTAAACGATGCCCATAACGTCACAGCCGATATCCACTTTGTCACCTACATTGTTATTGTTATGACCGCTCATTAGCTTCCGGAAACCTGGAGCTGGGGGAATGTGCAACTGGGCGATATGAAATAAAGAACAGTATCTGTGGGAAAACAACGATAAGAAATGGGAGGTAAAGGCAGCAATGTGCTAGAGTATTTAGAAATCAAAATTTAAAACTGATATAGCTCCTAGAACTAATAGAGTAAGCTTAAGGTGTTCGAAAAATCCCACTAAAACGGTTATTTGCTACAAATATATGCCAAAACTCTGGATCCAGAGCGTTGCAAACTGAACCGTGGTTTACAAGAGGCCATTTTCATACGACGTAAATAGATCGATCTGGGCGTTTTTGTTAGTAAAAGTAGATTGCAAACAAAAGTATTTCAGCGTTCTCTCTCATTATCCCAAGTTTGACAAGAAAAAACTAACCTACAAATGTCAATACCTAATTTCTTACATACATCGAAGTTTAAACAGTATTCAACCTGTAAGAATGTGCAATTTTATTCCTTCGTTTTATTTTTTTCTTCTTTTCTTGGAGGCAACTACCACTTAGAAATAAAGAAAAAAGAAACCCGACTGTGGTTGACAATCTCTTTATATTTATTCGTTCCAACATTTGTTATTTTTTGCATTAAACATGATATACCCCAGAAATATATATGAAATTTAGACTAATGTTGCATTCTAATGTGGCTGAAATTTTGAAGGATTTAAAAACCTGTTCAGTGAATGCTTCTATCAGTTTCATGATATTATTTGAATTATTCTATATATTTTGTCTATATTTCTCAGGAACAAACACAGTTAAGAGCATTAAATTTTGCGTGAATCTGAAACTCATATAGTAGCCAATGTATGTTATTTTAACTTTTATAACATTTTTATTAAAATTTGAATTCGCAGAAAAAAATATTTATCTTGGCTTATAATTTTTAAAATACACAAATTTTACTACAGTATGTTGGTGATGGCTTGATGAATATCGTGTATGTATTTGAAGGTCTATTTCATATATTTAGTAAAATAGATCTGAATATATTGGGGATTGTTTGCCAAATGAATATATTTCTAAAATATAAAATAATTCAAACAGGATCGTGAAACTCACAGAAGCCATTCATATAACAATTGTTTTACTTATTTGCCATTTTTTGTAGATCTTATAAAACATGTAAGATATGTAGGTAATAGTGTTCTTGTGGCGTACATGTTCCAAAGGACACTGGGAAGAATTAACGGTGTATTTTTTGTGCTTTAAATTTATTTTTAAAATTACTTCCAAAAGAAAATTTTAACACAGTGAAACAATAGTTTAAATGTATATTCATGGTGTTATACAATGCTCAATGAAAGTCCTTTTTTCGCAAGCTATGGTTGATTGAATTTCTCACACACTGCAATTTTCACTTAAAATACTTGTTTGCTAATTAATGGTTCTGATTTAATGATTGTTTTATTCTTAAGATATAATAACTTGTTTTAGTAAGTTCGGTATCAAAGTCTGTGAGTTTTTCTTGTTGGTTATTTCAGGAGCAAAATCCTAGATAGAGGTGTAACAACACTATGATCTGGAGCAGACCATGAGGGAAGTATGGATTGCTGGGTTGTATGGCGGAGGTCAGACCAATAATGGCTGTGTGGCCAGGTTCATTATGCCTCGTTAATTATTCATAAACGCGAAACAAAACAATCGCCCCTTGTGACACACAAGCCAGGGCAGGCAGCTGGGATCGAAAGCAACAGTTTTAGCAACATTTCCACTTCATGAGCCCTGCATCAGTATAAAGCCTATTGTAATTAGCGTGCGCTTTTTGAATGGCTGCAGATGTCTGGTACTCACGTACCGTGATGCAGTAGCAGTTATACATCTGCTGCCAACAGCTGATCACTCTCTCTTTCAGTAAGGAACCGGCTAGCTCCCAGTGGCGGACTGACCCTCCAGTCCCCCTCTGACATACACACGCGCGCATGTGGTGAGGAAGAGTGCAGAGGGGGAAAAGGTGGAAATTGTCTATACGTGGTTTTACTGCTTCAGTTAGGTTTTGAGTGAATCAAACATTAAAACATTAATAATAACAATCAAAAACAATTTAACTCATTCTGATGTTGCTGTTTAGGACCATCATTGCTCTCTTTTCATACGAATGCAAGTTTGTCTTGCTTAAAATTCAATGCGCTGGTCATTTCCAAATGTTAATATCGTTATACTTTTGATTCTTAAGCTCTATGAAACCATCGATATCATAAATGAAGTTCAAATTAGTAGTAACTGAAACTGCTTTGTGGTTTTGTGTTCATTGGGTTCTTAGACTACAGATAGGCTCCCGTTTATTTTGTATGCCCATGTTTGAAAATAAGTGTTTCCAATATTTTCTCAATCTAGTTCTGGTTTCCGTTTCCGTGCAGCTGTGCACTAACCATTAGAAACACAAAATAACTGGCTTTTGTTTTACACTTTTTAATTATTCCAGACATCGCAAAAATTCCATTATATCATACAAATGCTGTCATTCATTGAAGCATTTAACGTCTACAAACAGTCCTTTGATACTTACTTTAGCTAAGCGTCGAATTTGGCACATTAAGTTTATATGGGTGCACGAAAATCCATATTCTGCAAGGTTAATGACTCCGAACTAACTCGACCAACAAGCCAGGTATCGAAGTGTGAACACGTGGAAGCAATGAGTAGCTGTTGTTCATGCCGTAGCACATAATACACGCAGAAATCGTCAGTAATGCGTAAATTACGAGATTTTTTGATAGCGCTTCTGAAATTTACATAGGGTACTAGCGTCGCCCTCTTTATTTCTCCAAGTAAACAGTCTGCCGGCGCTGAAGACATGTCATCCAAATGATAGGCTTGACTTGCAGCAGCTGCCTCACAACTTTTACAAATGTCAATATAATTTAATTTTTCTTCCAATCTCTAACTACGGCGAAGTTAGCCATTCCGCCACTGCTCTTCGCCAGTACCTACCGCTGTCGCCCTACTGCTGTATATTTAAACAAGCGGCGAACAATGAACCACAACAGGTTCTAAGCCCACTGTTTAAAAAGAAATAAAAACCTCATTCTTTACCGTATAATCTCTCTATGCGGGACACCGTTTGCTTTAATTGTTGCGTCAACATACAGGACCTGCATCCTGACAAAGGGGTAGGGTTAATGCTCCAGAGGTAGCGGTTCGATCCCCTTGGTAGCTTCCAGAACACTGACCTTTATTCTATTATACTCCGCACTATTGCTGCCTAAAATGGCTAAAACAACAATGACGGTACGTATGCTTTGAAAACGTAATTCTATAGTGCCTACAGAATGTGCCTCCTATGCAAATTTACAGTGAAAGAACTTCCAATAGTTTATAGTCCCTATAACTAAGTGCAGTAGAACTACTTGGGATCGAACCCTGTTCGGATTAGTGAAAATTCGGGTTAGGTCGAGTACAACATTTTGACCTTAAGCGTTTATATGTTAAGCATTTAAATGATTGAAAGTGGAAAATTGGTACAATATGCTGCAATCTGTTTTAGAACTACATTCTGAGGTTCAAAAGCCTATTACTGTAATGCTTTTATAAGCACTATTGGCGCCCGAGGAGCCTGATGAAGGCCGGAATGGTTTTGTAAAAGTCATCATGTTGTCAACACTGATGATAAGGAAGGTAACAACTGAACATCGCAGCCCGATGACAATCATGACCATGAGAAAGGTAAACCAATACCATATATTTCTATACAATCTATATCTATAGATATTCAGCAGTCTAAAAAGTGTATGATGCACGGGTTAAAAGGATTTTATTTTGTTCGTAGGTTTCCCCCACTCGGCCTGCTCATTCATACAAGAGTCATTCAGATTGAAGAGCTGTTGAAAATTCAAGATCAACAATTCATTTATTAAAAACATTTGAATCAGACACTTTTTCAGAAAATTGAATATAAATATAATATAAATGAGTTCAAATCTTCAGTCCATCCATACTAATATTAAAACTATTACAATTGTTCCTTATCTCTTTCGTGTTTGTTGAGATAGTTTTCAGGGTCCTCTAACCTCAATTCGTTTTGTAGTAGGCCCAATATACCTCGGCCTTTGGCCTGTAACCATGATAACGTCTAATACTACATATTTTCTTCCAATTGAGACTCCTAGAAATATATTCCGAACTATACTTAATATAGCAACCGCTAAATTAATATCTGCGTCCGCCATATTTATTTCTCACCTTGCTACGGGAAGTGTCATTTGTATTCGACCAAAATGAATCATAGTGGGGCAGATACTGTTTCTTTTGTGCGCAATTCTATAAAGAGCTCTATAATCACATATATACATAAGAAATGGTGCAATAAATGAGCTATTGCTGATTATAATTAATTACTTTACAGACAGCGTACTGCTGACTGTAAAATGTCCTGAATTAAAGGGTCGAATCATGAACCACAAAAAATGCTTTAGATCTTACTGTGAATTCTGGGATATCGTCTTACCTTAGCCTCAACAACATTAATGTTGGGTTATTCATTTCATTTGCTTGGCAATAAATATAGTGGAGTATAATTATCACGCTATGAGATGTCATCCCTCGTCCGAATATGAATAAGTAGACCGGATAGAAAAGGACAGCGGCGGCTCCATATCCGGTCCTTTTAGGAATGGGCGTGGACCCTTTTTCTCTGATTCACCGAAGGAAATGGAGGGCTGCCGGCGTATAAACAGGTGTTTTGGAAGGCAGATATTTGTTTGTATAAAAGGGGTCCATCACCCTTAGTAGTGTCTGGGGTAAAAGGGCACCAGGTGACATGTTTTCCTAAGGGAGATCCCAACAGCTGACGTTCTACTAACAATGAGTGCAACAAGTCCCCAGTGCGCATGCGCGTGTCGGCTGCACGCAGTTATCACCTGCTTCCATTCATCCGGAATGGATAACTGGGCGGATGCTACCCTTCCTTCCTTCCCATGCCACTTTCATCATCTCCTTTGATGTAGGGGTGAACAAACTCGAGCAAGGCCAGAGAGGAAGAAAAAAAGAAGCAAGCAAACTTTTTGTGGATATGAAAATAAGAATGGCAAGAAATCCGTTTTGGAAGCTCAAACACTAGTGAAAAGATGTAATTAATTTTCGTCTTCCTTAAGAGGTATGCGGAAGTAAAACGATTTTTCAAGTTTTTTGCTACACGTCTTACATGTTCTTGATTTTTAATTATCTTAGAGCCTCGTTGCGTCTTTCCTCTTTAAAGATTACTCATTTGGACTATTAAACTACTCAGTTTTTATTATTTAGATAAAAAATTGTAACAAAAACGACAAAAATCCAGTCCAGTTACTTCTCTATCACTTTATTTTCCTTCCAAACTTTTGCAGAAAATACAGTTATCTTCCACTGACGTTAACACAGTCTAGAGTCCTTCGTGGCATTACAACTCACATGTGTTTTCTTCTCTAGCCTTGACTCAGGTCTTAAACCGTCTCTCTTCACTTTCCCTGTCTACGACGATACAATCACTCAACACTCATTACAAGTTTTCACTTCCACGCGACATATCTTTCACGATGGCAGTAACACACAGCTGTCTCACACTCACTGACGCACTGGCCGACTCAAAAACTGCTTCCTTCACGCGCTCCGCAAGCTTTTATAGTGGCGACGACGTATCCAGATACTTCTCGAACTTCTACAAACAAGTCGGCCGCAGGACATTTCTCGAATGACCTGGAAACCCCTTTTTTATGTTTCTCTGTGGGATTGAGATCGACGAGTCCAATTCCATTTTCAAAACGATCCGCGTTTCCATGCTTAATACAATCCGGAATGAGGATCCACAAGGTTGAAACATAAATAGTTCAAGCTTTTATGTTGGTCATGAGAAAAAACTATCTTATCTTTTATTACATCACTTTAGCTAAAAGAAAAAGATGATCGTGCAGCGCGTTACGAGTAGAGTGGAAATTAGCATCTCTGGCTGATTCAAATGGATTTGAATCCGGCAGGTGTTTTCATGCAACAAAATTTGGATCTCATGCCACTTCTAAGAAAATCGGATCCAAGCATTCAGTTGGATATGAATCCGCGTTTCCATGCAGTATTCAATTCGGAATGAAAATTAAAGTAGATTAAAATTCCCCATGGAAGCGTAGTGAATATTAACGTAAGCCAGCCATTACTAATCTGTAAGTTACTAGAAAAAAAATCGTTTCTTTAAAAGAACAATTGTATAAAAACATTGACAGAAGTGAAAATTTAAATAGACAATCAAAACAATTTCTTTTAGCTTCAGGAGGTGAAAGATCAATAAAAATATCGATAGCACTTTGGGAGGAAAGTTTTCGAGGCGGAACAGAGTTAAAATCTGATTGTGGACATACAAATAGAAATAGAAGAAGAAGAAGAAGAAGAAGAAGAAGAAGAAGAAGAAGAAGAAGAAGAAGAAGAAGAAGCTATTTGGAGTTGCTTTAAATGGCTCAGTTGAAGTGAAATTTTGCAAAGAGCTATATTTAATACATTGGAACAAGTTTAGGAGTTTGCAAGCAGAGCGTTTCGACGTAATATATGAGCAATGCAATAGGCACTATCAGGCTGTTTATTGTAGCGAACGTAGCTAAAAGTCTTGTTATGCGCATTTGTTTTATGATGATATATAAAGCTTATAGCAACATTGTAAGACAGGGAGTAACGAGTCCATAGCTCGCAGTTCATCTGATGCCCAGCATCACACTCAAGTGTTGATCTACCTCTTGAGACGGTCCAGATTACTGGCAAGGGTAGGATCCCCTTTTAATCTCGACTACTACTACCCCTGGAACCTGTTTCACACTGGTTAGTGAACTGACGACTTCACGGACAGTCTGTGTCCTAAAGAAAGCAAGTCAACTAGTGCAAGCTAGCAAATTGGTAAATATACACTTTCCGGCTTCTCTTTATGTTGTTTTATAACTGTTGTTGCACTGTTTGCCTGTCAATGTTTATTATTTTTCACCTCTATCACAAACTCTGAAATGTTAATATTATTTCCATAATTAAACCACAGGATTATAAACCAAAAATTGTCAACTTCAAAACGACAATAACTTTCGTTATATATCACCGAAATTGTATGTTACCCAGGTAAATGGAGCCACACAGTTATAATCAATTCAAAGGCTTGATTTAGAAAAGTTTGTACAACTTTAGTACTTATGCGAGTAATATTTACTCTTGTGCAATTTCGTTGACCAAGTGTATACTTTATGTGATACTTGCACCATTAATGCAAAATAGCATTAAATTTAAAAAAAACAGCGATGGCCCATATAAAGCCCGCCCCCCCCCCCCCCCGAATCACATTCATAGATATATTGTACTTCCTTACAACTTGTTCATGCCAGACTGTGCGGCAAGTTCATACGTGAAGCTGCTTCTCCCTCAGAGAACTGCCAGTTCAACTCGCTATCGTGCATATTGCTTCCATTTCCCTCTCTGCTATCCACGCTACACATTTCGGATACAACGGACTCACTGGACTGCAATTTTTGCAGTCCCAAAAGTGGTATAGGTGCATTTTCGTGACTGTTTGTGAATATTTCATGGTTATTCAAATATATCTGTGTTTCCTGACACTAAAATACAATCAAACGTGACTTTATATACTGACGTGCTTGTAACAAACAGTATTTAGTCAACTAGACTCAGCTAGAAGTCTCATGAACGTTGTCGACCGCTTTTTGATTCTACCGCCTATTGTTACTTGACACGTACACATAGTCGCGAGAGGTAGCACGACTTTTAGCGTTTCTACCCGCTCGCGGGCCCGGAATGAACTGATTACTCCAAAATTGAGAGTTTATTATTGTTGGTTAAGGACCGTTTGTAACTACTGCCTTACATTCCGCGGTTTCACTGCCTCGCCTGGCAGTGTTAGGCCTGTATCCTTGCGTGTTAATGAAAATGGATATTTATTTTTAACGTTGAAGTTTTATATTCATTAAGGATCCAATTCTTGTTGAATAGAAGCCAGTGGGAAATAGGTTCTTCTGTCATACATTTTCTTATTTTTGGTCTAGACTACGAATCCAAAATCTTAAAGTGATTTCACTGCCATTCCTTCCTCCTGAGACACAAAATTATTTGCTTTTGTAGGTGTGCTGTAGTAGAGGAAGTATTACAATCGACCCAATCGACTAATAGTTGTCAAGATTTCACCGGAAATGCATGCTATGACGCTCCCTGAATATAAAAATAATTTTTAGAAAAATGTGTGTGTGTGTGTGTGCGTGTGTGTGTGTGTGTGTGTGTGTGTGTGTGTGTGTGTGTGTGTGTGTGTGTGTGTGTGCTTTCGTGTCCGTGAACAGCACAACTCAAAAATGAAGACGGTTAAAAACGAAAATTGATATTTATGTTTAATATCCTTTAAGGATGCGACACGAAGATTTTGAAGAAAATTCCCCCACCCTAAAGCACCCTTTACATGGAAACTTTTTAAAAAATTTTCGTTTTCTCAAAACTGGCTCTAACGATTTTGATTAAAATGCCATTTGTTTGAGATATTTTTGTGGCTAAAGAAACGTATATTTTAAATTTTCTCGCAATAGCCCATGTAGTCCTGTTTATTCTTGCATAACTGCTAAACCGTAAGAGATAGGCAAAATATTATTATACACAAAAAATCGATCTCATTAAAGCACACAAATTATATACAAATGCATTTTTGTGGAGTGAACCATTTCCAAGATATTCCTTGTTATTTGTGTGAGTTCTGCAATGCTTTTCTCAAACGGAAGATCGTTATTCACTTTTTTATCTCTTGGCCGTATAACGAGAATAGGATTTCAAAGCCTTCATTTAGCGGCCAACTTTAAAATATTTGACTGTCGTTTGAAGCCTACATATTCACCTTGATAACTAAGACATTTACTTGGAGATGAGGATCAGGATGTGATATTGCTCTAAATGAGTGACAGACGTGGAATGAACAGCACATTGCTCCCTTAGCGACAGTGTACTGGTTATAAGTTGGGACGACGACGACGTGACAGCTTAAAATAAATGGAAGTCAAGCGGGAAGAGAAGCACCAGCCAAACTTGCACCAAGTTTCCATAAAGAGAGGCAGATTTTTTTTCCTTCTGGCAATGGCGGTGGGAAGAGACGTCTGTCGTGAGAAATTGCAAGGTGGGGAACCCCCGCATGACAGACAGACAGACAGCCAGCCAGCCTTCCATTCAAATCTCGCCGTGTCACACCAGATTGTTGCGCGGGGTGCCTACTCCCCCGGCGACAGTACTCGTGAGGTTTCCTGGCTTTGGGACTAAAACGGATAAACGCCAGAGAAAATGGAGTTAAAAATACTCCGTTATGTGATAGAGGGGCTTCTTTTCTCTTTTACTTGGTTCAACACGTGGCCACAGGAACGGTCACGAAACGACTCTTCGATTACGTCGATTCGTTCTTGAATATTCTAATACTTTCTATTGCGTGTCTCAGAGAAAAATAAACCCATCAGAGGTAAACTTAGGCATTCAGAATCTACAGATATAGAGATCGTTATATTACGCAGAATTTCAGTACAATCTTAATTTTGTTTGTTGGAGATAAAAGAAGAAACCTGAAACCAGAATGTAGCGGATTTTGCTTGTAGCCACAGAAGGAGGTAAAGGAGCCGATACATTGTTACGTAAAATAATGAATAACACAATTATGGTGTTGGGTATTTCTCACGACACTTTGTAAATACTGTAGCAAAAGGCAACTCGACGAATCCCACCTCTGACACCGGTGTGACAAATTACAAAATCCAATCTGGTTATTTTTCTATCACTTTATTGTCTTCTAAAATTGTATCACAAATACAGTTTTCCTTTCGTCGTTAACACAGTCTACAGTATTTCAGACTAACACAACTCACAGCTGTTCTCATAAGCTTGCTCTGTCCTTTCGGTGTCTTTCTGTACTTCATCTGTGTCTCATGCACTAATTGCAACGTTACAATCACTCGCGCAATTGTTGAATCTTCTTTCAACGTACCAACACTACACACACGCAGGGCTGTCTCACACTCAATTGTCCGAATCATAGCCGTAAGTCAACTCTGTAACTCGTTGCTCTGCTCTTCTCTGGCCCCTTTATATACTGGGGATGATATCACAGGCACCTTTCTCGAGTTTCACACATATACGCACCGGAAATAACGCTAGAAGTCTCGTGAACGTTCTCGACCCTTTTGTTTCTGCCGCTTCTATTGTTGCCAGTCACGTACACATAGTCGCACGAGGCAACCTGACCTTGAACGTCTTTGCCCGATCTCCGGTCTGGCATGTGGTGTGAAGTAGCTTGGTCCTTTGTTGTGCGCCGAGCGATTCCTTAGTTTTTTACCTGCTAAACGCACACTTATCAGTGTAAGGCCGAGAGTTCGCTGCGCTCAGAGAGTACCAGTTACCCATGTCTGGATTAAGTTAATGGTATCTATAGAGTTGTAGTCAGTTGCATAACATAATAGGTAACACAGAGAGGGAAACCTCGCGCATTGCGAACTATATAGGTATATTGTGGCTTGAACCTCCAAGAAGAAGATTTGAAGTAAGGGAACCAGAAGAGGCTATAGGCCACGGAGACGCGAACGTAGAAGGGTATTCAAGCCTGGAACTGAAGAGACATAAAAAGCTGCTCGATGGACTTGAAATTCCATGTTGCTTGCACGAGCACAACCAGAGCATTTGAAACTTTCGTGCCATGATACAGAATTATTCGGTATTGGTTCATGTCAAAAAATACTTAACATAAAATGCTTTGGTGCACTTTTATGTAATAACATTTTGCCCATCTCTTACAACTTACCAACTATATGAAGTATATTCACAGTAAAGCTGTCATAAGACATCGGAAACCCCAGAAAAAGATGGGAATAAAGAAAAAATGCGAAGACGGAACATTGGAAACGCCTAATCTTTGAAGAGCAGAAGAAGATGAAGATGAAAAGGATGATGAATACCCAAACCTTTTTCTAGAAATGCACAATTTGAATTATGAGAGCCTCTATGTGTGCATTTCCGGCGAAATCTCGATATCGAACTTTTCGGGTGGAATATGATGCTCTACTTACTATGTGGAAGTATTGGAGAAGATACAAATGGACCTACAACAAGCAAAAGTATCAGACATGGATATCCATGTAGACGAATTCAAAGACAAATACTAGTGCAACAACTGCAAATTGCTCCTGCAATAAAATCAGAGATGTTTTTCTCCTCGCCGAGGAGACACGAAGGTATTCTTGTGTGAGACTGTACTCCATGGGAGGGTCGTTAGCAGAGAATTATTAGAGCTGAGGCGTGTGACGTGGACACAGGCCGGGAGTATTTGCAAAGTGGTGTCGGCTGCGGCCACCGTCGTTAGTGCCGAGATAAGCAAATCAAAGGAGCCGTTACAAGTGCATTAAACGCCGCTTTAAAACCACTTTAAAACCCACGTGCTTGACAAACAGGCGACAGCCCGTGCGTTATCACCGTCCTCCCGGCTACGGATCAAACGGACCGACATGTAAATAGCGGCTCACGCAAAGCGCATGTGCAGCACCAGGGGAAAAAAGCGCCGACTAAGGCCTTGGTAGTCCTTCAGCGTATGTCACCTCAAATCTTTTGTGATGACAGATAATACCACAAACTTAGTAACACTTGAAAAAAGCATAAAAAGCAGGTAAACTATATTTAGAGATAAACTTTCTAAAAAGCTTACAAACAATGAAAGGATACAGTAATTGCGGTTTATATTTTATAGGAAATGGCGATGAACTTCCAGATACGACAATGTTATCAATGTTTCACGTTCACGAGAGTTTCAACCAGGGGAAGAGATTGGCATATAAGAGCTACTCAAGGGCAATGATAGTATGTGATGGTCCTTACACAGCAATATACCAAGGAACGTATTGTGACGCTGGACATGGCGCCAAACAAAAGACTGCCGGGGCTATGCTACTTCACACCACATACCAGGCCGGCGAGCAAATAAAGCCGCCCAAGGTCACACTGCCTCTCGCGACTATTCGTGTATACGAGACTAACAACAATCCAATGGTAGAACCGAAAGGGGTTTTCTTCAAAGTCTTCGAGAAAGATCTGGCTACGTCATTGCCGGCGTGTTCGAAGAACTTCGCAAAAGATTCATGTGACGTCATCTTCTCTATTTAAGGAGGCGAGCAAACGGCACAGAGTGAGCTACAGTTACAGATATGAGTCAGTCATTGTGCCAGTAAGTGCGAGACAGCTATGTGCGTGTGTCGTTGCGTCGTGAGGAATATTTATCGAGCGTGTAGTGATCGCTGGAATTAGTGTATGAGAGACAGAGAAAGTGGAGAGAGACGGTGAAAGAACAGTCATGGCTACGATAGGTAGACAGTTTTGAGTAGTAATATCGTGAAAGATTGCTTATTTCTGCAAAAGTTACAAGAGAGTAAGCTACAAAAAAGTAATTGGACTGTTTTTGTCGTTTTTGTTACATTATCTTTCACTCAAGATGCACGCTAGCCGCCCAAACGAGCGCTCTCTATTACACTGGGGTGTTTTCCGAGCTAAAACTTCGGCATGACTTACTCAGGGTTATTGTGACATGAGCTATAATGCACTGTATCGTTTGGTAACGCCATGTTAATAGCAGATAACCTCCAAAATATCTGCAATGTAGAGGACAGGGAAGGAATTTTGAATTCCTATTTTAAAAGATACTTAAGGTTTAATTAAAACATTAAACAAGTGTAAAATTACACAAATCAAAAACATTATGTTGCATGCTGTGGTCTATACCCTGTTCATTTTTAAGTGTGGCTTCGCTTTCCAATCTATGACGTCACTCTTTGAAGGGAGTCTACCCAGAAATATAGATTTTCATGGCGCCATTCTGACGATGTGAGGTTGTATTTCTGTCAGCATTGGCAGCTGCATGGGTGGTCGGTGTGTGAGCTTATTAAATTACTTTTCCCTTCGAGTTGCTCCCTATGAACTGTTTCCGGAATTTACAAGACTGCACCATGTACTTTGAATTTGTGCGCATAATATGGAAACAGTCTTCAGTGTTCGACTTATATTATAAGTGCTATCTACGCAGTCATTGCCTGGTCAATATGCTGACGACGTGCTGCTGATCTGCAACAACGGACACATTCTCAGAGCCTTCCACCCTATACATCGAGACCTCCGCCTCGTCCAAGATTGGTGCAAGTGCTGGCGAAGGTCGTTAACCGGGACAAGAGTCATGCCATTCTACTAACAAAGCGCGCGTCCAAGTTTTCGCAACCACATCAGAGATCTCTCCGCACCGACATAGTGCAATTGTCTTACTGTACCCTAAGCTGAGGTCCCAGATACCCATTCGCCTTAAGCTTCACCTTTTCTGAGCCCTCAGTCTCCCTCATGCTTGAATCAGGTATGCAATAACGAGGCCAGAATAGGGTATGCATGGGCTAGGACCTAACTTGTCTGATAGGAATGAACTAGGGGAAGAGTGCACGAAATGTGGTAGATTGTGTGAAAATTAGCACTGTATTTTGGAATGTGATTGTATGGAGAGAGGGAGAGAGAATTTAGTACCCAAAAAATGGAAGGGTTTGCCATTAGATTTAAAAGTTAGTAAAACTTTTAGTTCAAGATCAGGTGAATAAGTGGAGAAAGCAAGAAAATATTTAGGAAAAATGAGGTTAAAATAGTTAAAAGAAGTATGAGTTAATGGAGAAAATGAAAAAAGGGTAATGAGTAATTGGTGACCATAATAAACTTTCCCATTACATATATATAAAGCAAAATGTTAAATATAAGGGGAAGTAATAGAGAGGAATAAATTGTGTATTATATAGTATTCTGGTCCCCAATGAGAGGGCGTCAGATATTAAACTGATAAGAACAGAGCTTTATTTAAAATAACAGGTATACAATCAATACATTTATAATAAGTAATACAACATTTAACTTGCATTTACAACATTTTATTAATTTCACTCTTGAACTTCACAGTAGTTTCCTTTGCAAGCTTCAGACGCTGCTTCAATTCATTTATCTCACTGCGAATTTTCTCCTTGGCACTCAATATGTTTTGCAGGGCCTTCTCTTTCTTCTCTTCAAAATCGGTATCGTGCTTCAATTTCCCATGTGACAATTGAGGATTTATAGACAGCAAGTGCCGCATAAGTATCGTTGGATCTTGAAAGATAATCTCCTCATAAAATTCCGAGACCACTACATCGTTTTCCTGCGCTGCATCAGGTTCACAGTCGTACAGCTTCAGTAAATGATACAACGTTGTTGGTCGTTCATTTGGATCATTGAAGTAGATTTTAATGACAATATGAAATTCTCCCCATCCGGTCTCTGTTATTTCGTATGGAGGCTCTAGTACAGTCCTGTTCGGTTCTGGATAGCTTTCATGAAGTTTGAAATGAACCTTTTTCACAAACGTCGACATATTTTCATTGTAATATGGCTTCACGTAAACCGTCCATCGATGCGTGTGTCCATCCTCTTCTCGTTTCTTACCGAAGTATCTTGCTATGTTGCCATACACAATTGGTTTTACGATAGTCACGCCTTTCACTCTTTCCTTTAAATCCCCCAGGAAATCCGTTGCTTCCAACATGTTCGACCAAGTATACTACCTACGTTAAACGCTTTGATCTGAGCCTGAAGCCGAGAAGCGATATCAAACTCATCGAATTTCTGATATTTATTCACGTTTAATAGTCTCTTGTTACTAGAAACCAAGTTTCACTTCGGTCGAAATTTCAATGTATCGTAATATGTTCCCAGGTATAACTCGATGTAGAAATTCACAAGAAATTACGAGCAATTTGTTATGACAATAAGTTTTCTACTATATTAATTAATAAATATGAAGAAGTTTGACACCACAATACTCACAAACATCTTTAGCGCCATCTCTAAAGGTTATACTAAACTGTATCCCGTTTCACTTATTAGTTAACAAGAGATTGACATTTCTTAATGAGCACCACACAGCGGATTCTGCGAGCACTAACCTTGAGGCAGGAACAGGATATAATATATCCATAGCTATACTTCACTGCTAAGATCAAAGTTCTGAAAACTTGAATAACCGAAAGCTACATATTAGCTTCATCATTAAACTCAGTGCACAGCTAGAAACAGTTCTAACCGTGCATGGCAATACCAGTGTTGTGAACTACAGGATCCTAACAGAACTCAGAAAGATTGACGGTATTTGACAGAAAAGTATAAGAATGATCTATGGGTCTGTGAACCAAAATGGGATTTGGCGTATGAGACATTCCTCTAATCTCTAGGGCGTCTCTTCTGTGCAGAGGTTACCCTCATCGCTCGGCTGCTGCTTCCTCCAGCTGCAGTCAAGGCTACGAAGGAGCGCAGGTTGGGAGTGGCGGGGGTCAGCACGCTGAATCTTTAAAATCATTATTTCGAAATTGTTGACATATCTTAAAACTCTCAAAATCTTATAATTCTTTTAATTGTATTTAATATTTCATTTTGCATTGCTATTCCAATCCAAATGCAGTGTTTCTTAAACGTTACAGAGTTCAACAGTTCCAGAAATAAGTAAATGTACAAGAAAATGTGAAAAATTGAGTGATTATTTTTCCAAAACTTTAGTCAAGTTTGAAACGGGATATAATGCATGATTCAAAATCAGTAAATCTACAGCTCAATTGCAACTCATAATTTCTAAAAGATTCCTCCAGCCAAAATTGCTAAATCCGCACCGCCCTTGTGAATATGTTAAGACGCCATCATATTGGAATATAGCATAACAAGGCACCATGAACTGTGGGGTAGGTACTGAATTTACTGCTGACACAAGCTTTAATGGTGGGTGGCTTAACTTTCAATCATAGGCTTACCACGCCTTGCGCTATTATATAAACACTCTATGGCATCTTAGTTTCTTTTCTATAATAATTGCATGTTATTTCATGGCATAATAATGTATTATGTTTGTATGTAATGAGACCCTTCTTTCTTTCTAAGGGAGCATCTCACTTCTTTACCTTTTCGCTGTTTCTTGTTCTCGTTCTAACAGACGATATTTGCATGAAAGCATATCTACAGACGTTGGCGATGGAAAAGCTATTATTACCTATCTTATATATACAATAAGACAATATGTATATATAATTAACTTTTTATCCTCTTTGTTTTTATTTTCAATGATTTATAACGCTCTGGGACTATAGATGCACTGGATATATCAAAGTTTACGTTTCTTATGCACATTTCAGTTACTCCTTCAAAAGAGAAGACATAATTCTCATTGGCAGACAACAAGACTGAGAATTAATTCATGGTCCTACAATCTGATTTGATAAAAAACTAGAACAAATTAAGGAGGCTGATAAGGAAGAAACTGCACAATGAGCCTTCTACCCATTATTTAAGAAACAAATGCCAAATTTCAAATTGGGAAGTGATTGGTCTATTTATAGGTGCTTGTGGAGTGATTAATCACTTCACAGTTGATCTGTTTAGACATTTAGAATTACAACTAAGTGTTTTAGAAGATATTGGTTTACAGATCATCCGTGATTTTTTGTAGCTTTTACAGAATTATTTCTTTACTATACTAAATTAAATAAATAAACAATTATAAAATAGTTACCTGTCCTATTCTCAAATTCTATAACAATTTTGTGTATCATTACAGCTCATTTTTACTTTCTCTACTGGTAAGTAGGGGAAGTATTGTATTCCACCCAAATATTGAATGTTGAGATTTCACCGGAAATATATTTTTTGATACCCCTGAATCCCCTCCCCCCAAAAAAAAATTAGAAAAAGATCCATGTGTGTGTGTGTGTGTGTGTGTGTGTGTGTGTGTGTGTGTGTGTGTGTGTGTGTGTGTGTGTGTCTGTGGGCAGCATAACTCAAAAACGAAAATAGGTTAAAAACCAAAGTTGTTGTTTAAGTTTAGTGTCTTTCAAGAATGCGACAAAAATATTTTTAAGAAAGTTCTTCCACCATAAACTTTCCTTTACAAGGAAAAATTTTGATTTTCTCGAAAATGGCTCTAACGATTTTGATTAAAATGCTATGTTTTAAGATATTTTTATGGCAAATGCAATGTGTAGTTTGAATTTTCTTTCTATAGCCCACCTAGTCCTATCTACTCTTGATGACTTTTGCATGACTGGTAAACCGTAAGAGGTAGAACAAGTCTTACTCTAGAAAAATGTAGATCTCTTAAAACATGCAGTTTATGTCCAAACTTTGTTTGTGGAGTGAACCATTTCGGAGATATTCCTTGTTTTGTGTGCGAGTTTCGGAAAACTTAAAATTTTCGTGAAATGGAACGTCGTTGTTCAGTTTTTTATATGTTGAGTGCGCAAAGAGAACGGAATCTCAAAGCTTTAAAACATTTGACTATCGCCTACTGTATTCTAATATTCCCCTTGCATCTACAAGGAAATACGCAATAATTTCTTCAAAGTTTATCTCGACTAACACGAAGAAGATATAGGAATAAGAGTTTGTAAGAAAGGTTAGTACAAGAGTAGAGAAAGTTATGTGAGTGGAACACATCAGATTTTTTATAAAGGCTTACAAGGTAAACTGTTTTAAAATCTAATTCGACATTGTTTCTTTCGACTGAGGAAAACCAGCAAGGAAATCCCCAGTCCGACTGTCCAGTAGACAGGAATGAAACACCCGATGCTTCAAACATGAGTCACAAATTCTCATTGGATTCGTTGAGTTACTGTTTTAACATGCTCAGAGCTATGCACAAATCAGCGTAAGTGATGTTGCATTATATTCTTATGAAACCAAACAGCTGTTAATCTCCCCGCCCGCTTTAAGTACAGCATTTTCAACTTTCTTGAAGGGAGATGATTAATAAAGGTGGAAGGCTGGGAGTGGCATGTCAATAAATCTGGTAGGGCTTTACAACAATTGTCACGTGGCGCCTGGCTGGACCGACGCCTCCTCCGTCATACGCCGCCAGTAGGTAAGTTGGTTCCATGCTCATGCTGCCCAACTATAAATTCTACAGCCGTTAGTGCCACTGCATTTCTGGCATGTAGCCATACCAAAGGGCCATGAATTATTCGTACTAATTTACGAGTTTCCATTAGTACCCACCCCTTCCCCCTCTTTCCCCTTACATACACACACACATACACTGGCTCAGGGTACAGTCGGGAGCATATAGAAACTGCGAGAAATCAGCGAGTTGTGCGAAGTGCTTTACAAACACTTAGTGCTTTAGTTGGAACCTGGGATTCCTCTAGATATTTACAATTTTCAATTTGCATTGTTATAATCAGTGTAACTTCCTCAAGGGCATTACTGTGGTTGTGCTCAGCCAAAAAAACCAACACTCTTAATAGTAAAAATGTCAATGTGTGTTAGACATGATGGTAATTCCGGCATAGTCTTCTTAATCCTGAGCTGGCCAGAATATTTAAGTACCATCTTACGTCAATCTGTGGAAGTTCATGCTGAAAAGCAAACCATCTGCGCCCCTACCGTACCCTTTTATACATATCATGACATAGAAATTATTACTCTCATGGTAGGTGCGCGAAGAACAATTCCAGCCCTTTTGTGAACTTTTGGAAAGAGTTTAAACTTCCAAATACCAACATAAGCAAAATCTTAATGCTGCTATACGTGGCTCTGTAACCATTCGTAGATCTCACATATTTAAAGCTTAAAACTGCAAACAAGATATTTTTGTTTCATGATCTATATTTAAAATTTTGAATTTCACAAAACCACTGGAATATTAATAGTATCACCATAACCTGTGTACCATTTTACTTTGTCAAATTTGGCAACGTTGATTTGCTCCTATAAATATATAGAAACAGAACGGGAATGTTTTCCCAGATACATTTATAGCCGACCAGATTTACCTAACCAGAGAATATTTCCCACTCGATTGCTGACGTCATAATGCGCTATTACACTTAAGATAATATAACATTATTATTTAACAAAACGCAACGTCTCTAATGCATATGCGCGGCGGAGATCATGCAGGGTAACCCTATAAATATTTGTTAAACAAATGTGTTGCTGCTGGTAGCGTACAATCCAGAATATAATATTTATTAAAGCCTCCAAATGAATACAAGTCCTCCCTCCTCAGTATTTTCTTAAAATTATGCACAGAAGTCCGTCCCCGTAGCACAGTGGTAGCACGCTTGCCTCTGGCGCGGAGGACGCCGGTTTGATCCCTGGTATTGTCTTGGGGACTGTGGCCGAGTGGTTAGACCGTTCGCCTACCACCTAGACAGTCCGGATTCGATCCTAGGGACCCACATGTAGTATTCGTGGTGGAAAAAGCGGCGTCTGGGCGGATTTTTTCCGGGTTCTCCGGTTTTCCCCACCACCCATTCCACCAATTGCTCCATTGTCACCTTTAAAATCATCCCTTTTGCCTACTTTTCATATTCTCTTCTTCACTATCACATCTGTTGCTTGGCTGACCACTCTCTGCCAGGTTTTCACTCTGTCTGGTCCATAGGTTCGACTGCTCTCCGACAGGCGTGTCATACATATGAAAAGTCACAGTTAATTGCTGATATATAAGGTACTATATTTTGCGGTTTATGTATAGTTGTACAGCATATGCAATTTTCATAAAGAAAAATTACAAATTAAGGAAACAACTGAGGAAAGTAAACGTTGGATTATATCATGCAATTGCAATAAACAAAAATAGTATAAATAAGAAATACATTATAGTCCTGTAATACTAATAAGTAAGCTATAGTTTAAGCACAGGACAAGATGACTCCGTGGTAATGTATTAGCCTCGCATTCGAGATTTCGCGGGTTCGATTCCTGTGGCCAACCTTTCTAACCCTTGGGATTTCCCCGAGTCGCTAGGGCAATGCTGGACGAAATAATTACACAGAATAATTTCTGTTCCTCCATCTCACTTCACGTTCCATCTGCTTGATTGTTTTAGTGTTCTAAGTGTCAGCGGGAGTTTTGGCGTTCATAGCAGCTGCTTACTCTCCGAATCGGGGGAAGTCTCCAGTACCGAGCCGTCTAGGGGACCTATTAGCTCATAGGGGCTACGAGCCGCCACTGGGGGTTTCAAATCTGTAGTTGTTAGGGACCCTCTCTTCTGCTGTCTTCTCTCCTCTGACCTCACCTCTCCCTTGCGGGTAGGCACCCAGGGAGGGGCATAAGCACAAAACATTTCATTGGCTGAGGTGCCAAGTTTTCTCTATCCTATCAGTCTATCTTTAGTTTAATTACTGTATCATAATTTCTCTTTACTCTCATTTTATTTGTCAAAGAAAAATACACATATTAAACTTAACATGTTTTAAAAATATGTCTATCGTTACAAGATATCAGTATATTAATTTCTAATGATACAATTTCGAAAAGTATTGAGAAATTTTTAACTTTTCGTGATTAATTATAAAGCTATCTTCTAATCCATAAATCTAACCTCACTAAATAAAATAGTGACGTGTGAATGTCAGGCAAAATACTTAAATTGTTTCTAAAACAAATATAAGTTTTTCTTTAATAATTATAAAACCCTTGTCTAGTGAAGATGGCTTACAAACTTGATTTTAAATAATTGAGTCCTACAGGAGGAACGATGTATCTTCAAAATTTTATATTAACATAAAACCGGAGCAATTCATCTGCAAACATTTTTTTAAGAGATTTGGCACTAAAATAGGTACTTTTAACGCAAACATGCATTACTTAAATAATCATTAATGCAACTTTTGATAATATTTAGGACACTAGATTGTTACCAACTGTAGTTTCAAGTTCAACCACATGGCATAGACCTTTATACAGTGTGGAAGGGAAGTCATTACATTCATTCGAATATGTGCTTCATAGAAGCATTACAAACAAAAGAGTCTAATGGCATTTTGTTCTTTGATCAGCCGATTCCGAAAGAATAAATGTTTTTTGATCCAAATTGGATGCGTAATTCCACAAGAATGTGCAAAGGTAACAGTAAGACGCGCAGAGTAACTTCTCGTATTTCTGACATCGCAAAATAAAAGACCCCTGTGAGATATACTACCTCTTTACTTCACATTTCAATGCACGACCCACTGGCGTATATAATGTTAGGTCATTCATTGGTCTTACAGAAAGCATTCATCATCACGTTACAGCATATGCTCCTCTCACTCTGCGTCATGGTTTTCATGGCACGTCTGAAAACATACTATTCTTTTTAAGTAAAATTGTAAGTCCGCAAATGAACCAAATATTCATCGAATCTTGTTCATAACCTTGTTCCATATTACCAGTACGCCTAATTTTGCGAACGAACGTACTCTTAACACGGGTATCATAAATAACCATTGAAAATACTGTGATGCCAGCCCGTAACCCGGAGCATATTAGAAAACAAACAAGGTCGAGCTACCTCGCACCACTCGAGGCGAGTAAACACCCAACAATGAGCGCGACGGAACAAAGAGTTTCGAGAACCTTCACGAGACTTCTGGCTGACAGCTTGTTTTTGAGAAACTTTGCGAAAATGTGAATTTTCAGAAAAATCCATGCTACATCGTCCTCCCCTAAAAAAGGTTCGGGAGGGCGCGACAGTTGGCAATTTTGTGAGACGAAGCAAGTAGTTTTTTTTCTGATAGAGTTGTGAGTGCGCGCGTGTGTGTGTGTTTGCACAGTCGTCGTGAGAGAAGTAGACGTTGATACATGGCGTCGACGTTATTGTGAGAAGCAGTTTTAGTCAGATTGTGTGTTAGAGAGAACGAAAGACAGAAAGTGTGTGTTAAGTTTACGAGAGACAGAGCAGCTGTTAGATGTAAGATCACAAAAGAATGTAGATTATTAACGACGGTAAAAGGGAACTCTGTTTTGTGCTTAGTTTTAGAAGAAAATAAAGTGACATAAAATCAACTGAGTTTGTTGTCATTTTTCTCACACTGGTGTCAGAAGTGGGATTTGTGACACTGCCATATTGTTACAATACAAACCAGAAAGCAAAGGAGCGGATATACAAATTGACAGCTTAATGGCATCGCAGGCTGAGACAAATTAAATGTGTAATTGGGCGTAGTGTTTAAAAAGGAGTAAAGTTTGTTTTAAATTCAAATACAAAAGATAGAAAGTTCGACGGTTTCGCGGAGCTGCTGCTGCTACCAGCAGGCAGGACCAGGCTTAGTTGCAGCAGATGTACGGACGCAGTTTTCAGTTAGGGCGGGAACAACGTTAATTATTGACGCCACAGGAGTATTGTTCAGCGAGTCAACATTGCAGCTGAATGGAGTCTGCTCGGCCCGGAGTCTGTAAAGTGTTTCTGAAATATTTAACAGACTACCATGCCACGGTTCTGGACCTTTACTGCTATCTTCGTATAACCCCTCTTTCCTTCTTTCACATACCTCTCCCCTCGCCCTTACTTTCTCCCTAATTCCTTTTATTCCTCTTTATAACTACCCTTCTATTTCAGGGCTGCTTTTCTTTATTTCCTTCTTACTTTCTTCGCTTTACTCATCTCCATCATATGCTCTCATTTTTCTGATCTTCCGTATCGCTGTTTTCTCCTCGCTCCTCTCATATTCCTTTCTTTCCTCTTTTCCTTCTCACATATCTTCTTGAATCCTCCTGTCCTGCATCCTTTCCTTCTCTCTTCTTCTTGCCACAGCGTTTGTATTTCTTTACGTCAGCGTTATCTTAACTCAGATAGATTCAAGCTGGAGTACGCGTACCCACAGGGATACGCGATGATATACCTATTGGTTTTTAAAAAGGATAAACGACAGGCCTTGCAAAAATGTGCAACGTTGTTTTCAGTTTCTTTCTTTCTCTTTATCTCCCCCCCCCCCTCTCTTTCACCCTCCTTCCCTCTCTGACACCTCCTTCTCCACTTCTCTCCACTCCCCACTTTCTCTATTTCCCACTCCTCTCTTCCCATCTCCCAGGCCTTTCCTCCCCCTTAAGCGCTATCCTCCCTGTTGCCCTCCCCTATCCTCTCTCTCCCTTTCCCTCCCTCGCTCTTTCCTTCCTTTTTTCTTTTTGGAGGCACCCATCATGGGAGGAAAATGTAAAGTAACTGCGGCCGATTTCCTTTTCGTTACATGCAAAGTTGGTTGCAGGTTGCGTATGATAAATTTTATCATCCCATGCCAGGCAACCGATTGTTGCGTTTGCCGGTGAATAGAGACCAAATGGGAGATAACTACTGTTATGATCTTGTGGTTGTCACAAGTGAACTCTATTTTTTTCCTAACGTGTTTACAGGTTTACTACCTGTTTCAAAAGCAACTTATCCTTTCTTTCCCGGGATAATAAATATTACGCGAAAGGGCGTTCCTAATACGTTATATTGTCGTATAAAACAAAGCAGATACGATCATGCTGTGAATAGTTTAATTATGGCTTATTGAATAAAATTATACTTCAGAATTTTGTATTAGTTTATAGTTTAATTAGTATGGTAAGTGAATTCGATATTGAAATATGTAGGTTACTATTTAAGTTTGAGGAATCCGCCCCTGCATCATATATTTTTTTCATTTCTGCGTTATGGTAGAATTCATTAAGTGTTGTAAATATTTGTCAATAAATTCCAGTACACCCTTACTTGCACCCTTTATTTCAGTCTACAGCTGCCCAAGCTTCTACCTGTTTTCCCCATTTCTTTTTTCTTCTTCTTTTTTTTTTCGTTGCTTCCACGCCCTTCTTTATTCCTTATTCTCGTTCCTTTACTGATAAATTGTCTCAATTTTTTTCCTTCCGTTATTTTTCTCTTTCTTTATCTTCTATTATCTGCATCTTTAACCCATATTTCTGTTACTCTTGACCTATTTCTAGCAGCTCCCCCCCCCCCTTTCTACATTAACCTCTCTCCCTCCATAATCCTGTATTATGAGGAATCACCGATAGCTGTCTTTGCAGTTAATCCTTTGTATTGTCTGTAATGGAAGAAAACCTGTTTGATTAGTTAAAGTACGGCCTTATTCTTCCCGGCCCTTAAAATTAATTTAATTATTATACACCGAAAAATATCTGGTGTAATTAAGTAGAGTTGGAAGATTGCAGTTTATCTGGACAAGTACAGTATTACAGCCATTTCTAGGTATACCATCGAGGACACACGCGCGTAATCTTTGCGTCCGCTTTTACGCGCGTATTTGCGCGCGTATAAGATCTAAACACACACGGCTGAGACACTCGCGTTCTGTCCTTTCAATTCTCGAAGGTGGAAGCGGATGAAATTATTGCTATAGTGGGTCTTGTCTATTTCGCATTAAAACGAAGGAAAAAAGGAACAAGATGGTGGGTACATTCAATTAACAGCAAGAGAAATTTATATGGAATTTTGAAACCCACCATCCTCGACTCGGTTAAGGTGGTAAACATTTTTAATTTTTTTTTGAATGTCAGTTTCTTCATTTGATGAGCTTCTTCCAAATATAAAGGGGCGCTTTTCCTTGTACACATCACAAGCGGTATCCTATAACACAGGGGGAATTTCAACCTCACTTATTAATTGTACTCATCTTTGTAATTGCAGAGGCACTTGGAGAAGCAGAACGCAAAGTTAACGCGCTGCTTACTTATTTTGTTGTTTAACGACGCTGTCAATTGCCAGGATCACATCAGCGTCGCCGATGTGCCGGAATTTTGTCCCGCAGGAGTTCTTTTACATGCCAGTAAATCTACTGACATGGAGCTGTCGTTTTTAAGCGCACTTAAAAACCATCGGCCTGGGCCGGGTTTGAACCCGCGACCTTGGGATCCGTAGGCCAGCGTCTAACCAACTGAGCCACCCAGACCGACTTATGCTAGTGAGTTCAGTGCGCACTCAGCTTCCAGATTACGTGCGTTCTAGCTGCCCGCTAAGACGCGCGTTTACGCTCCCTTTGGTTTCATGACCTTGATTACGCGCCGAGTATGTGTGTTGTTTTTTAGATGCTTAGTGAAGCTAAGCATATTACGTGCTAAAACGCACGCAAAATAAATGCTCGTGATTTTTACATATTTCGTTATGAGCACAATTCAAAAGGAGAATATCGTACGCTTAAGTTAAATGTAAATAAAAGTATTCAAAAATTACATTTTTTCTTTTACTTAAAATTAATTAAAAGTAGAGCATTAACAGATAATTTAAATAGCAATGAATATTACTCTGCTACGCCCCTTTTTTACTTCCAATCTAAAAGAGTTTGCTATTTTTTAATTTCTTACTGTTCTGTCTATCAGTTTCCTAAGTATTTTTGTGTCCTTTTAGAAGGCTGTGAACAAGATGGCAAATGCATTTATTGAGGTTGCTTTATTTCGAAGTGTTTACTTTTGAAACACTTCAGCAACAACGAAAGTCAACGTAAATCTTTAACTCAACTTTTCTAGTTTACACTTTTTTAATTGAAGGTCCATTTTCAGCAAAACTATTGCATACACAGTTATCAAATTCGGCAGTTTGTTAGCAAGGTCTTATTGCTTAATATTGTGGAACAGAATTTCAATACAAATTTTATTTAAACGTCGGTGAGATTTTACAGGAATGGATTTTTAAGAATTATGTCAAAGTAACAGTATATTACGGCGTCAGGGTGAGCTTTCTCCGGGTTCTTCGGCTTCCCCCGCCACCCATTCAACCAATTACTCCATTATCACCTTTCCAATTATCAATTTCGCCTACATCATCATCGTCCTCCTCACTGTCATAACTGGTGTTTAGCTGATACCCGCTTCCAAGTCTTCACTCTGTCCGGTTCATAGGTTCCTGTGCTCCCCGACAGGCATCTGATCCTAGGCACTGGCTTGTAAGTTCTAGGGGGCGTAAGTCTTACATAACGAGAGGGTAGTCAGATAAAGGAAGGAAAAGAACGAAATTTCGATTTTCTAAATTAGAAAATATACCTTTTTGAGATTGTACTGTTTTCCCTACATTCCCCTAAATGAAAGTCAAATATTTTAAGAGCTAATCCTCTATAATGAATTTGACATTCCATTCTCTTTGGAAAGGACAAATAACCTTTTATTAGATAAAAGAATATCTATAAAATGGTACT
Source organism: Tenodera sinensis (assembly GCA_030765045.1). NCBI lineage: Eukaryota > Metazoa > Arthropoda > Insecta > Mantodea > Mantidae > Tenodera > Tenodera sinensis. Next base: position 146,090,458 of record CM060966.1, read on the forward strand.
CTTACCTACTTTTTTGACAAAAGTTGTGCGCTTTAACGAGATTCAAATTTTCTCTGAAGTAAGATTTTGTACTTCTCTTACGGTCTACCAATAATGCTAAAGTCTCCAGAGTGAAGCACTCCTGAGGACACCTCCAAAATAATTTTTCAGTTAGGCTACACATGCGTGCGCATACGTTCCCAAATCACACTTTTCCTCCAAATAGGGCACTCCTTCTTGGTATAGTAAATAATAAACAATGTAAAAATTAATTCTAACTAGTACAGCTCATTCATTGGTTACACTTACTCCATGTGGGTGGTAAAAGCGAGTTACTGTAGATGGGAACCCCTGCTGGTGAAAAAGCAGAAAATTCTCAAGCCAGAAATGAAACAAAGCAGCAGCGGCTCATGATAATTAGCCTCCTTACGTAATCTGGGAGAAATTGAGTTTACTCGGCTCTTTGTAGCACTCTCTGGCAGTAATGAGAATGTGCAATCCTCTTCATGTATACTAAAGAACCTCTACATTTAAACATAATGTTAGTAAAACTGAACAAAATACAAGCAGCGACTTGCTCTTTAAGGGCTGCTCAAGTTTAGAAATAACTCCGTACATGTGACGTCTACAGGACTTAAAGCAATTAAATTAAGAAATGAAATTGCATTAACTTGAAAAAGGTAAGTTTAGGTTGAGGTCGCATCTTTGAAAGAAGTTAAACTTAAATACCAACCCTAGTTTTTAAACAGCTTTTTGTTTTTGAGTTATGTTGGCTACAGAATGACACACACACACACACACACACACACACACACACACACACACACACACACACACACACACAGACAAAGGTACCAATTTTTGAAAATGCATTTTCTTTTTATTCAGAGGCCTCAAAATATATATTTCTGGAGAAATCTCGACATAAAATGTTTGGGATAAATACACCAAATACTTTCTCTACTTACTATACGTAGCAGATGAGGTAAAAACAAATACGATAAACGGTTTACTTTGTATTTGTTTAACATTCAAGTATGTATTTTTAAAATGTAGCGCTTTAGGGGTATAGCTGTAAATATTTGTATTGGTAATTCGGGACAATATAAGAAACATTTGTAGTTATTAAGAATAGTGTAGGCTGTTTAGTAACTTCAGTTGGGAGTGGTAAAGCAGGGTGGGAAGACCGTGTGATAACGAAGCTGTAGATTATTGGCACGAAACTGAGAACAAATGAGGGCACCACTGTTCTTACGTAGCCAAATGTTTATTATTTGTGTCTTTTCACAGATACACAAATAAGAAACGAAGATGAAATAATTTAATTAAGGAATAAATGCATGTCCTTGCATTCTCAATGTTTATTTTAACGGAATTCTATCTGGAAGGCTAATGACCCACATCTACCTGAGCCAGCAAGAAGGTACTGAAATGTGTACCATGCAAGCAAAAGGGATGGCTCATTGTGACAGATGATGTTCATTTCACGGTTCAGTTACGATCGTGCAGAAAACATAAGGTACGAAATTAGCAGAAGTGTCTGTGGGAAGACTGTAAGACAAACAGGAGACGCACATTTTGTGCCATACCAGATTGTGTGACGTCAAACTATCGGAAAGAGCTCAAACTGTGGTATACGGCGTGACTATGAGCGTTCAGATAGGTATTTGTTTTGTGTTTCACTGAAACATCTCTCCAACCTTGTAAACATGTTATGGGTTGGGTGAGGCCTGTTGAGGTAACTGTTGATAGGGCCAGCAAGCATCTCTTGCATTCCTTTGGACTTTCCCGAAATTGGGAAGCATCTAACGACTTTGATTAAAGTTACATATGTTTGAGATACTTTTATGGTAAATAAAATGTATATCATGAATTTTATGGTTATAGCCCATGTAGCCGTATTTACTCTGGATAGACCAAATCTACTATACAAAAATTTAGATCTTGCTAAAACACAGTTTAAATCGTTTGTAGAGTGAACCATTTGGGAGATATTCCTTGTTATTTGTGTGAGTTTTGGAAAACTTATTCTTCTGTCAAGTGGAACAACTTTATTCATTTTTATATTTTAACCGTGCAAAGACAACGGAATCTGGAAGCTTTAAAAGATCTGACTATCGCTCAAAGCCTACTTATTCTTATATTCACCTTGCACCTACAGGGAAATAAGCATTAAGATAATTTCTACAAATGTTTATCTCAACTAACACGAAGAAGATATAGGAATAATAGGATTACTATTATTATTACTATTCTTATATCCAATGTAATTATTTTTGTAGTAAATAATTGCACTCTATTTTGCCATCCAACAATAAATTATACCTAGAACCGTCATGTAAGGAATATTCTTAATTTAGGATCAATTTTAGCAACAGTTGCTAACAAACAGCAACGAGTAACCCATCTTCTTCAGGATAAGAGTATTTTTAGTGTTTTTTCTCAACCCGTTATCTGCATCACTAGTTAAACTGGAATTTTTTATGCTTAAGAATGCTTGTCGATTGCTCTTAGTGGAAAGTTACGTGCTTAAATATTAAAATCGCAGGTTGATGATAGCCAGAGAATACGTGAAGAGGAAGTGAAAAGAGGAGAGAGAGAGGAAGTGCTAGTGGTATGAATGAATGTTTAAAAACATGAGGAAGTCTGCAAATGATGGACGGTTCCTGGAATACGATATCCCTATGTAGATTGAGAAGGGAAGGGGAAGAAAAGTTTTTGGAGAGGGAAGATGTATGCGGGGAAAGTTTTTGGAAGCACGGACTGGCGAAAAACAAAAAAAAATATTATGGGTAGGTAGAGGCGGAGTGAGTAGCTGTTTTCGGCTCAAATGAAATTTCTTTCGTTTCAAGAGACAAAGAGGTCTTGAGTTACACGGGAGTCATCACCTGTCGAGACTACTGCGCATGCCCCACCTCACCGTCTGTTCCTCCTGATATTATGTGACCGTGTCAAGCACATGCAAAACTGGTGTGTTGCCTTGAAACAAAATATTTCCATCTTTCTTTGCTGCTTAAGAGGGGAAGTATTGCATTGCTATAAAAAATTCAATATCGTGATTTTGCCGGAAATACGTATTATAGGGCCCCTGAATCCAGAAAAAGCATTTTACAAAATGGTCAGTTAATGATGCAATGTTTTAAAATAATATACAAAATTACCATCTAATCTAGATATACATATTAGTGAGACAAATTACTATTAAAAGCTTAATAATCCTTTTGGAACAGCAATACTAATATTTTTACTTTCTCTACTGGTAAGTAGACCACTCAAAAATTCGATGTCGAGATTTCACCAGAAATATATGTTTTGAAACCCCCTGAATTGTTAGAAAAATGGTCCGTGTGTGTGTGTTTGTGTGTTTGTGTGTGTGTGTGTGTGTGTGTGTGTGTGTGTGTGTGTGTGTGTGTGTGTGTGTGTGTGTGGACAGCATAACTCAAAACGAAAAGTCAGTTAAAAGCCAAAATTGGTATTTAAGGCTGTCTTACAAGAATACAACATGAAGATTTTAAAGAAAATTCCTCCATCCTAAACTACCTGTTACATGGAAAAATTTTCAAAAATTTTGATTTTCTTGAAAATGGCTCTAACGATTTTGATTAAGATATTTTTATACCAAATGAAATGTATATCTTGAATTTTCTGGCTATAGCTCCTGTAGTCGTATTTACTGTGGATGACATTTGCATAACTAGTAAACCGTAAGAGATAGAGCAAATCTTCCTATACAAAAAGTGTAGATTTTGCCAAAACACACAGTTAATTTTTTGTGGAGTGAACCATTTGGGAGATATTCGTGGTTGCTTGTGTAACTTTTGGAGAATTTATGCTTCTGACAAATGGGACATTGTTATTCAGTTTTTTATGTTATGCAAAGAGAACGGAATTTCAAAGCTTTAAAAGATTTGACTATCGTTCAAAGCCTACTTTATCTCTATATTCCCCTTTCACCTGTAGGAAAATAAACAATAACATAATTTTTGCAAATGTTTATCCCAACTAACACGAAGAAGATATAGAATATGAGTTTGTATGAGTAAAGAAAGTCGTGTGAGTGCAACACATCAGTTTTTCGCCTCACCCCCACATTGTGGATAATAAAGTTGCTCGGTCGTTACTCTGTTTACAACAGCGGCGCAAACAGAAATATCAAATTGTGAGGGATGTTCGTGACTGAGGGCCATTGGAAGTTGGGCAGAAGCTACTACATTCTGATAATCATTAAACCTCTCCGGAATGTGCACGTCATCCATAATGCAAGGCTAATATCTTCCCCTCTGATACATCCTCCCCCCCTCTCTAACATTTCATTATTCGCTTTTGATAGGGACGCCTCAGCTCAATACGGGCACATCCTCTGTACTCCTAACGGATTACCTTTGTTTCTTGTCTTATCCGCCCTTGTCTACTTCTTCTTCTTGTGCGACTCTTCCTTTCATATCCCTGCATTTGCTTTACCCATCCCTGCTTTGCTTCCTCTCTTCTCTATCAGAAAAACCTGATGTGTTGCACTCACATGACTTTCTCTACTCTACTCTTCTTAAAAACTCTTATTCCTTTATTTTCTTCATGTTAGTTCAGATAAACATTTGCAGAAATTATCTTATTGTTCATCTTGTAGACACCAAGACAATATGCGAATACAGTAGGCTTTGAGCAATAGTCAAATCTTTTGAAGCTTTCAAGTTCCCTTCTGTTTGCACGAACATTAAGTTCTCTAAAACTCATACAATTAACAAGGAATATCTCCGAAATGGTCCACTCTACAAAAAATATTTAGACATAAATTGTGTGTTTTAGCAAGGTCTACATTTTTGTATAGTAAGATTTGGTCTATCTCTTACGGTTTACCAGTTATGGAAAAGTCATCCAGAGCAAATACGACTGCATGGTTTGTAGTCAGAAAATTCAAGATTTATATTTAATTTGTCATAAAAATATCTCAAACATACGACATTTTAATTAAAATCGTTGGAAAAATCTTCAAGAAAATCAAACTTTTCGAAAAAATCTCCTTGTAAAGGGTAGTTTAGGGTGGTGAAATTTTCTTCAAAATCTTTGTATCGCATCCTTGAAAGACATTAAACTTAAATACCAACTTTGGTTTGTAACCGACTTTTCGTTTTTAAGTTATGCTGTCCACAGACACACAGTGCGCGCGCGCACGTTTTTCTAAGTCTTTTTTTTATTCAGGGTCCTCAAAACAGGTGTTTCCGGTGAAATCTCAACATCAAATTTTTGAGTGGAGTACTATACTTCCTCTACTTTACGTAGTAGAGAAAGTAAAAGATCTTCATTTTTCTATGCTCCTTATTCCCTTTCTTTTTATTTTCTCTAGTAAGCAGGGTTAGTGTTGTATACCACTAAACAATTTTATGTCAAGATTTCACAGGAAACACACGTTTTTAGGCCCCTGAATCTAAAAAGGCATTTTGGAAAAATGTCTGTGAGTGAACGCATAATTGAAAAATAAAAGTCTTTAAATAAATTTTGATTTCCTCAAAAATGGCTTTAAAACCTAAATCCGATAGCTTTAGGGTTAAATGTTTAAACCACAGACAACGCCGGGTATTTAAGCTAGTATACGATAGAATTCATCTGAAAAACTGTAATAAGTTAAAAAGGAAGAATGACTGTTATAAATATTAGTTTTTTTTTTTAAATATAGTTAAGTTGGCCACTCGTGATCGATGTGGTTGATGAGGAGCCGTATCTAAGGTGATGCAAGGAGTGCACTTAGTTCACTTGTGCACGCAGCAGTAGCACCAACATTAGTACAGAGATCCAGGTCTTTACACGCTGCAGCCTGTTTGGTTTACTCCACTGAATAATATCGGAGTGTGCGTGTATGTATAGAGTTTTATTCCCAGAGCCCGCCCGCCAATAGGATAGCACCCTCACAAGGACTTTGTGCCGGGTTCAAACACTTGTGAATTAGTATTCAGGGAAGGCCATTACGTAAATGACTTTCATACCTGTCTACGTCTGTCTGTCTGTCGGAAGTTCGCTAGCATCCTTTTCTTTTTTATCCCCTTTCTGGAGTGGGAACACGGAGCGGCAGCTTTTCAGAATCGGAAGAGATGGGAAAAGTTATTTTCTCTGCTTCCTGCATACTTTCCCCCAGTTTCCAAACTAAGAAAAGCGGCACCTTCTCGTCCATCCTACTACTCAATCCATCTTTATGCTCAATTCCTATAATACATTTCCTGGAAAGTTGTTCCTTGGCAAAATTTGCTCGCCTTGTAATCAGGTGATCCTCACTAAAGTGTTCCACCGTGCTAATTTAGTCTCACACGTGTGAGCCTTCGACACATGAGCATTGAGTTTTGAAACTACTTCTGAAGACAGTGTCACGTGACGTAAGTACAGCTCAGAGGCAAAATATACGTTGAGTTGTTCCTAGAAGGAAGGTCCTGCCTGGAGTGCATATTCCTAGCAGCACAGATAATTGAAAAAAAGGTTTAATTTGCCATTATACACAGCCTTTATGAATTATATACAAACCTTTTACAGGGTACGAAGAGACACCCCGTGAGAAATATTAACTAGCATAGGCTTTCCAAAACAAAATTGGCGAAATACCGCTTCCTTCTCATTTTTCACGTCTTTCTAGTCTTCCGGCAGTGCAGGACAGATCTCGCGGATGCTGCCACAAAGGAAAGAGTAGATATTAGAGTGCTGCTTGGTCGACAAGTCGTTCATTGCCGACTCTAGGAAGCGCAGCTTTGAGCCTAGAATTGTTAGGGACTTCCGCGTCTGGCTGTGACCTGGAGCCTCTGGTTCCTTCACCTCATCTCTTCCTCCTGGAGATGGTAACCGCAATGAAATAAGTGTGCAATAGTGTATAACCTTAACTTTAATTCGAATCTTCACATGAATCTTTTCTTCTTATTTATGTATTACTTTCGTAACACTGCTCAAAGGAGGTTTATTTAAATAACATGTTTAACCCTCAATTTCTGTTATAGGTACTCGTTTCTGCAGCTGTATTGCCAACTATTTTTAAGCGCGAAAACACGTTAATTCTCTCGCTGTTCTTATGCTAATAGCGCGAACTTCCCATCTTTGGTAACTAATGGGGTACGGTTAGCCTTAAGAAGCAGAAAGTGCAATTTTTTATCCTTTGTAATATGAACCGTTTTCGTTTTCTGTCGTAAAAGTGCTATTGATTGAGAATTAGTGGCCTCTGGTTTGGAAGACCACATGTACCGGCCAGGAGGGACAGAGCACTGACTACATCCCACCCATCAGTACTGCACCCCACCAACGACACCTGTTAGTGGTATTTAGCGGGTGGACTGTTGCGCCGCTGTCTCTAGCTAACTAGACAAAAGAAAGGAGAAATACAAAACTAAGGATAAAATGCAATTTTAATGGCTTATTACTTTACAAGCAAAAAAGAATATTTATTTATAGATGGAGTCATTTCATAGGATTTATAAAATATGCGGTAGGTATCTGCTTCCCAATCAGGAATAGTCCAATAGGAGTGTGTTCTGAGACGATAAATTTGTTTTCATTCTAAAATGTTGCAAGTTCCGAACTTATTAGGACTAAAGGGGTGCTGAGTTATCATTTAAGCATGACTAACACGAAAGGGGTGTGCTTCAGTAGAGGGTATTACAGCTGGCAGGCAATTCCTGGCCAGTGGTCTGTATACAAACACAGGGAACCCGGCACAAAACTCAAAGGCGTATCCAGTCTTGTAGGTTTCCAGGACAGTTCACTTTACATTTGAGATTAGCGTTTCACAAGACCAGCATTCTCCTTTTAGTGAGTGCTTGCTACACACTGATTTGGTCAGCTAAATTCCAGTTAATTCTAGCCGCAGATCACTGTAGAATTGTTGAGTTAGTAATTAAAATAATGAGAAGGATTTTATGTAGGGGAATGCTTAAGAAACTTTTTTAACTTATTGAAAGGAAGGGAAAAGAGAAGGTATTGTATTATTTAACTAATTGTTATAATTGTCTGCTAAAGAAAATATACTGGGCACCGTTTGAAATTAATTGCAAAGAAAATGTAATGACGGTCATTTGTTATTCATATCAACCAATAATCGCAAAAACTTACGTTGCCAAAGACACTAAAATATTTCACCTGCAATGAAGATGCCAAGTGCAAGAAGATTGTAATAAAATTCAAATACCAAGATGTGCTTTGTGAATAAAAGAAAGAAAGAAACAAGGAAGGAAATAAGGAAGAAATAAGGAAGGAAGGAAATAAGGAAGGAAGGAAATAAGGAAGGAAGGAAAGAAAGAAGGAAGGAAAGAAAGAAGGAAGGAAGGAAGGAAGGAAAGAAAGAAGGAAGGAAGGAAAGAAGGAAGGAAAGAAAGAAAGAGAGAAAGAAAGAAAGAAAGAAAGAAAGAAAAGAAAGAAAAGAAAGAAAGAAAAGAAAGAAAAGAAAGAAAGAAAAGAAAGTGAGAAAAGAAAGAAAGAAAATAAAGTGAGAAAAGAAAGAAAGAAAAGAAAGAAAGAAAGAAAGAAAGAAAGAAAAGAAAGAAAGAAAAGAAAAGAAAGAAAAGAAAAGAAAGAAAAGAAAAGAAAGAAAAGAAAGAAAAAAAGAAAGAAAAAAAGAAAGAAAGAAAGAAAGAAAGAAAGAAAGAAAGAAAGAAAGAAAGAAAGAAAGAGAAACAATAAAAAAGAAAGACGATTTGTAAGAATAGTTTGTCCAACATATACTGGTAATCTATGTGATTATGAATCTTGCATACCCGTCTTGTAATAGTATTTTATTAAAAAGTCAGATTAAAGGAATCAACAAATTGTCTTGGAGGTTCTCTGAAAAGAGGTTAGGCTTCCTCGCAGTACGTGAGTGAATGGCTGTTGCATAAGCACACGGCGCAGTCACTGTTGGAACGATCGCAAGATCAGAACTTTCCAAAAGCCAACTACGTATACACACAATTGGTGACTGGAGAAAATGTGATGTGAAGTGATTGAGTTATTTTTACCTTCTCTACCACATATTTCGTTAACAACTGCAAGTACTGCATTCCAACCAAAAATTCGGTACCCAAGTTTCAATGCTAATATAAGTTTTGAGGGTCCTTAACCCAATAAAAAAGAATTTTTGACCAAAAGGCATGTGTGCACCACTATGTATGAACATGCACAACTATGGCAGACACAAAATTTAATGGTGACTGATAGCTGACCGCTACTATTCTCTTTCCTTTTGTGCAAATAAATGTTGTGGGAACAAATTATATTTACTTATCTTCGGCTATAGTAAATATAATAATATAGTACATATAATGATATAATAAACATAACACGATGCGATTTACAGCGTGTTAAACTATATAACACCGCAAGACGTGACAACCTCAGATTGCATTGTGTTGAGCCACCCGCTTAGTCAGCCATAAAGAAAGAGATAGACATTTTGCAACAAAGAATGTAGATCTTATTAAAGCACATTGTTTATGCCAATTACCTTTCTTTTCTCTTTTTTGTTGCTGCACAATTAACCATTTCCGAGATATTCCTTGTAATTCGTTTGTATTTTAAAATACTTAGTTTTCTGAAATATGAAGTAGTTATTTGTTTTTCTTTCTCTCGCTTTCTCTCTCTCTCTCTCTCTCTCTCTCTCTCTCTCTCTCTCTCTCTCTCTCTCCTGTGTATGCAAAGAGAATGGAATGTCAAAGCCAATATAATAGTGACCATTGTACTACATATATTCAATAAATGATTATCAGTTATGTACATTGCATGGATAGCTTCAAACAGTAGCAGTCAGTAGAGAAAGTAATATGAATGCAAACACATCAGATTCTTTTGCAGCGTTTAGGAATAACATTTGTTATTAGTAAGCCTTTGCATATAGGTATCAATTGTGTGAATCCTTTTGAGTCACCCAGTAGTTTAAAATAAATTATCCTGGTAAAGCAGAAAATAAACTTGCCTTTCACAGCTTCTGTCTGAAATAAAGATCCGAAATCTGTCACTATAATCTATAAATGAAACAAGTGCAAAGGAAGGCACAAAAAAAGGAAGCAGCGCAAAATCAACATTTCTACCCCGCTTCAAATCACTGCATTTCGTATTCTGGAAACGTTTACCCGTGATGACTAAGCGTCCCCCTTAAACGAGCAGCCTTTTTGAATAAACACTGCCAAGTATAGTAACGTCATTACTACCATTCTCTCTGTAAAAGTCACGCTTAATTGGGAGGGTCAGCTAGATCCTGCCATCTTTGTTTGCTCTTCCCATCGCGTGGAAAACTCCGCATCTGTTGCACTGGCGGCTGGTGGGTGTGTGTGTGCGAGAGCACGTGTGTGTGCTTTAATTTCTTTTGGAAGTGAATGATACCGTTTTAACATTTTTGTTTTTAAATACTAAGAAAAATTGTGTAGATGAGCCTATTTTTCTTCAAGTATATAGGTATTCAGCTTTGCGAATTACCTTATCTTGTACTATAATAATCAGTGATGCTTTATTTAGCAGTCAACAAAAGCTATGCTTGTATCTCAGTACTTTCTCTACTTTGTATAGTAAAGTAGAGGAAGTATTGTACTCCACCCAAAAATTTGATGTCCAGATTTCAACAGAAATATATGCTTTGAGGCCCCTTGAATTCACCAATAACATTTTGGAAAAAGGTCTGTGTGTGTCTGACCAGTCTGTAGACTGCATAACACAAAAACGATAAGTCGGTTAGAAACCAATTATTCAAGTTTAATGTCTTTCAAGGATGCGACACGGGGATTTTGAAGAAAATAGCCCTACCCTAAACTACCCTTTACATGGAAATTTTTCGAAAATTTTCATTTTCTTGAAAATGGCTTTAAGGATTTTGATTAATATGCCATATGTTTAAGATATTTTTATGGCAATGAAATGAATATCTTCAGTTTTCCGGCTATAGCCCCTGTAGTCCAGTTTACTCTGGATGACTTTTGTATAACTGCTAAACCATAAGAGATAGACCAAATCTTACTACACAAAAATGTACATTTTGCTAAAATACACAATTTATGTCTGAATACATTTTTTGTAGAGTGAACCATTTCATAGATGTGCCTTATTTGCGCAAATTTTGGGGAACTTATCAAGTACTTCAAGAGGAATATAGTTACTCATTTTTTATACCTTAACAGATTTAAAAGATTTGACTATCGCTCAAAGCCTACTGTATTCCCATGTTCTTCTTATACCTATAAGAAGATAAGATAATTTATGCAAATGATTATCTCAACTAACACGAAGAAGAATAAGAGTTTATAAGAATGGTTAGTACAAGAGTAGAGAAAGTCATATGTGTGCAACACATAAGATGTTTTTTCTTCATAACAAAACAAAACCTTTCTCCCCTAAGTGATAATTATTGTAATATTACAAGCAACGCAATTTGTAATACTTAGTAGGGGCATATTTTCTCTGTTATCAGAAGTATTGTTTTTCATAACTTTGCCTGTAATTGATCTTTCCTAAGTATTACAACTGCATGTTTCTTATTACCCTTCACACTGTCTTCTACGTATCCTTCTGCAACAGCATTCGATTTCGACGTTCAATGTCTTTTTAGATACTAATATCACCACCGTTGTTTGCTGGGAAAGTAGCAGAAGGATGTCTCAACAATGTCCAGTGTAATCCTTCTGATGAACCGTGAAAGTCAGCTTTATAAATATAAAATAAACATCCTAAAATTGCGGAAAATAACAATAATGTTTGTGAATGTATTGTGTCCTTTTTTGACATTGCTCTTTGTCTAAACATATCGTTTTCCCAATAAATAAATTCCATTGAATATACTACATATACAACATATACTAAAATACTCTTTCCCATAATTTTATATCATCCGTTTTCTCGCTCTCATACCAGGCTTAGGGCTGATCACTCATCCTGGTTCCTCTGTATGATCAACTCCGCTTATTAATTATAAGGACGAAACTCCAAATATAATGATTTTACAACATAAGCGTTATTGTGCTTATTTCGAATTAAGAAAATGACTGTCCTGAAAGCATATGCTCAAGTGCACCGGAAAGGGATTTTACCCTGATCAGGATAAGTTATTCCGATAATTTAACAAAACGTTTTGGAATAACTATGCACATACTTCACGCAAAAGGGATACAAAGCACAGTATATGTTTTTACAAAAATTTTGTTCCTCAATTTTTGGTGCTCTTTTTCTTGCAAGAATCTGATGATAAAGGTACTAAACTTAATAACAAAAGATATAACTTGAGATCTAGAACTTAAAAAAACTCATATTCTTTGTATTTTGTGCAAAACGTATTAGATTTTATGTGAAAGCATTTTTTTTTTTTTTTAATTCGCGTAATACCTCATATTTATAAAAGACTAAGTTATTGGGATTTAAGCTTTATTAACGAATATACACATGAAAGTTAATATCAATATCTTTAATAACTTTGGGGGAAAAGTGAACTTGGAATATGATAAATCAATGCTGTGGAAAATCTAGATTAAAAATAACCTAATGATCCTGTATGGACTGTGTATTTGTCCTAAATCAAATCGATATTCCCACATATGGTGCTTATAGATTTTGAAAATAATTTGACAACGTACATAGAAACATGTTGTGGTAAATAATTGTTTTAATACTCTATATTGTATTACTATTTTTGCTCTTATTGTTGCGATCCTCTACAATTCATCACTTTATTTTTGTATGTTGATATTTTTAATTTTGGGTCATTTTGTTTAATTTGTTTTTGCATATTTAATTCTGAGCTACTTATTAAGACTAGATCGTCTGCAAATAGCATTACGTCTAAAATAGTATTGTTTATCTAAAGCTTAAAGCTAAGTTATCCTGATAATCTCTAACAATTGAAAGAGTTTAACAATATCAACTGGAAACAACATGTGGGTATGATAGATGAAAACCGCTATAAGAAGTTGGTTTTAAAATGTAAACCAAAAGTTCAAAGAAACACTGGCAAACGTAATGGAAGGTGGAGAGAACAGTTTAAAAGATAAGACGAAACAAACCAAGAGGCTTAAACCTTGAAAGGTGATGATGATCATGATGATGATAAGCTAAAGATAAGATAAATTTAAAATATTAACGTTTCCTAGCATAAACCATTTCCGAGATATTCGTTGTTATTGTTTTAAGTTTTCCAATACTTTTGCCGTTATTATAATTTCGTTCTCACGATGCCATGCAAAGAGTATAGAATTGCAAAGTCAGGATATACAGACAACGTTTAAAGATTTGACTATCACTTCAACCTCCTGCATTCCCTTGTAAACTATATTGAAATGTGTTACAGCAAACATTAATCTGGACTAACATGACTTTGATAGAAAAATAAGCATTTGTAAGAAGTTTCTGGGATTGAAACAAAAACAAACTTTAATGGCAGAAAAAGACATGTGATTGTAGCCTGTGAAATTATTTTCAGAAAACATTTTTTTTTCAATATGTCCAGAATAGGGCCATTAAATTGGTATATTTAAAACTTATTTGGACGCTTGCAATGAAAAGTGGCTGTGGCAAATCTCAGAGATTTAAGTTTGTAGCTAACGCTCGTCTATTGTGTTTTGTAGATTTTAATTAGACATTTGCCTTTAAAATACAGTTGTTGGCTGCTCTATAGCACAAGTGCTGCTATCGGTTGATGAAAAATAAAAACTATAACAAATGAGTTTGCTTTCTACAAAACAGCTAAAGCATTCATGCGTGTAGCAGATTGTTATATAACTTGTGTCTTTTTAGCAAATATAGTGGGAAAAGTGCGGAGTGGAAACATAATAAAAGAAAAGAAAGCTAAAATTTTGGCCGAAGTAAGATGGAGACATTCTCTAGCAGGTAAAAATGAAGAATCTTATGCTAATAACACTATTCCTGAAAGTGTTATATGTGCTCTCCTGTATACCGAGCCAGTGATGTTTTGAACAACTGTTTTAAAGTGTATTATGCAATGAGTTTAAAGAAGAACGTGTTACTGTCAATTTGAGAGAGATTCTCTGCAGATTCTAGTGAAGTACCAAGCCTGTGGATATTTCAAGACCAATATTTTCATTAACCGTGATCCAAAACTTTAAATATCTTTTTCCCCATATAACAATTTTTTGTATTTTGGGGTAAACTTTTTTGAAGTAAATATTAATGGATGAAGCTGAAATTTTCATGACATGTAGAATACGGCTTGTGAAAGAATACTGTGCACTGGTTTGTTATTTACCTGCATACTTCCAATTATATGCATTTTTTTTTGTAATCAGTAATATTTCGTTTTATTCTATTTTGAAATAAAAAGTTAATATTTCTAATAAATATTAGTATTTTGGAGAACAAATTCACAATTATATTTTAATTCTGAAGTGCAAAAAGTCTATCTTTTATTACTATACAATTCTTTCTAAAAGATATAAATAATTTTAACTACAAAACTATTTAATCTAGACCAATGAAACTTACAGCAATGATATATCGCGGCAGGTGGAATTTAACCTAACAATGTCATTAAAATTGGTTGTTTAGGCCAGAAAGTCCATTTGGCACTAGTATGTCCCCTTAAATAGGAATAAATATGTAAATAAGAGACATCTTCAGTTTATTAATAATGGATTTCAATGTTAATAAAGTATCTTCAAATGATTCATATTATGATTCTATAATATCGTAATATTACCTCAAAGTTAGGTAACTATCCATTATTCTACAAGTCTCTGGATTTATACACATCAAAGCTTATCACGCCTTTAAATGAATATGAAATTATAATTTAAAAACTAGTAAATGTAGCCTGATTAGTGCATACCTTTTTAAAAAGATATTTCCATGAATATTTTCAGTTTGATTCATAGTTTAATAATTCAAATTTCGAATTTTATTAATTACATCTTTAACCTAAAATATATGACTTGTGTTTTATATTTGTTCAACAGAAAGCAGAGTCTGGCCAAATTAAATTTTTCAGTGATAGAATTATTCAGATTACAAGAACTTTTGTTTCACATAATGTTGACTCAGGTTTCTGCATCAGTTCTGTCAGTTCCAAATTTTTGTCATTTATTCACAAGAATACATCAGTTTAAGGATATAATTCGGTCAAATCTTTAGTAAAACCCCAAAGACCTCTGGGAACTATTACTTCATCAGTCTATAGACATAAGCACAGTAAATCTCAAGAGCTGAAGCTTGTGTACGAGTCGCCACTGAAGAGAAGGTTGTGAAATAATCCCGGCATGGGCTTTTGCACTCGACAGGAGCTGCTCAATAGATCAAGGGAAAGCATACGTCAACGATCCCTTTAACGAGAGACACCTTTTGTCTTTGTTCATTCACTTTTCGATTATTATACAGTGAAGTAAACTTAGGACCTCTCAACCCATCTTAATTACACCGACTTGCATTGTGCTTACCTCGCGAGAGTTTACTGGGGCGTGACGGAAAAATTCTGAGCAGCCAGCGGCGCTTCCAAACGGAAATATTTAGCGCTCAAGAGCTTCCAACGGCGAGAATCCGAACTACGGCTAGGCAACCAAGATAAACTCGCATTTGTAGTAGTGGTAGTAGCAGTAGGAGTAGAAATAATAGGAGTAGGAGCAGTAGTACTACTAGTTGTGTAATTTAAAACCTCTGCGAGTTGACTAGTTGACTTCCCTTGGAACCACCATGTGATATTACCTCAATAGAAGTGACTCTAGGTGGTCTAGATGTCAAAGTAATATTCTCTGTCCAGTATTTTAATATTTAATAACTTAACCAGTCAACCATTTCGTTTCTCTTTATGATCATAATGTCTACTCCCATGTCTTCCATTATTTATCTGATACAAGGTTTGATACAAGGTTCATCGGTGTTACTTCGCCTATTAAACCTCCGATTTATTTCTTTGTCTGGCCACATGTAAAGAATGTATACTCTGACCACAGTATAAGCATTCGTCTGCATATTTCATATTGAAGCAGTGCAAAAGTGAATTAAAGAATCTATGGCCTGTAAATATTTGGAACAGGTAAAAGTTCTTTTCGACCGCAGTTAAGAAAATTCCCACTCGAATTTAAATGAACTTTAGGCATTCTTTACTTTCTTTAGAGCATGTCGCTCCATTATAAGGCAGTTGTATTCTTCCCTATCTATTTTGCTGATAACCTAACCATCAACACATGCTTCCTCGATTCTTCGTCCTGCAACGCGCGAGTTGAGCCGACTTTAACCGAGCCATCACGATTCACGGTGCAAGAAGCCTCTGCGCGTTGGATTGCACCTGGTACTATTTTAAGCTTTAATAGACATCACGAGAAACAAACGAGTGGTGCTTTAGCCCAATACAATGTAAAGTAATCCAAAATTCTAACTATTAATGGTTATTGTAAGTATATTGTTTTACCTTAGTGGCCTTAGTTGTGTAGTCACCGTCCTGTATCATCAATTGTTTTAGATTTTGCTGGAACGTATAACCCCTGGTTGACCTTTTAAGTATACACGTAATCATTGCGATGCTGAGAAAGTGCCTTTGTCTAACTTCTATGTTTACTTCTACTTTTTTGTTTTGTAGGAGGAAGTTTTGGTCACACTACTGAATACTCATGAGTATAAACGAGGGAAATTACAAAAAACAATTAGATTAGCAGCTACACGGGGTTGGAACCCACGCCATTTCAAACACTACTCTCAGACTATCAGTATATTGTTTATTTAATTCATTCCTATGTGATTCTTTTTTTTTTTTTTTTTTTTTTTTTTTTTTTTTTTTTTTTTTTTTGTATAATTTAAATGCAACGGTATTTATGGGAGAACACGGTTGGTGCCATTATGACAAAAGTACCTTGCCAACAGTGAAGGAAGGAGGTTGACTATCCAGCCCAGTAGTTCCGTATCTTTCTTTGTTTGCTGTTTTCTCCGTATTCATTGTTGGAATCAAGGAGGTGACAGACTGACTACAGATGACCTTTCTCATATTGAACAACTAGCGTAAAACAAACAGGACTTGGAATGGGATAAGGCAATAAAGCCGCAATATTCGAGGGGGTCTGCAGTTCAAAGCTTTAAAGAGCAATTACTGGGGAGATGTCATGGGCGCAATATCCGGTCCAGTGGAGCTGAGAACAGAAACCACTTGAAGCTCGCTTACGCAACCCCTTCTATAACAGTGGGGGGTTCGGCACTCGCAGTGCCAGACATAAGGTTCTCACGAGGCATTTCTCCCACATTTACAGCATTCCTTACATTTAGCCAGATACTCGTGTGAAAAAGAGGTAGCTATCTGATTCATGATGTATTCTCACTAATTCTCAACTAAGGATTACCAACAAATCTCTTATTTGTTACTTCAAACTCGGTATTGCCTACTTGCTTATTGTTACTCTCTCTTCTTCTTATTTTTTGTTCTTGTTTTTCTTCACTTCATTCCTTTCGATATGTTTCAATTTTACTACTTATGGAGTCTATATTAAGTTCTTCTCTTATGTCTTCGTCTTTTATTTCATCTCACCTAGTACATCCCTTTTTTCACTTAAAAATTTAATCTCTGCACTTTGTGTTTGGCATTTCATTTTCTTCATGAGAGCCCATGTCTCACTTCCATAGAGTAGCGCAGGGATCGCAGGGACCGTACTTTTCCTACTATTTCATATAAGTACAAGTGTTGCACTCCATACAAAAGTTCCATATTGACATTTAATCGGATATACATGTTTTGAGAGCACTGAATTTATAAAAAGCATTTTCAGAAAGGTCCTTGTGTGTTCGTCCGTGAACAGCATTATTCAAAAACAAAAAAACGATTAACTACCAAGCCTGATACTTAAGCTTAGCATTCTACAAGAATGAGACGCGATTTTAAGGCTCACTATCTTTTAAGTGGAATATTTAAAAAAATGTAGATTTTTCTTTAAAATGTCTAACGATTTTAAGTACCATATATTAAAGATATTGTCATGACAAATGGAATGTATATATTCAATTTTCTTGGAATGTATTCAGAAGTCCTAATCACTCTGGGAGACTTCACCGTAACTGGTAAACCTTAAGAGACAGACAAAACCGTGCTAACAAAATTTATAGATCTCTTAAACACACAATTTGTATCTGACGCTTCTTTTTGTAAACTGTTTCTGTGATATTACTTGTTACCTGTTCGAGTTTTGCAATTACGATTAATAACGACCTCTCAAATGGGAGGTACTTATTAATATTTTATCATACAAAGAGAACGAAATTTTAAAGTCATCGCATAGCGACTACCTTTAAGGTCTTTGTATACAGCCAACTGTATTCCCATATTTCTTTTGCGTCCACAAGTAAAGTCCTAACAAGGTAATTTCTGTAAATGTTTATATTGATTAACATGATGTAGAGGAATAAGAATACTTAGTACAAGAATAGAGAAAATCATGCAATGCAACACATTGGATATCTTTCCTTTGTTCAGAATCGTATTTAGTGGACTAAAACACTTTTTATAGTAGCTATGATTGATTTTTCGTATATTAGGGGCCTATGACTTCTATTTTATAATGAGAACTTTTATCTGGAATTCAATACCATAATTTAATTATTTTTGCGACTGACCGTCACTTATTTGCACTATTTATTAATAAAACACTAATATTACTAATATAATTAATATTTTCTACTCGAGCCAATAGGAATTATTGACAACCCCCTGAAAAAGTTTGTAATACACTAATCTGGTATTTATACCAACATTTTGTCACAGAATTGTACTGTTCACAAAACCACGCACACACACGCACGCGGATCGTTTTGATTTCAGGTGACCTCTAAAGGCACATGGTAAAATCTCAATATCGAATATTTATCATTGGTAAATTTAGAAACATCGGGTTTTCGTTTGAAACTGTTAATTGGTAATGGATAGAATAAACCATTGCTGAAGGTCAGATTTTTTACTTTCTCTACTGGTAAGAAGGGGAAGTATTGTATTCCACCCAAAAATTCGATGTCGAGATTTCACCGGAAATATGTTTTGAGACCCCCTGAATCCAAAAAAAAAGCATTTTTAAAAAAAGGTCCGTGTGTGTGTGTCTCTGTGTCAGTCTGTCAGTCTGTGGACAGCATAACTCAAAAACGAAAACTCCTTTAGAAACCAAAGTTGGTATTTAAGTTTAATGTCTTTCAAGGATGCGACACGAAGATTTTGAAGAAAATAGCTCCACCCTAAACTACCCTTTACATGGAAAATGTTTAGAAAATTTTTATTTTCTTGAAAATGTCTCTAACGATTTTGATTAAAATGTCATATGTTTGAGATATTTTGATGACAAATGAAATTTATATCTTGAATTTTCTGGCTGTAACCCCTGTAGTCGTATTTACTCTGGACGACTTTTGCATAACTGGTAAACCGTTAGAGATAGACCAAATCATACTATACAAAAAATGTAGATCTTGGTAAAATACACAATTTATGTCTCAATAAATTTTCTTGTAGGGTGAACCATATCGGAGATATTCCTTATTATGTGTGTGAGTTTCGGAAAACTTAGAACTTTGGCGAAATGCAACAACGTTGTTCATTTTTGTTATATGTTAATCGTGCAAAGAGAACGGAATCTCAAAGGATAAAAAGATTTGACTGTCGCACAAAGCCTACTGTATTCTAATATCTCCCTTGTACCTACAAGGAAATAAGCAATAAGATAATTTGTACAAATGTTTATCTTAACTAACACGAAGAAGATATAGGAATAAGAGTTTGTAAGAATGGTTAGTACAAGAGTAGAGAAAGTCATGTGAGTGCAACACATCAGATTTTTTAATTCAGGACTTCAGAACAGGTGCTTCTGATAAAATCTGATACAATTTTCCATAGAACTCGCACTTAAAGTTAACAGGTAGAAGAGGTTCATGATGAATGTGTACTGCGTACAAATGAAGCTTACTTTTTACCCATGTTCCTAGCTATTGCAGAGGAAATATTAGGAACCTCCTGGGAGACAATCTCCTTTCGAAATCGCCAAGAGGCAATATGAAAATGAGTCAGCGGTATTATGCAAGAAGAATTAGGGTGCAGCAGAATATTCGGTCACGATTCCACACCGTCTGAAGCACATACTTGACTGGAAATTGGCAACCGACAGGCGGAACGTGACCGACTGAACAAACCTCGTCCTGACTGCTGCTGACTGGGACAAGTAGGGTGTGAAGAGGCGCCGGGACGCCCAGATTTCTGTCTCCCGCCTGAGTTTCCTCTAACCCTCTTGCGCTGCACGGCAACCGACTTTCCCTGTCCTTTACTGCATACGAATAATACTAATAATAATATTAATACTAATAATAATATTAATACTAATAATAATATTAATACTAATAATAATATTAATACTAATAATAATATTAATACTAATAATAATATTAATACTAATAATAATATTAATAATAATAATAATATTAATAATAATAATAATATTAATAATAATAATAATATTAATAATAATAATAATATTAATAATAATAATATTAATAATAATAATAATAATAATAATAATAATAATAATAATAATAATAATAATAATAATAATAATAATAATAATAATAATAATAATAATAATAATAATAATAATAATAATAATAATAATAATAATAATAATAATATAAAAGTAAAAAATTTGAAAATATTTCAAATACAATAAAAAAAATGAATAATAGGTTTGATCATTTAATGAGGATGGATAATAATAGACTTACAAAACAAACTTTCAAGCATATATAAGAAAGTAACAATGGTAACCAATCCAAGCAATCGAACAGAAAAAAGAATACAGGATAGAGCAAAGTTATGAAAGCTAATACAAAACTCAGTCAATCGAATTTCAATGCAGGTGACACAAAAAAAAAGAAAGAAAGAAAACAACTACAATTTCGATATAAGAAAGAAGAAAAAATCATAGTGACAGGATGAAGAACTATTGGTAAGATAGAAAAGAAGTGAATATAAATGAGTGGGTTGCTTACCGTGGTCTGTAGATGTCCTGAAACAAAGAAAAAAAAAACAATAATAACATTAATATATCCAGTATTATATTATAACATATTTTATTATTATGACTATTATTATCATCATCATTATTATACCTGACAGGCCTTCATCAGACGTAAAATTCATGCCGTTCAACGGAAAAGAAAGAAACTACAGAAGAAAATACTGTTGAACACGTGACAGAAGTTAAATATTTAGGTGTAATTATCACAAAGTAATTTGATAAATTACAAAATCTGTAATATGCACTCACATGATATTTTCTACACAATTCTTGTACAAAATATTTTTAAAACCGTTTACCCTTCTATCTGCTTTGAGCTAATCTATATAGACATTTGTGGATACGGTGTTATTACTAGGGCCCGGATTTTTAGATTCTTAAAATTAACTTTTAGTTATTTTTGTATCTTAAAAAAGTTTTTTTTAGGTCTGTAACCTCCTGAAATAATTTTTATATTATTGTTGTTAATTAATTTTATTATTAATTGTCCTCTTTTTTATAGTAATGCTGCTAATATGTCCTATAGATCCTTTGTGCTGCTCAAAATGCTATTTTTGGCCAGAGGGCACCTGGAAAATACGGAAATAAAATTATAGTTTATACGCTATGTGCATTATAACAGGTGTTTAATCCTTACCTGCATTCCACCATTCGAGAACAGGTCGTACAGGTTCCCCTGTACGGTATGTTTATCTGCACAGCACCTACCCGCTTAATGCGACTTTATCTGTGCAGTATAGAAGATATTTGTTCAAGCTTTTGTGTCTGTGGGCATGGTTTCTTTCGCTTTTGGCAGATTTAGCAAAATATTACTTTGCCATCTGTGGTGAAGTTCGGATCGTTACCTATCCACTTACGAATCAAGCAGCTTCAAGATGAGCTGACTTTAGGCATAACACTGGCTCCTTAAATTACCTGCTTAATATAAGAAAAATTGACTTCTAACAATGTAGCAATTGTATGCATTAACAAAACACAATAGCCGACTAAACATAACGGTTACTGTTTTTAAACTTGAGTTTATGGTGGGTTCTTCTAATTACCCTTTTCCCCTCGACAACAGTCCCCACATTTCTTGCGTGCAAGAATACAGAGCTTGGTCCCACACAGCTAAATACAAGTCAGTTACCTCTTGCATTGCTGTCATTACTCCTCTAAGTGAAAAGACGTAGCGAAGATGTAACAATTAAAGTCCATTCATAATTTCATAAACATTTTATTTTCCCATTTTAAAATAAGTTTTTCTTTCATTTTAAAATAAATAGGAGATTTAGCCTCTTTTAGGTTTTAAAGTTCATTTAGCCACTTTTAAGTTTTATAAGATTCAAGCATTTGGCTTCGATGATCATGAAACAGACAATTAAATTAAACCACTGCAGTTAACTATCAGGGAACAAAATAGTTAAAAAAACTAAGAATACGGGCCCTAGTTATTACATATTTTTCTACAGGTAGGTACAATGAGAACAAAAGAACGTAGTAGGCTTAAGCGATAGTCAGATCTTACAAGAGCTGGTCATTGTGTGATGACTTTGGCAATCCATTCTGTTTGTATACCCGGGACGTAAAACCAATAGGGACTTTCCATTTCACTGAAGTATAAGTACTGGATAATTCAAACAAATAACAAGGAATATCTCGGAAACGGGTCGCTCAAAAAAAAAGTATTCGACATAAATTATTTACTGTAACTAGATATCAGTTTTGTTTTAACAAAACGGTTTAGAAGTTATGCAAAAGTCATCCAGAATGAAGAGTACTTCTAAGGTCATTCTCAAAAAATACAGGAGATACATTTCATTGGTCATGAAAATACCTCATACCTGTCGTATATTAAGTTATTTTGGTGAAATCAAGAAGTTCGAAAAATGTCCAATGCAAATGCATTGTCCCTATAAGAAATACTGTTACTGAGGTCTGAATTGTCACTTAATGTTTGCTAAAGCATGAACTAAGTGTACTAAGCATAGTTAAAGTGTAAGAGTAAGTGAATCTGTAACCAGCCTAATTCATTCTGCGCGCGCATTATTCAGTATAAAAGTAACATGGCGGAATAAGTGAATGTTGTAAAACATAAGCGCGGCAAACCGTTGCGAAGTGGTGAAAAGACAATCATATTGAACGTGTTTAACAAGTTCTGCGAGAAGTATCCCAAACTTGCTATCGAAGACGTGATGAAATTAACATCCGAGTTTACCGGTGTGTCAGTTGCAAGTATTTACAGCACAAGCAAAGAAAAATCGTCAGTTGGTGAAGATCCCAGCCAAAAGCTTCCACGTACCAGATAAATGGTGGATGTAGTTTGCGACGTATTTGTGAGATCTGCAATCCGTCGAAAAGTTCACCAGTTCTTTGTTAACAATGAACCCCCACCTTAAACAAAGTGCTGTTGGCAGTTAACTCTGATCCCGATCTTCCAGATTTAAAACGAACTTCCCTCCTCAAGCTGCTTCTGGAGATTGGTTTCGAGATTGTGAGCAGCAAATGAAAAAGTGTAATTGTGGACAGAGAAGACGTAAGTAGCAGTTAATTTCCATGTGCTATATGTTATTTGGATCAAGTAAATATATCCTCTTAGTAGTGTAAAATGTATATTATACCTACGTGTAGCGGTAGGTAACCGTGTTGCGTCATTGTGAAAGCACGTGGCCGCGGAGTGATACAAACCGATGCTTTGTTTATATCTCCTCTAATCTCTTGATGAATAGAGTATAGATGGAGTACAGGCGTCTCAAGGAGTGGAGCAGCTGGAACTGTTAGGGTCCATCGATTGTCTGATTGCCACCTAGCTTCCTGTGAGTCCATCTTCAACAGGAAATACAAATAAAAACATGCCAAAGTTTGCCTGCCCGACTACAAATGGCGCTGATGTGTATTGCAAATGTTTAACCAGAACCAGAACCAGAACCATTATCAGGTCGTACAGGTTCTCCTGTGCGGTGTGTCTTTTCGCACAGCACCTAGCCGCTTCTGCGGCTTTATCTGTGCGATATGGGAGGTTGTCCGTGTATTGTCGTGCGTGTTTGTTCTGGGCAAAGGTTTCTTTCTGTATACCTAATTCAGGATACAGAAAGGGGGCAGGAATAGGTGATGGGTAATGATGTGTTGGAGGATGGGAGTGGCGTTACCCTTATCCAAGGACGTCCTTGGGTAAGCGGTAGCTTTTCTTCCTTCTAGGTGCTAAGTGGTCATATTGACCTAATACCCGTACCAGCTGATTGGTGTGGGAGTTGATTTTCGAGTACATGGTTCGGGATCGCTCCTTTACCAAGTCCTCGATGTAGGGAAGTCCTGTTTGGGTATGTAGGATGTGAGACGGGAATCTACGTCCGGTATTGAAGATCATTCTTAGTGCCCTGTTCTGCACCGACTGAAGTTTGATGATGTGTGAAGGTGCAGCTGATCCCCAGGCTTCGCAGCCATAAAGGATCATGGGCGGAATGATGGCCCGGTAAATCCTTAATTTAAGGTGGTTTGGCATAGTAGATTTGAGGATAGGGTAGAGCTGTCTGAGCGCAGCGTGACCAACTTTGGCCTTTGCGCGGACGTGTGGGGCATATGTTAGCCCGCGATCGAGGACAACGCCTAAGTATTTGGCAGAGGTTACCCATGGGATATTTCTCCGCCTGAGCCGAAGTGACCGATCCGGTCGCCAATTGCGAACCTTACCAAGGAGGAGAGCGGAGCTTTTCCCCGGACTAATAGCCATTCTCCACTTTTCACTCCAACGGTCGACGGCGTCGAGTTGTCGTTGAAGGGGAGGGAGGCAATATCTCACGTTTTTATTTTGTGCCATGATGAGGACGTCGTGCGCATACTGGCATGTCGCAGTATGTTGTTCCGTGGGGAAATCGGACATGTAAGCTGCGAAGAGTAGCGGGGAGAGTACACTGCCCTCTGGGACTCCGGCCGCTATTTGTCTTTTGGTAGACAGTTTTCCTTCCACTTTCACTCTGAAAGTGCGGTCCTGAAGGAAACTGCTAAGGATAGTGAGATATGGTGGAGGGATATTTGCCTGCTTAAGTTTGTACAGAAGGCCCTGGTGCCAAGTTGTGGCGAAAGCCTTTTCCACATCCAGCAGCACCGCTACGGTCTTGATGTTTCCCTGGAATCCCAGAGATACCATCTCGGCCACACGCAGCAACTGCATGGACGTGGAATGACCCCGACGAAAACCAAACTGGTGATCCGGTAGGAGTTGCCTCTCCTCAAACAGAGGTAATAGGCGGGTGTGGAGCAACCGCTCAAAAACTTTTGAGACGATTGGGAGAATGCTGATGGAACGGTAGTTGTTAGGAAAGACTGGGTTTTTGGTCGGCTTCAATAAACATACCACCCTCGCTTCCTTCCAGAAAACCGGAAAGTAACGAAGACGGAGGCATGCATTGAAGATCCGAGTCAAACGAACCACAGCCTTTTTGGGTAGGTGCTGAAGCATGAGCGCCGTGACGCCGTCATGTCCAGGGGATTTGTTTGGGTTCAGACTTAGGATTTCAGAAATCACCGCTTTCGGGGTGATTATAGGGAGATGGATCCTCTCATGTAGCCGCCGTGGTTCCTCGTAGAGGTAATCCACGGTTGCATCCACGAGTTCGGTAAAGTCTTCGTCTTGCGGGTCCTCCCGGGGTTCAAACTGTACCTCAAGGTGGTCCGCGAACACAGTGGCCTTCTCGTCGGGCTCAAAAGCGAGTCTCCCACGAGTGCCGTGCAGAGGATGCTGGTATAGGGTCTTGTCCTTCCTCAAGGCCTTTATAATCCGCCAGGGTTTCTTTTCCTGTAAGTTTACAGTTTGCATTGTATTTTCCCAGGCTGATGTTCTATGCGCACGGAGCAGTCGCCTTACCAGGGATTTGAACCTCTGGTAGACTGCTCCTATCCTGGGATGGCGGAAACGCTGCCATAGCTTCCGAACAGTTGCCTTGGCTTTTATCAACTGTCGGAGTTCTATTGGTATGGTTCTAGGGTCTGGGGTGTTGGTGGGAATGCGGTGGGTGTGTGCGCGTACCGCATTTAGGATCTGGTGGGAAAAGTCCGACGCTGCCTCTTCCAGCGCCTCGATATCATCGATGCGAGGTCGAGGGTCGACGGAACGGTTTAGTTCTAGGACTGCTGCATCCCAGTCGGTCTCAAATGTCCAGTCTGAGTTTAACAGAGCTGGCATGGCTACTGTGGAATCTACCACGACAGGGTCATGGTCAGAATCCAGCTCATTTATTGCCGAGAGGTCAAAATGTAATGGCATGTTCTTGGTGATCATGATGTCTAAGACGTCAGGCCTGCCGCGGGCCGGATGGAATGTAGGACCTCTCGGCCCGTGCGCGACGAGGTTTGGGTCTCCGCTGATGAGGCGGTAGAGCCCTCGCCCCCTCTGGTTACTAATGCGACTGTGCCAGAGCCCATGCTTCGCGTTGAGATCTCCAGCGATGCAGACTACTGGGTGTAGGTTGAGGAGTGTGGTGTAATCTGCTTCATAGAAGCGATGATCTGGAGGGTCATAAGCCGCAATCAACAAAGTGTCCATACCACCAATGGCAAGCCTAATGGCAGTAGCCTCCACATGTTGAAGGGCAGGAAGAGGGAAGGGTGTATGGGTGATGATGCTTTTGATGAAGATTGCTGTACCTCCGCCCTGTCGGCCGACCCGATCAGACCGATGGGCGACGTAACTTGGCAGCGAGAAGTGTATACCAGCATGCAGGTGTGTTTCGGTCACCATGAGGATGTCGATCCCGTAGGACTGTACAAATTCTAGAATGCCTGGACGTTGTTCCCTGACGCCGTTGGCATTCCAGAAAGCGGCTCGTAATGGTCTACGCACGACGCGGTAGGCCATTACTGGGAGGATCTAGGGAACAGCTGCTCTAGTGTTTGCAGCAGGATTTGGTGTTTTTGTAGGACGTCAACATTGGCGTCCGTTAGTGTCTGCATACACTTCCTCAAAATGGGAAGTGTCCGTTTAATCATGTCCCCAAACCAGTTGGACAGGGTCCTGAATTCCTCTAGGTCTGCCGAGGATATAACACCTCCGAGTGAGGTCAATGGGGCCACCGGAGTGGTGCGTGCCGGTTGGGCTCGTTGGGTTGGGGCCGGGGTAGGTTCCTCGGCAGTGGCGGTGACTGCGTCAGACTCAGTCATTTGCTCAAGAAGAGCTGACTGCTGTCTTTCAGCCTTTCTTTGCTTCCTCTCTCGCTTTTCGCGAGAGGGGCGGGGAGGTGGAGCTACACTCTCCTTTACACTAGTATCTAGTGTAGGTTGCACAGTTTGTGCCTGTGCGGGTGTGGTTTGTGCATGTTCCACTTGCTGCACAATTTGCTCAGCCTCTTTAAGGGTGGCGGCAAAGCTCACCCCTGCACGGACTGGTGCCACATTTTTGGGACCGCGGCGGCGGCTGTCTATAATTTTTTGCCGCACTTCACACCCCTTGTAAACACTTACGTGGGGTTTGTGGCAATTGGCACACTCCTTTTCCTCTTTGTCGCAATTTGCGACGAGGTGCTCCCCAGCACAGCGTAAGCATGCGAGCTTTCGTTCGCATGCTTGGCTGGAGTGGTGAAAGCCCATGCACCTTCGGCATTGGGCTGGGCCATTTTGCCCATAGAAGCGCTCCACCTTGACCACAGTGTGGAACAAGGTGCGTATGGCGTCTATGGGTTGTACCTGTTGGTCCATGACTTTATCCACTACCACTAGGTATAGTGGCATAGGTACCTTTTTGGACCCCTCCTCGGTCCAAATGGTTTTTCTCAGTTGCGCTGCAGCTGAGATTTTGATATTATGCTCCTCTAGGAGTGCCTGTGTAATTTCCTCTGGTGTACACTCAGAGGAGAGTCCCCTAATAATGCGTCTTTCAACGTTAGGACGCTGGATTGAGTAGGAGTAGAAGTGAATCTGCTCCTCTCTTAGGACTTGTTTCGCCCTTTCGAAGTCCCCGGACGTGTAGGTTCGGATATGAACCTTTCTTGGCTTCCTTTGAGCCTCGAAACCCTTGACCAATTTGGCCGCAAGTAGTTTCATGATTTTTATATGGTTTGTGAAAGAATCCGCTATGATGGGCGGAATCTTAAGGCCCTTTTCGGGTAAGGGTGGCTCTTCGGCCCCTTCTGGGGGATGCAGACTTGAATTGGAGGATTTTCTTTTCCTCCTGCGCTCAACGACAGTGAAGCCGTCGTCTTGCGCCATGGCTTCGTCCTCTGATTCTGTCTCAGACAGCGGGAGGTGCGGGTTGTTTGGTACTGGTATCTTTGATGGATGAAGTACTTTTTGAGGGGCCAAACCCTTGCGTTTGGACCCCTTACGCCTCTTTGCGGCGGGTTCTGCCACTTCAGGTGGTGTTGGTTGGGAACTAGTCCCTGGTTGTTGCCCGTCGGTGTCCATGTCTCGTCCGTTCCTAGAGTCGGTCGGCACGGGTGCCATCCGGCTGCTTGTAGCGGACCCGACCCCCTCCGAGATGGAGGAGGCGCCTATGCAAGCCTTTACGGCTTGAGGTATAGGACCAGAGGTCCTCACCATTGGCTATGGCCTTGCAAGCCCCGTTGTCTCGTGGTCCGTTAGTCCGTTAGTCTGTCGGGAATAGTTACCTGATTTTTTTCCTATGCACACCCCCTCCGAGTGCAGGTTAGATGCAGCGAAGAAGCGCAGAGAAGTGTTGCTGCGATACCCCACCACTTGCTGTCAAGTGTCTTGCGGCGTATCGCAGAAAAAAAATGTGCTTTTGCCTTAAGGCAATGTCGAAATGCGTGCAGGGCGACGAACTAGCGGCGCCCGGCCTGGCTATTACACTGTATGTAGTTGGCGCGGTGCGTAGTAGTAGCTCCTCCTGCGTCGTTTCCGCTCCCTGACGAGAGGCCCTGCTGTGCCGTCACGGTTTTCCACCAGTGGTGCAAAGTAGACGTGGACGAGGCGAGTACCATTCGACGAATGTATGAAATGTTTAATAACAACAAAGGGTTAGATAATAATAATGTAACCGAGAGGGTTGCCTAGACGCTAATGTCTGTGAAGCACATTCGGGAGATCGCAGGTTCAAATCGTGGTTTACACGGTTTCCCGCAGTCGCTAAGGTAAAAATAAGATTGAATACGTATTACCACGACATATAATACCACCTTTAGTCTAAAACAATAGTAAAAATGCAAAATAGATGTTAATAGCGAATGCTGTGCCATCTATCCATAGATAATGAAAGCAGTTAGAGTAGTCTCCTCTCCTTAACTGCAATAGCTTCACACACACACACACACACACACACACACACACACACACACACACACACACACACACACACACACACGCACGCACGCACACACGCACTCACACACACACGCGAACACAACACACACGCACGCACACACGCACACACACACACGCGAACACACACACACGCACACACACGCACGCACACACATACACACACACAAATGATTCATATTGTTTTATAGAACTGCTACTTTACATTACATCACGATGCCACAATGGATTATCGATTTCTCTAGAGAATTTGACTATCACAGTTGCATTTATTAAGATTATTTAAGGAATTAAAGCATGGTATATCATATGAAAATGTTATTTAAATGCTGTATTGTAATTACTAACCTGTTAAAAGAAAAATGAAACAGGCATACATACATTAGCGTCCATTGGTACGGCCTGTAAGATTAAACACACTGACCTAGTCTCCTGCTTACGCAAGCAATTTATATTAAACACATTTCCTGTTCCCTCTTGACTTATTTCATTTATTTCAGCACTAGATGCTTCACTAAAGTGAGAGTCAGCCATTACTGACATTTAAACCTAGCAGTTCTGTTGCGTCGAATTACATAAGCTGTTGCGCATCTGTAGGGCAGCGCAGCTAGATTTTCTAACATGATCAGAACATAAGAAAAGCGGAGTGGGTGACAATGAAATTAAGTAAGTGAAGGTTGTTATTGGTTAACATTTGACAATTTTTATGCACATGCTTGTTTGATTTCAAGTCACGTATGCGTGGAACATTCGAGCAAATCATTTTAATACAATTCTGTACGTTTATATTTTATTGGCGTTGCTATATTCCAATTGGTGCTGCCAGTAATGACTGTTTAACCTTATATGTATGCAATCTGGACTCGGGCCTTAACACTGAGCTATTTGGTGCAACTAACAAAGATATTTAACGCCTGTTTGCAGCAAGGCTATTTCCCCTCTACTTGGAAACGAGCTAAGGTTATCATGCTCCCAAAGCAAGGGAAAAGCACCAGACAACCGCAAAACTACCGTCCCATTAGTCTTTTGTCTACTATTGGTAAACTGCTCGAAAAATGTATCCTTTCTCGACTTCAAAAACAAGTCTCGGCAACACATAAACTCTCAAATTCACAGTTTGGCTTTAGAAAAGGACATTCCACTGAACTACAGCTCCTCAGACTAACTGATGACGTAACAGAGCAATTTAACAATGGGGCTTCAACGTTGGCGCTATTTCTGGACGTAGAAGCTGCATTTGACCGGTGCTGGCACAATGGCCTTATTTATAAACTGCACCACAATTTCCCGGCTCTTCAAAATTATCTATACTTGCTGCACAATTTTCTAGAAAACCGGCAGTTTTACGTCCAAGTGGGCCGCTCCTCCTCACGGGAGCGAGTGATGCGGGCTGGCGTCCCACAAGGGGCAATAATGTCCCCTTTTCTGTATATATTATTCACCAATGATTTCCCAGTGGACGCCAGATGCAAGGTCGCCATGTATGCTGACGACACTGCAATATACAACCACCATAGAAATCCACGTTTCGGCCTTGCAGAAATGCAACGTTATGTGAACAACTTCCTCTCATGGCAACATGACTGGAAAATCAAAATTAATCCTGACAAATGCCAGCTGATTCATTTCTCTAAGCGGCGTCACACTTTGGCAACGGACCTAACGGTCGGTGGTCAAGTATTGCACTGCCGTCAGCAAGTTAAATACTTAGGTGTCACCTTGGACCGCACAATGTGTTGGTCCACCCACATAAAAAATAGCGCCAATAAAGGCAGACAGCGGCTAAAGTTGTGCGCCCCCATCTTCCGTAGTAAACAGTTGCGACTAAAGTCAAAACTTATACTATATAGGTCATTTATTCTCTCGGTGGTCCTGTATGCATGTGTGGCCTGGGCTAATGCCTCCAAAACTGCCCTCAAACAACTCCAAACCCTCCAAAACCTCTCCCTCAGAAAAATCCTCTCTGCTCCACTCCTCACCACCACCCAAACTCTTCACCTCGAAACTCATATCCCGTTCATCCCGGAGGCAATAGACAAAAGAGCAATGGCGGCATGGACGCGCATTAGGAACCACGAAAATGACGTGATCGCTAACATCGGCAAAGGCGAGCCGAAGCACCGCAAACATACTAGGATAAAAATGTTCTAGAAGCGGCTTGGCTCGTCGACTAATGCGCGTCCACGCAACCTCGTCCCTAAGCCACATACATGTTCCGGCAGAGGCCCTCGCCTCGGAAAATATTCAGGAGCTGCCACCGCGGGACAGTGTATATAGTGTCAAAACTGTAAATAGTGTAGTGCGCTGGGACGCATATTTCTGGTGTGCCCAGTGAAGATGTGTGTGTATGTGTGTACGAGTGTGTGTGTGGGTGAATGCGTGCGTGTATGTGTCTGTATATAATTTGTAAATATGTACATATGTATATATAACCCAAAGACGAAACAGACAAAAGACAAAAGAAAACTATTCTTCGTGACCTACAGATGGTCACCGTATGGGTTTTTTGTAGACACCGAAAAAGTGTATATATAAACAAAGCCAAATGTAAAAAAATGTTAAATATAGCCTGTAAGCCGGGCCCATTGTACCGGCACCAGGCCAACACTTTTCTAATAAATAACTTGAACTTGAACTTGAACGGGCCTTAACAAACACACTTAACATTGTAAATGTGTAAATGTGCAAAACACAAAAAAAAACAAAAAAAAACAAATAAACAACAAAGAAACAAAAAAATAAATAAACAAAACAAAAAAAAAACAAAAAAAATATATAAACAAAAAATATATATAAGTATATATACAAAAAATAAACAAGATGCACATTTACACATCTTAATAACTACAATAATCTGCCATACGTACACGCTGAAGGATCTCTCACGTAACAAGACAAAAAATAAAAATACTAGGCTGAAGAGGGTAAAACCCTAAACTGCCTGGGTTTTGGTTCTACCAAACCCAAATTCCAATTTTGAATTGAATTGATCCTCGTCTGAGGAGAGTGTTAACACCCTTCAGAGTAGACGAAACTCGTGTCCAGGACAATGAGGGGTGGTGGAAGAAGAGGCCGTCGAGCCGCCGCTCAGAAAGAGGTGTGTGTGTGTGTGTGTGTGTGTGTGTGTGTGTGTGTGTGTGTGTGTGTGTGTGTGTGTGTGTGTGTGTGTGTGTACAAGGGCAGCAAAAGCCAATTTTCGAGACGTAAGCTTCGTTTGTAATGCCAGTGGGATTTTTTTTTTTAATGCTGAAGTGAGAGGTCGCAGGTGGTTTTAAAAGAGTTGCTGAAGTACCTGCACGTTTTATTTATTTATTTTTTGTATTTTTGAGAGTCCATTCTTCCAGCAAGAGGAGTTCTCGCTGCCTCAGCAGTTCTGCAAATTCTTGAGAGCAACAAGGAGGTGCTGGCAGCCGAGTTGGAATCCGTCCAAAATAAACAACTTCCAACACCTCCAGCAAGTGGCGATGTCAGCGAATTCCTCACGCGTGACAAACTACCCTCCTTTCATTCATCTATATCTAGGTACCAAACAAAAATAATGTTGCATTTCGCCAGCAGCGTCAGTGCATTTGCATAGTTCTATATTTTCCGCAATGAAGCTATGAACGAAAAACTATAAGAAGTGGTCCGAAGTATATTTGTAAGATTCCCAAATATACCCCCTTTTTATTATTGTTTATCTCTCTTATAGTTTACATTAAAAACAATCCATGCTTTATTACACACTTATGTAAGCTTACAGTTAGATATAAGGTTACTGAAATAATAATAATAATAATAATAATAATAATAATAATAATAATAATAATAATAATAATAATAATAATAATAATAATAATAATAATAATAATAATAATAATAATAATAATAATAATAATAATAATAATAATAATAATAATAATAATAATAATAATAATAATAATAATAATAATAATAATAATAAAACAATTTTAAACTTCGATGTGAAATTTCAGCTGAACAAAAACAATTTGCAAATTTTACAACGCGCACGCGTGTTTTTATGAATAGCTTAAAAAACGTGGTACGTATATGAAAATGATTTAGGGGTTTTAAATTTAATTTTATTATAGAGCAATATGACTCCTCTAATGTCGAATACTTAGTTTTCATCCTCGCTGCGAGTTCGTTCCCATTTATAACGTTAATGTTATTTTCTTTACAGCAATTCTTACGACCAAGTGTAAGAGAAATGTTGAAATGATATTCTCTTTGGACTTAGAAACACAATGCTCCCCCACATCCTTGTACACAGGTATGAGCTGGCAAGCCATCCTGGCTTCCCCCGCGGTTAGGAGCATGTGACTCGGGAAACCTTAGGTACAATACAATAGTCGTATGAAATTTGGGTTTCATAAAATATGCTTGCATCTTAATTGCTGCCATTATGCTTTTGTTCCATAATATAATCAGCTTAGGGATAGAAAAATAAGCCGGGATAAAAATATGACGTCCTGAAAATCAGAACCTTAATGCTACTATTACAATAAGACTGCGGGAGGATATATATGCTTAACAGGTGCCGAAAATTGCATAATTACGATTGCGATTATATCGGAAACCTCTAGCTATAAGAAATATGTAGTAAGTAAGTAAACAGATGCTGGTGAGACCAAGCCGCGGGCCTAGGAGCACATTCTAATTAAAACTGTTGTATAATGACACTGAAGGATACTTGTGCGATGCGGATATTGAGACCCTAATAATGCTGGGGGGCAAAAGACACCATCGCGAGCCCTACAAGTACCCCACGTGCCGCAGTTCCCTCATCCGGAAGTGACGACGATCAAGTTGCGGGCGGGCGGAAGTGATAGGCGACATCAGCAGGTTTTCTGAGAGGTTTTCTAGTTATTGTCAACGAGGATGTGGAAAGGGTTACGAGTGGATTAGAGCCCTGGGCGGGGTGGGGCGGGGCGGGGCGGGGGGGGGGGGAGGTGAGGTGTCAAAGGAAGCCACAAGCTGGATTATGGGAAATGAGGAAACCACGCAGTGTCGGTCGGCAGCCCTGGCGAGCGACTTGTTGGATTAATTTTACATAATCATCAGGGAAAATTCAACAGTCGTTTACCGACAAAGTTCTTTCTCGGGTTCTCATATAACCTTAAGAGGCCATATGCACAAAACTCGTTAACTGTTCCACGTATATGATCCAAATTATTCTAGATTTTTCAGTGTTTCAGATTTATGGAGTTTTTCAAAAGTAAGTTCAAACATTAAACCGCTATAAATATTATATTTCAGAAAGAAAGAGAAAAGCGTCACAGTGCTGGGCAAATAATGGGTTATTTTTTCAATTCTTTCTTTTTGCATTTCACAGTTACTTCATTTTGTTGATTTGAACATTAATGACAATGTCTTCTGGACAGACCAAGCACACTTTTTTCTTAATAGTGGAGTTAACATGCATGACTGCAAAATTTGGGCAAAAATGACCCTCAGACTTTTAATTCAGCAAGCTGTATTTTCTTAGAAATAAAAGTTAGGCACGCTGGAGCAAGAGACAGTTTTGCTTTATACTCCCTCATAAGAAAAATTAAAATATAGAGGCTTTAGGAAGACGATAGTCTTATGTTACGGAAAAATAACAATGATTAGAAGTGCTAATATAAGATAGTGTATCTGAAATCTGCATGACAAAAATAAATTATAGTCTATCCAGTGCATCTACAATTCCAGAGCGCTATAAATCATTACATATCAGAATAAAGAAGATAAAAACCCAATGGTATGTCCTGATTAAGTCTTACTATTGTATATTAAGATAATAATAGCTTTTTCATTGCCAACGCCTGAAGATATCAGTTTTCATACAAATATCAATTGAGTTGGAACCGTAAGGAATAAGGAGCAAAAAGGTAAGGGACAGAGATCACGTCTAAGAAACAAAGGTAAAAAAGAAGCATCTTACGAAATACAAAGCTACTAAATTATTACGCCACGAAAAAATATACAACGAACATACGAAAGAAACTAAGCAAACAGACATAGTTTCAACCTTCAGAATTAATTTGTGCTATAATTATGCCGAAAATATCCGATGAATTGGTGGGAAGAGGCGCAAATTAATAACTTCGGTACCAATATATTTGAACAGTATTTCCCCCATAGTGTGTATGAGATGTACTAGTTAAACCCAAAATAGGCCAAAGAATTGATAGGATGAGGGCGAGGCAGATGGCTCCTAACAACACCGTAATGCAAGCTACTTCATGAAGTATTTCACAAGATTGAGTCATCAAAAGTAGACGGCATTAAACATCATGAGACTCTTTAATGCTGAATGGAGAACATGTAACACTAGCCCCAAAACAGAATTTATGAGCTACTGTGTGAAATAGCCTCGTTAACGGGTTATATAGCCCAGTATCGACAGCAGAGTGTGATTGGACAAGTTGTGTGCTTGGGGGCAGCAGGAAGCTATGGCCGGCCGGCTGGCTGTAGAGCGGGAAGTGAGGTATAGAATTACCTGGGGTAAACCTAACTTTAACAATCGGATGTCACCCGTCTACCCCCAGTGACGTCATCTCAAGAAATACCTCAAGAGTTCACTGACCGTCTGGTTTATCACACGCCTTCTGGTATTAGCCTGTCTCACCCCTAGATGACAGTATGGAGTTAAATGAGATATATCTGTCTCTATCTAGCGCATACAAGTTTCCATTAGCTTCGTCCTTCTCTACACTCGTGCTGTTGCCAGGTTCCTTGTAGATATTCAGTTATTATAATTTTCAGCTTTGAACACATTGTCCTATGCAGAATTTTTCCTCTGTCAGATTATATGCTTTTTAGGTTCATTATACATTTCTGTAAGCCCAAATTTCTACATAAAACGTGTCGTTTCAGTAAAAGTCCGATATTTGCTGTTTCTATGCCTATGCATATGCCGTACTAACTAATTAACAGCTAGAATACGTCTATATTCACTGATTTAAAAATGTTTAGGGACCAGGGAAATTCAATTGTTTATGTTTGTTCACGAAGTACCCATTTATGACAAAAAAGTTTGTGTATGGGTCACCATTAGTGGAAGAGGAGTTCTAGCGCCATTTTTTTCGAGTCAATAGTTGACGCTTGTACATATATATAGTTTTGCCCCCCCCCCTTTTAGGTATCTCCTTTCATAAACCCTTTAATAGCAGTTTTAAAAATGTACACTTTCATCCGCGCCTTTCTATGATAGCGACAGACGGCTACGAGCGCCGAGGACACGGACAGGCAAAACAGCGCGCAGCCGGTTCGGAACTTTGTAACTCTCTCGGAGGTAAAGCCTTCCAAAGAGAGGGAAATCCCTTTTCAGTTTTCTCTATATAACTTATTTATAATTGTTATATATCGAAGCACAGTTCATTTAACGGCTTACCAAAAGCCATACAGAGATACGTAATAAAACTGAACACTGCTTTTGAGCCACCCATTTGCAAGAATGACCAACAAAAATGGAAATGCAAAACATTGCTAACGAACGTTTTACTGCCAATACTTTAAATATGTTAATACTTACAGCAAAAAACCGAATTTGATGCAAAAAAGTGAAAAAGAGATAAAGGGGGTGAGAGAGGTAAAAGTAGTTTTAAGTGGGGAGAGAGAGAGAGAGAGCAAATGAGAGAGATAGATGTATTCGGGTTTGTAATCAAGGCAGCCATTGTCTTCTCTGTGTGAGGCACCTTCATTTGAATAATGCTGATGACGGCACAGCCAGCACCCTTGCTGAATTCCACTCTTCCCTGGCAATCTGCTTTTAAAAACAGTTCGTCTGCCACGGGGATAACGACAAACATAGCCTCTGGTAAAATAATGTTACATACCTATATTGATCCAAAGGGAATATTAACAGCTACCACAAGACATTTAGTGGTTATACGTCCAGAGTTTTATCACCCCGGGAACTTAATTTGCCTAATTCGCACAAAGTATTTAAGATTAAAAGGATGGTTAGAAAGCAAATCTTACTAGGACATTTTTTTAAATTTTAGTTTTCAAGTAGGTCAATTTTAGCATTCATAGATCGTCCTGAGAATTTATATACTCGTGTGAAACTAAATGGTATTTAATGATTATATTCCGAGATTTTAATGAAATATTTTTTACTTTCTCTGAAGTATTGTATTCGACCTAAAAATTAGTCTCAAGATTTCACCGGAAATCTCCATACATTCTTACACACATATATGGTTCAACTCTTCTTCTGAAAGAATCCAGCATTCTTTAGTTCATATCTGGATGCTCTCAGATTTGGCCACATGCATTGGTCACCCTTGTAACGTACATGGGTCGCCCCAGTCGTTTTGAATATAGTTGCAGAAATTTAATTTTACCTGCATATCATCGATCTAGCTATGAAATTGGAGCAGAATGAATAACAAAAGGGCAAAGTAAATGCTGAAATAGGTCACTTGTACATAATATAAGTTACATTATGGCACTTTGTCCCTAAACACTAGCAGATCCACTTCCATCACTGTTTTTGGATCCGTCTGAATATATTGAAATGTATTTGGTGAATTTACCGTTCATTACACACGCATTTAAACAAATACCTACTTCATTTGTTTCTCCTTTGGTGTGTAGCAGTTGAGGTAATATTTTGTGTAAGCCCTCTGAAATAATTCCAAATGTAAATATAGAGGAAACCGTAAGCCCCCTGAAATAATTCTGTTAGAATATAGGCAGCATAGGCTGGCCTCTTCTGTTCCTATTGTTGTACAGCCAAGGAGGAAGGAACGCACGTACATTGTCAAAA
Organism: Tenodera sinensis; assembly: GCA_030765045.1. Taxonomy (NCBI): domain Eukaryota; kingdom Metazoa; phylum Arthropoda; class Insecta; order Mantodea; family Mantidae; genus Tenodera; species Tenodera sinensis. The sequence goes on from CM060966.1 coordinate 146,128,390, forward strand.
GGTTTGGCATACACCAATGCCCTTAAATGTCCCCATAACCTAAAATACAATGGATTAAGGTCCAGAAAATAGTCAGGGCATGATACTAGACCTCGTTGAACAATCTATCTATTGGATGGAGTCCATTGCCTGGTGTAAATAACCAAAACAAGTAAAATTGCTCATGTATCAACAGGTATTTATATGTTTATAGGAACATTTATTCTATGTTTGCCCAACTCCAACCTCTGTTGCAATGTCAGACACTTGTTTTTAAATACTCTATATATACATTTTTAATGCAACTTACTTTACAGCATTAATGCTGCAAATCTTTAAACATTTACAGCACTAGTGCGGAAAAAAGAGGTCATTACTACATTTCTTGGGATCTCACGTTTAATATTACGTGACCAAAATAGATAAATGTACTTTGCTCTGCTAATTAAATTGCATCATCTAGCGAACACGTACTGCCGCGAATTCTTGTGATGCCAAGAAGTTGAATCGCCAGCAGAAACTGACAACAACGAATATCCTCTAAAAGTATGACGAGAAGGCGCACCATATTGTGCGAACAAAGAGCGGAACTGTCGTGTCCCAACTCGCCTTGTGCAGTGATGCATATTCATACCAAAATACATACATACATATACGTACTACCCCTGCAGCTCGGGGTAAATGTTGCATGTGATGAAGCCTTTTTGACCATCCACTCGTGAGGTTTTAGAGACCCCCCTACCCTGCCGCTCTGGGATTTAACGCGCCCTACTGCCCCTCATGGTACATAGATTCTTATAGCACTGACCACACAATTGATATAGCCATCCTTTATTTTTACATTCATATATGCATTTAACTAAACGACCCAGTTTACTCTAAATTGCTTTAACCTGAAACAGCCTTTCCATTTTCTGTACTGTTTTTCAGCTTATGAACTGTTAAAGTACACATTATATCAAAGTAACAATGTTTTGGCTTGTGAAAGAGAATATTAGCATTTATATGCCGTAAAAAGGAAAACTGATCCGCTACAGTCACATAACCTTCTCTACCCACTCTTCTACAAAGTGTCCTTGCAAAAGCTTATATTTGTGTCTACAATCCATTGGTATTATCTTCGGCCAGGGCTTCAAACGGGTGGAAAGGGTTGGACTACCCTAACCTTCCCTCACGTTAAGCATGGCAAGTCTTGGCCGAGTGCAAGGCGAGGGCAGTTTAAATATTGGCCTTGCAATATCATCCTCATTATAACCGTGAACTTTGTTTAGTGTCTATTTGGCTGTAAACTACTTCAACGTGATTGTAAACAAGAAACCTGAATCTATGGGCTGGAGAAGATATTAGGAGCGTGCTGTAATCTGCAAACATGAAGAATAAATAAAACAAGACAATATTTTACTGCACTAGTTACACCATGAAAATTAATGTAACTTTAATGGTCGTCCTCTGAATGCACCGTGGTCATCGTCTAGTAAATAAATTACCAGGGGCTCGCAATTTACCTTTATATCCTCAAAGGAACGATGTTTGTTTTCTACAACGTCAACGTTGTAGTTCAACGATTCTTATCTTATACATTTCTTATAGCATTTTGTACTAAAGCTCGAATTTCGGTACCATTTTGTTCTTCCGAAGACGCCATGGGTGCAATGCTTCTTTTTAGTTGTAACCATACATATTCTACGGTAGAGGTAGGCAAAAGCGGATTCGTGATTCATGAAATTATGCAACACAACGGTACACGCCCCTTCCTTAGTTGATTTCAGGAGTCCAAAGGTCGTTTCGCGACCGGTATCGGTGAAGGAATTACGTCTGTTTCTACCTCATTTGTAACAATATATTGCTTGGTTTTCTTTGAGCCAACATTGAATGGTTTTATTGTAGATATGCCGCATACAACGAAAAAAAGTGTTTTCTGATCTACATTTTTGTGTGTTGTATAAATTTTCTCTACTCTTATATAAATGATTCTTACAAACTCAAAGAAATAAGCAATAAGATAATTTGTACAAACTTTTATCTCAACTAACAGGAAGAAGATATAGGAATAAAGTTTTGTAACAGTGGTTAGCACAAGAGTAGAGAAAGCCATGTGAGAGCAACACATCAGATTTTTACATCTAAAATGGAATAAAATATACTAAACTTAGTTTTCAAAATTCACATATTCACAATAGTAACAACACCAAGATGACGTTTTTTGGGTGCAGACAGCATCAGTTGGTTTCTTTCTGCCGGAGAGATAGGACGGCAATTCTCCTGAGCAGGGAACCCCACCCTCCCTAGGGAACTCCATGGGTGCATTGCTCGCCCAAAGAACAATTTACCATTCCAGAAGCGTGCGAGTCGGCGCAGTCAAAAAGACAGAATTCAAAACGTGCTGCGATTCCAAGTTAGCGGAGTTCCCCCTTCCTGCTTTTCTATTTTTCATGTCAGCTTGCAACAAATTCCTTCCATTTTGTTTTACTTTCTTTCCTCTCTGGCATTTCATTTTCGGTCATGTCCTTGTCTGCTTAGATTTATGACTACTTTGCTGAAATCTGTTGCTCTAGAGTTGGTGTTGTAAACTGGACCTCAAGAGCTACGTGGCTCTTTTTACGGTTCAAATAAAATTAGATGCTTCAGGACGCTTGCAGCTCATACATCTCGTGGATCCTAGCGCGCCTAAGCAGTATACAATTTATGCGTCATATGAATAGATACCAAATATAATCATACTTAAATGAAACTTATTAAAGCCTACAGACTTTAAGAAATAATTAAAAAAATTCTGATGTCTTGCACTCACATGAAGTTTTCTACTCTTGTACTAACTATTCTTACAAACTCCGATTCCTTTATATTTTTCACGTTAGTGAGAAACATTTGCAGAAATTTCCTTGTAGGTGCAAGGGGAATATGGGAATACAGTAAGCTTTGATCGATAATCAATCTTTTAAAGGACACTGGGAGTAAAATTTTGGTCAAAACTGTCAAAAAGTCGAAAATTGGTTTTTTTTTTTAACTTAAAATGTTCTTGAAACAGCGGTGCATTTGGATCAGCTAACGTTTTTCATATCCCCCACTCCATGTGGTCATTACGGCCCTTTCAAGTAGCGCTCTTCCCTTAACGTACACAGGATGCTCCTATATAAAGGCCTGTTTTTCTCAAAACTACATTTCTGCACATTCCAAAAGAAGGTCGAGCCTGAGTTTTGCTTCAAATTCAATGAAAATTTCCAAAAGTATTCATAAATAGCAGCTAAACAAAAGTATGATTCAATGTTGATGTTATCATTAACATGAATTCCAAAAGCATTTTTTTTTGTATGAAAAAAATCAATAATTTTTAAGATTAAATTTTCTTTGTTATTAAAAAAATATGTACAGCATAATCAGCAAACGTATTTGAAATATCTCTTCATACAATTGTTATCCATGTTTTAGAGTATCAGTTCTGCAAATATAAATGAATTTTGAAAAGTCAATAGGCTCGAGCTCTATTTTGAAGATGTGCCTACTAAATTCATAAAATAGTTTATATATCCTAAACGAATTATCCAATTTTAATGAAATTTGGTGTACCTCCTATGCTCATGTAAATACAAAACACAGTAAATTTTTCAGAAAAATCTATCAAAAGATGTGGAACTTTCAATTTTCACTCCCAGTGTCCCTGTAATCCATTTCTCTTTTTTCAACCCGTTATATTGTTGCTGTGCTGCGCTAACAGCGTTCTCTCCAGGTTTTTTATGAATATCTTCCTTATCTCTGTGAAATGCATACGCCCACCTAGCGATGTAGGAAAGTCTACCACATGCTTCCGGTAATGCTGCAGACATTGTCGAACATTCTTGCCTGTGCGCAAAGTTTAATGCAGCATCTTTGTTCGAAAGGTTTTGGAATACTACACATAACACGCGACAAATTCAACTCCCAGTAAATAGCTTACAAACAAGATTGCTGCCTTAAAACTCAAGATAACACACGTCAAATGGTCCTCTTTCTCAGTGTTATCAGCTTACATAATTTACCGCTGATAGCGCCACATACAAAGATTATAGGCACAAATTATTTAATGATGCATGTGTTTGTTAATATACATCAGCAATATCAGTAATGTTTGGAACCGAAAACCATGATTCTATTCCTTAGTTTTTAATATTCTAAGCAGTGCTTAAATATCTTTATCACTGTTGTCTGCAGCTAACTTTAGGAGTGACTTCGTGGGAGAATGACCACAATGCACTTAGGATAGGACAAAGATTATGCTATTGTCAGGCTACTTTTATCGGCTCTGTGGTATACGTATGGTTCTAGCTATTTAGGATATCAGGGGGATAGGAACACACACACGCACGCACGCACGCACGCACGCGCACGCACACAAAACTAATTAAACTATTATTTCAAAGCAATTACATAGCAGTAAGGATCTAGAGTACGAAGATGCGTAGTTTCGCTGTTGCTCTAATTTATAAAAAATAACCACCGCTGGCCATTCTAGTGCATTCCTTATTAAATCACAGTGTAATTGCTCGAGCTTTTCCCGCACTAGGCCGCGTACATGTCTTCCTGTCCGTCACTATTGCCCTCAACTTGTCGACTACTCGTAACAACTATTCAGTTTTTTTAATCTTGACCCATCTCCCCAACTTGGGTTATTTTTAAGGTCACAAAAGAGGGAACCACTACCCCGAGACATTCTTCTGTACGACCGTTAACGAAATCTTCGTCCGTTCATCAATTTGTCATGAACAGCGAACTTGTGATTTCTTACCCTCTTGAGAATTACAATGCGAGGCTCAAAGTCAGTGACAAATACATGTTGAATTCCCTTACATTTAAATACAGAGTGCTTGGGGATATTTTCCTGCTTCAATGTCACATTAATTCCTTTATGTTCCCATAAGGGGTGATACAATGTTTTGCAAATATTTATTGTGATTAACAGGTAGCATTTATATGGATGGTCTTCTTACAGAATGGAGGGTGCATATTACGAATGGAATTTCATTAAACCAATGAAGCACAATAAATACTCTTTTATTTGCAGATGACCAGGAAAATTATCCAAGAAAGTGAAGATAATCTACAGAAGGCTATATATAAGCTTAATATAGTATGTGCAGAATATAAATAAAAAATTCATTGCTGAAGACGAAAGTTATGGTATTTATAGGAAAGAATCCAATCACACCTGGATATGTCACGCCGGCCATAAGCCGGGCGCTGCTGGTGAGAGTTGGCGTGCAGCGGCCTAGCCGTAAGTAGTGGTGGAACGGACCAGAGGCGCTTACCTGCCTTAATGACCCGTCCTTCATAGGCCATACGGAAACAATAGCTATTGTCTGCTGTTTAACAGTATAGACTGTTCCTTCGTATTCACTCTCGTGCTTTCCACTTTCAGAACTCCCTCACTGTGTCAGGCACTATATAAGCTGTCATTGTAGTACAGTGTTGTTGCTGTTGATTGTGTTAAGCGTTTAGGAAGTGTTCAGTGCCTGTGAATCGTGTGAGTTGTAATCTGATATTTCTTTATTGTGAGAACATTCTGTTCTGTTGCTCTGTGTTTGTACAAAAGTGATCTAAGTGTAACGTTAGCACTACACCAACTGACTAGAAGGTAATAAAGTGTGATTACCAGTAACTGGTGGCCTTTCTCATTTGTTACAATTATAACACTATTCTAGAGGAAGTCAGCCATTTCAGATACTTATGTTGTGACATTACTTATGATTATGAAAAGCATAAAAGGACAATTATATATTTTGTAATAATGTAATGACAAAATCATGTGCTACTGTTGTTAAATTACATCTAACACTTTTAGGAAAAACTATCGTCACCCAGAAACAAGTGAGAGTTTGGAGTACTTCCGTCCTAATGAAAGTAAAGGAATGTTGAAGTAATTACTTTTGTAAATAAATACTAAATTAATGTTGTGATGACTTAGTGAGTAACGGTCACCGTAGGTTGTGCTTGCAAGTGCGGGGTCACTCCGGGCTGCACGATTACATGGAAATTCTGTGAAACGGAAGGAAGGGGTCGTCCACATTTTATGCGTTAAATTGTAATCATTTCACAACATGTGACGCCACGCGATGACGCAAATGCTCAGTGGTCAACCCCCGCAGTGGCTTTATGTTAATTTCTGTTAAAGGCACAATCAATACTACACAATTCCCAACCCTCTGCCATTTTTACACGCTCTCTTTGCACCAAAGTTTTTCCTTCAAACAAGGTGCTATCTCTGGGATCAAGAAAAAAACCTATTCGTTCTTTGTCTGACAAACTTTTAATGACATCATTAGCAGCTGTACGAACTACTTCTTTACGCTGATGAGTTCCAGGGATGAACAAAATGCCCACTGTGAACCTCTTGTAGGGACTTAATTACTTTAAAGCACTCTCAACAATGTGATAAATTGTATTCGGCACGAAAAGAGTTATCCACTGAAACATTTGGACAGACTTCCGCCAGAGGTCACCATCTATAAAGATACAGTTATAATTATTGAGTCTTTAACGTTACATCAACCTATAATAGAGGAGTACACGACGCGCATCAGATCATTCTGTGAATAAAACAGACGAAAGTATTAAATAAGCTTTCTTCTAAGAATAAAGGATCTCATATCGGAAATAAGGAAGGTAAATCAATTATACGGTTCCAATTGTACCGTGTTTTCACTTAAAGGGCGCTAGATCTGCGACGTCACTGATGTATGATTCTCACGTCGTCGTTCGACCAGAGCGGACGTGTTTTGCTTGTCACTGGTGGAAAAGACGGTATCCAGAAAGCTGACTCGCCGGAGCAGGAGATCCCGTGCCGACTTGGTGGAGTGTTGTGGTGTGCGTCGGTGGATTGCACGCTTCAATCTACGGACTAATACATTATATTAGTCACAGCACAATTTTGGTGGAGTTCCTAAAGGGGCTTGGCAAGCAAGCTTTGGAACTCACCAGGCTAGCTTCCCGGAGTGGCATAGAAAGCTACTCAGGTATTTCCCATTTCTTTCTACTCTTTTGCTTTATTCTTTCTTTCCTTGACAGACTTTCAGACTGACGACTTACGTGACAGCGGGCTCACAAGATCCTAGCCAAGGGTTGACGGCTTTGTGCCTGAAACCTCGAGCCGAAATGGCTCGCAAAGGCGCCGCCTTAGAGGAGGTGCGGTCCTCTGTGAGCAGCCGGAGGGCAACCGCGCTTACTGCCGATGATGGACAAGTACCTTCGACATCATCTTCATACAGATCCTTATCACCCGAAGCAGTGGAGCCAAATAGGAAGCGCTCCAAGACCGATACGCAAAAGCGTAAGAGCTCTATTCCACGCCACATACCCATGGCAGAACTAGAGAGCCTGGGTTCAAACAATCCCTTACCTGAATCTGACTCCGAGTCCGATATGGAGCTGGGGGAGTTTACGGTTGTGGAAAACCGTAAACGGGGAAAACAGACGCCATCACCAAATATGATGCAACATGCACAGGATGTTGCATCATCCAATATGATGCAACACCCTCAGAATGTTGCATCATCCCAAGCCAAGAAGGGGCCAAGAATTCCGCCAATCATTGCGGACGTATTCCCTAACCATGTTAGGGTAATGCGTACACTGGCCAAACACCTCAAGTATACTTTTGAGGCAAAAAGGAAGCCTAAGAGCGTCCATATCCTTACCCACAGTTTGGGTGATTTGGAAACCGCCAAGTTGGTGTTACGAGAAATGAACATAACGTTCTACTCGTACTCACCACAACGTCCACACATTGAGCGCCGAGTCATCAGAGGCTTAGACTCAGAGTGCACCCCTGATGAAATCAAAACTGCACTTAAAGAAGAACATGGCATAACTGTCAATTCAGTGGCACAGTTGAAGAGAACCGTTAATACCGAGGGGGGTATTAACAAAGTTCCTATGCCACTATTCTTGGTAGTACTTGACAAAGTACTTAACCAAGAAGTACAACCAATTGACACAGTTAGGAAACTAATTTTCACTGTAGTCAAAGTGGAAAGGTATTATGGCAGAGAGGGACCTGTGCAATGTTACCGATGCATGGGGTACAATCACTCCAGCATGATGTGTGAGCGTAAGCTTACATGTCTGCGGTGTGCAGGGAACCACTTGCTAGAGAACTGCCCTAAACCTAGGGAAGAGTGCAAGTGCGCCAACTGTGATGGTACACACGTAAGTGTGTACAAAGGATGCTCCACAAGGAAAAAGATCATAGAGAGCCGCCGCAAGAACCGCCCAGATGATCAAGTGGTTCGCCCAGGTGTTTCCTTTTCCAATGCCTTAAATAAGGCAGAGTCCACTCTGCGTCGAGTGGAACAAGAGGCTGCTACACCAAAGAGCGATTCCCCATCAAATTCTGTGCCACCACCTCCAGGTCCTATAGAAAAGGCAGTAGTGCCTAAACCCCCTGCACCAAAACCACGCAGGAAGAGGAGGAACAGAAAACCTAGGCAGAGCAAATCTTCTGCCCCCAATGTAACTTCGGAGCCACAAGCTCCTGTAATAACTACAGACGCACCTGTAGAGGCAGAGCCTATATCCAAGGTTAGGGATATTCCCCCTACCCCTATCCCACCAATGCCTAACACGGCAACATCCTCCTCCACACTAGCGACTATTTCGCAAAGTGACCTGGAGGAATTTAGCTCTTTATCCTCATGGTTTGGGGATTTAATAAACAAGGCGTTACCTGCTCTGAGAAACTGTAAGATACAGTTGAACAACCCCAACCTGACCCCCATGCAGAAGCATTCCATCTTGCTTCAGACACTGGAACAGCTCTACCCCAACTCCGCTCAATAATGGCTGGAAGACATGTCCGGAGACCATTTAGAGCTGCGATTTGGAACGCAAACGGACTACGGAGTCATTACCCTAATATTTCTAATTTTGTACAGTATTTCGGAATCGACATTCTGATGGTCTGTGAAACTCATTTGGATGCTGCCACCAACTTCTCCCTCCCTAATTACGTCACCCATCGGTCTGATAGGGTTGGCCGACAAGGGGGAGGTACAGCCATCTTTGTTAAGAACCATATTACCCATAAGCCTTTCCCTCTTCCACCACTTCAGCATGTAGAAGCCTGTGCTATTAGGCTATCTTTAGGTGGTCTAGATACATTGCTGATAGTGGCATATGACCCCCCTGATCACCGCTTCTATGAAGCAGATTACACGGCTTTATTAAACCTCCACCCTGTGGTCTGCATTGCAGGTGACCTAAATGCAAAACATGCCAACTGGCATAGTCGTGCCACCAATGCGAAGGGGCGAGGACTATTCCGCCTTATAAGCGGTAACCCAAGCCTCATAGCTCATGGACCGAGAGAGCCCACTTTTCATCCTGCCCGAGGGAGACCGGACGTGCTGGATATTATGGTCACTAAAAACTTTAGATTCCATATAGACCTGACGACAGTCAATGAACTGGATTCTGACCACGATCCTGTGTTAATCGACACCAATGTTAATATGTCAGCATTGGTAACTCCTGATTGGTCGTATGAGGTAGACTGGGATGCAGCCGTCCTTGAACTGAACCAATCAGTGGATCCCAGACCGCATATAAATTCTATCGAGTCGTTAGAATTAGCGGCAAATGCATTCTCCCGACAAATATCAAATGTGATACGAGGGCATACTTACCGCATTCCTTGCAATACTCCTAACCCCACAACCATTCCAAACGAACTCCGACTGTTGCTGAGAGCTAAGTCAACAGTTCGGAAGCTTTGGCAGCGTTTCCGCCATCCCAGATTGCAGGCAATTTATCTGCGATTTAAGACCCTGGCTAGACGCCTCTTACGTGCACATCGCAAAGAGGCCTGGGAAAACACCATGAGGAACGTTAACCTCTCTGAAAAGAAGCCCTGGCGGATAATTAAATCCCTGAGAAGGGACAAAACGCTATATCAGCATCCTATACATGGCACTCGCGGGAGATTATCTTTCGAACCGCAAGAGAAAGCCACTGACTTCGCGGACTATTTAGAGTCCCAATTTGAGCCCCGAGAGGACATAGAAGATGAGGACTTTTCAGAACTAGTTGAGGCAACGGTGGATTACCTCTATGAGGATCCTCCACCACCTCACGAGGCGACTCGCATACCAATTGTCACACCAAGGCAAGTTTCCTCGCAAATTAGGTGTCTCAAACCCAACAAATCCCCTGGATATGATGGTGTTACGACACATATGTTACAACACCTGCCTCGCAAAGCCATTATCCACTTGACGAGAATTTACAATGCTTGCCTGTATCTCCGACACTTCCCTACTGCTTGGAAGGAAGCGAGGATGATTTGCATATTGAAACCAGGCAAGGATCCTAAGTTTCCATCAAGTTACCGTTCTATAAGTCTACTCCCAATAATTTCAAAAATTTTTGAAAAACTTCTACTGTCCCGTCTAACTCCTCTATTTGAGGAAAGGAGGCTCATTCCGGATCATCAGTTCGGATTCCGTCAAGGCCATTCCACTACCTTACAGCTCCTGCGTCTTGTTGAGAAGGCTGCCCTGGGTTTCCAGGAAAACTTCAAAACTGTCGCAGTACTTCTGGATGTGGATAAGGCCTTTGCAACAACATGGCACCAGGGCCTACTGTACAAACTTAGAGATGCAAATCTCCCCTCCCCCTACCTGACCCTCATAGCCAGTTTCCTTCGTGACCGCACTTTCAGGGTGCGAGTGGAGGGCAGGTTATCAACTATCAGACCAATAGCGGCCGGAGTACCGGAAGGTAGTGTTCTATCGCCACTGCTCTTTGCCGCATACATGTCTGACTTCCCCGTTGAACCCAGCACTGTTACGTGCCAATATGCCGATGACGTCCTCATACTGGCCCGTAACAAAAATCTACGTTACTGCCTTCCCCCATTGCAAAGACACCTAGATGCCATTGAGAGTTGGAGTGAAAAATGGAGAATGGGAATCAGTCCACAGAAAAGCTCTGCTTTTGTGTTAGGCAAAATTCATTCCTGGAGACCAGAAAGGGACCTGACACTTGGTCAGAGGAGAATCCCTTGGGTCAACACAGCCAAGTACCTTGGTGTACAACTAGACCGAGGACTTACCTTCACCAAACATGTCACAGCTAAAGCTGCCCAAGGTCACGGAGCTCTGGGAAAGCTCTATCCCATCTTTAGGTCAACTATGCCTATACGACTTAAGCTACGCATTTATCGTGCGATCATCCCTCCCCTGATCCTGTATGGATGCGAGGCATGGGGATTCGTGGCTCAAACCACCATCCGCAGACTGCAAGTCGTGCAGAACAGGGCCCTTAGGATGATCTACGATACTGACCGTAGATTTTCTTCCCATATTCTCCACACTCATTCTGGCATTCCATACATTGTGGACGTTGTGCGAGATAGAGCCCGCTCTATGTATGCGAAACTTACACCACACCCTAACCAGCTGGTGAATACCCTGGGACAATATGATCCCCATCTTCCCAGGAGGCGCAAAAGCTATCGTTTACCCAAGGATGTCTTGGGCTAATTGGCTTCGCTGCTTCCTCATTTCACCAAACATTCCAATGCATTCGGTTTCTCGCTAAATTGACACTGCTTGACTTGCTGGTTAGACAAGCTGACCTTTGCTAAGTGAGCAGAGGGGCATGGGTGCCCCAGGATGGGTAGACATTCTAACTGGCACTCATATCCCTAGTCTATAGCAAGAGAGAGTAACCAATCATCACCATTGGCTGACACTGACAAAAATAGCTTGTATAATGACTACATCTTTCATACCTCACGGGTAAATCCATACTAAATGGATAGGTACCGTGGGCATATATCCCGCTCGGGTAAACCCGAGCGACCTGATTTGGCTCTCTTGGCTCTTGGCTCGTCACTGATGTACCTACATATCCATTGGTGCAGTAGCCTTTGAGGGATAGAAGGTGTGGAAAAATGTATCACGTTTGTTACATGAGCATCTGCTAAACGCAACATTGAGGCACATGGTTCGGAAAGAAAGATGCATAGTAATTTTGGTAAAATTAATGATCTTTAATTGGAAAATGTCGAACAAAGAAGCCCAGGGAATAAAAATGTGTTCTGATCAACAAATGCCATGTATAGTCGCCTCCAAATGTTTTCCGATGGGCGAGAGGTGTTGAGGGGAAACGAAAGGATAATTTTCTTATCGACTAGTTCTGCCTGTCCTGGGGGCGGTGTTACTGCACGTGCTTATTTACATTTGCATGTACTTACTTGTCTGAGGTGAGGCGAGTGGGGTAGTTCCTGTTGAGGAAACAACAAACGAAATAGATTTTTTTACACTTAAATATTCTGCCCAAACGAAAGAATCTACACATCCTTTTCATAGACATTTAAACACATTGATATTGTACATTTTTTGGTAGTGCTATTGTTTTGGAAATATTTTAAACAAATTCTTTTAATAAAGATAAAGCAATCCTTTTTTCGTTAATAATAATAATAATAATAATAATAATAATAATAATAATAATAATAATAATAATAATAATAATAATAATAATAATAATAATAATAATAATAATAATAATAATAATAATAATAATAATAATAATAATAATAATAATAATAATAATAATAATAATAATAATAATAATAATAATAATAATATCTCATAAGCATAACCCAGAAAATCGAACAAAAGAGGTTTATTTATTTTAGTTATACAGTTTCTCCATTCACAAATTCTTGTTCTTATTATTCTTACTATCATGATCATAAACACGCGATAATTATAACACAATTGACATTTTACGCAAAATTGACAGTACACCACAGTTCCTTCTTGTTTTGGATACATAGATAACCTCGTAAGGGTCTAAATTTATCGTTTTATCTACTACTTGTTTGTAAAAATAGGCGTTCATTTTCAACTAGTTCGTGTTATGCTTTTAAATACTATATCATATTAAAGGATGCGTATTTAAAGATGCCAATGTTGTTGTTCCTTACAATTTTTTCCAAAATGTTATGGCCCTTTACTAATAATTAATTCTCGCGGAACATCTATATTTTTAACCATTTCGCATTCTTGTAAAGGAGACTGCGTGTATTTAATGATGCCAGTCTTTTTTATGGCATTAGCGGTGCTCAACCTGAAAGGTCATCAGCACCCTGGTTTTGAGTAGAATTGCAAATGTTTTCACTTTCTCTACTACGAGTAGTAAGTAGAGGAATTATTGAATTCCACCCGAAAATTCGATGTCGAGATTTCGTGGGAAATATATTTTGAAGCCTTCTGTGGACAGCATAACTCAAAAACAAAAAGTAGGTTAAAAGTAAAAGTTGGTATTTATGTTTAATATATTTTAAAGATACGATTCAAAGATTTTGAAGAAAATTACTCCACCCTAAACTACCCTTTACATGGAACATTTTTCGAAAATGGCTCTAACGATCTGATCAAAATGCCATATGTTTAAGATATTTTTGGCAAATGAAATGTGTATTTTGAATTTTCTGGCTATAGCCCACGTAGTCCTGTTTACTCATAAATCTTAAGAGATAGACAAAATCTTACTGTACAAAAATGTAGATGTCGTGAAAACACAATTTATGTTCAAAATGAAATGGAGTGAACTATTTCGGAGATATTCTTATTTGTGAGTTTGGAATACTTAAAATTTCGTCAAATGGAAGATCGTTATTCATTTTTTGTCTTAGCCGTGCAAAGAGAACTGAATTTGAAAGGTTTAAAAGACTTGACTATCGCTCAAAGCCTACTGTATTCTAATATTTCCCTTGCACCTACAAGGAAATAAGCAATAAGTTCTGCAAATGTCTAATTCAATTAACACGAAGAAGATAGTGGAATAAGGGTTTGCAAGAATGGTTATTGCAAGAGTAGAGAAGGTCATATGAATGCTACAGATCAGACATTTTACATTCTTATAACAAAGTTTGTCTCGCCAGTATTTTATTACTAACTTATTAAGCACTTTTAATTCTCGCCGAGTTATACACAAATTATTAGGAAACGCCCAGAAGCTTGATGCAAAACATAATTCTGAGTGGGGGAGGGGGCGCGGGGGGGGGTCTGTCCTTCTGTCTCTCTCTCACTCTGTATATGTGAACGTTGCCTAAGATCTTGTGAGACATCGTTTATAATACGTGTAAGGTTTAATGTGCTCCTACTACCGATATTATTTTTGTCACGTTCCGATCTTCAATGATCTGGGATCCAATTAACAATCATCACTGTTGTGCAGCAAAGCCAGTCGCATTTTGTTGGAACAGGAACACTTAGCATTAGCTATCAAACTCACGAGACAGGTAAACCGCTTGAGACGGCTCTGCCCTGGACTGATTACTCGATAACATTTACCCCTTCCAGCTGCGCATGCATCGGAAAACATTTGGAAGCGACTGTAGGTGGCCAAGACATGTCTTCCATGAAGTAATTCGATGTTAATCAATTTTGGAGGTCCGTGACTCTAAAAGGACATTTTTAGAACCGTTTATTTGCTTGTGTATGCAAAACCAAAATGAAAAACCTTTGAAATACCAAACTTGGCATTTAAATTTCCCATTTTCCAAGGATGCGACACAAAGACTTTTAAGATTTCCCCACCCCAAACAATTATTCGCATGGGGAAAAATGTTTTGAAAGTTGCTATTCTCTCAAAAATGACTAACCATCTTGATTAAACTGCCACATGCTTAAAATGTTTCACAAAAAATGAATGCATGTGTTTAATTTTTGGAAAAGCCTTTGAGGTCTTCTTCATTCTGGAAAGAGAAGGGAATTGGAAAAGATCTTGTTACATGAAAACTGTAGATATCGTTAAAGCAAATAATTCACGTAAACTATCTACTTTGTGGAGGTAAATATTTTTAAGGTATTCCCTGTTATTGGTTTCACCTTTGTGATAATTGTACATTTTTCAAATGGGAAGTCGTTTTGCGTTTATTTTATCTTTTTAGTTCCTTTCTTTTCTTCCTTACTTTCTTCCTTTCTTTCCTTTCTTTCCTTATTTCTTCTTGTACACAAAGGATGGAATTTCAAGGTTATCAAATAATGGACATTTCTTTATTCTAAAAGTGCCTTTACCTTGCATTCTATGAAATCAGTCTTTGAAGAGAATCTTTGGTTATCTAAAAGTGTACATCCGAGTGGTACCATCCAACGATGAATGGTTTTAAAATGAGGCTGTTGCTATAGCCAGGGTTTGAACTACGTTCCCGGCTGTGGCTCTGAATCCCTTTCCAACCTTTTCCTACACACGGCTGAGCGAAAGAGCAATTTATTTTGTAAGTTTATTAAAGAATGGTTAGAGAAAATCATGTGAATGTAATGTATTACATATTTCGTCCTTCGTGCTTCCATAGTATGTCTCTGAAGGTATTCTTCAACAAATAGTTATATTTATTGCAAGACAAATTACTGTGTAAGTTCAAATAAAAGAAACAGGTCCTTAATTTACTGTATAAATACCCTTCGCAAAATATCCTCGGCTGTGAGAAGAGATTAGATATCTAGCGTTACGTACCTACCTACACAACCCTTGATCACATTAGTGTTTGCTAATTCATATTTGTCAGAGTATGATAGACAGCTGAGATTACGTGATGTTTGCTCTAAATTGGTGCTCCATGTGGGAGAGAGCAGTTTAATGTGTCCCACAGAAGTGGGCCAGTGTGATTCATGAATGAACTGTCATGGTTGGGTTAACGCCTGATAGCCATAAACAGCATCTGTTTACTCTATGATAGTGTCCCTTCCTTCCTTACACGTGTACTGCTCATAAAACCTTCTTTAGCGAAAAAATTATCTGCTTGAGAAAACAAGTTCCATTTCATACTGGTTCGACATCCGCCGATTTAGAGGTAATATTTTGCCTGAGAAGCTTTCCAAGAGGAACCCTTAGAACAGTGTAAACAAATTTGTAGTTACACTGCCTTGACACAGGATCAAGTTGTCTCTTGATAATTTGCTTAGTGATTCCCTGATAAAGGTAAATATTGTATATAATGAAATGGATGACTGAGTTGGTTAGGCGCTAATCTACTGATTCCCAGGTCACAGACCAGACCGATGATTATTAAGTACCTATGCCTAAAAGCGACATGTCATAGATTCCTGCAGGTCGAAATTACGGCTCACCGGCGGCACTGATATTATTCCGGCAATCAACAGTGTCACTAAGAAAGCAAATATTTAAATATTTTTCAACAGTAATAGGCTGCTTGTCTTACATTTTAACACCTTATTATATTGTGTCTGTTTTATCACTTCCATAGCATTCGTTTCATCATCACCAATAAGGAGTGAGTTTATAAAAACTCGTTCCGATTTCATCAAAGCTGAAATTGCTCACTCCATCTTCAGTCCAATATTTCTTCTTCCCAAAGGTATATGGTTTATTAATAATTTCGGAAATCATTCTTCTGGGAGTCTAACAATATCTCCTTTCTAGGTGTTCCTGTACTGTTTAATCCGGCCTGTAAGTTAATATTTCATTCTTTTCTTATCTTCATTTCTTTTCTTATCCAATAGGATTTACCCTGCAACACTCATTAATCTCGCTTCTAATCTTCGTTCTTGTCTTTTTGTATCTGTTTTCCAAATCCAAATCCAATCTGAAATATTCTAGTAATTCTATTTCCCTTTTACTAACAACTTCAAAATGGTTCTTCGATAGCCCGCACAAAGTAACTTAATTGTTTTAGTTATGTATCTATTTTGTCTCCATCTACATTTTTATAAAAGTAAATAATTTTACTTTCTATGCTTCAACGTACATATATAAATGTTTAACAACTGAAAACTTGAAAGACAATTTTTGTATAGATAATAATAAAGATTCAAATAATCGTCGCATGCAATAGAGTATTAACATGGCATCGCTAAAACAAATTAAGACAATTGCGAGGAATGAGCTTTTATAACAAAACGTATTTTTGAGCAAATCTCATGTTGCTAGAAATTAGACTATCATTCCTATATCAGATACTTATAACATTTTCAAATAGGTATTCTATTCTTATACATGATGTGAATAATTGAAGTAGAACCCCGATACCTGGACTCTCAATAACTCCGCATTCCGTATACCTGGACAGCTTTAACGTTTTTATTTTTTGTCGTTAAACTTGACTGTAATAATTTCTATAATCCACTATGTAGTGTAAACGGTGTAGCAAAATTCTAATTATGTAGGTATATAGCCATATCCTTTTTCACATTAACAATAAGGCCGACCGCGTATTGACCTTTGATATGTAGTCAAAACATATGCCGCCGGCAGACCATTGTCACGAAATCAAAACGTTGCCATTAATCATGTGGATACATAGCACAAACACTTGTTAGGAAGGCTTGAATGTTTGAAGGTACGTATAGCTTTACCCAGTGCGTACACGATAAGCTAAACTTTCAGTTACATATTTCTGCTTACTTCAGACTTACTGTTAATGTTCTTCTCGTTCGACAACTTAACAATACAATGAAACTTAAATTGGATACCTTAAAGACACTCAGACCAAGGGGAACATATTTATGGATAATAGATTTTCTGTTTCCTATATTTTGCTATAACATGCATCTATGTAATTTACCTTATAACTTGAGAAACATACCCATTATGTAACGTGTTAAGGGGAACATAACCCCCTTAATAGATTTACAACCTACTGCCTATCAATATCAGCCATTTTAGTAATTAATTGAGTTAAAATTTAATTTTTTTGCTTATTATGAAATTTATTTAGTTGGGACGATTGGAAGATAATATAAACTCTTCTTTTTGGTAACTCGATACACTCTCAGACCACATTCGGTCGAGTTATCGCGATTCTACTGTGTTTCAATACGGCATTTTTTTATTTCTTTAAGCGTTCCAAGAAAGTACTTGTATTTCTATAAAAAGCTTCCTTGGCCACTACTGTAGTAAATGAAGTAACTCGTAGGCTGCTAGTAGTAAGATTTGATTGTAACGATGGCGGTCATATCATACTCTCAGACACTTATTTGCTATTAAATATTACGCAAGATACACGAAATGATCTTTGTAAAGGAAAATTCACAGGAACTACAGAATGAAGACCGAAGAAATTGTAGGAAGAAGCTTGGCAAGGCATAACGGCCCTTCAAGGAATAAAACGTTGTGACTTCCACTCGTGAAAGAAGCACCTTAGCGCCCTCAGCTGTCCATGACGGCGCATATTCATCAGATCTTAACTTGCGGTAACAAAGATAACAAAGGTTCAGTCGAAGCTAGCGCCTCCACATCAGAAACTAGAGGGGGGCTGCCCTGCTGAGTAGATATGAGGTGCTTCTAGTTCTGGGCTGTCTGGAATGGAATCCACTCAGCCTTGAAGAACTAGTCCACTTATTTATATTGTTTGCTGTGACAGAGGAAATGAAATAGTTCTAGTTAATCATTGAAGCATGACAACACTAGTTATTCAGGAAGCACTTTCACCTGCACCCGCGTGCATATAACTTTAAAGGTTTTCGGATTAACTGCACGAATTGTTTTGCTGCGAATGCCACATTTCTTGTAATTCTTGAACCGGTTTAGGTATCACCAGTCATCTCAAAGGAAGCAATTCCAATGGGCATGAAGGCCAGACAAAATGGACTGGTCATCCATTCAAAGCCAAAAGTCCTGAGTTTAATTGCAGAGGCAATGTCAGAAGTTGAAGAATATACTGTCAATTTATAATTTTGTTCAATACAATATTTGTCAAACGGATTCCTAAGATATTTCCTCTTCAAATTATTACATATATTTCAGCATCAGAAGCGAGAGTCAGAGCCATTTTTGACATTTGAATAGCGGCTCTGTTACGTCAAATTAGTAAGCTGTTACGAAACTATAGGTCAGTGCAGCTAGATTCTCTAACCTGATCACAACATAAAAAAAAATGTGTTGCACTCATGTGACTTTCTCTACTCTTGTAGTAATCATTCTTACAAACTCTTATTCCTATATCTTCTTCGTGTTAGATGAGATAAACATTTGAAGAAATTATCTCATTGCTTATTTTCTTGTATGTGCAAGGGGAATATGGGAATACAGTAGCCCTTCAGCGATAGTCAAATTTTCTAAGCCTTGGAGATTCCGTTCTCTTTGCACAACTAAGACAAAAATGAATAACTTTGTTATATTTTAGAAAAGCTTTGTATTCCAAAACTCACACAAATAACAAGGAACATCTTCGAATTGCGTGTTTTAGCCAGACCTACATTTTTTGTATAGCACGATTTTGTCTCTCTTACGGTTTACCAGTTATGCAAAAGTCATCCAGAATAAATAGGACTTCGTGGGATACAGCCAGAAAATTCAAGAATACATTTCATTTGCCATAAAAATATCTAATAATATGGTATTTTAATCAAAATCGTTAGCCATTTTCGAGAAAATCAGAATGTTGGAACTTGTCGAAGTAACGGGTAGTTTAGGATGAAGGAATTTTCTTCAATCTTTGTGTCGCATTCTTGAAAGACATTAAACTTAAATACGAACTTTGGTTTTTAATCAACTTTTCGTTTTTGAGTTATGCTGTCCATTGACTGGTAGACACACATACACGGACCTTTCTTTAAACATTTTTGCTGGTGTTTCAAAACATATATTGAAATCTCTACATCGAATTTTTGGGTGGAATACAATACTTTCTCTACTTCCTATACGTAGTAGAGGAAATAAAAATAGCAGAAGAGGTGGTCATTAAAATTCAAAGGAGATGATCATGAAATCTGATAATTTTTTCGCAAATGAAGGCTGCCATTGGGTGAAATTGTTATGAGCATGATTGGTAGATTTCAACTAAGTCACGTGTAAGTGGAATGGTCGTTTTAAATTCAAATATCAATATCAAATTTTGAGGTGGATTACAGTCCCATAGAAAGAGGTATAGAAAAAAAACGGCCAACAAATATGAATGGTTAGACAGGATTAAGCCAAGTGTATAATGTGCTCTTTTAACTTGGTAAATGAAATTCGTTAGCAAGTTTGACCGTTAAGAGGTCGGAGAATTTTTGGTATTTGAGTCGGAAGCAGCCAGAGGACAGCAAGCGCCTAACTAACTTAGGTATTCTGATCTCCTCTGTGAAGGGAGCAGCTTTGAGGGTTGATGGCACGTGGAAATGTTGTTTAGTGTGCGCTATTCGTATTCACTGTGAGGTGATGACACACCTCGCTCTGTTTACAAATCGCTTCCCGCATTTCCCACCTCTCCTAATGACGTTCCCAACATTCCCACTTAGGGAAACAGCCTAACACCCAAACTACCTCATTTATTTTAACTTGCAATAAAAACGACACGTCACAAGTTCAAACTGAGGACTGCTGGAAACCAAACACACACAAAATACACAATAATATAACACATTGAGCTTATGGATTTTATTTTCTTATATCACATATGTATAGTAGTGTGTATTGAATAAATACTAAAGAAAACATATCTGATGTGTTGCACTCAAATGACTTTTTCTAATCTTGCTCTAACCATTCTTAGAAACTCTTATTACTATATATTCTTGTTAGTTAAGATTTGAACATATGTTCAAATTATCTTATTCCTTATTTCCTTGTAGGTGCAAGGGGAATGTGGATATACAGACAAGAGATAAAGAAGTGAATAGCGACCTTCCATTTGAGAAAACTGACAAAAGTGTAAAAACGTTTCCTAGGAAACAGAAGGAGCCAGATTACAAAATAATGGCCAATACCAGGCTGGAAAACTTGAAAAGACTAATTTGTAACGTGAGTTTGAGGTTAAATTTCCTATATCGACTATTTTCCAGGTTGTTGTCTTGCATTGCACAGCGAGGAACAGGGTGAAACTGTTTACCAATATCTGGAAAACATTGAACAACATTGAACAGTGTTGGACAGTGTTTGGACAGTTATGTAGGCTTTAAGGGCCCTTCGACAGCCAGGTCATTAGGGTTAACATGAATGTATACCACTGTTAGTACCTGAAAAGGGAAAGAACATCTCATGCTTGTGGAAGAGGTGCGAAAAA